>JBAMNC010000605.1:0-712033 GCA_037902135.1 Cetoscarus ocellatus
ACCTGTTCCCCAAAGTTACTATGAACTCTCTCTGATTTCAAACAGCCTCTGAATATTATGGCTAAGTAAATTATTTTTGCTTTGTACATCAGCTGTGCCCTTTTGAAATTAACTAATACATGAAATTTTGTATAAATAATAAAATATATACTGGGGTGGCACTATCTCTGTCCGGAAGGACTTGGGTTGGAGACCCAAGGGTAGCCGGTTCAAGTCCTGACTGAACCATGTTTGGAAGTTGGTCTGATAGCTGGAGAGGTGCCAGTTGACTTCCTGGGCACTTAACCCCAAAACTGCTTGGTAGAACTTCTTCAGGTGCAGCAAGCCATAACTCTGACATCTCTCCATTAATGCATGATCATAAGACCTGTTTGTGTACTTCAGCCTGTACATGTACAGAATGTCTCAACAACAGAGTGTAAAGAAATAAAGTAAATCTTCTATACTGGTTTGTTCACGGTAATGAGATCATTTTAGGATCTACTTTTGCAATTTATTTAATATTTCATCCTTTGAAGTAGTAAAGGATGGATGCAGTGCGTACATCCTTTTTCTGTTCTTATCATAGGATCAGCAGATTGATTTAATGAGTTAATATTAGCTTGTTTGTTTGTTGCTTGTTTGTGTTCAAGATAACTTGAAAAGTTATGGACGGATTTGGGAATGGGATAAGGAAGAAATGATTAGATTTTGGGACTGATCCAGGAATATTTTAAAGGATTGTTTAACATTGCCAAATAGGACCATTTTCGTCAAAGTGGACTGAAGCTGCTTTGCGGAAGTCTGCACTCTCTGAGTGCTTTTCTAGTTTTCTTGTGTGTCTCTGTTGAAACAGCCATGGCTTTCATCATCAGGTTGTGGTGAGACGCTGCTGTCTGTGTTTGTCGGGGTGATTTTATTTTCTGAAGAGGTCAACTGTTCTGCAGGAGGGGCCATCTTCTCTTCAGCCGTATTAGCGTACTTGAGCACTATTACACTGTGCTGCACTTTAATATATTTACAGCAATCCTCCATATTCTCTAAACCAGTTCTATCCAGATTGTTAATTTTAACTAATGCACCTTATTGATTTATATCTCTGGTCTCTGTCTACTACTCACAGTTCCTCTAGGTAAATATTTTGCACTGTTACTGTATGGTCAAATAACTGCTGTTACCTTTCACATTGTCACTTTAATATCACTGTCACTTTACCTTTATTGCACTGTACAGAGGGCTCAGTTGTCCTGAACGACACTTACTTTGTTAATTTAGTATTTCAGTATGTTAGTCAATTTTGATAATTGTAAATACCTTCTATATTTTGATCTCTATGTTATTCAATGCATGCTACTATCCGTGTACTTGCTCTGTACTGCTGCAATACCTGAATTTCCCCTCTGGGGATCAATACAGGATCATCTTATCTTATGTTCAGCCTGCAGCCTCAGCCAGAGGTGTATCCACTGTGACCTGATCAGGGGTCTAGAAAAGACTCCTGAGCCCACTGTTCAGTTTGCTGCTGACATGATGTGTTTCACCCTGGCTGTCAAGTGTGTCAAAAGTGAGGGTTATTTCATGCCATTTAGTACATGGAATTTATTTTCACCAATTTTGATTGTTTAATGAGGTGAATTTGTGTTAACTGCAAACTTTAAATCCTTAAAGATTCTGATGAGTTATTAAACATTATTGAGCATTATTTTGTTGTTTAAAGATTATCAGTTAATTAATTAAGTAGTTTTTTTCCTTTTTTTGTTAAATACAGAAACACCACTTGACAGCTTGTAAATAAACCCTTTAATTTAAAATTTCATCTTTGTCTTGAGTGATTCTTCACCTTCAAACTGATGTTGATAAACTCCAGGCCTATACAACTGTCACACATTTAAACAGAATAATCAAAGGTACAGTCTGAAGCTAGGATTAGTTTTTGATGTTTACATTTTAAAGAGCACATTTTTTCATACCCCAAATATTTTAAAGCCAAAGGAAACCTTTTTGCTGGTCTTTATCTTATAGATGTTTTCAAGAGTGATGAACAGCAAATTTTTTGTTGTGGAGGTAAAATATGAGTGACAAACAAGGCAGGGAAACAGCAAAATGACTTTGAAGAAAGTTTGAAACGGAAATGTGTCTGTTGGTGTTCTCTGTAACTATGTTTACATCTCAAAAAACTGTGATAATAATGAAAAGTTGACATAGAAAAACAAACAACACGCTAACAACATGTAACTTACTTACTTTCAACACAAGTTGGCTCCAGGACTTCTCTGCTCTCACTTTTTGTCTCGCTATTTGTGCACGCAGACAGTGAAGCTGAATATTGTTAAGTGAAGCAGGAACCAAATTGGATTAGTACACTGGACACAGAAATGGCTCCGTAAACTACTCACAGTATACACATTTTTAAAAGATACTGACCTTCCTTGTCTTGTTTACTTTCTGGATGTTTCTGGTTGTCATTCAGAGCAACAACAGTCTCCTCCTGTTTGTTTCCATCCCCTGCAAAGACATCATCCTCAGCTGTGGATTGTGTTTCCTCATTTTTGTCATTTAGAAAGGTACATGTAGACAATTTAATCTGTTGTTGTAATTCTGTACCACTTTTTAGAGAATAAATGTGGTTGGACGTGATGAGGTACCTGCTGTTTGCTGGTTGGGGATATCTGTAGGTTGCTCGGCCATATCTGAGGATGGAGATGCTTTAAGGAAGATAATAGAAACTGTATTAAAAAAATTTAAACAGATGACTTTTTGCTGCATTAAACAGTCTACATATTAAGGGTGTTAACTGGAAGGAATTTGGCAATCAGATACCCATTGTGATTCACAGCTGACGATATGATACGTCACAATATATCACAAAACTATATACAGGGCAATACATCTTAATAAACATAGGGAACCCACAACATTTTATGCATAAAAATCAGGTTTCTAATCAATGTTACTTATACAGAGCGTGGTCCCTGCAACATGGATGACCTTTGCTGTCTATCCCAGTGACACCCACACACACACACACACACACACATATACATATATATATATATATATATATATATATATATATATATATATATATATATATATATATATATATATGCAATTCGTTTTCATCCACGAATTGCATATGTGTCTGGGTAACCAATTTTGGATGCCAATATCTGTGGAAAAAGCAAAGATTTCTGACTGAAATTTGATTTCCTGAGTAATTTGGGTTTTCTACCTCATATACCTCATATTAAAGCAAAGGGGCCAGATGGGAAGCTGTGGAGGGCTAGATGTGGCCCCTGTTTATGATTACTAATACACATGTAATCCACATAAACTTCAATCTGAAGAAATGTATATCTGATATGTCTACAAAAACACGGTGCATGCATCATTCACAGATGAATTAAATGGTGTTAGTTTTGTTTTATGTACAGAAACAACTGAGGGTAAATTCTTAAACAAGGAAGGTTTTTGTCTTTTGTAAGTGAGTAGTCAACTACTGGTACACTGATATATGCATAAATACCAAAATACCTGCAACTCTGCTCACTACCTTGTCATACTATTGGACAATACAGTTTCATTTTCACATTTTGATGCCCTAAAGATGAAACACTCTGTTTCGTTTCTGATTAGAGAGCACATTTATAGCCAGCATTTTAAGTTAACTCACTCGTTAGCTGACCACAAGGTAAACCAGCAATACTTTAAATCTGATGGCGAACATTTAAAGTGACAGTTAGCTGAGTAGCTAACAAGTGTAATAGACGACAGCTAACGTCAGGCTAGCCGGCTAGCTACTTTAGCCAACACGAAACAGAAAAAAACATAAATTTAATGAATACTAACTGAATTCATGTGACTTAATAAATGTATTCTTAAGTGTTAAAACGTGTAACTCACCACAGCGCTGATCACACTGCCGTGAATATAGCTCACATTACCCTTCCTTATCTCTGAGGCTACGTGTGTCGCAGCCGCACTCACGCGGAACCTTAAGCAGGGTTCGTGTTTCCATGGAGACGAGTTAGCGGAGTGACCCTGTTGTCCTGTCACGAAATGTTTCCCTCAGAATTACAGGGGAGTCGCTTTCGTTTTTGAACACGATGTTCCTTCCCATTGTTTAATCCACGTATTCATCGTCAGACGAAGAGTAGGTTAATTATAATGGATTCTACGCTCACTGAAGGCCTCCCCGTGAGGAGATTTACGCGGCGAACATCAGGTAACACTTCTGTTGAGGAGACGGATAAGCTAACAAGCTAGCTAAACCTCCAAGCTAACTGATGCACTTCCTTCTGCGTTTAAGCGAAAGTACCAGTCTAAGTTTAATAACGCTATTACTTTTAACTAAACTGATCTGTCATTTGAGGTACAGGCTACCATGAAATATCCCCTCTTATGTTTAATCTATACGTGAATGATCTCTCTGACCAGCTGAGGGCATGTGGGACTGGCTGTATGGTGGGAGACAGGCTTGTTAACCATCTGATGTATGCTGATGACTTGGTCGTCCTGTCACCTTATAGTGCTGGTGTACAGCAACTTCTTAAAGTCTGTTCTAGCTATGATGTAAAATGTGATATTAAGTTTAACAGTAAAAAGAGCGTCATTATGATAGTGAAAGCCAAAGAGGGCCAGAAGCTTCGGTTTCCATCTTTTTTCATCACGGGCACATTTTTAGGCGTGATTTGTGTAATGATGATGATATACAGCGTCAGTGCTGCAAACTGTATGCACAAGTTAATATGCCAGCACGAACATTTTCAATGTGCACAGTCAATGTTAAAATAGAGGTCTTTAGAGCGTGTTGTCCCCTGTATACTGCTCATCTGTGGAGTAAATACAGCAAAGCCACAATGAAAAAGTTGCAGGTGGCATACAATATTGCGTTCAGAATAGTTCTTAAATTGCCAAGATGGACAAATGCGAGTGAGTTGTTCGTCACTTGTAATGTCCTCACTTTTCACGCTGTGCTCAGAAATGTAATGTACCGATTAATGTGCCGATTAACTGCTACAGAAAATGAAATTTTGATGTCACATACTCAACACTCATTAAGTGATACTCGATATTTCTCTTGTTACTGGAAACATTGGAGCAAATGTCTCTTTGCATTTTAATAATTTTATTTTATTGATACTATTTATACTTTTACACTGTAATTATATGAATTTTAAGTCTGGAATAAAGCGTCTGTGTATTTTCTTAACGTTTTTTACGTTATTTCTTGTCTGCCGTGATGTGTATTGAAGGACTGTAATTTGCTATGATAACTTACAACATTTGATTCATATTTTCAGAACGGGTGATTGGACCGACCCCCAGGGACCCCATAAAGAGGTCAAGGAAGGCGTCAGGAAAACAGGCTCCTGTCTCAGCTGTCAATGGGTCCGACGATGTTGAAGATGGTCGAGGTGATGAAGGTAGGATGCTCCAGGAGTCAGAGATAATTTAAAATTGTGGTTTTCCCCAGCATTATATTCAAGTCACTTTTTAAATGTTATTTTCTGCCTTATGTACAAGACATACAAAATGTACACACACACACACATATATATATATATTTTTATACACACACACACATATATATATATATATATATATATATATATATATATATATATATATATATATATATATATATATATATATATATATATATATATATGACAGGGAGAGAGAGATTAAGATACACCTATGGTTAATTCCATATGGACCAAAAGTCCAGAAATGGCTCATGGCCACCAGCTCAGATCTGGCTTAAAAATGTGTCGGTGCCTCTACATGTAGAATGAACAAAGTTTCAGGTGAAAAATGTTAAGGGTTTCTGAGTTATTGGCCTTTAAAATAGGAGTGTAGCACCTGTTTTTGACACTCATGAATTGTATTTTGTTTCTGTGTAGCCAATGCCAATATCTCTGAAATAAGCAAAGATTTATGGCAGAAATTTGCTTTCCTTGGTTAATTGGACCCAAACCTTCAGATTCTGTCATCAGAAAAGGCCTATGTCAGCCTACAATGATTTATAACGGGCTATTGTTGCTGGATTCCTTCAATTTGCAGTCAGCACTATCTGCAGGCAGGAACCTGCAAAGGTCTTAATTTATAACTTAGGGGACTCTAAAAATGGCCAGGCTGTTTCATAAATATTGGCATCCACAATTGGCCACTCAGGAACATATGCAATTAGCAAGTGTCAAAAACAGGCATTTTAAAGGCTCATAGTTGAAAAGAACCTCAAGATTTTCCACCTAAAACTTTGCAGGTGTTTAATATATATGTGGAAGTACCTACACTACTTTCTTTTTCCAGATCTCAGTAAGCTGAAACTCTGTGTTGCCCAGCGACAGTCTCAGCCTGAAAGATCTGGAGAATAGGGCCCGACCGATATGGATTTTTTTGAAGCCGATGCCGATGCCGATACCGATACTTGGCAGAAAAAAAATACAGATTACCAATTAATTGGGCCGATAAATTAAAAATATATATATAGAATTAAATTTAAAAAAATGTTGGTCCCAAACAACTACAACAATGAATATATGAATTACAGGCAGAACATTTTACCATTTTACAATACTTTGTCACTAAGTATTTGTTTAACTTTACAACAGAGAGGAATTTTCAAGTACAAAAGCATGCAAAGCATTTAAACCTCTGGGAACTTAATTATAAAACCTTAAAAAGAGTCACTCTTTATCTTGTACTTCTTGTTGATGATAATAATAAGAAGGTAGGTTATAGTTCAGGTAGAACAACTTTTAAAAAGTTGTTAACAGGTCATCGTGAGAGGAAAGCAACAGCATTCTTTTCATAAGCCTCTTTTATTTTTTTCCTCTGCAACTTTCAAGAGCAAAGAACTTTCAAATACAAAATAAAATAGTGGGCAAAACTGCAGTCAATTTCTGCAAAATGAAATAAATAACCTTATTTAAAATGTAAATATATAGATGAATTACGAACTCTTGTCCTGAGTCCTCGTTAGTGTATCAGAAGTAGGTTTTAGTGCAGGTAGAACCACTTTTTTATTGTGAAAAGAGGTAATATGTGTTTGGAAATCTGAATATTTTGTGGGACACTGCACATATTGCACAAACTTCTTTAAACAGGCCTGATTGAAGTTCCCAGCTATGACGAAGGCTCCCCCCGATGACGTCAAACAGCTCCGAGGGAGCATACTAATGCTAGCATAGTTAGCTAGCTAGCTAGTTAGCTCAACTGCAGCGTCGGGGACAAGCAGATGAAGCCAGGCTTCCGTAATAATCATCACAGAATAGTCACAAATAAACTGATCCCCTGCCATCAGAAGGTCCAATTCCTCAGTTTTGTAAATGACAGATCTGGTATTGGTCAGCTCATCAGTGTCGGTCTGGCAGCTGCTTCTGTAGCTAAGCAGAGAGCCCGGTGCTCTCGCTATGTCCAGCGGTATACTGTGCGAGCGCTGAAAGTTGGTCATTATGTCGGGCTTGCAGGCAAAAACAACATTCAGCAACTCTGTGTGACTGTAGGTGAGTTTTGCCCCATACACTCTATCATCCATACACACAGCAGAGCTCAGATCCGCTTTAACAACGTGCCGCCATATTTCGCAACGTCATCATTCTGCGCAGCTTGGATGCCGAACAGTGTTTACTGTTTTATGAGAAATTAAGAATATATCGGCGTTAAATCGGCAAAACTCTGGCCGATGTTGAATCCTTTGAAAAGGGCTGAAATCGGCCGATTTAATCGGCCGGCCGATAAATCAGTCGGCCCCTACTGGAGAAGATCTGTATGGAGGAGTGGGCCAAAATCCCCGAGCAGTGTGTGCAAACCTGGTCAAGAACTATGGGAAACATTGGACCTCTGTAGTTTAAACAAAAGTTTCTGTAGCAAATATTAAGTTTTATTTTTCTGTTTTATCAAATACTTATTTCATGCAATATATGCAAACTAATTAGATAGATAGATAGATAGGTAGATAGATACTTTATTGATCCTGAAGGAAATTCAAAGCATCCAGTAGCAGGTTACAAGACGAACATGACATAAGACAATTTTCAGATTGACCCCAGGAAATAGTAATAATAATAATATTCCCCTCCCCATCATATTGTTTTAACCCCAAGACAAATTAAAAAAAATATACCCTAGGTGAGTAGAAACTTGTGCAGTTAAGAGACTATACATGTACTGTGTAAAAACCTCTGCAGGGGTAAAATTAACAGGTATTGTGCAAAACCTGAGCAGGAGTAAAATTAGCAAATTGACAAGAATGTGCAAAAGAACCAGTGCGGAGATAAAATTAACAAGTATAGTGCAAAAACCAGTACAGAGATGAAGTTAACAGTACTGTGCAAAAAACCTGTGCAGGGATAAAAATATGCTAACTTACAGCAGAGCCAGTAAACAGTTGAGGAGATATAGTAAAAGTTAGTGCAGAGCATTAAGGTGCATTTTAACTAAGAGTGAAATGGGGAGGGAAGGAAGTCCAGAGTCACTGTGTGCTTTCCCCTTGCTGTGCCCTTGAGGTGTTGTATAGACGTATGGCCAGGGGGACAAAAGAGTTCCTGAGTCTGTCTGTTGAGCAGGATTGTGACAGCAGTCTGCCGCTGAACACACTCCTCTGCCTGGCAAAGGCGCTGTGCAGAGGGTGGTGGGTGTTGTCCATGATGGAGAGCATGCTGTTGAGGGTCCTTCTCTCTGCCACTGTGACTAGAGAGTCCAGCTCTGCGCCCACTACAGAGCCAGCTTTCCTCATCAGTCTGTCCAGCCGTGCTGCATCCCTCTTCTTGCTGCTTCCTCCCCAGCACACTACAGCATAGAAGAGGACACTGGCCACCACAGACTGGTAAAACATCTGCAGCAGCTTTTTACAGATGTTGAAGGACCTCAGCCTTCTTAGGAAGTACAGACGGCTCTGCCCCTTCCTGCAGATGGAGTCCATGTTTGATGACCAGTCCAGCCTGTCATCCAGCTGCAGCCTCAGGTACCCGTAGGCCTTGACCACCTCCACCTCGACCCCCCGATGGAACCAGGTTGGGGGAGTGACTTGTTCCTTCTGAAGTCTACCACCATGTCCTTGGTCTTGGAGGTGTTCAGCTGCAGATGGTTTTAAGTGCACCATATCACAAAGTCCCCTACTAGGCTCCTGTACACTTCCTCCTGACCATCCCTGACACATCCCACTATCACAGTGTCATCGGGGTATTTCTGCATGTGGCAGAGCTCAGAGGTATACTGGAAGTCTGATGTATTCAGGGTGAACAAGACTGGAGAGAGCACAGTCCCCATACAGTGTTATCTTCTGGATTTTTTTTAGATTCTGTCTCTCACAGTTGAAGTGTACCTACAATAAAAATCACAAAACTCTCCATTCTTTGTAAATGGGAAAACTTGCAAAATTGATGTCTTAAATACTTATTTTCCCCACTGTATTGCTTCACCTCATCCTCACTGCACAGGTCCATTTAAAGCAAGATGTTAGTTTATTCAAGAGTTTAATGATGTTTTTATTATGTTATATGTGTTTCTTACACAAATGCAGACACAAAAAGTGGGAATTATGTCACATCCCAGTTAAACATGTTGTAGTTAAGAGCTGGTAAAGTAAGGGTACCTGAAGGATGTCTGTCATCCCCGTAGAAAATTCCCACCAAAGGATGAATTCCCAGTGACATATGTAATTTGCAACTCAGACAGTTTGACCTTTGAAATTAAATACAACGCACCATGCAAACTGCAGCAGGTTTTTTTTCATTTAGCAGAAAGACAGTGTGGAGGAGAGGAGATAGTTGCTGCTTAATTGCGGAGAGGGCAGAGAGGAAATGAGGGAAAGAGGAAGATAGCATGGCGGTTTAAAATTTGGGATGTAGGATTGCAGGGGGTGAGCCTCCTGACAGCTGAAAGTCTGCTGGAGCAGGCACAGAGGTTTGGAAACTGCATGCTTGAGATAAGGGAGGGTGAAGAAGCAGTGCAGTGGGTGGGTGGGTGGGGTCATCTGCAATGCTGGTTGCTTTGTAGGTGAGGGTGTTGTAGATGTCCAGGAGGGTTAGGGGTGAGACAACAGTGATTCTTCCTGCTGTGTTCACAATGTGTTGCAGGATCCTTTTGCATCTTTTTCTTTTTTACTAAGGTGTTGAAAAACCAAGACGTTTCTTTGTCTCTTTACAGAGTCCCCCAGAAAAAAGATCCGTCTTGAGGCTGATGGAGAGGTGGGTGCTGGGGGCGATGATGTGGAGATGGAGGTCGAGGAGTCAGCAGAAGACACGGAGAAAAATAAAGCCCGAAAAATGGATAATCAGCAGGATCGTGTGCATCAAACAAAAACATACCAGGGTTGGGGCTGTTGTCCATCTATGTTATTTAGTTGTATCATAGTAGCTGCACTTCACCTTTACTATAACATTCAGACAAGGGGATAGAATTGGAAACGAGGGAGGAAGAGAATGAGGAGTGGCATTCAAGAGAGATACCACAGGCCACATTTGAACATTGGCTGCTTGCAAAGAGAGCAATAACCTCTGCATATGGGGCATGCAGGTAAAGCCACAAGGCTGAACTAAAAAAATCTGCGTGTGTATGTGTGTAGCATAACTAAAATGTTGCCAAAATTGAAATTTCTCTTAGAATTCATTTATAAGTGTGGCAATCCTTCTGCTTCTTCCTCCTTGTCTTCTTTTCCTTCCCCTTCTTTCTCTGAAATGGCAATGATAGCCCTATATTTACAGGGGTACTCTTGTGTATTTTCTTTTTTAACAAAAGTTTTTCTCCCATAATAATCAGACGCATCTGGAGAAGTGAATTTGAGTCCTCAAGTAAATTTTGGGAAACGCTGCCAAACTGCTCATACGGTAAATAAAGAGAAAGACCAGATGAAAAAAGAAAGAGGTACGTAAACACTTCTTCTCTGCTTTTTAAAATTATTTATTTGAGAAAATGTACTACTGTCATTGTATGCTGTCTTGTTTATTTTCAGTAAGACCAGCAAAGGAACCTGTAGGCCCTACTAAAACTGTTGAAAAGATCAGACCACTGCCACAATCACATGGTGATATGTTGCAACCAAAGATTACCAGCATGGCTGAATACCAAAAGACAATGAAGGCCAACTCCAGGAGCTTTGGTAGTGTGAAGATATTTTCACCCTTAATTCATAAAACAGATCCTGTCAAATAAGTATTACATGTCTTAAAATGATCAGATGTGCATTATAAAATGATTTAATTATACACATAATATTCTGTTTCATCTTTAGATTTACCATCAGTTAATCACCGTCCCCTGAGCAGTTACCCAGCATCAGAGAAATTGCATACAACACAAAGACCTGTGAATAACTTACGAAACCAAAATGAGGCTGTAAAGCTCAAAAAACAAGGTATCAGCTTCATGTAGATCTGATAATCCTGATCAAATTAAAAGGCAAGGATACTTTTTTAAATCTTGTTTTCTCTTTCAGAAGTGACAAAGAAAGTTTCTGCAATCAAAAGAAGCTCTGCACACTCATCAAGAGGTTAGCAGCAGTGGTTTAAATTTTATTTTACTAATATTCTTAACAGACAGACTGACTGACTGACTGTGAATACTGTCTGTATTGATTCCAAACTGAGAGATTTTGCTGTTACAGTTGCGGTTTATCATGCAAGTAAAGCTGCAAAGAATAAGTACACTGTAATAAAGCTTGATCAAATGAAGGAAAAAATACATATTTACACAATACACTACAGGCCAAACACTTGGAAGCAACTTCAAGTTTCTGTTCACAATGCCGTTCCTAAAAACCCAGCATGAGTTATATGTATTTGGGATGTATTTACTGCATGATCAGGCCTTGCTTTCAATGAAATGCACCATTTTCCTCAATTTACCCTTAGGTATACATTAATGATACCCAACCATTGCAACACAAAAACACAAATGGCAGTTTGCATTGATCACTTTAACACTTTGGCTTTTTAGAGTCTGAATACAAAAAGTCCAATAAATCTCAACTGCATTCAAATCTCTGACTAACTACTGCAGAAATGGCTAGAAAGAAGGAACTGAGTAAAGAAACAAGAGTACAGATTTGTATATTGAGAGACTAGAAGAAATGGGAATTTGTGATGATAGAAAAGTCCTGGAAGAAACAGGGTTACATAAACAGAGGAAAACGATACTATCATCACCAGTAAGAGATCAGCGAAAAACAGCCCCACAAAAAACGGAGGAAATCAACATGACACGGTCATTCCCATATTTCTGACAACTGTGAAAAGACATTTGAGAAAGGCCTATCTGAAGAGGTATGTATCTGCAAAAAAAAAAAAAACACTGCTTCATCTACAGAACGAGAAATAGAGATATGAGTGGGCAAGAGCTCACAAAAATTGGACCTGTGATGACTGGAAACAAGTTTTCTGGGCCAACAAAAGCAAAATTAAACTATTTGGTTGAAAAGGCAGAGTCTATGTCTGCAGACAAACTGGTGAACATCTTAAAGCACCATGTGTAACACCCACAATAAAGCAAGGTGGTGGTAGTGCCATGGTATGGGGATGCTTTGCAGATGGTAGAAGATTTGTTTGAAGTACAAGGGATCATGAGGAAGGAACAGGACCACTCCATCCTCCAGCATCATGCAGTTCTTTCTGGACTAAGACTTGTGGGTCGAAAAGTTTGTTTTGCAGCAAGATACTGGCCCTAAGCATTCTGCAAAGCTCTGTCAGGGTTACCTAGACAAAAAAGAAGTGTTCTTCCAAAGATGGTTTGGCCTGCTCAATCTCCAGACCTCTCTCTAGGGATGAATTGGACCGATCAGTCAGAAAAGCGCATCCAGTCTCATATTGATTAAAAAAGAAAGCTTGAGAATGCAATCCCTGGCACATACCTTAAAAAAGTTGTGGAACTATTGCCTCGTATATGCCATGCTGTTGTTAAAGCCAGAGGAGGTAACTTTGAAGAAAGCAAAGTCTAAGCAAAAAAAAGCTCAAGTACCTGATAATTATAGTTAAAATGTCTTCTGATAAGTCTCTCTTTATATAATAATAGTGCTTATTTTGTATACCAATGAAACTATGGCCTTTCTTTGTACAAATTTGATCTTGCTTCCAAACGTTTAGCCTGTAGTGTATATACAGTAAGTTATCTCAGTATCATTAGTTGAGTGTCAAATAAGTCAATCAGAAAATAATCCCTAAAGCTAAAGTCTTTAGATGCTAAGGTCTGTTATTATCTTCTGAATTGACAGAACAAACAATTTTGTCTTGTTTCCTTTCAGGTTTAAGGTGGTATTTATGGTGCTTGGTTCTGCTGGTGATGCTCGGTTCTGCTTTGTTCATGGCACACAAGTTTACCATTGCTCACTTAAGTACTGCAGGTAGAGGCGAACCACCATCTAGGGCTGTGAAACCAGAAGTGTTTGCAGAACAGTTGTCTCTTCTTGAGCTTCGGTTCCCCTCTCAGCGTCTCGAGGTTTGGGAAAGAAGTGAGATCCACCTTGAGAAGCACCTCAGAGCAGCCCATCCTTCAGAGCCAGTGAGCCTCATCCTGACTGCCGGGCACCAGGCTGAGCGGACGCTGCACTGCCTGGCTCAGGGGATGGCTTCTGCCTTCTCTACTGCCCTCAATGCCTCCGTACTTCACATTGATGGAGCCGGCAAAGCCAGCCAGGACAGCGACCAGGTCAAACTGGACATCGACAGCCAGCTGCGAGCAGCCTTTGAAGGAGACAAACTGGCTGCAGTAATTCACCGCTTTGAGGAGCTGCCTCCAGGCTCCACACTCATTTTTTACCGCTACTGTGATCACGAGAATGCTGCCTACAAACGAGGGTTCTTATTGTTTACTGTGCTCATGCCCCAGGGTGAAGTTGAGGCTGATCTGAGTTTGAGAGATGTTGAGGAGAAGGTGCATGACTATGTCAGAGAGAGGCTGGTCGGCCAAGACAGCCAGACTGCCTTCAATAAAATGGACAATGACAAGTTCAGTGGTCTGTGGAGCCGCATCTCCCATCTCATTTTACCTGTGGTGTATGAGGAGGAAGCAGAGCAGAATGGATGCTGATAAACCAAACTGTTATCATAGATAAAGCTACTTCCCTTTTGACAGTGTGGGAAAGCCATGAAAGAAAGTTATGTAAGTATCATGTTTGCTTTCATATTTCACTTATACATATGACTGAACATATTTGAAGTTTGTTTTTTTTTTAATTTTATCATCAAGAGGTTAAGTTATACTGAATTTGCATACCCTGTAGATAATCATCTGACCAGCATCAAAGACGTTCAGCACTGATTTTCTTTACATTTGCATACATGAACAGCATTTCCATAGGCAGCTGTTACTTTAGCATTCCGTTTCAAAGCAATGATGCATTTTGTTTTTCAGATTAAGCATTTGGGTGATAGTTTGATTTATTTTCATGTTCTGTGTTACAACTTTGTTTCATCATCAGTTTGCTGCAAAACTTTTCATCTCAAAAACAGGTTCCTGGGTGAATAATAACAAAGTTAACTCTGGGTCCTTCTTCTCTGGAAAAAAAATGCTATTTATCAAGAGTGTATTGTTTTGGGAAAAGATCAAATTTCCTGCTCTTGATCATATTTCTGGACCACTGCTGGTTTGATTTGCGTTTCCCATGGGGATCTTAAGCTCTTTCCTTTTGTACACTTTTAAAATGCTTTTGCACTAAAAGGGCAACTAAAGGGCCCCATGTCCTACAAAATCAATTTTCTTTGCTTTCAATGTTGTTAGGAAGGGCTTAGAGAGCAGAAGAACACGACACCTTTTACTAAACTCTCAGTACACTGTGAAATGTGCTGTGCCTCTTGAAAGGAAATTCCCCTTAAAAAGCCCTGTTTTTACTCCCTGGACTAGATTTTATGTAATAACTGTACTGCCTCCATCTACTGTGTTCTCTGCTCTTCACAGGTACAAGCCGTGACGGTTTTGAAAGTCCGGTCTGTGGCCTGTAACCCCTCCTCCCCCCTCCCATCAGACATTATTAGGGCAGCCATTTAGAGCAGAGTACATTATTAGAACTTCCCGTAGCCTCCCCGCCCCTCAGATCCAAGCATTTTTTAGGGGAAGAGAGGAAGAGCTGCATCTGCTCCTCTTATTCTGAGATTTTTTTTTTTATTTTTTTTTTATTCAACCTAAATGAAATCCTCACATAAAGACAGAATGTAAACAGTCTAACACACCAGGACGTGGGGCCTTTAAATAACCACCAAGGAGTACTGCTTTTATGAATTTAAATATTCTTGTTCCAGAAATTCTTGCATACTTTGGATATGTTGTCTGTGTTTTTGGATAGGAATATTTTTGATAGTTGTTTGTACGCTGTTTTGCAGAGGGCTTTTTTCTGCATTTGTAAAGAAACCACTGAAATGTACAGTTTCAGTTCAGACACAGGTATATACAAAGTGATTTGAATTTGTAACATACATTTGTAAAGGTTTTTGACTAGATATTAGTCAGTGAGTCACAATATGTGCCTTAAACTCTCTTTTAGAGAAGATTGAACTTAAAATTGTAAAAGTTCTACATCACTCCTAAAGGATTTGACAGAATTAGAACCCAGACAAGATTTCATGCAAATGTAATTATTCAAATGCAGGTAGATATACTTCTTTGTGATTCTCATTCCTCTTATATCCTCAGTTTGAGATGGATTTGGTTTGGATCATTTTGTGTGTCGAATTTCAATAAAGTTTATTTTATTAACAAAGAGACAAATGTGTCACCTATTGTTTGTTACTCTGAGTGTGCACTGTCCTGCTTGAATTATATTATTGAATATTTAACCTTTTGAAGAGAAAGCAGAACTTTAAAGCTGTCCAACACAGCAGCAGTTTATTATTTACACAGCAGAGAAAGAAGTATGACTCTGCTCCAAAGACAATACAATGAATAAAAATGTGAAGCAGAAGAGTTCAAACAGCTCTTTGTAGCCAGTGTATGTCCTTTACACACCTATCACAAATGTACTGTGGTACTCAAGCAGAGAAAATGTTTTTTGGTAAACAACGAGCATCAAAATAAAAAAATAAATGAAAAATAGGTCAAAGCTGCCTTAACAACTACAAGTGTTGCTCCAAGAAACAAGGAAGTAACAGATGTAATCATTAACAAGGTGGTTTAAAGTCATTCCTTTAGAGCTTTACATAAATTTGATAACGTGATCCATGTAATACCTTGCAGAGAATCATAAAAATATTAATCATTAATGAATCCTCATTTTTTTTAGTGATCTACAACACGGAAATGTAAATGGCAAATATTTTAAAGCTACAAAATGTGTTTACATGGCAAATAGAGGATTTACTGTGTGGATTTCACACCAGTGTTCAAAGGTTATTTCATTAACTCTTACAAAAATCTGATTTTTTTCTGGATGAGTTGAATTTGTGGACATCATAAGCTTCATTTTCCATGCAGCCTTCTTTCTGATTTAATCTGATCTTTAAGTATTTTCACATATATATCACTCCATTTCCAGTTGTTTCTTAAAGTAGTGTTTTTGATTTGAGTCCTCTTTTGCTAAGCTTTCATTTGGTTTCAGAATCTTGGTGTTTTGAAAAGAAATAGAGGGAATTTTGATTTCATTTTTTTATTGGGGTTTACACTCAGCTTTCAAATGATGATATTCAAATAATTAATGGTAGTGGTTCCCTTGGAAGACATCCACATTTGAAATATACTTCAATGTGTAATTAAGAATTATTTATATTTTCATCTTTAACCCAACTCTGTTTTGGGGTACCTGGAGGGCAGTATTTCAGGCCAATAAGAGATTCAGCGAGACCATGTATATCCAATATTTGAAGTTTATGAGTTGGAGGAGCAGCCCTACAGAAGCTGAAGTCCTCATAACCCTGATCACAGGTTTGACTCCTGATCCTATTGTTTGGTGTCATTTCCTCTCTTTCTCCATGTCTCCTATCGTAGCTTTACATTTTTGTTGATTATAATTAGTTTAAGAGGACTTTGGTGTAGATATTAACTTGAAAAGCCATTTCCCAAAACTTCTCAGTTACATTCATCATATGTAATCTTGTGTTGAGAGGGAAAGACAGTTTTAAAGGAAGTTAAACTTGTTGTTACTTCATGGCAATCCTGCACCACAGGCTTACGTTGCAAGAGTGAAGGTGTATTGGGTTTACCGGAGTCTGCTTGTATATCTAAAAATGAAGAGAGATTCAAACCCGGCATGTAGATTGTAAGATAGATCATGTAAAGCCTGAACAAGAGCATACTGCTCCCTATAATCAGGAGGGCTTACTGAATAATGATCTAAATGCCCTTCTCTACCTCAAGTAATTTTTAGAATGAGATGCTGCTTGACCAACATGAAGTCATGTTCCTCCAGAGCACTGCTCCAGAAAAGACAGTGGTGATGTATCAAAACTGAATATGTATGTATATATTTATATATCTAATTGTGTCATTTCTATTTTCTTTGAAGCTTCTTAATAACTTAAATCTTCAGGCATTGAAAGAGATGAGTTTTTCTGATAACATTGCTCAACATTGTCACAAACTTCAGTTAATAATTAAAAAAATTAACTGATTGACTGCTTTCAGAGTTAAAGCCTTTGTCATCAAAACCACCGTTAAAGGAAGCAGAGCTTTCATTATCTGTACCCAGTGATGCCTTCTTGTCTAACATCAATAACCACTAAATGGCCATATACATATGATTAATCTGGTCTCTGATAAGTTTTATGTTTTGTTGTACTTACTTTGTTTTGAGCAGTAAGAAACCTCAGTATGAATATGAACATATCTCAAAGAAGATTTAAGTTTTTTGTATGGTGGTCTTGTGAACAGATTATGACTGAAGAGTCCATTGTCAAAATACTTTTTTTTTAATGAAATAACTAATGTCTAGAGATGTAAAACTTTGAGCACAGTGACCATTTAGCCCCATTAAGTAAAACAGGATTGTTTGATCCACTCACCTTTGACCTACTATACTGGTTACTCTTGAGTGCTTGATTTTTGTCATCACATTATTCAAACCTATGCGGTACTTCTGGCATTTAACAGTTTTTTTGTAATAAGTGAAGCACATTCCTCATGTCTACTCAGAGAGTTAATAATCACATCACTAAAACATTTCCTGATGTTGGTGCCTGGTACAAGGAGATACTGCACATTACTAAGAGCAACATAAGAGTATATTTGCAGGTCTGTTTTGGTGGTATAGCTTTAATTTAATACTGTTCACCAACATTGATAAGCATGATAATTCTGAATGAGTGACTAAGTTGTTTACAGTAAAAACAGTAACTGGAATGCTGCACTGTGTGACATGTAATATAACAGGAAGTAATCATTTTGAAGCTTTTTAATTTTGTAATTATAAGACTGGCAACAACATGTAAAGTGCGCAAAGACAGGAACTGGATAAAACAACAAACATAGAAATAGTATTTACATGATCAAGATGCATTTGAACAACTTTAAAAATGCTACTTTATAAATGTCTGTGACCAAAAATAAATGCAATATTTGACTTAAAAATATACAGATGTTCAAAATTCATTTCCCCCCTCCTGATTCTGAACCCAGACTAGTGTTGGCTGCTAATAAAATAATCTCTGATCAAAGGATACACACAGTAAGAGTGTAAAATGCTCATCATGACATTTCCCCCCCTTTGGCTGATATAACAGTCTCTGCTTGCTGTGTCTAGCGTTGTTTTCTTGTCCCTTATTAAATATTGTCATACCAGATCTGTGCATGCCACCCTATATACCCAGTAGTGTATTTTAGACTGCTACAAAGATAAACAACAAGTTTAGTTCGGTATAAAATCCGCCTCATTCAAAAGCATCTGGGATTGACAGAAAACTAGCTCCTCTTCATATAAATGCTTAATACTCTGGATGCTGTAATATTCCAATGATGATAGCTATGCCAAAAGCAACAGCTCCCCCGATGAAAATAGACGTGACTGCAGTCACTGCAGCAGCACGGTGCTTTTTCTGAAAATCAGAGGTTTTTTATGATCAACCACAGAATTTTTTCATTCTCATGCATATTTTGTAATGATGTGGTTTACCTATCATGATGATACAACAAATTACGTACATGCGACAACATGACTTATATCTGACATGAGACAGGTCCTTACCTTTTTCTGTTCTCTCTGGGGTCTATAGCTCCCTGTGATTCAGAAAAGTGACCTTAGTTGTTTGTTCAGCTGAACATTATGTTTTGTATTCAATTGAAAAGTCATTTACCTATTTTTCCTCTGCTCAGAATGGTATCTCTCTCTGTAGAGAATACAATCAACCAAATAACGAACAGGAGAATCCACGCTGTGTAAGCGATCAACACCCACAGAGGCCAAGACTCCCTCCTGTTCTCTATGGCACCCACAAGCTCCAAATAAGCCACATAGATGGTAGCAACTGTGAGTAAAACAGATAAAAAGTCATAATAACCAAGCAATGGAAAGTGCCTGAAGAGATAAAAGCAATGACATTACTCAGCCTCCTTTAGCCATTTTTAATGATTGTCAAATTAGTTCCTGGAAAAGTTCAAAAAGTGTAAAGAGCATTTTCAACATGTTTTTGTTTTGTCAAACTGGATGGCACAAATGATCTGTGCGATCTAAGACTCTAGCAGTACTAATTTTCATTTTATAAATACGAGTCTGGAGGCCAGATTCAGTTGAGAGCCTCTGGTCTTAAAAGTCACATGTCATGCTAAATACATTTTGTATTAGTTAAAAAAGTGTCCTGTCTACAACTATCCACCCCATCATACGCTGAACAGTGGTTTTGAAATCCATCTCAGTGGACTCATCCTCTAAGTTGATTAAAAAAAATGAAATAATTAATATAATAAACTGAATAAAGAAAAGATTATTAAATCTGCCATTAAGGATTTCAAACACCATGCACTTGGATCAAGTGCGTTATACAAAATGAGAAAGATTTATGTCTTCTGATCAAAATGTCTTTTTTAAAGAAATTAGGAGGAATATTTTGCTGTATTTTTCCCACTACCACATAGCTTAATGCTTTTAAAAAATGTAAATGTTGGTAAAATTATTTTAATAAAGCCTAGATACATATTATTATGACATTCATTTATAGCATTCAGTTGTTACATTTTTCTTGTTATGATTGTCGAATTGAAAGTATCCTATGATTTGAAAAATGACCCTCATGCAGGACATATGTAATTAAACTCTCGTGACTTAAGTTAGGTTGTGCCTCTGTATACTTAATCATAAAGTTATTTCTCCTTACCTATAACAGTCTCATGGATAACAGAGAACACTTGAGCAATAACTTTAAACATCTTCCTCCTTTAAAAGAAAAAAAGCACACAAATAACACATCCGTGAAGTAAGTGTTATGATAGGAGGGTACATTCAGTTATACACAAGTTAAACTTACAGTTCATGACTGTGTCCCACCGGCAGAAAGTAGAATACCACCACTGTGGCATTTATGGAGACCACTGCACACAGCAGGGCAAAGACCTGAACACAAACACATAAAAAACAGAGACAGACTTTATCATGCTTATTGACAAAAGCATATACTCAGTCAATCTTTATTTGCATAGCGCCGGTTCATAACAAGTGTTATCTCAAGGCCTTTTACAATAGAGCAGGCTGAAGCCATACTCTTCATTTTATAAAGTAAAGATACTGAAAGAGCCTTAGATGCTCTCAGAAATTCAGGTTAAAGACTTAATTTATCTTTTACTCTACTCCACTCTTTACTCTTATTGTGACTTACTTGTTCGGACCCACATATTAGTGATAAAACCAGTGCTGACACTTCCAATGCCTCACAGGCGACATGGCAATACACGTTTGACATCTACAAAAGTAAATAAATAAAGAAGAAAAAGGAAACTCAAATAAACATGTGTATGCTGATAGGGCTTCAAATTACATTGATACATTTTTAAGGGAATCATTTTATTATGCAGCTTTTTGTGACTTTCATCACTCTAAAATTTTGAATGCCATTACTATCAAAAGTAGTGGTGTTACTAGCATAGCAGCCTATTGGCAACAGCAGCACTTCCATCATCCACAAAGAGTGTTGTTATTCTACCTAAACATGTACAAATGACCGGTACAGCACTTTCTTTGTGGTGAGGTTTTATCACCTGAATGAAATGATAACTAATGCATGAGAAAATGACAGGAAATAAGGAGTAAAATTAAGCAATGAGACCAACATATTGTGAGGATTCATCCCTGCCTTCAACCTCTCTCCCCCTCCCTTCCTTCTCCTCTGCCTGCAGTGGGCGTGGTAACCTCTCTCCTCGCTCCTGCACATCTGCACCTTGTCACTGATCACTGAGAGTATAAGAGCTGCTTGGAGTCACTTCTTCCTTGCCGGTGGATTCTCTCATCTAGAGTTGGTTTGTTGGCTGTATCGCCTCCTCCAGCTTATCTAGTTTTGGCTCAAAGCCTTTTGTTCTCCTTTTGGAGTTTTTTTGTGCCTTGAAAGAAGATGGTTGTTTGAATGTTTCTTCATTTTTTCTGACTGCTGGATACTTACCTCTGTTTTCTGCTCCCCCCTCTCAGTGTCTTCAAGAGCCCTCACCCTGCCACTTTGTAAACATTCACCTTAGTGCATTGGACTGTCTTTTTCCCTGTTTTGGTGGACGATAAATCTCTGTCAAACCTTTGTTTGCCTCCGACTTCAGCTTTGGGTCCAACTTTAACACACACAGAGGACCGATTCCAAGCATAATCCACCAGCCACTTCAGATGGAACCCGCGAAGCCTGAGCAAATAAAAGAAGCAGTCACAAACCAACTCTAGATGAGAGAATCCACCGGCGAGGAAGAAGTGACTCCAAGCATTCTTATACTCTCAGTGATCAGTGATAAGGTGCAGGTGTGCAGGCAGCAGGAGCGAGGAGAGGGGTATCCATGCCCACTGCAGGCAGAGGAGCAGGAAGGGAGGGGAAGAGAGGCTGGAGGCAGGGATGAATCCTCACACATATAGCCCATTAAATTCTGTCTCACCCTTTTAAGAAGTCGCGAGAGGGGGCTGTTGGTGACAGTGGCCGTGATGATGATGGACATTCCCTGAAGAGAAAGCAGGGGAATGGAAAAATGAATTCCCTGACACAATATATTTTGATCACCATGCTGTTAGCTGCAGCAAATAGACAAGAATGCAAAATGGTACCATTTTCAAGACCACCAAAATACTGTCAACCACCATGAGTACAGTGACTGGCTGGAGAGAAATAGAAAGAGGGAGTGAGAAGCTAGAGAATTTGATATTATGTATTTATACCTTATTTATACACATACATTTGAAATGCCAAATTAAAATAGATTAAATTCATCAGTGTTTAAATTCTTAACTCATGTCTTACCCTTCTGCATTTCCTTTTTATACATGGCACTGGAGTTGTCTGCTGAGGTGTTGTTACATCTGCTGTAGTAACAGCCAAATCAGGTGTTGTTACATCTGCTGTAGTAATGGTCAAATCAGGTGTTGTAACATCTGCTGTAGTAACGGTCAAATCAGGTGTTGTTACATCTGCTGTGGTAATGGTCAAATCAGGTGTTGTAACATCTGCTGTAGTAACGGTCAAATCAGGTGTTGTAACATCTGCTGTAGTAACGGTCAAATCAGGTGTTGTAACATCTGCTATAGTAACTGACAAAAGAGGCGTTGTCACACCTGCTGCAGAAGTTGTCAAATCTGGTGTTGTGGCTGCAGTGCTTGGCTCTGTACTTGTAGCAGCAGTAGTTAATGATGTAGTTTGTAGAGGTAAATCCACGTTTACCCAAAAAGTGGTAAAAGACTGAACAAATGTTGCTCTGCAAAGAAGAAGTGATATTGTAAACCATCTTGTTTTTGTTTTGAAAAGTTGTATTAAATAAGACAGTGCATCATTTTTCAAGTTTGAATACCTGAATATGATTGTTCCAGTTGACCTTGATGCTGGTCGATGCCAGTCAAAACTTACTCTTGTCCTGCTGATTCTGCCAAATTGAGTAACAGCCGTGGCCTGAGGAATACCAAAGAAGTAAATCACCAATCGCATTAAAAAAACAAAATCGTGAAGTTTAGCCAGAATTTCTGTTGAACACACCACAAGGAGACTTGCAGTTTCATTTGCTTTTGACCTCCTCTATAGACAATGCAGTCCTTCTTGACTTGTGCTGATTTTGTCTTATACATGTAGAGTGTCTTAATGACATAGAATTCTCATTCTGCTTTCTTTTAACTTATTCTCTATGGTGAATAATTATTTTAGATATGAATGATAAAACCTGAAAACAAGGCTGCTGTTTAAGGTACAAAAATCGACACAAAACTAAATTTTCTGTCAATTTTATGTGTTTACAAGAACACTACCAGACATTGACAGTTCAAATATGGGTAAGTGGCTGTGTTGTATTTTATAGTATTGTGATCAATAATCTCATAATGAAGGGTTGAACATGATGCCAAAAGTCTTGATGTTTTCAGTTCATTCTTGAGTCAGGGCTGGCATTATTGCACAGTTTGTGAGCAAGGTTTGAACCTGAAGAACAAAGACCATGGCCTTTGACCTGTGACCTCTAACGTCCGGAGTTTGACAGAAATTCTTAAAAGCTTTTCAGAGATTCACAATCAAAGGATTAATATATTCTTGATCTTCAACAACATACCTGCAAAACCTAATCACTTCATCCTTTAGTGACAGCAGACAGTTGTGCAAAGTTTAAAGAACATCCATAGGAGAAATGTTTAGATATGACAACAGGAGGTGAACATTACACCCAGCGACCTATGACCTTTGTTTTATGACCTCTTACCTTTGATGACTATCTTCAGTAAGAGCAGACATGAGTGCAAAGTGTTGACAAATTCCTAAAAGAACTTCTGGGATACTTCATTCACAAGCCAACGATTACCTTAAGGCTCCATGACCTTGACCTATGACCTTGTATCTCCTAAACCAGAGTGGGCATTTGTGAAAAGCCTGAGTAAAATTCCTAAAAGCAACTAGAAAAATTTATTCAAACAGGAGGTGATCATAAGACCCGGTGACTTTTGACCTATGACCTTTTAACTTGTAGAGCTTATCTAATGCTGCATTCCAGGCAACCCGTAACTTGTGTTTTTCCCACCTGTAACTCGTGAAAGTGCACTGGAACGGCAGTCGAACTCGTAACTTCCCACCCGTGAACTCGTACCAGATCGATGTACTCCGAGTTAGGACTTGTGACGTCACATCACTGCCTAAACAATATGGTAGCCTCTAAGTAACGACACATACCGTAAAATTTAAAGTATAAGCTTCTGTTACCTTCTGCACCGTTTCCCCTCCTCCGTTTCACTCAAATGATCAAGTTGCAGGCTTCTTTGGTGATTGAAATGATTAAGCATTAATCTTATAATGTCTGCCACGTTGTTTTGTTTACATACCAGAATTCCTTGTGCTCAAACTGAAGTTTTGATTTAATTTAGTTTATTAATTAGTTTAGTTTATAATTAATTTAGTTTAATTTGCCTGGAACGCTTTCAGGTCGGAACTCAAAGATTTCAACTGGGAAATTTCCGAGTTACGTGTTGCCTGGAACGCAGCATAAGAATCACAAAGCATTTCTGAGATGCTGCTTTCATAAGAATGAACGTAAGACTCCATAACCTTGAACTTTGAACTTGTATCTACAAAACTGAATCACTAAAACCTTCAGTCACATTGGGAATTTGTTTGAAGTTTAAAGAAAATCTATTAAAGGTTTTGTAAAATACCACAATTACAAACAGCAAGTGCACATGGGACTCAAAGATCTTGTTTTTAAAAGTGCTTTACAAATAAATAAAGTTAAAGTTAAGTTCTGTACCTTCACAAACTGGGTTGCTGTGTTGACATTCATGTGTAAGTACATAAAAGTTTTTTATCTGCAGTTGTGTGGTGTACATATGTATACTACTTTGGTTTAACCTTGTTTTTAAAATTTGAGACGAATAAAATAACTCAATAATCAGAAGGAATTATAATTGTAAGGCATCCTCTAAAAAACATGAAATCATGTAGTTACTTACTGGACCATTGCAGTTCAAAAGGGTAGTATCATCTGCATCAACTGGAATGAAAAGTCCAACTGCTCGCTCTCCCCCTTCTCGAGCCTGCAGCATGAAGCCTGTAAATGTGTTGGAGCCGTTTGCGTGCAGAGTAACTGGAAATTCATCAGGGTTAAGGTGGACGTACAGGAATTGAAAAGCAGAGGTTTATGACTTTGAATTAGAGAGCAACCAATGAGCATGGATGGTTATATAAAATGCAGAAACCATTTTACCTCTAATGAGCTCTGAGTCACTGTTCTCTGTGTATGTGATGTGAAAGGGGGGGTCACTTTCATTTGGCACAAAAGAGCCATGATTCGGTATCATTGATTCACAAGACTGCGGGACATTTCCACTTGAGAAACCATGCACACCTATGATGATGTTTAAGCCAGTTAAAATCCACAACCACATCTGTAAAGCAAGCAGGATCATTTTTAGCCATCTCCCTCAGAGGGTAACAAACTTAAAACACATTTGCCTGCGCCTGGTATCTACTTTGATTTCTTACTGCGAGTTTTTTAAATTTCTTTATTTGCAAGTGATCCTTCTTTTCAACTTTTTGAGGGTGTTGCAATAGTAATACACATTCATTTATTTTTTAAACCAACTGCAATTTCTCCTCCTCAAAACAGCAGTTGGTTTAACAGTACACTGTTTATCTAAAAGTCATAAACATAGTCTTTCTCTCCCAGCCCAAGCCATCACATCATAGCTCCAAAATGTGTCACAGAGCTGGCCAGCTGCCAGCCAAACACCCGACCACTCACTCAGATTCACCTGGCTACTTTTCTTTTGAAAAGTTAATATATTGATATTCTATTACGCATTCAAGCTGAGAAAACACAGTTAAATAGTTTTCTCTTTTTTTCCTGAATAATTCATTGACTTCTCTGAAAGTTCAATAAAAAAGAAGCAGATATTTAAAAAATGGTCAAAGCCCAAAAACCTAGGTGCTGTAAAGCCGTCTTATGGCTGCTGCTGTAGTATCATGGTGGCCACCCCTGCCATCCTACTGCTTAACATTACATGGAAGTACTATTTTAGTTGGAAAAGTTCCATAATAATGTTTAACAACATATCACCACAACAGAGCCAGATTTTTTGTAAACTGCTGTCAAATATGTGTGTGAAAGGTATTTTGCTTAAAGCAGAAATAACAGAATAACTCCTCAATATACTACCAGACAACATCCTTGTAGAAAATAAGACCAATTTGTCCTTAAAGTTACACTAAACAAATATTGTTAAAAAAAAAAAAAAAAAAAAAAAAAACTGTCACAGTTTGTATAAGTGCCTTGGATTTAATATATTAAAGTTAGAAAATATGTTTCCCCTTACCTTAGAACAGATAAAACACGTTTTCAGGAAACAGAAAAAACTTTACACCTCTCTAAAAAACAGATCCTCTCTCAAAGACAGTAAGGATAACTGTGAAGAGAAGCACACAACACATCAGTGGACAGCATAAGGAAGTAAAGGAGGTCATGGGCGGAGTTTCCATGTTCCTGTTATGACCTGTATTTTAGAACATAAAAAAATCCTCCACTGAAAAAGATAAGTTTCTTGATTCAGAAAATCAAAATAACTGACTGAACACTATCTAAATTACACAGATTGTTTTTGTTAAGTGTGTGCCTTTAACATTGATGAAATTGTCTTTTGAGTCACTGTCCAAAGTTTTAGATTTTGAAATTATGCAGTGAAATGATACTGTTTGTGACATAAATTATCTTCCTGCCTCACGTTGTGGGAACATGTGAGACTTAGTACAGAGTCTAAAAAAGACATTTTGGTATGTTATAGAACGTCAAACGGTAAATTGTATTCTCTGCTCTGGAGGATTCATGTGCTATTGGTTAAAAAATGACTCTTTCAAAGTCATATGTACAAAATGACTGATCTGATCATTTGACTTTAGTCCAAAAGCGGTGTCCAAAATATACTTTATAACAAAGGCTATATTTTTTTACCCATTGGTGTCACTAATTCTGTTCAAAACCAGCTCCACGTGTCGGAGGAATGGTTATCACTTGCATTTATACTTAACAATTAGTTTATCAACTTCCATGCCTGAGCGCCACCCTGCAAAACAGTGATGTCAAGCTCTCAACAGGGGCAGTCAGCACAAACAACAAGGAGTCATGGAGGCAATAATGGTGGACAGAGGTGGCCTAAAGTTTGCCTCATTTTTCACAGAACAAAGCAAACGGCAAAGTGTGCTCCTGTAAGGGACCTTGACATTTGTATTTGGCACCCCTCTGTGGACAGAGTGATACGTCATGTCCCTCTTATCCTGTTCTGTTTTAACAGTAAATTATGACCCTTATTGTGATTCCTGTCAGGGAAAACATATGAAGAAATGACAGAGGTTGAGTTTTACACATGGAAATTAATACCACAAAAGTTATCAATTTTGTATTGATAATCTTATTTGTTAACTGCTCCTATAAAGTCAGCACTTTTCATTTCATCATTTTTCCACACTGTAAAAAACAATTAAAAAAATACTAATCTGTTTTTTTTTCTTGATTATGTCATTTAAATGTTTCAATGTCTAAAAGTAGTTGTTCCATCACAGTAGCATTTATGAAGAAAGTTAAAAAAGACAAATGCACACCTCAACAGAGTGGTGCAGGAATGAGTCTAAAAATATGAAAGTGAGTTATTATTTAGCTCTTCCTGGTTCTCAAGGCCGAAAGTATATGGGATTTCAGCATCCTGGTTTTGGATAAATGCCTGAAATAAGTTTGCTATGAGCACATGCACACAAGATTTAAATGTTTAATCAGAAATGATAAAATGCATCTGTGTTGTTATTTGTTTCAAAGGACAGTTGCTAACAAACAGCTTACAACTACAGCAACAACATGGGGACCCTAATGCAAACATTTTTTTTAAATCATTTTTTAATAATCAGTAATTCATATAGCATTTTCCACACCCATGAGGATCAAAACCAGATCACTCAATTATGAGAAAATTCTCAAACAAGAGGTTATGACATGATGCAATATGTGGGAAATATTGTAGTTGCTTCTAAGTTGAACCACCATGTTGAAGTTCATGATAATCTAATAATAGTTCTTTATTCTTGCCAATTCATGTTTAAGCCTGAAATTCATGAAAGGTAGACTCATTTGTCAAGATTATCACACAGTACAAAATATGTAAGTTTCATACTTTTTTGTTTGCTTCAGACCGTGTTATCAGCAATGATCCAAGACCACAGAGAAAAATCCCATAGGCTTTAGAGAACCAGTACGATACCAACTCTGCACTGAGCCACAAAAACACATCTTTCCTGCACCACTCTATATGAGTGCACTTCATACATTTCAGCATTTGAAGCAGTTTCTTTTATTATTTGCCAATTAAATGTAGCCTAATTCACAAAGACCTCAAAATTCATGTTTCAATACAAAGATGCTGTAATAACTGCAAAGACATATTATGAACAACAGCTAGTACATTGATCCACGTGAGAAATTTTGCATTGTGATTTGCTGCTCTTCAGCACAACTTCTGCAAATAAATAGCTGATGTAGCATGGACTTTAAATGGCTCCTGAACTTTACACCAACAAATGCATATAGGAGGGGATTCAGACGGCAGTGAGAAAAAGCAATATGCCTGCAAACATTGTAAGCATATTCAATCTGGATGCTCATTTCACAGCCATGAAAGGGTTTAACCAAATTTTCAGACAAGATCCTTAGCAAAATGACCACATTGTACGGCACCCAGCCAAGAAAGAACACAGCAACAATAGAGAAGACTAGCTTTACTGCTTTGTTCTTTGTGTTGGATCTGGCTTTGTGGCGGATCCTTCCTAGTATGCGAATGTAGCAGAAAGCCATGACAACAAAAGCAAACAAGAAGAAGGCGTTCTGTTGGATTACAGCAATGATTTTTAGCTGGGGTGTTTCATATCCACAGCCCAGGGAGTGACTGCCACTATGAGGGATTGGAACTATGGAGCTATAGAGAAGGTAAGGCATGGCTGCTCCAATGCTCACCCCCCACAGTAAAAAAGACACAAATGCCCCAGTGCTGCTCCTCTTTATCCTGAGCTCCGAGAGAGGATGGACCACAGTTCGATACCTATAGATGGTCATGCTGCTCAGGAAAAGGACACTGCTGTAAAACCCTGTGTAGAAGACAAAAGTCACAATCTTGCAGAAGATCTCTGAGAATAACCATCCCCAGATGTGGTAAATTGCCCAGAATGGAAGACCGATGGTGAAGACGAGATCTGAGATGGCCAGGTTCAGGATGAAGATGTTGGTGAGAGACTTGAGGTTTTCGTACAAACCCAGGATGACAAGCACGAGGAGGTTTCCCGTGAGACTCAGCGTGATCACAATAGAGAAGTAAACAGGAATGACATAGGATCCAAATTTGACCACCTCATCTTTTTCACAGACTTGATCAGAGTAGTCATAGTCGGTAATATAGAAGCTGTCGTTTAATGAGTCATTCATGGCTGTTTACCAGAACCTAGAAAGTAAACATACTGTTGTTGCTGATCATACATGTAAAGCTGTGTCTTGTGTATTATCATCAAATGCAAATATGACATCATAATAATGTTATAAAGCAAAAATAAGACATACCTCCTGCTCAGTGTGAAAGATAATGTGCAATGTGGAACCTAAGCTCTCCCAAATGAGATCTGAAAAAAGTGGACTCACTTCATAAACTTGTGACAGCTATAATTTCTGTTCCTACTTTTAATTCAGGAAGCAGAGCATGGCTTACAAAATGTACACCTACTTGACATGTTAGATCATTAGTGGACTTTCTTGTTGTGTTATATAATGTAGTCCAAAGTGTGGAGATAATGAAATAAATCTCTGTCAGTTGAGAGCCAACTAACAGGGCAAAAACAGTGTGTAATGATAACTACAAGCATCCTTGTAAGCAATACATCTATACATCTATCGCTCATAAAAAAAAAAAAAAACAACTCTTCTCTCACCCACCCCCCTCTCCCCGGTGGGGTGGGTGGCTGTTCATCCTTAAGGTCTCGCTTGATGAAATTACAACAGCCACAGAAACCACCAGCCTGCAGGGTCCCTTGTTAAACCCTCACAGCTGAATGTAAAATATATCTTTGCAGAGGTTATAATTGTGACTTACGTGGTACTGTTTCAGGGAGGGTTTGACTTAACTCCATGGTGATATTTCTAGTGATATTTTGTGTCATGGGGTGGTTTTGACACCAGAGCTGGAACAAAACCCTCTCAACAGTTTAACATTTTTTCAGTAGATGTTAACGCACGGCTATGGTCTGTCAGTGGCATTTGGTTCAAAAGCTGCTTTTACACCATTAGTTGGGGAAGAGGAATCCAAACCATCAGTGCAATATCAGTATCGGCGGAAATTGGCTTAAAAAGTTGAATGTTGGTATCGGCTGGTATTAAAATTTTTGTATGTTTTATTCATAATATTTACAGCTGTTCCTTACACAAAAAACTGTCAAATTGACAGCAAAAAGTCATTTTTTTCAAAAACAGACTTTCTGTTCTTGACCAAAAAGATATCATCTCTATCATCAATAATGCATTTAAAAATACTGGCATGTTGGATATCTGCAAAGATCCAATACTGTGCATCCCTAGCAGTTTCCACTAAATACATCATTAGGTAAAACCTGATAGGTAAGTGAAAAATGTCCTCAAGTCACCTGTGGTCAATTTCTACCAAAAAATGACATGGAAACTTGTTTAAAGATGTTTGTGACAGATTAAATAACAATAGATAATTCACTAGGGGTTCTTAAACCTGTTTCATCTAGATTTGGTTTTCAGTGTAAGGCCACTCATGCACTGTAATTTATCTTATTATTTCATTATCATCTAACTTTGTCAGGCTCACTTTTAGATCTGACAGCCACATTTCCTGCAGAGGAGCATTTTTTCTAAACTAAATGTACAGCATATTCAAATGTGTATTAATAGGCTTCATAATTAGTACAGTATGTCGCAGCATTCAACTTTCGTTTCTGACCAGCTCTGATTCTCTGATTCAGCAGACTGGACGTGACCCTGTAACCTCTGGTTGCCTGGGAGAGAGCGGTGGAGCCATGGCTGCTGGGGCTACAGTGGGGGAGAGCCAGCTCCAGAGGATTATCAGAGATCTGCATGGTACGTCAGCTTTATGTGTGGGTGCCTGTTGAGTGTGGATAGACTGGCTGTGGGCAGTTTTTGGGTTCCATGGTGTGAATGATGAGGGGAGAAAAGAGAAGAAGAGAGGTTTGCTATGATGTAGTGACCATAGTCTGAGTGACAAGCTCAAGGGCAACCTTAGGCCTGGAATTATTTAGTCTCTTCATCATCAGTTTCTTGAGAACAAAGTGCATCCAGCCTCATATTCCAGTAGTCAGGGCGTGGTGGAATCCTCCGTCAGCATGCAGAACCAGCGAGACAGAAAGTGCGTATGGAGGGTGCGCCCATCACAAGTGCCCTTCCAGTTTTTGCGGTGGATACGAGGCAAGTGAATGATTTACACACAAGCAGTGGTTGAAGATGACTAAATTGGAAAAATGTAGAAAGGGGTTCTGGTGTCATTAAGGGGTGGTTTATTGGTGAATATATACCCAAAATTCACTTGGAGAACAACAATTGCAGCCATGTGATATGACAGTGAGACTGAGCAGACAAAAAATACTTCTAGTGCTTTATTTATTGTTACAGAGAAATATTTGGGTCAACTATGAAGAAGACAAAAATGATTAATTCTGCAACTTGTTTTGGTATTGTGTGAATTTTAGAGGCTGTAGCAGAGCTTGCAAAGGAGTACAGGGAAAATGGAGAGCCGATCACGGATGACAGCACCAACCTGCACAAGTTCTCCTACAAACTGGAGTATGTTGTGTCCAATTTTCTGGAAGATTGCGCCAGGCACCGGGCCTCTATAATCAAACACTTTCCTACTCTAAGTCTAATCTTCCAGAGATGTACAGGAGACAAAAACTTTGTTGTAGGTCTTTATTCAGTAAACGAACAGACAGGTGAGTTGGGTCTGTAAAGTCAACTCCAACAAACAAAGGCGAGACAGCATTTTTTTCTAGTATATTTTGTGAGTGTCACATGGTTACACAGGATCTAGAGCACAAACCCCATCTCTCTTTAAAATATTTCTGATTGGAAGGTTTCAATCGTGTCATGACATGATTGGATAATTCCAGTTGACGTTCCATGATACGCAACTTTGAGGTCACTGTGATTGATACAAAGTTATGTGCTCACTGTACTGCACAGGGAGAAATATGTCTTGAAAACATGCACAAATACACATCCACCTTGTGTCTGAGACTGAAGCGCAGAGACAAATAGATAAGGGCCAGGAGAAGTCCCTACTAAATGGGTTCATTGTGGGCATGTAACCTACACATGGATGCATTTGGATCTCTGGCTTCATGGGGGAGTACTGCTAAGAGATCTGAAGGCCGAGTCTCAGAGATGTCCTGGCCAGGGAATGCTTGTGTATTGCTATATAGCATAAATCAGCCAGAAACCGAGGTTAAAGCACCTGCTAATACCTCTTCATGAAAACAGGGGCCTGTGTATATGTACTTATCAGCAGGTCTTGAGTCACACACATACACTTTGCCTGTTGGTAGTGTCTGTAGGGACAGTGAGACACACATGCACAGTCTGTCGATCTAAGCTATAAACCTGCCTTTGTGGATGACGACAGAGGCAAGGCCCAGAGAGAGAGAGAGACCTCAGCAGAGTAACTTTATTTGTGATCTTATTATTTAATAAATGGACAGATCTGTAGTCTTGTTCAGCTTTATCTAAACTGTCATTGTTCTTCCTATCCCATTATATTTTGAATACAGATTACCTTCTGAAATTATTAAACACCAAAAAATGTCACTACATGTACCTGCTACAGGTGGGTTTTTAGGTTCAATTCCTTCATGTAAGACATACAGTCTTTATGTCAGGAGGAGTGAAGGTGTATTGGGTTTACTGGAGTCTGCTTGTATACCCAAAAAAGAAGAAGGCTTCAAACTCAGCATTTAAATCTTAAGATAGGTCACAGAAAGCCTGAACAAGAGCATATTGCTTCCTGTAATCAAGAGGGCTTACTGAATAATGATCTAAAAGCCCTTCTCTGCCTTGAGTCATTTTTATAATGAGATGCTGCTTGACCAACATGATGTCATGTTCCTCCAGAGCGCTGCTCCAGAGAAGACAGTGGTGATGTATCAAAACTGAATATGTATGTATATATTTATATATCTAATTGTGTAATTTCTATTTTCTTTGTGGCTTCTTAATAACTCAAATCTTCAGGCATTGAGAGGGATGAGTTTTTCTGATAACATTGCTCAACATTGTCACAAACTTCAGTTAATAATTAAAAAAATTAACAGATTGACTGCTTTCAGAGTTAAAGCCTTTGTCATCAAAACAACCGTTAAAGGAAGCAGAGCTTTCATTATCTGTACCCAGTGATGCCCTCTTGTCTAACATCAATAAACACTAAATGGCTATATACATATGATTAATCTGGTCTCTGATAAGTTTGTTTTATGTTTTGTTGTACTTATTTTGTTTTGAGCAGAAAGAAACCTCAGTATGAATATGAACATATCTCAAAGAAGATTTAAGTTTTTTGTATGGTGGTCTTGTGAACAGATTATGACTGAAGAGTCCATTGTCAAAATACTTTTTTTAAATGACATAACTAATGTCTAGAGACGCAAAACCTTGAGCATTTTGTAACCTTTAAAGTTGATGTGTGCATAGTAAAATGATTATATTTGAGTTTAGCAGACTGACAGTGACCATTTAGCCCTATAATGTAAAACAGGATTATTTGATCCACTCACCTTTGACCTACTGTACCGGTTACTCTTGAGTGCCTGATTTTTGTCATCACATTATTCAAATCGATGCAGTACTTCTGCCATTTGGCATTTAACAGTTTTTTTTGTAAAAAGTGAAGCACATTCCTCATGTCTACTCAGAGAGTTCATGATCACATCACTAAAATATTTCCTTATGTTGGTGCCTGGTACAAGGAGATACTGCACATGACCAAGAGTAACATAAAAGTATATTGGCAGGTCTGTTTTGGTGGTATAGCTTTAATTTAATATTATCTGTTCACCAACATTGATAAGCATGATAACTCTGAATGAATTACTAAGTTGTTTACAGTAAAAACAGTAACTGGAATGCTGCACTGTGTGACATGTAATATAACAGGAAGTAATCATTTTGAAGCTTTTTAATTTTGTAATTCTAAGACTGGCAACAACATGTAAAGTGCGCAAAGACAGGAACTGGATAAAACAACAAACATAGAAATAGTATTTACATGATCAAGATGCATTTGAACAACTTTACAAATGCTACTTTATAAATGTCTGTGACCAAATATAAATGCAATATTTGACTTAAAAATATACAGATGTTCAAAATTCACCTCCCCCCTCCTGATTCTGAACCCAGACTAGTGTTGGCTGCTAATAAAATAATCTCTGATCAAAGGATACACACAGTAAGAGTGTAAAATGCTCATCATGACATTTCCCCCCCTTTGGCTGATATAACAGTCTCTGCTTGCTGTGTCTAGTGTTGTTTTCTTGTCCCTTATTAAATATTGTCATGCCAGATCTGTGCATGCCACCCTATATACCCAGTAGTGTATTTTAGACTGCTACAAAGATAAACAACAATTTTAGTTCAGTATAAAATCCGCCTCATTCAAAAGCATCTGGGATTGACAGAAAACTAGCTCCTCTTCATATAAATGCTTAATACTCTGGATGCTGTAATATTCCAATGATGATAGCTATGCCAAAAGCAACAGCTCCCCCGATGAAAATAGACGTGACTGCAGTCACTGCAGCAGCACGGTGCTTTTTCTGAAAATCAGAGGTTTTTTATGATCAACAACAGAATTTTTTCATTCTCATGCATATTTTGTAATGATGTGGTTTACCTATCATGATGATACAACAAATTACGTACATGCGACAACATGACTTATATCTGACATGAGACAGGTCCTTACCTTTTTCTGTTCTCTCTGGTTTCTTTAGCTCTCTGTGATTCAGAAAAGTGACCTTTAGTTGTTTGTTCCGCTGAACATTATATTTTGTATTCAATGAAAAGTCATTTACCTATTTTTCCTCTGCTCAGAATGGCATCTCTGTGTGTAGAGAATACAGTCAACCAAATAATGAACAGGAGAATCCACACTGTGTAAGCGATCAAAAAAAAAAAATAAAATAAAAAAAAAAAAAAAAAAAATATATATATATATATATATATATATATATATATATATATATATATATATATATATATATAATAAAAAAAATAATAACAATAATAATAATAATAATAATAATAGTAAAATGCATACACATACACACATATACATATTGTCAGAAGTTAAAATAGGACTTAAATGGGTGTTGGTATTATGATGAATAGAGACAGTGAAAATAACAGTAATAATAGTTATGTCTATAATAATACATGTATTTATTAACCAAATGTACAAACCCCAAAACCAGTGAAGTTGGTACGTTGTGTAAATTGTAAATAAAAACAGAATACAATGATTTGCAAATCCTTTTCAACTTATATTCAATTGAATACACTGCAAAGACAAGATATTTAATGTTCAAACTGAGAAACTTTATTTTCTTTTGCAAATAATCATCAACTTAGAATTTAATGGCAGCAACACATTGCAAAAAAGTTGGCACAGGGGCATTTTTACCACTGTGTTACATCGCCTTTCCTTTTAACAACACTCAGTAAATGTTTGGGAACTGAGGAGACCAATTTCTGAAGCTTTTCGGGTGGAATTCTTTCCCATTCTTGCTTGATGTACAGCTTAAGTTGTTCAACAGTCCAGGGTCTCCGTTGTTGTATTTTACGCTTCATAATGCGCCACACATTTTCAATGGGGGACAGGTCTGGACTACAGGCAGGCCAGTCTAGTACCCGCACTCTTTTACTACGAAGCCACGCTGTTGTAACACGTGCAGAATGTGGCTTGGCATTGTCTTGCTGAAATAAGCAGGGGTGTCCATGAAAAAGACGTTGCTTGGATGGCAACATATGTTGCTCCAAAACCTGTATGTACCTTTCAGCATTAATGGTGCCTTCACAGATGTGTAAGTTACCCATGCCTTGGGCACTAATACACCCATCACAGATGCTGGCTTTTGAACTTTGCGCCTATAACAGTCCGGCTGGTTCTTTTCCTCTTTGGTCCGGAGGACACAACGACCACACTTTCCAAAAACAATTTGAAATGTGGACTCGTCAGACCACAGAACATTTTTCCACTTTGCATCAGTCCATCTTAGATGAGCTCGGGCCCAGCACAGCTGGCGGCGTTTCTGGGTGTTGTTGATACATGGCTTTCGCTTTGCATAGTAGAGTTTTAACTTGCACTTACAGATGTAGCGACGACCTGTAGTTACTGACAGTGGTTTTCTGAAGTGTTCCTGAGCCCATGTGGTGATATCCTTTACACAGTGATGCCGGTTTTTGATGCAGTACTGCCTGAGGGATCGAAGGTCACTGGCATTCAATGTTGGTTTTCGGCCTTGCCACTTACGTGCAGTAATTTCTCCAGATTCTCTGAACCTTTTGATGATATTACGGACTGTAGATGATGAAATCCCTAAATTCCTTGCAATAGCTCGTTGAGAAATGTTGTTCTTAAACTGTTGGACAATTTGCTCACGCATTTGTTCACAAAGTGGTGACCCTCGCCCCATCCTTGTTTGTGAATGACTGACCATTTCAGGGAAGCTGCTTTTATACCCAATCATGGCACCCACCTGTTCTCAATTAGCCTGTTCACCTGTGGGATGTTCCAAATAAGTGTTTGATGAGCATTCCTCAACTTTCTCAGTCTTTTTTGCCACTTGTGCCAGCTCTTTTGAAACATGTTGCAGGCATCAAATTCAAAATGAGCTAATATTTGCAAAAAATAACACAGTTTACCAGTTCGAACGTTAAGTATCTTGTCTTTGCTGTGTATTCAATTGAATATAGGTTGAAAGGGATTTGCAAATCATTGTATTCTGTTTTTATTTACGATTTACACAACGTGCCAACTTCACTGGTTTTGGGTTTTGTATATAATAAAATGGGTAAACTAATAATAATAGTTAAAATTTAATTTAATAAATAAATGTGTTAAGGAAAAGAAGATAGTTCCTGTGTTTATCAGGAGTTTGAGTTGGGAGTGATCAATATGTTACGTTACAGCCTAGTATATAAATCCCTAATGTGGTAATCACAGAGGGCCAACTATTCTTCCCAAGGTTCCTCCAACAGATATGTCATGTCTGTGTTCTCTAAATAGTTTATGAAGGGACTCCAGATGTTATTAAAGAGTGACTCCTTACCCCTCAAAGTGTACGTAATCTTTTCTAAGGGCAGAGTTGTGGACAGCTCAGAAAGTCATTTTTTCAAACTTGGTGTACCAACCTTCTTCCATGCAATTACTCTTTTTGCCAAAACTATAGCCAGCTCCAAAAAAATCTTCTGTCTGTTTCTAATGTTACAAACTTCTGGGTATAAACACAGTATAAAAAGTTTAGCATCTAGAGGAATTTGTATCTTTAATATGTCCTGAATACACATCCTAACTGCATCCCAAAACTGTTGTATTTGATCGCATTGCCAAAGGCAGTGAAAAAGTGATCCCTTTTCCTCTCCACACTTGATACAAACGTCAGGGATAATGTTATTGTATTTACTGAGCTTTTCAGGAGTAATGTATGTTTTCATCAACCAATTATATTGAAGTAATTTAAGACGTGTGTTGATCATCTGTGATTGTGCTTTGGAACATGCCCTCTCCCAGTCCCTGACGGTTATATCACCATGCAGACCCTCTCCACGCCTCAAGCCTTTTTACAGAGGATTCTGAGGACTCAGCTAGTAAAAGGTTATACATCTTGGAAATTATGACCCTCCCAAAACAGTCCCCAGTCATTGCCTTCTCTATTTGTGATAAGGGTGGGATCAAAAGAGATTGATCTTGCTGTGTCCTGATAAAATTTCTTAATTGTAAATATTTGAAAAATTGATTACGGCCTAAGTTATAATTATCAGATATTTCCTCAAATGGTCTCAGGTGTTTTGTGACAGGGTTATATAGGTCTCCCATTTTTTGTATTCCTTTTGATTCCTTCTGATTTTCCAGGAGGGAACAGCGAGTTTCCCCAGATTGGACAAAAGAGTGAAAGAGATTCAGTCTCCCCAAGATGCCTTTTGACTTGGTGCCATACCGTAATCATGTTTCTAACAATAGGATTTTTTTTTTTTTTAAGCTTTTTAGCACTGGCAGAATACAGGAATATAGGAAGAGGTATGTTAAGGCCAAGGCCCTCCATTTCTTTCCAAAGAGGGCTTTCTTTGTCTGTAAAATAAAACATCAGAGTTCTCAACTGTGCTGCCCAGTAGTACCAGACTGGGTTGGGGCACTTGAGCCCCCCCATCATAAGGTAAGTACAGCAGTGATAGACGTAACCTGGAGCGTCTATTGTTCCCTAAGAATTTAATAAATAGTTTCTTTAGATGAGGAAAAAGGTTGGATGGAGGCGGCAGTGGTATGTTCTGGAACAGGTACAACAATTTAGGCAGTACATTCATTTTAAGGACATTTAATCTCCCTATCAACGACATTGGTATAGATGACCATCTATCAATTAAATTTTGGACTTCATGTATCAGTGGTTCATAATTAACTTCAACAATATCCTCAAGATAGGGCACAATTTGAATGCCTAAGTATGTAAAACAGTCAACAACTCTAAATTGAGCAGCTCCATTAGGTGGGGTTTTCCTTTCTAAATGGTTTAATAAAAGAATCGAGGTTTTACATTTATTTATCTTGTTGCCTGATAAACTTCCAAATGTCTTTATCAGGTCAAGCAAAGCAGGGATAGAGTTTTCCAGCTTTTTAAGAAAGACAATTATATCATCTGCATATAATGCCAGATAATGTTCCGTCCCCCCAATTGTTATTCCAGAGATAGAACTACAAGTCTTCACTGCAATAGCTAGTGGTTCGATTGGTAAGATAAATAATAAGGGGGAAAGAGGGTCACCCTGTCTGCATCCTCATCGTATTTTTTATAGGTTTAGAGATGTTACTGTTAGTTACAACTTCTGCATATGGTTCTGTATACAATAACTTTATCCGTTTTCCAAATTTTCCACCTAAGCCAAATCGATTTAGAATTTCAAAGAGGTATGGCCATTCAACTCGATCGAATGCTTTTTCTGCATCTATTGACAGAAAAGCAGTATCTGGCGCCCCCCGTTGGCTATGAAGAATATTCAAAACCCTTCTAACATTGTGGAAACCCTGTCTGCCTTTAATAAAACCGCACTGATCATTTCCAATTATTGTTGGTATTATTTCCTCAACCCTTCTGGCTAGAATTTTACACAACACTTTTAGATCAACATTTAAAAGGCTGATCGGCCTCATATTCTCACATTTATTATTTGGTTTACCAGCTTTTGAAAGTAGGGTAATCAGAGCTCCCCTCAAAGAGGGAGGCAGGATCCCATTGCTAAACGATTCTATAAACATTTCCAATAGGGGTGTTTTCAACCTATCTTTGAATTTTTTATAAATTTCTATGGGTAGACCGTCTGGGCCTGGAGCTTTCCCTGCCTTAATACTGTCAATTGCACTGGATAGTTCTTCCAAAGTTATGTCTTTCCCTAAATCCATCCTGTTTATTTCTGGTACCTTGGGTATAATAATTCCATCTAAAAATGTATCTAATTTTGTTCATAGATTACCTCTGAGCTGCAAAGTTTCTCATAGAAAGTCCTAAAATTTGCATTTATTTCAGTTGGCTCTACAACGACATGTCCATGGTCATTTTGCAGGGAAGATATTAGTCGTTCACTCTGCAGCTGTTTGATGCGCCACGCAAGTACCTTGCCTGATTTTTCACCCTGGTCATAGAATGATTGTCTGAGATGGAGCAGACTTGTCAATGCCCTAGAGGCACAGATCTCATTGTACCTTGCTCTCATCAAAAGTAGTTTCCTATGAGTTTCACGGGAACCTGATTGGAAGTAATCACTCTCCAGTATTTTTATTTCTGTTTTGAGTAGTTTTGTCTTCTGGTATGTTTGTTTAGCTTTTGCGCTTGTAATTTAAATTATTTGACCTCTGATGAAGGCCTTAAAGGCCTCCCACCTAATACTTGCTGAAGTTTCTGTTGTATTTGTTTCAAAGAAAAACTTAATTTGTTCATCCAGGAAGGTGACAAAGCCCGGGTCAGACATCCATTTTTGTTTAAAACGCCATCTAGGGGGATCCCTCACCAACCTCTGATCTTGGTAGATGATAGAGTTAGGGGCATGATCCGAGATTAGTATAGAGTCATAGGTGTATTCCGTGATTTCATATTTTAAGTTGGCAGATATTAGGAAAAAATCAATATGCGAGTAGGATTGATGTGTACTTGAGTAACATGAAAACCTTACTTCTTGAGGATTCAGCTCTTTCCAGATATCAAGCAGATTCATTTCTTTCATAAACTGATGTATTATCCCCCTGCTTCAAGAATGGGATTGATCCAATCCTGTGCTCCTGTCCCTGCTCACATCCAAAGTGCAATTAAAGTCTCCTGCTATTATGTAATTACCAGGTAAAGTGGAAAGTGTGAGAAACAGGTCTTCAAAAAAATTTGGGTCATCAATATTTGGAGCGTAAATATTCACCAAAATGATCTTTTCCCCAAGAAGATTCCCCTCGATAATCAGGTATCTAACCCCCTTGAGCTTCAGCTCATCTTTACTCATCAGGTGTGTTTCTTGAAGAAACACTGTATTTGATTGTATCTCTTTCACCCTATTCATAACCTGTTTAATTTTCTGTAGTTTTTGTAGCCCTCTGCAATTCCACGATGTCATTTTGATTTTTAGTTCACTAGATATTTAGCCTAACTGTTATTGATTCTCCCCAGCATTTGAAGTGATAACAAGACCCAACCAAAAGAAGAAAAAAAAACAACAACAACGATGTGTAAACCTGAATACAACAACCCTTGAACATTGAACATATACATCTACCCTTCCCATTTCAGGTTCACTGACCTGACTCCCACCCTGTCTAAATCTTAAACTCCTGGATGGCTTAATACTGTTCCACCTTGAGATGAGGATCAGCATAGCAGTGCGTCCAAATCTATTAACTCCAGCCTTGTCCCTGTACTACCATTTATAATAAAACTTTTTCTCTTGAACACTTTAACTTAGAAGACTACACAGAGCTTCGAAGGTCGTGATGTAAAAAAAAAGATGTAAATTTAAGAGAAAAAGACAGCAAGTGTAATCTGTTTCTTCCCTCGCAGAGCTGTCTAGTGTAATAATATTTTATATTTGTAAGTGATAAAACAGTGAGCAGCAAAGAAGTGAAAAATTATATAAAGCCTGGTGATGTAAACAAAAAGATTAAAATCTAAAAGAAAAAGAAAGCAAGTGTATCTGTTCCTTCTCTAGTAGAGCCCTCTAGTGCAATATCGTTTTATATTTGTAAGTGATAAAACAGTAAGCAGTAAAGAAGTGAAAAACTATATAAAGCCTGGTTCCTATTCCATCCATTAAAGAACAAGAAACAGATTTGGTTAGTAAATACTAAAGCAAAAAGTTTGATCCAGATTAGTCAAGTTAAGTGGGCTCTACTCATGAGTGATACATTGATGCATACTTTGCTGAGCAACAAGCAAGTTTACCTTACGCTCAAGTCCCTTGTGGTTAACGAAGAACAATTTTAGTCCGTTTGAGTCTCTGTCTTGACACTTCAGATGAAATCTTCTGCCTCACGTGGGCTGTTCCAATTTGGACACTTTTACTTGGGGGTGTACTCACTTTTGTTGCCAGCAGTTTAGACATTAATGGCTGTGTGTCAAGTTATTTTAAGGGGACAGTAAATTTACGCTGTTATACAAGCTGGACACTCACTACTTTATATTGTATTAAAGCGTCATTTCTTCAGTGATGTCCCATGAAAAGATACAGTAAAATATTTGCTGAAAAGTGAGGGGTGTACTCACTTTTGTGAGATACTGTAAGCTGATAAAAAAAGGAAAAATTGTTCATATAAAGAAAAGATTATTAAATCTGCCATTGAGGATTTCAAACACCATGCATTTGGACCACGTGCATTATACAAAAATTAGAAAGATTTATGTTTTATGATCAAAATGTCATTTTTAAAGATATTAGGAGAAATGTTTTGCTGTATTTTTTCATGTGAAATCCCACAACCACATTCTTATGTTAAATTTCTTCTTATTATGATAGTGGAATTTAAAAATATCCTACAATTTGAAAAATGCCCTCAGTCAGGACGGACATAGTTAATTAAACTCTAGTAACTTAAGTTAGGTTGTGCCTCTGTATACTTAATCATAAAGTTATTTCTCCTTACCTATAACAGTCTCATGGATAACAGAGAACACTTGAGCAACAACTTTAAACATCCTAGTCCTTTAAAAGAAAAAAGCGCACAAATAACACATCCGTGAAGTAAGTGTTATGATAGGAGGGTACATTCAGTTATACACAAGTTAAACTGACAGTTCATGACTGTGTCCCACCGGCAGAAAGTAGAATACCACCACTGTGGCATTTATGGAGACCACCGCACACAGCAGGGCAAAGACCTGAACACAAACACATAAAAAACAGAGACAGACTTTATCATGCTTATTGACAAAAGCATATACTCAGTCAATCTTTATTTGTATAGCACCAGTTCATAACAAGTGTTATCTCAAGGCCTTTTACAATAGAGCAGGCTGAAGCCATACTCTTCAATTTTATAAAGCAAAGGTACTGAAAGAGCCTTAGATGCTCTCAGACATTCAGGTTAAACACTTAATTTATCTTTTACTCTACTCCACTCTTTACTCTTATTGTGACTTAATTGTTCGGACCCACATATTAGTGATAAACCAGTGCTGACACTTCCAATGCCTCACAGGCGACATGGCAATACACGGTTGACATCGACAAAAGTAAATAAATAAAGAAGAAAAAGGAAACTCAAATAAACATGCGTATGTTGATAGGGCTCTAAATTACATTTATACATTTTTAACCTGGGCTGACTTGCAATAATGGTCTATAGATGACACTAAATTGACAGTACAGTTAAGCAACACTACTATTTACTTTTTTTTTCAAGACCAGAAACTGAAATCAGGTGAGCATTAAGTAAACTGAGTTATTTAATAGCCACTCAATATAATATCTTTGTTGTAGAAACAAAGCAAAATAAGTGGCAGACCTCTGGGACTGAGCAAGGCCCATGTGGAAGTGGCAAAAGCTAGTCCCTCGAGTGTCTACTAAAAGCTGATTCCAGGAACCCTGAAAGTGCCATGATTGTGAGCAGAAACTGATGTTTTTTACAGCCGTGCAGAAAGCAGGGTCCATTACGAGGCATCCACAATATTCAAAAGGCTCCCCAACATGGCCTGGTCCAATTCTTTTACAGTCTATGGTTCTTGCCTATGAGCCTATCCACCCATCCATCCAGCCCATATCAACGCCAGTAATCCCTTTCACGTTTGCAGGGAGCTGGAGCCTATCCAGGCTGACATTTGGGAGGAAACAGGAGTGCCAGAGAGAACTTATAAGAAGAACAAAATCAATTCAGAAAGGCCCGAACTGACACATGGTTTGATCTGCAAAAAAGGAAAAAGTAACGCTACTGCTAGCAAACTAGTGTTTCTGTTTCAAATGTGTTTTTCTGCTTTAACAGAATGATTGAAAGAAGTGAAAACTATTGAGTGTCTCTTTGTGCAAGTTTTCATTGAATACATGTAAAGAAGAGCATATTTCAATGTCTAAATAAATTCCTAGTTAAGAGGTAATAACAGCATGAGCAGCTATCACACTTCTTCATACGTCATAATCACTGCCTGTGTACCAAAAAATGCCTTTCTCAGTCCAAACTTCCCATTTTTGTCTGTTTGAATCCATCTTTAAGGTGAATCACCTCATTTAACAGTGTCACTGACCTTTACATTGAGGGAATGATTCTATTATGCTGCTGTCTGTGACGTCCATGGCTCTAAAATGCTGAATGTAATTACTAGCAAAAGTAGTGGTGTTACTAGCATAGTAGCCTATTGGCAACAGCACCACTTCAGTCATCCACGAAGAGTGTTGTTATACTTCCTAAACATGTACAAATGACCAGGACAGAGTTTTCCTTTGTGGTGAGGTTTTATCATCTGAACCAACTGATACCTAATGCATGAGAAAATGACAGGAAATAAGGAGTAAAATAAAGCAATGAGGAGATCGACATATGGTCAAATCAATTGTTGTACCATCCGCTGTTGTAATGATCAAATCAGGCGTTGTGACACCCGCTGCAGAAGTTGTCCTATCTGGCGTTGTGACACCTGCTGCAGAAGTTTTCCTATCTGGTGTTTTGGCACCTACTGCAGAAGATGTCCTATCTGGTGTTGTGACACCTGCTGCAGAAGTCATCAAATCTGGTGTTGTGGCACCTGCTGCAGAAGATGTCAAATCTGGTGTTGTGGCACCTGCTGCAGAAGTTGTCCTATCTGGTGTTGTGACACCTGCTGCAGAAGATGTCCTATCTGGTGTTGTGACACCTTCTGCAGAAGTTGTCCTATCTGATGTTGTGGCACTTGCTGCAGAAGTCGTCAAATCTGGTGTTGTGGCTGCAGAAGATGTCAAATCTGGCGTTGTGACACCCGCTGCAGAAGTTGTCCTATCCGGTGTTGTGGCACCTGCTGCAGAAGATGTCCTATCTGGTGTTGTGACACCTGCTGCAGAAGTCGTCCTTTCTGGTGTTGTGGCACCTGCTGCAGAAGATGTCAAATCTGGTGTTGTGGCACCTGCTGCAGAAGTTGTCCTATCTGATGTTGTTGCACTTGCTGCAGAAGTCGTCAAATCTGGTGTTGTGGCTGCAGAAGATGTAAAATCTGGCGTTGTGACACCTGCTGCAGAAGATGTCAAATCTGGTGTTGTGGCTGCAGTGCTTGGCTCTGTACTTGTAGCAGCAGTAGTTAATGATGTAGTTTGTAGAGGTAAATCCACGTTTACCCAAAAAGTGGTAAAAGATTGAACAAATGTTGCTCTGCAAAGATAAAGGATATTGTAAACCATCTTGTTTTTGTTTTGAAAAGTTGTATTGAATAAGACAGTGTATCATTTTTCAAGTTTGAATACCTGAATATGATTGTTCCAGTTGACCCTGATGCTGGTGGTTGCCAGTCAAAACTGGCTATTGACCTGCTGATTCTGCCAAATTGAGTAACAGCCGTGTCCTGAAGAATGCAAAAGAAATAAATCACCAATCACATTAAAAATAACAAAATCATGAAGTTTAGCCAGAATTTCTGTTGAACACACCACAAGGAGACTTGCAGTTTCTATTGCTTTTGGCCTCCTCTGTAGACAGTGCAGTCCTGCTTGACTTGTGCTGATTTTGTCTTATACATGTAGAGTGTCTTAATGACATAAAATTCTCATTCTGCTTTCTTTTAACTTATTCTCTATGGTGAATAATTATTTTAGATATGAATGATAAAACCTGAAAACAAGGCTGCTGTTCAAGGTACAAAAATCGATATAAAACTAAATTTTCTACCTGTCAGTTTTATGTTTACAAGAACACTACCAGACATTGACAGTTCAAATATGGGTAAGTGGCTGAGTTGTATTTTATAGTATTGTGATCAATAATCTCATAATGAAGGGTTGAACATGATGCCAAAAGTCTTGATCTTTAAAGTCCAAAATGTTCTGTCCTGGCATTATTACAAAATTTGCGAGCAAGGTTTGAACCTGAAGAACAAAGACCATGGCCTTTGACCTGTGACCTCTAAAGTCCGGAGTTTGACAGATATTCTTAAAAAATAATTTTAGGGATTCACAAGCAAAGGATTAATATATTCTTGATCTTCAACAACATACCTGCAAAACCTAATCACCTCATCCTTTAGTGACAGCAGACAGTTGTGCAAAGTTTAAAGAACATCCATAGGAGAAATGTTTAGATATGACAACAGGAGGTGAACATTACACCCAGCGACCTATGACCTTTGTTTTATGACCTCTTACCTTTGATGACTATCTTTCAGTAAGAGCAGACATGAGTGCAAAGTGTTGAGAAATTCCTAAAAGAACTTCTGAGATACTTCATTCACAAGCCAACGATTACCTTAAGGCTCCATGACCTTGACCTATGACCTTGTATCTCCTAAACCAGAGTGGGCATTTGTGAAAAGGCTGAGGAAAATTCCTAGAAATATTTATTCAAACAGGAGGTGATCATAAGACCCAGTGAACTTTTCAGGCGATCAAGTCTTGGAAAACGCCCATAAATGTAAAGATTTTGCAATAGAACACTAACAAGAAGAAGATGAACATGTGATCCAACAATCTGGACCTCAAACTTAATCTTTTAGTCAAATGAGACGTATTTGCAAAAGCTTGATGAAAATTCCTCAAGTGGGCTTGAGATCATGTGCTCACAAGAAAACAGTGAACAAAAGCCTCCATGATCTTGACCTTTGACCTTGTGCTTCTAAAATTTAAGTATATCATTTTTCAGCCAGAGGACATCTGTGCACAATTCAAGTAAATGCTCTGAGGATTCTGGTGATACTGTACACCATTGAGAAGCTCTGACAGTCTGTAAACATAATGCCTTGGATTTAGCTGTTGCATAAAAATCTAATTGCTGACGGCCTCAGTAGGCATCAGTATTATTAACAGTTTTGATTTTTATAATTAGCTTAATCTCCTCTTCGGACCCTTGAATCCTATCCTTATTTGTCAGTTGAAACTAAATAAGTATTGTACAAGTATTAAGCTTAAAAAACAAATCCAGATCATAAATCACACTGGATACAGAGACCACACCAACCCTCTGTTTTTTTAAATCACACCTGCTGAAATTTTTTATTTAGTTGATTTAAGAACAGCACAAATCCTTCATAAAGCAATAAAAACTGAGTTACCTGGTAATTTGCAAAATATGCTCAAAACACAGTAGGAGGTTATAATCTAACGGGAGAACATACTTTCATTTGTGCAGTTGTCCACACAACTCCTAAAAGTATCTGCAATTCTGTCTGTGGTGTCAAACTCTCAAAGGTATGATTGTGTATTAGGCCACTTAAAGAAAAGAAAAAAGATTATGAAAGCTCGAAATTTTCAAGAAAAACTAAAAAATTTTGATTTTATAAAGCTGCAGATTTGCGACTTAATAAACTCATACTTCAAGTCAATAACTCATCAATAAAACAATGTACTTACAAACCCGACCCCTCTTTTTAATCACTGTTATAAAGACTGTGAGCTACAACCTTGTTTTCCTCCGAATGAGCCGTCCTCCGAGCCAGACAACTCGAAATTTTGAGATTAAAGTTGAAATGATGAGAATAAAGTTGAAATGACGAGAATAAAGTCGAAATACAGTTTTGTGATAATAGTGGAAATGTTGAGAAAAAAGACAAAAGGTCGAGAAAAAAGTTGAAAAGTCGAGAATAAAGCCGAAATACATTGTATGTCGGCTTTATTATCAACTTTTTGACTTTTTTTCTTGACATTTTAACTTTAAGCTCATCATTTTGACTTTTATCATGAAATTGTATTTCAACTTTATTTTTGGCATGTCAACCTTTATATTGTCATTTCGACTTTAATCTTGACCTGCTGAAAATTATTTTTTCCATCTAAAATGGCCCTGATAGTCTTCTGTACATATTTTTAAGAACTGTGAATTAAAATATTTTACAGGATTTTTTAATTGAAAATTATGGAAGACTATTAGGGTCATTTTAGATGAAAAAAATAATTTTGACAGATTGTGATTAAAGTTGAAATGACGAGAATATAAAGTCGAAATTTTGAGATAAAAGGCAAAATGACGAAATAAAAGTTGAAATGTCAACAATAAAGTTGAAATATAATTTCATGATAAAAGTCAAAATGATGAGATTAAAGTTAAAATGTCAAGAAAAAAAGTCGAAAGTCGAGAATGAATTCGACATACAATTTTTTTGACTTTACGCAGATGACAAACAGATATACCTTCCCCTGAGACCTGAGGACCCAAGAGGCCTAGCTGCTGTCATGCACTGTCTCAGGGACATCAACCATTGGATGGCAGAAAACTTCCTTCAATTTAACAACTCAAAATCTGAAATAATTCTCTGTAACCTAAAACCCCCCCGCATAATACAGTCTAGTCACGGCCCACTGTTTTTAAACATTAAACCCACAGCCAGAAATTTAGGAGTTATTATTGATTCTGACCTCACCTTCTCCACCCACATCAGTAAAATCATCCAGTTGTTTTCCTTTCACTGACGCTCCATTTCAAAAATAAAACACTCACCACACCAGACCTTGGAAAAATAATCCACGCCTTCATTTTCTCAAGACTGGACTACTGCAACATTCTCCTCCCTGGTTTAAATCAAAGATCAAAGCTAGGCTTCTAACTGTAAATTTTAGAATCGATTCTACTGATTGCTTTTAAAGCACTCATGGTACTTGATCCAAGCTATATTTCAGAGCTATTGATCCCATTTGAGCCAGCTCCCAGCCTCAGATCTGCAGGCGAAGGCCTTCTGGTCGGTCCAAAGTCGAGGCTCAAAACTGAAGGTGATCAAGCTCTCTTCATCAGAGCTCCTCAACTTTGGAACGACCTGCCAGAGGAGATAAGGCATGCAGAATCAGTCACTTCTTTTTAGTCACTTTTTAAAACTCAGTTTTTCTTACTTGCTTTTATGTGGTGTCATCTTTTGTCTTTATCTTATTTCTGTTCTTAGCTTTTACTCTGTCAGTATTGCTCTTAACATTTTACCTTCTCCTGCTTTTAAGTCCTTCCTCTTTCATTGACATCTTCTATGTTATGTTGACATACCGGTATTAATGTCATTTCTTACTTTAATTCTACTTTTATTTAATTTATACTTGCTCGTGTCTCTTGTTCTATTTTATCATTGCTGTAACAATACCACTACTATACCGTAATAATAATAATAATAATAATAATAATAATAATATTAATAATAATAATATTAATAATAATAATATTTTTCTTATGATTATTTAAGTCTAGGCTATTCATCGAAAAATAATCGAAACTGACATTTAGACCTTCCAATCGAAGAACTTCTACTCATGTACATTATTTAGATATTTTCCCTGTGTAAGTCACGTGACCGCGCCTCCTCCATCAAGTCTGCGTTCACTTTAAGCACAGCCAAGAGCGAAGGACGCACTGCCAATATGGAGGAGATAAGTGCCAATCTATCAGAGGACCTTGTAAGTGTAAATACTGCAGGACGACAGTTTCAACGAACATTGGTAACACCAGCATTTCATAAAATAATTGTTCATTAATTGTAATTGAGGTAAGAGCTTCAGTTAATCGTGATATTGAGATTATGTATTATCGCTTAGCCCTATTATTATTGCTATTATCGTCTTTCTAAATTTATTCTGCTGTTTTCTGCCTTCACCCCATTTTTAGGGTTCTTGTATTGTCTGGGTTCTTATGACGTATAAAGAGGGATACAGGGGTCTGGAGTCACTGGAGATTGCACCGGTGTATGTTGCTTTTCACCTTCTTCAGGGTGTGGTCACACACTGAGTTGTTACTGCCTCTTGTGTGTTGCTGTGTCTCGGTGCTGTGTGGGCTGATGCTCTTTCGTGTGGTTTTTTGGTGTCTCTGTCCCCACGGGGTCAGGGCCTCCTGTTTCCTGTGTTCATAGTGGATTGTTGTGCCCACTTTTTGGGTTTAGGTTTCTCTCATGTTTCATGAAATTTTCTCCATTGCATGAGAACCATTGGTCTAAGACACCAGAAGCACCAATGCTCGCCTCTTAGGGTTCTTTTTATGCAAGTGTCTATTATACCTTTTGTTTGTATGTAAGGACTCTTTGATTTCAATTGAGCTTTTTGTTTTTAATTTCCTTTTGCTCTCAAGCTCTTGTGCTTTGCTGTCTGTACGTTCCTGCCTGTTTGTCAAAGGACCATGCAAACCTCTTTTTTTAAAAGTGCTAAACAAATAAATAAAGTTAAAGTTAAGTTCTGTCCCTTCACAAACTGGGTTGCTGTGTTGACATTCATGTGTAAGTACATAAATGTTTTAAATGTGCAGTTGTGTGGTGTACATATGTATACCATTTTCTTTTGACCCTGTTTTAAAAGTTTGAGATGAATAAAAAAACTCAGTAATCAAAAGGAATTATAATTGTAAGGCATCCTCTAAAAAACATGAAATCATGTAGTTACTTACTGGACCATTGCAGTTCAAAAGGGTAGTATCATCTGCATCAACTGGAATGAAAAGTCCAACTGCTTGCTCTCCCCCTTCTCGAGCCTGCAGCATGAAGCCTGTAAACGTGTTGGAGCCGTTTGCGCGCAGAGAAACTGGAAATTCATCAGGGTTAAGGTGGACGTACAGGAATTGAAAAGCAGAGGTTTATGACTTTGAATTAGAGAGCAACCAATGAGCATGGATGGTTATATAAAATGCAGAAACCATTTTACCTCTAATGAGCTCTGAGTCACTGTTCTCTGTGTATGTGATGTGAAAGGGGGGGTCACTTTCATTTGGCACAAAAGAGCCATGATTCGGTATCATTGATTCACAAGACTGCGGGACATTTCCACTTGAGAAACCATGCACGCCTATGATGATGTTTAAGCCAGTTAAAATCCACAACCACATCTGTAAAGCAAGCAGGATCATTTTTAGCCATCTCCCTCTGAGGGTGACAAACTTAAAACACATTTGCCTGCACCTGGTATCTACTTTGATTTCCTACTGCAAGTTGTTTTTATTTCTTTATTTGCAAGTGATCCTTCTTTTCAACGTTTTGAGGGTGTTGCAATAGTAATACACATTCATTTATTTTTTAAACCAACTGCAATTTCTCCTCCTCAAAACAGCAGTTGGTTTAACAGTACACTGTTTATCTAAAAGTCATAAACATAGTCTTCCTCTCCCAGCCCAAGCCATCACATCATAGCTCCAAAATGTGTCACAGAGCTTTCCACAAACACCAGCTGCCAGCCAAACACCCGACCACTCACTCAGATTCACCTGGCTACTTTTCTTTTGGAAAGTTAATTTATTTTTATTTTCTTAGGCATTCAGGCTGAGAAAACACAATTAAATAGTTTTCTCCAAGTATTACATTTATTTTCTATTAACAGTTTTTTCTCTCTGAATATGTTGCCCATTTAGGGAATGTATCTCTAAATTTCCATCTGTATTTACAATTGTTATGTCCCAACTTTTTTTTGAATAATTCATTGACTTCTCTGAAAGTTCAATAATAAAGAAGCAGATATTTAAAAAATGGTCAAAGCCCAAGAGCCTAGGTGCTGTAAAGCCGTCTTATGGCTGCTGCTGTAGTATCATGGTGGCCACCCCTGCCATCCTACTGCTTAACATTACATGGTACTTCTATTTTAGTTGGAAAAGTTCCATAATAATGCTTAACAACATACCACCACAACAGAGCCAGATTTTTTGTAAACTGCTGTCAAATATGTGTGTGAAAGGTATTTGGCTTAAAACAGAAAAAACAAAAAAACTCCTCCTCAATTTATACACTGTAAATAGGTTGTTGTAAATTTTACAGTAAGTTACCATAAATTTCTTGAAAACAGCATAACTCAGTTTTAATTTACAGCATCATATCTGTATTTTATATTATTGTTTTATTGCTATATTTGTATTCAAGGTATCATTCATTTGTTTCAATTTACAGCATAATTACTGTATATGTAAAAACAACATCCTTACTTTTTTTTCATTTACAGTATCATTTTTTTTTTTTATTTTACAGCTTATTTGAATCATTTTAAATTACAGTGAACTTGCTGTATTTTTAGTTTATATTACTATATCTTTAAAATCACATAAATCAATGTCCATCCATTAAAATACATATAATGTTTTTTTCCACACAAAACTGTGAAGCATGAACTGAAGGAATTCTTGCCTCCTATTGGTCAGTTTTCTTTTGTAACATAAAATTTTCTCTTTATCCTTTACTCTTTTCAGTAATTTACTGTATAGACATTTTACAGTGGGTAACTGTAGATTTTATGGTAAAATGCAGTTAATTGTACAGAAATCAGTATGTTTTCCCACAGTCTTTTCCCATTTACAGTAATTACTATAGACTTACTCACTTACTCTAGATTTTTTTACAGTAGGTAGCTGTGGATACTACTGTAAAATACTGTTAAGTTTACAAAAGAAAATCAGTTACAGCGTATACTCCTGGTCAACTTCCTTATGGAAAATAAGACCAATTTGTCCTTAATGTTACGTTAAACAAATATTGTTTTATAACCTGTCACAGTTTGTGTTTGAGCTTTGAATTTGAATGATCAAAATTAGAAAATGTGTTTTCCCTTACCTTAGAACAGATAAAACAAGTTGTCAGGAAACAGTGAATGTGTCAGACTAAGACTTTTGACAAAGTGTGACAAAAAACATGAAACAGAAAAAAACTTGGCAACCTCTCTGAAAAACAGATCCTCTCTCAAAGACAGTGAGGCTAACTGTGAACATGAGAAGCACACTACAAGTCAGCAGACAGCATAAGGAAGTAAGAACATTCCATGCCATTGTTATGACCTGTATCTCAGAACGCAGATCAAAAATCCTCCACTGAAAAAGATAAGCTTCTTGATTTTGAAAATCCAAACAACTGGCTGAACACTATCTAACTTACACAGATTGTTTTTTTTTAAGTGCGTGCCTTTAACATTGATGAAATTATCTTTTGAATCACTATCCAAAGTTTTAGATTTGAAAATATGCAGTGAAATGATACTGTATGTGACATGAATTATCTTCCTGCCTCACGTTGTGGGAACACATGAGACTTAGTAGAGAGTCTGAATTTATTCTATTTTTATCTGTTCTGGATATTTTAATTCTGATGTATTTTCTAATGAATTGTGTCTTAGGTATCTCTGTTCTTTTTTCCTAAATTTCTCTTTGTACAATTTTAATCATTAAAAGCCTCCCATGGACTGCTGCTGAAAATTAGCACTGTGCTATAAACACTTACAGCAGTGCATTTGGGACCTGTGTATATTCAAATATCACAGCATCAATGTTACTGTGTGTCCATGTCAAATAAACAATACATTTTCATTCATTTACTATACCGACTATCCCTTTCGGGGTTGAGGGGGACTGGAGCCTATCCCAGCTGTCATTGGAGAGGCGGGGTACACCCTGAACCGGTCGCCAGTCAATTGCAGGGCAACTAAACAATAAATAAATAAGTAAATAACAAATTTGTAGAGAGTCTAAAAAAGATATTTTGTTATGTTATGGAACTTCAAATGGTATAATTTCCATATTATTTGCTCTGGAGGTTTCATGTGATATTGGTTAAAGAATGACTTTTTCAATGTCATAGGTACAAAATGACTAATCGAAAAGTGGGATGAATCTAGTCCAAAACATACTTTAAAACAAAGGCTATGTTTTTTACCCTTTGGTGTCACTAATTCTGTTCAAAGCCAGCTCCACATGTCTGAGGAATGGTTATCACTCACATTTATACTCAACAATTCCTTTATCAACTTCCATCCCTGAGTGCCACCCTGCAAAACAGTGATGTCAAGCTCTGAAATGAGGCAGTCAGCTCAAAAAGCAACAAGGAGTCATGGAGGCAATCATGGTGGACAAGAGACAGAGGTGGTCTAAGGATTGCCTTATTTTTCACAGAACAAGGCAAACAGCACAGTGTGCAGTCAGGTGGAAACATCAGCAACATGCCACTAGTCCACAAATAGCATTAAATATCAGAGGTGCCATGTGTTGACGTGGTTAACACTTTTTTAGTCTTATATTTTTTCACACATAAAATCAATAAGAACCCATAAGAGAATTCATAATAAATGTTCTACACGAGCAGGGTGGATGCACTGGCATCATTTCTCATTCTTGGGTGTCATTAATAACATTTATACGTTGGTTTGGCAGTCATTTTGGCTGGGTTACAGCTTGTGGCATGTCTCGAGGGCCAGGGGAGTTTTTTTTAGCCAATTTATCTTCTCATTTTTAAACAGCTTTTGGGACTTGATATTTCTATCTCTAACAGCCTTAAAGGGTAATACATTCAAGATCTGAACTGCATAAAAACTACTATTGCATCAAAATCAGTACTGTTGTTAACCTTTGATATACCCAAGACTGTATTTAACTAATGTCTCTTTTCGTCACAAACACAGACTAAATTACTGAAAATGTTGAAGTAATTAATAATTGAGTTGATTTACAAGATTGTTTTTGGATGTCCCTAAGGGATTATTGGTAAACTTTTCATTTATATTTTGATTAATTTACTTCATATATTTTTACGTCTCTCTAACAACTAGCCAGAGTGCATTTTTTTTTTCATTTATCGCACTATAAATGTTTTCATGCATTTGAAAAATGTAAGGAACCTTGACATTTGTATTTGGCACCCCTCTGTGGACAGAGTGATACTTCATATCCCTCTTATCCTGTTCTGTTTTAACAGTAAATTATGACCCTTATTGTGATTCCTGTCAGGGAAAACATATGAAGAAATGACAGAGGCTGTTTAAGCAGCCGAACTTTCCACAGAGGAGTTTTACACATTGAAAGTAATTCCACAAAAGTTATCAATTTTTTTTATTGATAATCTTATTTTTTAACTGCTCCTATAAAGTCAGCACTTTTCATTTCAGTCTGATTTGTAAGAATCAAAAATTTCCTCAAAGATCTTGAACAGCAGTCCAACTTTGGTGAGCACATAAGAGACATAATTTGCATAAGAAATTGAAAAATGACAAGAGGTAAATAAATGTGCAATCTTTTGAAAAAGAACAGGAGATACCTTTATTTGTGAGGCACCTTTTAAATCAAAGTTATGTTTTAATGTATACATTATAGTGTACATAGATTGTCCCACTTCATGAATAATAATATTTTTTAAAGTATTTTTACACATCATTTTTCCACACTGTAAAAAACAATTAAAAAATACTAATCTGTTTTTTTTCTTGATTATGTCATTTAAATGTTTCAATGTCTAAAAGTAGTTGTTCCATCACAGTGGCATTTATGAAGAAAGTTAAAAAAGACAAATGCACACCTCAACAGAGTGGTGCAGGAATGAGTCTAAAAATATGAAAGTGAGTTATTATTTAGCTCTTCCTGGTTCTCAAGGCCGAAAGTATATGGGATTTCAGCATCCTGGTTTTGGATAAATGCCTGAAATAAGTTTGTTATGAGCACACACACACAAGATTTAAATGTTTAATCAGAAATGATAAAATGCATCTGTGTTGTTATTTTTTTCAAAGGACAGTTGCTAACAAACAGCTTACAACTACAGCAACAACATGGGGACCCTAATGCAAACATTTTTTTTAAATATTTTTTCAATAATCAATAATTAATATAGCATTTTCCAAACCCATGAGGATCAACTAGACCAGATCACTCAATTATGAGAAAATTCTCAAACAAGAGGTTATGACATGATGCAATATGTGGGAAATATTGTAGTTGCTTCTAAGTTGAACCACCATGTTGAAGTTCATGATAATCTAATAATAGTTCTTTATTCTTGCCAATTCATGTTTAAGCCTTAAATTCATGAAAGGTAGACTCATTTGTCAAGATTATCACACAGTACAAAATATGTAAGTTTCATACTTTTTTGTTTGCTTCAGACCGTGTTATCAGCAATGATCCAAGACCACAGAGAAAAATCCCATAGGCTTTAGAGAACCAGTACGATACCAACTCTGCACTGAGCCACAAAAACACGTCTTTCCTGCACCACTCTATATGAGTGCACTTCATACATTTCAGCATTTGAAGCAGTTTCTTTTATTATTTGCCAATTAAATGTAGCCTAATTCACAAAGACCTCAAAATTCATGTTTCAATACAAAGATGCTGTAATAACTGCAAAGACATATTATGAACAACAGCTAGTACATTGATCCACGTGAGAAATTTTGCATTGTGATCTGCTGCTCTTCAGCACAACTTCTGCAAATAAATAGCTGATGTAGCATGGACTTTAAATGGCTCCTGAACTTTACACCAACAAATGCATATAGGACGGGATTCAGACAGCAGTGAGAAAAAGCAATAAGCCTGCAAATATTGTAAGCATATTCAATCTGGATGCTCGTTTCACAGCCATGAAAGGGTTTAACCAAATTTTCAGACAAGATCCTTAGCAAAATGACCACATTGTACGGCACCCAGCCAAGAAAGAACACAGCAACAATAGAGAAGACTAGCTTTACTGCTTTGTTCTTTGTGTTGGATCTGGCTTTGTGTTGGATCCTTCCTAGTATGCGAATGTAGCAGAAAGCCATGACAACAAAAGCAAACAAGAAGAAGGCGTTCTGTTGGATTACAGCAATGATTTTTAGCTGGGGTGTTTCATATCCACAGCCCAGGGAGTGACTGCCACTATGAGGGATTGGAACTATGGAGCTATAGAGGAGGTAAGGCATGGCTGCTCCAATGCTCACCCCCCACAGTAAAAAAGACACAAATGCCCCAGTGCTGCTCCTCTTTATCCTGAGCTCCGAGAGAGGATGGACCACAGTTCGATACCTATAGATGGTCATGCTGCTCAGGAAAAGGACACTGCTGTAAAACCCTGTGTAGAAGACAAAAGTCACAATCTTGCAGAAGATCTCTGAGAATAACCATCCCCAGATGTGGTAAATCGCCCAGAATGGAAGACCGATGGTGAAGACGAGATCTGAGATGGCCAGGTTCAGGATGAAGATGTTGGTGAGAGACTTGAGGTTTTCGTACAAACCCAGGATGACAAGCACGAGGAGGTTTCCCGTGAGACTCAGCGTGATCACAATAGAGAAGTAAACAGGAATGACATAGGATCCAAATTTGACCACCTCATCTTTTTCACAGACTTGATCAGAGTAGTCATAGTCGGTAATATAGAAGCTGTCGTTTAATGAGTCATTCATGGCTGTTTACCAGAACCTAGAAAGTAAACATACTGTTGTTGCTGATCATACATGTAAAGCTGTGTCTTGTGTATTATCATCAAATGCAAATATGACATCATAATAATGTTATAAAGCAAAAATAAGACATACCTCCTGCTCAGTGTGAAAGATAATGTGCAATGTGGAACCTAAACTCTCCCAAATGAGATCTGAAAAAAGTGGACTCACTTCATAAACTTGTGACAGCTATAATTTCTGTTCCTACTTTTAATTCAGGAAGCAGAGCATGGCTTACAAAATGTACACCTACTTGACATGTTAGATCATTAGTGGACTTTCTTGTTGTGTTATATAATGTAGTCCAAAGTGTGGAGATAATGAAATAAATCTCTGTCAGTTGAGAGCCAACTAACAGGGCAAAAACAGTGTGTAATGATAACTACAAGCATCCTTGTAAGCAATACATCTATACATCTATCGCTCATAAAAAAAAAAAAAAAACCTCTTCTCTCACCCACCCCCCTCTCCCCGGTGGGGTGGGTGGCTGTTCATCCTCTTCAGCTCGGGTCCTCTACCAGAGGCCTGGGAGCTTGAGGGTTCTGCGCAGTATCTTAGCTGTTCCTAGGACTGCACTCTTCTGGAGTGAGATGTCTGATGTTTCTCCAGGGATTTGTTGGAGCCACTTCTCCAGTGTGGGGGTCACTGCCCCGAGTGCCCCGATGACCACAGACACTACTGTTGCCTTCACCTTCCAGGCTTTCTCTAGCTCTTCTTTGAGCCCTTGGTATTTCTCTAGTTTCTCGTGTTCCTTTTTCCTGATGTTGCTATCACTTGGGATGGCTACATCAATCACAACGGCTTTCCTCTGCTGCTTGTCCACGATTACAATGTCCGGTTGGTTGGCCATTACCATTTTGTCGGTCTGTATCTGGAAGTCCCACAGGATCTTTGCTCGGCCATTCTCAGTCACCTTGGGAGGTGCTTCCCATTTTGACCTTGGGGGCTCCAGTCCATATTCTGCACAGATGTTTCTGTACACTATACCGGCTACTTGGTTATGGCGTTCCATGTATGCTTTTCCTGCCAGCATCTTACACCCTGCTGTTAGGTGCTGGACTGTTTCAGGGCTCTCTTTGCACAGCCTGCACCTGGGATCTTGCCTGGTGTGGTAGATCCGGGCCTCTATTGCTCTGGTGCTCAAGGCCTGTTCCTGTGCAGCCATGATTAGTGCCTCTGTGCTGTCCTTCAGTCCAGCCCTCTCTAGCCATTGGTAGGATTTGTTCATATATATATGTATATATATATACATACGTGTGTGTGTGTGTATTTGTATTGTTGTGTTTACTGGGCAAGGCTATACACAACCATTTTCTACATTTTACTCTTAAAATAATGTGCAAATGGAGAACCATAGGCAACACTCACAATAGCATTTTTTGCCAAGTGGATGAAGAATGACACGTTTTTTGTGAAAGAAAAGAAAAGAAAATGAAAGAAACACCAAACAAAGACACTAACAACCACTACAACAGTCAAATTAACAGAAAGTTAAACAAACATATGGCATGACAGGTATTTCACTACTGAACACTTCTTTACTTTAGCACGACAATTTCATCTGCCTGCCCAGGTCTTTGCATCCTCCATCACTTGTGGCCACAGTAAGCATCTGTATTTTGCATTTTGTTGTCTTACCTTGTGAACTGTTTTCTTCACAATGTAGATTCATTTTATGACAAATGTATCAAATTTTAATGGGTTGGTGGGATGGGGATCTCTTTTAAGCCAGTTCTGTTTCTGCCTTTATGGCTGCCTTGAGAGGTATATGCAATGCAATTAATAAATCTTATTTCTGCATTGTATTGCCCCTGGGATGACTCCAAGGATGGTCATTTAATGGATGCTGCTTATAATGAAACATTTAATGCTTATTATGAAACATGTAAAGTGAATCAAAATTTGCCTCCAAATTTTTCTTTGAGGGTAGTTCCACAATATTTTAGCATAGTTTGCAGATTCCTCCAACATATACTTTCTTCATATTCCACTAAGTGTCTTTTCAAGACTTAATGTGAATCGTTATGGAAGATGCAAACATTCAGTGCTTAATTAGCAGGGGTGGACAGTCACTAAATACATTTTCTTGAGTACTGTACTTTAGTACATTTTTTGACTATTTGTACTTTCCTTGATTATTATTAAGTAAAGCTTAAGTATAATAAAAAAAAAAAAAATGAAAACAGCAATAGTTGTCCTTTTGTTGATTCAATCGCGTTTCAATAGGCATTTCTATAGGCTTCATATCTTACAAGCTTTTTTATTCTACAGGTTCTATAAGCAGGTCAATGCTTTACGTGGGTTGTTTCAGTCATAAGGTTCTGTAAATTTATTTTGGCAACAATACAATAACGCTCTGACATTAAAACAAAAATGTTTAATACTTAAGTATTCTCAAAAGCAGGTACTCCAGTACTTTAACTGAAGTTAAACTTTGAACAACTTTCACTTGTATTGCAGTAATATCCGACCAGGAGTATACTTTAACTCAAGTAATGGAGTTTAATACTTCATCCATCACCGTTAATAAGTTTGTTAGACAACATGTCATAATAATAAGAAAACATTAATATGTAAAAAGTCTTTCAATAAGTTATTTTAAACTTAAATTAAATAGTTATTAATTGTTACCATTTTAAACTGCAGTGAATTTAAATTGAATTCACCTTTTTATACCCAAACTTGAGCTTTTTCTCTGGGAAGTCAGAAATTAATCAAGTATAGCAACCGGAATACAAGTAAAAAGATATAACTTGAAATCTTAATGAAGAAATAGTAAAATGCTTTACTATTTTTGTTTATTTTTTTATCAAACAGTAAATTTTTAAATTCAAAAGCAATCATAATAACATTTTAGCATTAAGAATATCTTTTCGGTTACAGAGCTTCGACATAGCCCACTTGTAAATATATTAACCATCACAGAAACTTAAAATGATTTTGGTAATTACCAATGCTGTTAACATTTGGGCAGCTATGGCATGGACCTCACATTGGGACGTGGTCTAAAACTGTATATTTTATTTTGTCTTTTAAATACACCACAAATGTTAAACATATCTATTTGTCACCAATGAAAATTACTTAATCTTAAAGGTTTTTGAAAGTCTAGGGCTGCATCAATGCTTTTTAAAGTCGAATGAGGTCGTGACTCGTAATTTTGAAGTCGTGTTTCACAGATCCAAACCGCCGCTGGGACACAGCCCCCTGAATAGTGGGGCACGCATTTATGAATCACACTGATCACATGACAACTCTGTTTACAGTGCAACGACAACCAAACTACGCAGTCTGACAATCCCGCCTTCGTAGCGTGCAGTGATTGGTTAATGCCTGTCACGTCGCATTGTTGGTGGATGACGCGACGTCAATCAGGAAACTCTCAACAAGTTTGTGTGCACTCCTGAACGCTCTGGATTGTTATGGACTTAAGTCATATCTATAAAAGTATGTCAAAGTTTCTCTTCTTTTCTATTTCTTATTTGCGTTTAACTTTCTGTAAAGCTGTTAATTTACACAAACGATAGTTTCTTGTGCTGTTGGTTATTTTTAAAGTGTCAGTCAAAGGCGCTAAATGTAAAAATACCGTAACAAAGACTGTATTTTAAACACTAAAGTAGGGTGCAAAAGCTTAAACTCGTAGCTGTGTATCCTGGACTATCATGTTCTTTCAGTAATAAAAGTAATGCTTCTGCTTTCAAGAGGAGGAGTGTGAAGTTGAACTTACATTGCTGTTTTAATTTGTCAGAACCAAACTAATCAGTTAGCTGCTAGCTTACAGCTCTAACGTCAAACAAACAACACAAAGTAAACAACACACTGAACCCCCTCATTTTGGTTTTGTCGAAACCGACTGAGGCTTGGCTTTTGTACAAATGTTATCTTTCTCAAGAAGTCACAGTTACCTGCATTACAACATTCTTCAGCATGCTTTCATGCACTTCCTCAGAAGTCTAAGATTAGCATGTCTGATTCATGTCATAGTTTCATCAAAACACCGTTGACTGTGCTGTCTGCTGACTTCAGCCCAATGTGTCAGTGGTTGGCATAGTGACAGAAGTGCTCATTAATGCCCTTTGTTCAGTCCCTTCAGATTATCATCAAAACATGTATGCTAGGTATGGTTTGACGGTTTTATAGAAACTTAGCAGAGAGGGGGTCTTAAGGTCTCGCATGATGAAATTACAACAGCCACAGAAACCACCAGCCTGCAGGGTCCCTTGTTAAACCCTCACAGCTGAATGTAAAATATATCTTTGCAGAGGTTATAATTGTGACTTACGTGGTACTGTTTCAGGGAGGGTTTGACTTAACTCCAGGGTGATATTTCTAGTGATATTTTGTGTCATGGGGTGGTTTTGACACCAGAGCTGGAACAAAACCCTCTCAACAGTTTAACATTTTTTCAGTAGATGTTAACGCACGGCTATGGTCTGTCAGTGGCATTTGGTTCAAAAGCTGCTTTTACACCATTAGTTGGGGAAGAGGAATCCAAACCATCAGTGCAATATCAGTATCGGCGGAAATTGGCTTAAAAAGTTGAATGTTGGTATCGGCTGGTATTAAAATTTTTGTATGTTTTATTCATAATATTTACAGCTGTTCCTTACACAAAAAACTGTCAAATTGACAGCAAAAAGTCATTTTTTTCAAAAACAGACTTTCTGTTCTTGACAAAAAAATATCATCTCTATCATCAATAATGCATTTAAAAATACTGGCATGTTGGATATCTGCAAAGATCCAATACTGTGCATCCCTAGCAGTTTCCACTAAATACATCATTAGGTAAAACCTGATAGGTAAGTGAAAAATGTCCTCAAGTCACCTGTGGTCAATTTCTACCAAAAAATGACATGGAAACTTGTTTAAAGATGTTTGTGACAGATTAAATAACAATAGATAATTCACTAGGGGTTCTTAAACCTGTTTCATCTAGATTTGGTTTTCAGTGTAAGGCCACTCATGCACTGTAATTTATCTTATTATTTCATTATCATCTAACTTTGTCAGGCTCACTTTTAGATCTGACAGCCACATTTCCTGCAGAGGAGCATTTTTTCTAAACTAAATGTACAGCATATTCAAATGTGTATTAATAGGCTTCATAATTAGTACAGTATGTCGCAGCATTCAACTTTCGTTTCTGACCAGCTCTGATTCTCTGATTCAGCAGACTGGACGTGACCCTGTAACCTCTGGTTGCCTGGGAGAGAGCGGTGGAGCCATGGCTGCTGGGGCTACAGTGGGGGAGAGCCAGCTCCAGAGGATTATCAGAGATCTGCATGGTACGTCAGCTTTATGTGTGGGTGCCTGTTGAGTGTGGATAGACTGGCTGTGGGCAGTTTTTGGGTTCCATGGTGTGAATGATGAGGGGAGAAAAGAGAAGAAGAGAGGTTTGCTATGATGTAGTGACCATAGTCTGAGTGACAAGCTCAAGGGCAACCTTAGGCCTGGAATTATTTAGTCTCTTCATCATCAGTTTCTTGAGAACAAAGTGCATCCAGCCTCATATTCCAGTAGTCAGGGCGTGGTGGAATCCTCCGTCAGCATGCAGAACCAGCGAGACAGAAAGTGCGTATGGAGGGTGCACCCATCACAAGTGCCCTTCCAGTTTTTGCGGTGGATACGAGGCAAGTGAATGATTTACACACAAGCAGTGGTTGAAGATGACTAAATTGGAAAAATGTAGAAAGGGGTTCTGGTGTCATTAAGGGGTGGTTTATTGGTGAATATATACCCAAAATTCACTTGGAGAACAACAATTACAGCCGTGTGTTATGACATTTCTTTTCAGACAGTGAGACTCAGTTAATTTTTGAGCAGACAAAAAGTACTTCTAGTGCTTTATTTATTGTTACAGAGAAATGTTGGGGTCAAGTATGAAGAAGACAAAAATGATTAATTCTGCAACTTGTTTTGGTATTGTGTGAATTTTAGAGGCTGTAGCAGAGCTTGCAAAGGAGTACAGGGAAAATGGAGAGCCGATCACGGATGACAGCACCAACCTGCACAAGTTCTCCTACAAACTGGAGTACCTGCTACAGGTGTGTTTGTAAGACATACAGTCTTTTTGTTGGGGTGATGTAGATAATTCTAAAAAAAAAAAAAAGCTGAGTTCATTAAAATATGTCTCCTCAAAAATTAGAGGAAAAATTCACTCGACCAACCTTTGATTCCTGTTTCCTGGACAGCACTCCAAACATTATTTTAATTTCTTATTCATCTGCTACAAAGTCCAACAAATCTCATTACAGATTCATTATCATCAGGGTGTTGTTTAAATATATTTATGGAATTATCTTTTCTTTAGTTTGATCAGAAGGAGAAAACCACATTTCTTGGTACCAGGAAAGACTATTGGGATTACTTCAGTGACTGTCTGGCTAAAGTCAAAGGAGCCAATGATGGGATCCGCTTTGTCAAATCCATAACTGAGGTAAGAAGATAGTTTTGGTTGTCAATTACAGGGACTTTGTTTTTTCAACAAAAGTTTTTTTGACGTTGCACACTTTTGAAATGGATGGTCCTGTTTGCCACCTATGTATTCTAACCTTTTTAATTTCCGTCTTTTTGAATGAAAGAACAAATGTTTTCATTTGGTTGTGCAGAAAAAAAAAACTGGAGGCCAGGTTTTACTGCCACAAAATACCATTTCAGAAAGAAAATCCAGAGAAAAGCAAATAGCAGGCTCATGCTCTCAGATGTCCAGCAGTCCTATCTGGTAACAATATACAGTAGTGCTGAGCAGCTAAATCAACCTTGAAATAATGTGTTAATTTAAGCAGAGTATTACTGCCTTTGATAAAATTACATCTCAGGGAAACTAACAGAAATTGGCAGCTGACAGCAATCTTTGTCTCAGCATCCCTCTTAAGCTCTTATACAGCTCTTTTCTTTACCTCTATGGTGAAAAAATGTAGTTCCTCACTTCTTAAAAAGCAGCACAATTGACCCAAACACAGGGAAAATGTGCAAACACTGTGTTTTTGAATATTCTCATACTGGCAGCAGTGAAGGAGAAGGATTCTCCTCTACAAAGCTATCAGTAAACCACCCAAGGTCAAGTTTTGGCAAGGACTTCTCTCTTTTTAGTAATTTAAGTAGTGTCCCAGGTGCTGTAAAAGGCAATGGAGGTTTATTTGAATAGTACATTTCAGCAGATCTTCTGAACATATGACAAAGGAAAATTTTGAAGTGCATTTATCAACAGAATCAATGAACTCCATAAGGGATAATAAACATACGTAAACAGGACAGAGATTGAAGAAAAGGTCAGCTGAATCAAAAAGCTAAAATTAGGAAATCATTATTTTTTTTAATGAATTTTAAAGTTACAGTGCAGTGTTGACGTTAAACTATCAACTAAACCACTTGCGTTTTTATTGTTCAATTAAGGGCAGCTGCAAACAGGTGGGTCTTCAACCTTCATGTTTCATAGTTTCCTTTATTTAGAATAGTGAAGTATTGTACCAATGAAAATCAGAATTTTTTTTTTTTTTTGTACTCTTTTTTTTTATTAGTTTAATTATTTACATGTACAATGAACATGAGATCATCATGGGTGTTATAGTTAAAATCAAAGTATTCTTTTACACATACATCATGGTATAATGTCATATTATTCACATTCTTCCAGCCGAACTCTCTCAGTGATCTTGAGTTTGCAGTAGTCGCTTGTGTCTCACATATTTCCATCCAAATCTCTTCTGATATTTGTGTTTCTGATTCCCTCTCCCATTTTTGTTTAATGGATAATGTGGAATGGTTTTTGGAGGTTTGTATACTTCCATATATTCTTGAGACCAACTTTTTATTGTCTTTTTTTTGGTATGCATCATAAAATATAGAAATCAAATTGTATTCCCTCTCCTCTTTAATCTGTAATGTTTTATTATAATAGTCTCTGACTTGCAGGTACCTGAAGAAGTCCTGCTTTTCCAGCCCATATGTGTCTGAAATAAACTCATAACTCTGTAATTGTCTGTTTGAGGTGAGGGAACAAAAGGAAGTGATACCTCTCCTAACCCATAGTTTAAAACGCCCATCCAATCTAGCAGGTTCAAATTCTGGATCGTATGCTATCCAATTCAAGACCCTGACCTGTTTCTCTATTTGTAACTTTCTCAAAACCTTAAACCATAACTGAAGAGTAAATAAAGTCCATTGATTCAAGCTGTTATAATGTCTTTCAGCTTGACTTCTATTTCCTATTATAGATTGTATTGGAATTTTTATCTGTGTAATTTCCAAGCTTTTCCACTTGGATTCATAATTTGGAGTGCACCAGTATACTAAGGGTTTCAGTTGTGCAGCATAATAATAATCCTGTATGCATGGTAATGCTCTTCCTCCCTTCTCTTTTTTCAGCTGCAATGTCTTGAACTGGACCCTAGGTCTTCTACTGTTCCATACGAACCTTGAGATCCAGGCATTCCATTCATCAAATTGTTTTTGGGGTACTTCTAGAGGCAATGACTGGAAGAGATAGAGAAGCCGTGGCAAAATGTTCATTTTAATTATTTCCATTCTATTACTCATATCTAATGGGAGGAGGGTCCATCTAGAGATGTCCGATTTGATCTCTTTATTAATGAGGCTGTAGTTGTTTTCAAAAAGTTTTGACATATCTTTAGTAAGATTTATTCCTAAATATTTTATTTTGGACGAGTCCCATTTAAAATTATATTTCCTTTTTGTATCTAGGTGGGGAGTATAATTAAATGTGAGTGTTTGCGTTTTTTGAATATTTAACTTATATCCAGAATATGAATTATATTTATTAAGCAGAGACATCAATTTAGGGATGCTTGAGTCTGGGCTTGTAATAAAAAGCAGAACATCATCTGCAAACATACAAGTCTTATGTTCATCTCCTCTAATCATAATCCCCTTTATCTCAGAGTCCTCTCTAATTGCCTGTTTAATAAAGGTTTAATAAATAACGCGAATAGAGTCGGACTCAGAGGACAGCCCTGGCGTATCCCTCTTTCCAAATCAATAGTTTGTGACAGGTGTCCATTAACCCTAATCCTGGCTGTTGGAGAAAAATATAACGCTCTAATACATTTAATAAAACTGTCTTTGAAGCCGAATCTTGCAAGTACCTTGTAAAGATATTCCCAATCCACGGAATCAAAAGCCTTTTCGGCGTCTAGGCTAAGCAACATTGCACTAATGTTTTCTGATGTAATATGACTCATTACTTGTAATGTTCTCCTTAAATTATCCTGCGTCTGTCTATTTAATACAAAGCCTGTTTGATCTAAATCTACCAGCTCCGGGACAATAAGTTCTAGTCTCTTAGATAGGATAGAAGCGAATAATTTATAGTCTACATTCAAGACTGATATTGGTCTGTATGAGCTACATTCCTTTTGATCTTTTCCTTCTTTTGGGATGATAGAGATAATTGCCTCCTTCCAAGATTGAGGGGCTTCCCCTGTTCTCAGTGTATGGTTAAAACAGTCAAGCAGAACCGGTATTATTTGAAGCTTAAATGTTTTATACCACTCAGATGGATATCCGTCTGAACCCGGAGCCTTATTAGCCTTCAATCTTGAAATGGCTTTGTTCAGTTCTTCTGCTGTTATCTCAGCCATAATTTCTTTGTTTTGTTGCTCCCCTATAGATGGTAGGTCCAGTGAATTTAGAAAAGACTGTATTGTTGTTACATCTGCCATAGCCGGTTGGGTAGAAAATCAGAAATTTGTGATTAATTCTTTAATACAGTGTATTGGGTTTGTCACCATAACTGTGTAAGGGTCCAAGTTAGAATTTCTGCAGTAGTAGATGATGTGAACATGCAGTGCTTTGTATTGACAGAAAAAATTTCATCGCTGTAGCTCCATATGTTCAGCGGTGACAGTTTATCCCTAAATTCATTTTGCCCTCCTAGTCTCTTTGCTGGTCATTTATTTAATGCTATTAACCACACCATAAGAAAACATTGAAATGTGAGATCATCCTCAAACTGTTTATCTCACGTTGACTTTAAAGGGATTCTGGTCTTTCAGCTTTCTCTGATCAATAATCACACAAACAAGAACCATTATGCAAAGAGATGAATTTTCTGCTGCTAGGAGGCCACTTCTTTCAATGCACCACATAATGCTAATATAAAATTACTAAAAGGTATACATGTTTTATATAAAGCTTTTACATTTCTTGAGCAACTTAATATAATTCGTAAGCAGGAGTTGTTGTGAATTTTTTGTCAGATTTATCCTTTTTTGTTTTGTATAAAAGGTAAAAAAAAGAAGTCTAATGTCAGCTTTTGGCACTTAAGAAACATTTTGCTTGTGATTTATTGCAGTGCCTCTTGTGTCTTAAACAAAACTAATATTTAAGGTCAAGCAGTTTCACAATTTTCATGCATGCAATATTTGGAATATATCCAGTATGTGATCATAACTAAACTAAATCTTAACTAAAAGACTGTTTAGATTTCATGTAAAACTATTTGTTTTTTCACTTCAACAGCTGAAGACGTCTCTGGGGAAAGGACGAGCATTCATTCGTTATTCTCTCGTACATCAGCGGCTGGCTGACACCCTGCAGCAATGCCTGATGAACCAGAGAGTCACCAGGTAGATCAGTCTCAGCACAACTGACTAAGAATTTGTGAAACCAGAATTAGGCAAGCTGGATGTGGTGAGGTATGGTGAAACTGACACGTATGCAACTTCCCATCCTACATTTTGAAATGTCATGGTTGATGTTTTGTTTTACTTCATGTGACCTTATTGTAAGTGGGATCACTGCTATTTAAAATATGTTTAGGTATTTCTGCATTTAGGGTTTTGTCTAAAACCTCTCCACTAATTTTTCTATACTCTTTATTTGACTTTTTGATATCCCTTTAGATATTTATATATATATAGATATAGCTTAATAACAAACTAAACAGAAACAGCAGGGATCACAGACATCAAGCATACAAAGACACTAGAATTCATCCTCTTCTTTTAACTTATATGCATTTCTGGGTTACGTGGACTTACAGCTCTACTTCAGTTCATTCTCAGGGGACTAATTAAAATGAGATTTAAAATGTAATTCCAATTTTTTTCTCAAGAGGGCTTATTTTTCCCACGCTCAATGCAGAAACTTGGAACCTGTTTGGAAATCATTAGGCAGAGTATTGCTGAGGACTGCTGCAGGGCAGGGTCACTGCTGCTGCATCTATAAACCTACCAGTTCATTAAATGTGAGGAGGGGGCTGGAGTTCTAAGCAGCAACATCACTGAGCTTCAAAACACTTGAGGGAAGGTTGAATATGTTTTTTTCAAGACTTAAACATTAAAACAAGCCCAACATGTGACTCCTTGGATTCAGTTTCTTCATGAGACTTTTACTGTTTACTTGAAGTACTTTTTTTCTTTCTTTCTTTGTTTTTAAAGATTACCTACTTACTTAATTTTGACACAACTATGATGCTAACAGCTCACGTGTAGTGTCTGGGACTGCAAGATATCAAGTAAGGGTGAAAACACCCGCAACATGGCACCAAATATCAGGAGTGCTATTTGTTTTATGTTGAATGTTATGACATATTGTGACAGAAAAACCTGTGTAAAACCAAATTCTTTTCACGAGAATTTATTCTGAAATTAATAAAGACCTGCATTTAAGGTAGGTAGAGGTATTGATAATGGCAATGGTATCAGTAAAGTCTCATCAATTTTCATCCTTAACCAAAACATTTACAGAAATCCAAAAAAAACATACACTATGCAAATTGAATTTCACTAAACTATTTTTTGAAGGCTGAAAATATGTCTTAAAATGTGAAGACATGTAATGAAAGGCAAAAACTGTGCCTACAATGTAAAAATATTTAAATTTAAAACACTTCAGTGAATACAAACATTTTCAAAGAATATTTCTCATATTTCTCTTAAACATTTTTACAGTAATTGTTTTACTTCTGTTATACTTTTCCTACAGTCTGAAAGACACATCTAGCTCCCAGGGCCATTTAAGTTTAGGCAGCTTAATAAACAAATCACTTTGAGACCTTCACAAGCTTCTCTAAGTGGACAGAAAAAATAAGTTTTTTATTGTACTGTATTGGAAAATGAGCCCTAGAAGAAATCAGAATGTAGTTTTTGCTAGCATCAGGAATAAAGCTTTAGGGTATTCGGTGACACTTAGGGCTGTTTTAAAGCTAATGAAAGCTCGCCTCCCAAGAATTTGATTGTAAATGGTATGAGTATGTGGCACTGTTTGCTTTGTCCAGTTCAATTGTCATTCTTTGTCTTAATTAAACCACTTATCTCATCTCTTTTTCATGCAGTGATTGGTACTATGCAAGAAGCCCTTTCCTCAAGCCCCACCTTAGTGTTGACATAATCAATCACCTTTATGAGCTTAATGACGTCCAGTTCGATGTGGCCTCAAGAGGTCATGATCTTGACGCTGCCTGGCCGACTTTTGCTAGGTAACACACCAGATACATTTGCAAAATTATTGAATCATAAATTACAAAAAGTATTTGCTGGATATCTACAAAAATAAGAATAAAAGGTAATAAAAGTGAGTGTGTAAGACTGTATTGAAATTTTACTTTTGTAATGACAGACGAACACTGGGAAGTGCAAACTCACCTGGACACATGTGGAAACCTCCCAGTCGTAGCTCAAGTATCAATAGTCTGGCCAGCTCTTATTCCCAGGTAACTGATACATCTCTAATGACAACCTTTTCATGTAACTTTAAGTCAAAATGTCCAAACAAAGTTCTTCACACTTCTACTCTTTCCCTTTCTCTTTCTTCCTTGCCAACCATCCAGCAAGCTCCTGAGTTTCCCTCCAGCCCTGACTATGGCCAGGGTCTGCTGAATGACCTGAATGAGTCTTTGCCCCCCTGTGCAGAGGACAGCAGCACAGTTGAGGAGCTGCGTCTAGAGCTGGACCAGTCGGAGCTGAACCAGCGTGAGCTCTTGGATAAAATGAAGCAGCTGGGTGAGGAGGCAGCCGAGCTCAGAGGGGTAGTGGTGGAGCTCCAGAGACAGTTGGACATATCACTTGCCGCCCAAGAGCAGCAGCAAGACCTGCAGGGAGAACTCAGGACTCTGCAGGGGAGAGAGGAGGGGCTGTCCAAGGAGGTGGAAGCACTCAGGACTGTGGGAAAATCCAGGGAGGCCGAGCAAAAACTTCTACAAGAGAAACTGGCGACTGCTGAAGTGAAGAACATAGAGCTCCTGGCCAAGCTTGATGGGATTCTGAATGAGAAGGGTCAGCAAGCAGCCAGTCACTTTGATTCAGCACAGAAGATACATGAGCTGTTGGACAGATTGAAAGAGGCAGAGAAAGGGAAGATGGAGGCGGTGGCAGAGGTAGAGGAGAAGAGGAGACAGTCTGAAAGGCTGCAGGAGGAGCTGAGAATCAAGGAGGCTGCAGCAAAGAGCGGTGAAACTAAACTTGAAGCGTTAGTTACGGCCGCATCTGAGAAGAAGGCGAAGCTGGAGGCAAAAGTGGAGGAACAGTGCAGTGCTCTTGATAAGCTGCAGGGGGCTTTGACAGTGAGAGAGAAGGAGGCGAGCAACTTACAGAGGCAGCTGCAGGACCTCCAAAGGTCATTTATACATTAGTTCGGTCAATGAATGCATGCTTCTTTTCACTTGTATTTTGATCCTCAGCTACTCTTTCCATTGATATACACTGTACGGTGCATTTTTTTACACTTAGAACACGTTAAACACACTAAGGGGCGTGTAAAACAAAAAATGCATAATATGATTTAAAATTTAGTCCAAGCATATTTAGTCCTGGTTTTTATACATTACTTAAGTCCTTTCACACATACTCCTGTTCACTTGTTTATTGATCAACTACCTCAATCCAAACACATACTTTTTTATTCTTCCATCATTTTAGTTCAGGCACACATTCTGTTCACACAGTTTTTTATTCCTCTGCTATATTTGTCCATTGAGACATACTTCAGTCCACTTTCTATTACAAATTTCTTGTCATTTTCCAAGTACACTTGTTTATTTATCTGTCTGTTCATACTGTAATTTATTCCAAGCATATTTTCTCCTGTTATTTTACACGTTACTTCAGTCCATATGGACATACTCCTGTTCATATTAGTACTAACTCACAACTGACATCCATGCACATATACTAATTGTTCAGTTAATACATTAGTTTATGATCATATATTGGTAGTAATGCACTTTTGTGAGACATTACACTGATTAGGCATAACAGTGTGACCACTGACAGGTGAAGTGAATAAAACTGGTGACCTCTTTGTCATAGCAACTGTTAGTGGTGGGGTATATTAAGTAGCAAATGAGCATTTTGTCCTCAGAGTTGATGTTAGAAAAATGGGCAAGTGATGGCTAGATGACTGGGTCAGAGCATGTGGAAGGAGGAGCAGTGGTGAACCGGCGACATTAATGCTTGTGGGTAACAAAGGCCGGCCCATGTGGTCCGATCCAACAGACTTGCTACTGTTGCTCAGATTGCTGAAGAAGTTAATACTGGTTCTGATAGAAAGGTGTCAGAATACACTGATGCTACAGTATTTTTGCAAATTGCCTTTTCTCCCTTTTTTCTCTCTTTTGTTGCATGTGTACATAGAATTGCAGAAACTTGACTTTCCTTCAATAACAATAAATTATTTGTCTTTCTATCCAAAGATCTCTGGAACAGAAGGAGGAGGTGGTAGAGGAGTTGAGGAGAAAAGCACAGGAAGATAAAGATGAGATGCAGAAGACTGGTGGCCTAAATGAGTCTCTAGAAGCAGAAGTAAGTGTTCTAAAGGAGGACCTCAAGAGAAAAAATGCGGAGCTAACATCTAGCAGCGAGACACTACAACAGTTAGAAACCAAGATCCAAAGCCTGACCACAGAGAAGGATAGATTATCATTGAATCTCTCTGACGTAGAGGGTACCGTGAAAGAACAGACTGTGAAGATAGAGGACTACAAGACCCAGTGTGCCAGCCTCATGGAGCTTAATGAGAAGCTACTTGCCACGTCTAAAAGAAACGAGGAGCTGAAGAAGGAGATGTTGGAAAGCAGAACGGTACTTGATGCTGAGTTAGCAGCTCTGAGAGCATCTGAGAAGCAACTTCGCGGTCAGCTCGATGACACCAAGATGACAGTGGATGAGAAAGAGAAGCACCTACGTGAGGAGAACCTCAAGCTGGATAAGAATCTGCAGCAGGTGACCATGGCCGCAAAGGTCTCAGAGGATATGTCAAAGCGGCTGGAGCAGGAGAACCAGAAGCTCAGAGAAGAGCAGGACACGGTGAAAGCAGCTTTGAGTCGCATGCAGGCTGACCTGAAGAGCGTTCATGGGCAGATCGGAGAGCTAGAGAAGAACTTAGGTGCTTCACGTAAGAATGAAGCGAACCTTCAGGAGCAGCTTAACACCAAAGAGAAAGATGTGGTCGAGCTGAATTCCAGGTTAAAAGCTTTTGAGGAAAAGGGGAAGGAGCTTGAAACTGCCAAAGCTGATGCTGAGGCGATGCTGGTTAAACAAACAGAAATGATTGAAAGAATTTCCTCTGAGAAGCAGGTGATGGAAAAGTCTCAGCTGGAGAGGAGCGCTGTCCAAACGAAGGAGAACCAGGAGGTGACAAGCAGGCTGGCTGTGGTTGAGGGCCAGTTGGAGGTGAGCATAAAAGACGTGGCCAGGTTGCAGGCAGAGATCCTGGACCTCAGAGTGCAAATGCAAAGATCTGAGGAGGAAAAGCTAAAATCAAGAACTCAATTGGAGGTGACAGAGGCCCAAAGAGATGAGCTTAGGACTCTAACTGAGCAACTTAAAGGACAGGTAGAAGCACTCAATCAGAGGCACGTCACAGAACTAATGGAGTTTAAGAAGAAAGAAGAGGCGCTGATTGAGCAGCGTGATAGAGAAGTAGCCGCCCATTCTGAATTGGTCATCTCTAGCGCGGCCCTTCGAGAACAACTTTCAACCCTTAAGGCAGAAAATGACAGATTAGTGTCCGAGAACAATGAGATTCGTGAAGGACTGCACAGGGCAAACACAGAGATGGCTGAGTTGGGGATTACTATCTGCAAGCTGAGTGCAGAGAAGGAAGAGGCCAGAGAGTATTTGGTTGGGGATGCTGCAAAGATCGAGGAGCTGGAGGAAGAGGTGGAGCAGCTAGGAGAGAGCATGTCAAACCTACGGACAGAGAATCATGATCTGAAAGAGGAGCTGAAAGAGAAGGAGAAACTTCAAGACACTATCAAGGAGCTTGAGGAGCAGCTTGAGAAAACCAAGGAACAAATGCAAAATATGAAGGACTGTAGCCGAGAGGAAGCAGAGGCAGTGAAGTTCCAGTTGAGCTCTGAGAGCATGAATTTTCAAGTCCAGTTGAAGGTAAGTCGAAACATATAAATCTTGAGTTTTATTATATTAAACATAGTTTGGCTACAGACAAAAGGGGCTGCCATCTTGAATGACCACCATATCTGAAATTGGAAGTGAAAACTTTGCTGCTACTTGCTTATTGTGACAGCAGCATGGGTAGTTGAATAATGATGAATTGACAGATGTTGATCAGAGTACCTCAATAAGGTGATTTTAACTTATAATAATAATTATAATCGTCATTTATATGGCACTTTTAAAGTGCTTCACAGGGACAGCAATAATTAAAAAAATAAAACGCAAAACACAACAGGCAGTTTATAAAATTATAAACAAAAACACAATCTAACTTGAGTTAGATTTGTACATATTTGTACACTGTTACTGATGTCCAAGATCTATTTCAGAAATAGAGAAACAAATCAGCTCTTCCAAATATGTGTTGTAAAGTACTGTTTAAGTTTGTAAATCTGTAATTCTATAGCCTTGTGAGCTTGATAATAGATTGGTACAGGGATGATATTTTTGTTGGTCAACACGGAATTTGGCATCAAGTTGGTTATCTCGACTAAAAGCCTTTGGGATTATTCACTTTGTTTTTGATCATTTCCAATAATATGATCTGTAGCCAACAAAAAAATGGTCAGACTTACATGTTTTGTTCTTTGTGATAATCTTGACTGCATGAACCTACTTTTCAAGATTTTTTAAGCTAAAACAATCACAAGAGCAAAATGTTATTATTGAGCTACTATGTAGCTACAACATGGCGGTTCGACTTAGAAGCAACTTCAATATTTCCGACATATAAAGTCATGTTAACCTCCTGTTTGGGAATTTCTTCATAATCGAATGAGCTGGTCAAGTTGGTCCTCGTGGTGAGTGATAATTGATTATTAAGAAATGATCAGGAGTGCTTGCATTAGGGTCCCCGGCCATTTTTGTAGTCTTTGTTAGCCATTTGTTCGCTACTGTCCTTTAAAATACACAACAATGCTTTAAAATTCAAAAGCAGGTAATAGAAGATGCATTTTATTATCTCAGATCAAACACTAAAATCTCATATGCGTGTGTTAATCATGAACCTTACTTCAAGCATTCATCTAAATGCCATGGACTTTCAGCCATTGGAACCAGAAAGCACTAAATGCTAATTTACATCCATGAACACTCTATATAACAGCTACATTTAATCAGACAAGTGTCAGCAATTACAATTTGTGAATTTCCATTAAGTGTGTTATTTTTGTTGTTGCACCTGGGCCAGCATTTACTAACATTTTTAGAATTATCTTGGAGAGCTCATGTTTTAGCTTAAAAACTTTAAGCAGGAAGTCCTAGCTCAGATGTGATTAAGGTACATTTTGAAAATAACCCCGCGTAAAGAAGTAGGAATCTTTTATTGTAGTGAGTAGTGAGGCAGGGCTTACCCTGTAGTCAGGTATAACTCACTCTAACAAGAGCAGTGATTGTTTTATAATTTGAAAGAATGACAAACAAGGAAATAATAAAATGATTCTATAGTGATAATGGGCACTGAACAGATGGTAAAATCACATGATTTGGTCCTACATGTTATAACTAACACTTCTTTAAACAATTAACTTTTTTTAAATAGATCAAAAGCCATGTTTTTAAAGTTTACAGCTCACAAAATTTACTGATTCACATTTAAAGGGATTTTCTGTTGAAAGAAATCGCTTTTTTTTTTTTTTTAAAGTGGGTTTATATGAGGTTCCTGTTGACAGTTATATTGGTCATTTACCATTTAAACAACAATCTAAAGGCTGGAATTAAATGGATATTTCAGTATTTTTGAAGCTGGGTTGTATCAGGTAGTTAACAATAGACAGTGAAGCGGCTGTAAGGGCTACTAGCAGCAAGCTAAGACTACCAGTAAGGTACCAAGCTGTTGGTGGGTACAGTTATTTCATGTAATTGTGTTTTATGGCTTTTATGTAAAACTCGAACAGTTTTGCCTAATTGATGTACCCGCCAACAGAAGTTTACCTTACCGGTAGTCTCTGCTTGTTCTCCTTCAGCCACTTGACTATTGTCAAATACCTGTTAAAAAATACTGTAATATCTCTTTGAAGATGGTAAATAAAACAGATAGAAAAGATAATAAGATACAAGTATGAATGTGAAAATATTGCACATCAAATTTATCAACGAAAATGAACAAATTAAAGGTTTCAGTGATTGTTTTTCTTGGATATGTTTCTGTCAGTGTTAGCAGTCATGAATAAAACCTTTTGATGGGGTTGTTCTTACAACTTAATTTGTTAAATGCTTCCAGTCAGGTACTTATTTCACTAATATTTTCAAAATCATATGAAATAATGTTTTGGTATGTTCATTTTAAAGCAAACATCTCATTACTTTCCCTTGTTTTATTTTCATATTGCAGACTTTAAATGAACAGCTTGACAAGGTAAAAGTTGAGCTGCAAAAGGAGCAGAAGACCGTGTCCAGCTTACAGGCTAAAGTGTCTGAACTCGAGGTCTGTTCATCTTTAAAATGCAGTAATATACAGTATCTTCAGATAATAACACTAATAGATATAGGGGAACGTTTCTGTGACCTTTTCAGGGTGCATGTGTTTGCAGAATACATCTGAGAATATACGCATCATTAAGGAAAAAGTGTGTCATATAGTCACCTTTTTAAGTCAAAGTAAAGCTACGCATGATCAAGAGAATCTGTAAGAAGATAGAGGTCAAAAGTGTAACATCAACACAACCTTGAACAGAGCACTATGCACCTACCTATGGCTGTCTATTAACCTGATTTATAGATGGTATAGTGTCAAACATTGCATGTGACATAAAAAGTGACAATGCATTAGTGTAGTATACATTAACAGGAGATTTCTGTTTATATAATGAGATACCTGGGTTACATGAACAGTAGTTGTTTAGAAGCTCTGAGATCACACCTTTCTTTCTGTAGATTGTTTTTATTCAGACTTTTTAAAGGATTTGATTAAAGGGTTGTTTAACTGAATCACAGATTTCAATGGCTTACAGATTATTGGCACATCAAAAAGTTATTAAAGTATATTGCATGAAATCGAATGAATGTCATTTGTCAAGCAATATCTGACAGAATTTTGACCAATATAGTCAAAAACGGTTTGTACTGATAGTCATGTTGTGGCAGCTTGATTTTATTAGTTTTTTGTTATTACAGTACAATTGTCATTTCCTTTTTTCTTCATATTTGTATTCATTATTGTCAGCTATTATGCCGGTGGCACATATGAAAAGAAAAAATCCTCAACGTCTACTCCAAAGCATATTCATACACATACACCATACATGCACAGTTTTAGGCAGGTGTGAAAAACACTGTAAAGTAAAAATGCTTTAAAATTGAAAAATACAATTGTTTGTTGTTTTATCAATTTACAAAATAAAAAGTGAGCAAACAGAAGAAAAATCTAGTATTTGGTGTGACCACCCTTTAGCCTTAAACCGGCATCAGTTCTTCTAGATACACCTGGCAAGTTATTATACAGTTATAGTCAGTTGTATGATTAACCAATTATACCAAATAGGTGGTAATGATGATAATTTTTATGTGTAGGTTGATACACACTCTTTAATTAAGTTAGAAACATCAGTGTTAGGAGGCTTAAAACTTGGTGAGGAACGGTCAAATAGCGACCAAGGGGAGGTTTGGTGTCACAGGTCATACACCATGGCAAACTGTGTTCAGCCCCAAGGCAACGAGTAGTTATACTACACCAACAAGGTTTTCCAGCAAAGATTTCAAAGCAGACTGGGGTACATAAGTTTACAACAGTGCAGTAGTATGATATTAGACATGGAATGTAGTGGATTAAATAGTAAAATATGAGGTATTACATATCATACAATCTGGTATGATGCAATTAGATATCAAAACCCACAAGGAAGGAGGAGGTAAAAAACAAAAGTTGTCCACTTTAACATCACTTTAAGGTCCAGATGCAAAATGAAATGTCAACTCCAAAGAGAGAAAACAAATTGTGCATAACAAACAACAGCCCTTACTGTAGCAAGAAAACCATTCACAGCAGGCTGTAAAATGTATTTTTATTGTCTGATTTTTATTAATTTATCCCTGATGAGCATTTTAACTTGTGTTTGTGTCTTTCCAAAACAAGGCCGTGAATGAGCAGTATTTGCATCTCAGTGGTGAGAAAGATGCTCACATCACAGTGACAGAAACAACCATTCGTGAGAGCGAGAATGAGATTCAGTGTTTGAAAAATGCACTAACCAGGTACGGTTATAACAAGTAATTGCTGACTTCAATCTTTTGATGCAATTAAATAGCCACAGACACATATTTCTTCTCTCCTAAGGGCTGAAGAAGCAGAATTAGCTGCACAGACAGTCTGTGAGGAATTGAAGCAGAGGCTCCAAACAACAGAAACTGCCAAACAAACTGAGTGCCTGAAGCTGACTGCAGAGATTGATGACCTCAACAAAACAAAGACCAACTTAGAGGAACGGCTCATTGAGCTTATAAGGTACATTTCCTTTTTGTCATAGGGTCTGCTGTGCACAGCCTTATGCTACAGACAAGGAGTGTTTAATAAATAAGGAGAGGATTTAAAGGAAGGCCTGTATGTCTGTGTCTTATTATGTTTTGACGCTGCCTGCTCTTTCATAGTCCCAGGGGAGGATGCAGGTGGAATTGGTTTCTCTATTGAGTGTTGCTCTGATAATGTTATATCAAATATTGATAGGGGGAGTTTGAGATAAGAAGCAGGAAATGAAAACAATATTTTAAAAGTTGAGGTAGTCAACTGAGAACTGAATTCTGACACATGATTCCAGGATTCTGCTTTTGCTTTAAGCATGCAGCTATAATTCTTTTGCAGTGGTACATTTAGGAAAAAGAAGAAACTTCACTTGTCAAGTACAAACATGCCTGTGTGACATTGCATCTAAGGTTACAACATCCTTTGTTAGTTCAGCTCTTCAAAATCAAAGATCACTACTTAAAATAAACAAAAAATACCTGTGAATGAAGACTGGACAGAAGGAGCAACCTCTTAAGTTGAAAAATGAATCCAATGCTGAAGGACAACGACTGCAGCTCTCTGGGTGCCCTCATGAAGGCGGCTGCAGAAGCACCAGAAGTCACATACACACCCAGTGTTAAAAAGCTAATTTATACATCACAAAACAATATGTTTAAAGACATCAAAGAAAAAACACTATACTGGTCAGAATAGTTCATGTCTTTATAGTGCTTCCCTGGAGCTTTGAAGATAAGGGAGCCAACAACTAACACTGACATTATAGGCCCTTCAACTTAACTAATGTTGGGAAAAAAAGACGAAAAACCTCCCACCACGCTATGTGAGATCCCGCAACAGCAATTCTAAGACGGTGGTTTTTGGATGTTCTTCATATGACCATGTTAAAAAGTTAGAGAGCAGCAAACCCATCCATTTCATGTACATTTAATCATACTGTACTCTTAACTTCTATTACAAATGCAATGCATGAATCTTTATCGTGTGGCTATGACCTAAGGCACACAGCAATGAATCTTCTGCTACTGTTGGCATTTATGCTGTTCCTCTACTGGGTCAGAGAGAGCACAGACACTGTGGAGCATGTGTAGAATGCAGCAGGCCAACTACCACTTTAACTGTAGAAAATGCTGCTTATGTCCTTAAACAGCACTGGAGTTATTCTATAAGTAGCCTGTTTGATTTTGTTAAGGAGTTATCCGGAAGGTGTGACTGATTCTGCTGTAAGCCTGTGTCGCTGAGGTATTAGGCCCACCTCAGCTCTGCCTCTTTGTCACTCTTTACTTTGACTGAAAGTTGACTTGAGACCGTGTCTTCAAAATGCAGGCTGCCATGGATTGGACTTGAATGCCCCATTCAGAAACCAAACAGCTGATGTCACTCGGGCTTTGTCAAGATTTTTTCACTGTTAATGATAAGCACTTAGTGAAGATCCCACTAATCCAAATTACACATCTGTGCTGATAAGTTTCATAACCCAGTGGTCTCCAACCTTTTTGTACCTTTGCCCGGTTTTAGGTAATACAATGTAGTTGCAGACCAGCATTTGTGGGTGATGGGGTGGGGGGCAAAGACAGACAACAAACAAACACACGCTGTGCAGAGTATGACTCACCATAATACTCAGAGCGATCAGGATCAGAGAGAGCCATGGCCTTGTTATAAAACCCAAAGCACAGACATTCATGAGCACCAGATCTGTTTGTAATTTGCTTCTAAAGTCCACTGAAAGTCACCTTTTGACACTGTAACTACTTAAACTGCTTCACCTTTTAAGAGCAAATGAAAATACTTTAAAAAACAGTGTGCATTCAAAGCTGACGGTGTGTGCTTTATTCATCGGTCAGTAGTTTAAGCTGATCAAGTCTTTATTGATTCTTGATCTGTGTTTTATTAATATTTAAGAAAATGAGAATGATATAATAAAATCTATAAAGATCAGGTCAAACTTTGTAAATGCAGTTTCAACAGACATAAATAATATCTGAATTTTTTTCTTTTTCAGGGATAAAGATGCTCTTTGGCAGAAGTCAGACGCTCTGGAGTTTGAACAGAAGCTACGAGCAGAGGAGCGCTGGCTGTTGGATAGGGAGGCCACACATTGCCTCAGCTGCCAGAGTCAGTTCACCTGGTGGTTGCGCAGACATCACTGCAGGTATTTTTTTTAACTATATAAAGAATCTCTTGATGTAATTCTGACAATCCAGTGAGAAAATAATGAATTTACATGTGAAAGCAGCAGATATCTAATATCTTTTTCTGCTTTATTTCTCAGGCTTTGTGGTCGCATCTTCTGCTATTACTGCAGTAACAACTTTGTCAAGACCAAGCACAGTGGGAAGAAGGAGCGCTGCTGTAAAGACTGTTATACCCAGCACAGTGCAGTGGTGGAGAGGTTCACAGAGGCAGAGCTGAGTCCCACTGACAATCTGCCTCCTCCAACAGGAGCTGGGCCTCATCCACCCTCTGAACCAGCACCGTATAAACCCATGCCCAGAGTAACAGGTGAGAAAAAACTATCTACTGCTACCTACTTTTGCTTTCATGGAAGCAGAAGTGGGAGGATTGGCTTTGTAACATTGAGGAACGAGAACAGAAACAGTTGCAAGAGAATTCTCATTTACTGGGAAAAAGAGAAGTTTGTGACATTTGTGTTAGGAGAAGAGGCTGTTTCCTCCTGTTGTACCAAAAGGAAGGCAGTGTGCTAGTATGCAGTATGACTTTGTATATCCAAAATAAAAACCTCACTGTAAGATATGAAAACAGGAGGTGTGGCACCAGTTCACTGGTTGATTATTAATTGTTGGCCTCTCAGTTTCAGACCCAAGCCCTAAAGCAGATGATGGAGCTTTTGATATAATAACAGAGGAGGAAGTGAACGGCGTTTACGACAGTGACTCCGCCTCACATACCACAGGAGGATCTATCGAGGGAGAACAAGACCAGCGATCTCCAGGGGCTCTGTGAGTTGGCTGTTTTGACAGTCTGCAGCAATACAGGGATAGGCAACTGGTGGCCGGGGGTCACATGCAATCCTCCTCACTAAATGCGGACTGCCAGTCAGTTTCCAAAAATTGTAAACATGGATATGACAATCTGCCACGTATTACAGTCTGATTTTCCCCTACAGTACCATGTTTAAAGGCGAACTGCATTACAACATGAAAAATGGCAACATTTCAGTAATAACTGATACATGTTTTGTTCATTAAAAGACATTGGCTGATCAACCAGTCTTTATTTGTATAGCACCAATTCATGACAAGTGTTATCTCAAGACACTTTAACATAGTTGATATGATTCATGTGGTTGGTTTCTGTGAAGGTCTTTTATGAGCCATTTAAAAACATATTTTGAAAAACACACAGTCAAATGAACTTTACTGACCAGTATTTACCTTCAGTTTGCTTTAATTTCATGTTAAGCTCATTAAATTCAAGGTTTTTTTTGTTTTAGAGTCTGAATTATCAATGTGGGCATCAGACACTTAAACGAAACTACTGTATCTTTGCTGTTGGGAAAAACTTCACATCTCAAAATGACTGCTTTCAATAAAAGAAGCAATCTTAGTAATTTTTAAATGTCTAAATTATTTCATGTCATGGATGGAAATGGTTTTTTATACTTTTAATTGGTTTAGAACATATAAAACTCTCAAGAAGTAAAGGGGGAAAAAAGATGGAGATATGAGGTGTCTCCTGACAGAGACCATATTTATACTTTTGTTATATTACCTTTATTTTGATTGTCTTAATGAGAGTTTGCCCATCCCTGGTCTGAAGCATAGCTCTGAGACTTGCATCTCAAACAGTCACAACATACAGCTCAATTATTACTCAGTGCTCAGCTCCTGCAATAACTAAGGTTTAAAGAGTGAGCTGGTTTGTGTTTGCTAAACACAAACTCTTTATTTTAATAGGTGAAAGACATACCCTTCTTTTATGAACTGGACCGCAGTTGGCTTTTACGGTAAGAGTAAAGGTTATCATTGTAAAGTAAAATAACAGAACGGCAAAAAACAAAATATGAAAAATATTTTATTTCCCAAAACTGAAACTAAAAATGATATTGCTCCAAATAAAGGAAAAAAAGCACTAACTAAATCTGTTTTTTTTTTCATTTACAAGATTAATTAAAATGAAGAGTAAAAAATAAAGAGCTACGATCTTCGGATTGTTTTCTTGTTATATCTAGAACTCAAAATTGTGATCAATCATTTTTATGATCATTTAAAATGTGGTTTGAAATATGATTCAAATTTTTAGTTTTCTAAATGATTCCTTGCAGCCCACCAGCAGTGCCTCTGCAGCCCACTAGAGAGCCCCACTCCATGCTTTGGGAAGCATGAAAGAACGGAGTTGACAAAGAAATAAAGCATTCTGTCATTGTTTTTTTAGAATAAATAGAAGTAAGTGATAAATAGGACATTGTATAGAAATACTTTGAGGAGAGTTAGAAAGAGAAATGACATGTGACAAACAAGCCACAAGTTCCAGCGCCCCCACACCAAGACAAACAACCTCAGTACATGAGGCTCGTGAACTGATGCCCAGGCCACCAGCACCCCAGAGTGCACAACTTCTAAAAGATAAAGCCTATGGCACTTATTGGACTTATTTTTTAGTGCAGCAGAGCATCTTTTTATCTTTTGAATTACATCAAAAACTTGTGATGCATTTTGCAGAAGCACAGGAGACATGACCTCTGATGATCCCGAGGAGCACATTCCCACCGTCCAGGATTCAGAAATCAACCTCCTCAGATCAGGAGAAGTCACGTGAGTCTGACCTTTTATTAACTTGACGTTGATGTGTTTGTTAGTCTCTCCAAATGAATCACAACCTAAAATGTCTTTAAAACTGATCTTGTTACAGGGTGGTGGTCCCTCTCAGTATTGAGGATATTTCTCAGTTTGGTGACGGCCACAGGGAGCTCTTTATCAAGTCCAGCTGTTACAGTGTGATCACTGTTGCGGTGAGCGACTGTGGGCCAACAATAAGCTGGATGTTTTCCTCTGAACCAAAGAGCATCTCCTTCAGTGTGGTTTACAGGGAATCAGCGGACATTCAGGTTGAACAGTCCAAGGTAGATTGATATGTTCTGTATTTGTGTGTGTGTGAGACAGATTGAACTAATGACCACCTATACACCCATAGGGCCTTATGGACTGACTTGCATTGGCCTGATTCAGTCTTTGTATGTCTGACACTGAAATGTTACTAAAGAGCAAAAAAAAAATCAGTAACAGTATTTTGGGATTTCATAAAGGAGGACATGTAAGGCTTAAGAAAAAGCTTTTCTACCATTAGAAATTGCTGCCTGATTGAAACTCAGAAAACAACAAAAAGAGTTATTACCAAGCACAATAGACCGTCTCCCGGCAGGAAGATAACAGGACTATTTGCTTGATCTTTGAAATTGTACTGAAAAGAAAAAATGCTGCAGGTGGCTGGGTGTTGTCCAGTAAGATGAAATAAACATTCTTTCAAAAATAATGGACAACAAATAAATTCTGACCTTTAGTCGCTTTTGTCTGCCCTTCCCCATACAATGTAATTCATCTGTTCCCTTTTTAATATTTATTTGTTTAGACTTGCAGTTGTGACAGCTCTGGCTTTTGCCATCCAACAATTGTAAACATCTAAGGTAATAGAGTTTATTCACGGTGAAATACTGAATCTAAATAGCATGGGTATATAAACTGCAGTCAGTTTTTAGGATTCTGCGGTTTTAGCTTTTTTCTGCACAATAACACAAATTGTGTTTGGAGAAGTCCACAGCATGTAAATGAGTTCATTACTTCACAGGAGATAAAAGGGTTATTTAATAAAGGTTTTCATTAACTTACCCAACACTGTGAACCACGTGATAAGACTACTCCTAACGATTATATCAACACTGCTTAAAATTTATGTCATATGCCCCCTGTCATAAAAACGAGAAAACTTAAATATTTTAGAAATCTTTCAAAAACTTGTTTAAAAACTGAATATGTTATTGGACATACATTTTGGAATTTATCTAACATGTTGATCGTTTTCGGGATTTCAAACTAAATTCAACTTTTTTTTTACCCACAATTGAGCTCACTGGACTTCTCCGAGGAGAAATAAATAAATCAAGCATAACATTCAACCACTAAAAGTTTTTTTTTCTGTTCAGACAGTAGTAGATAAGTAGTGGAAGTAGATAACTATAATTTGACTTCTTAATCAAGAAATAATGATGTTCTTTATTATTTTTTCTGTTTTTTTGTAAAAAAAAGCTAATTGAAATTCTGTTCTGCTGTGTAACCCACACATATTGAGAAGGCATGCTTCACAAAGACATTAAGTTACATTAACTTTCACTGTGTTGTATCTTTTATGTGTGATTTTTGTGGGTCATCTGCAGTCACACCAGTGCATATCTTAGCATTTTAGTATAGCGGTCACATTGTTCTATATGTAGACCAAAAGGACTCAGATTTCATCTCTCTGTCGACATGTTTGAGGTTGAAATCAGGGTAAAACTTGACTTGCTTGGTAAGCTGAAGCCACCTACATGGATAAAAAATAGGTATTTAAGGTGTGGCTAATTTTATTTTATTTATGGGAGAGAGCGGCATTAAAAGAATTCTTTAAGCTGTTAATAAAGTTTCACTCCAGACCAATGTTTCTGTTCTCCTCTCAGGTCCTGATTCCTCTCACTCGCTGTAATTCCCATAAAGAGACAATTCAAGGACAGCTGAAAGTTAGACATCCCGGTCTCTACACTCTCATCTTTGACAACTCATTTTCACGGTATTGAACTTTTCTCATTATTCTTTTTTTTACTTACACATAATGTATTCTTTTAGAGAAAGAAAATAATTAAGAGAGAGGGGGAGAATTTTCCCTCCCATCAGGTGCCTGCAAAGGTGCGTTCTCCTGGCAGTAAAGTAGATAATCACAGCAGTGATGCATAATTCATCAGATTTTATGGTCTCTACAACAAATTAAAGAAAACAAGACAAACCACATCTATATATAATATTCGATTTGAAAATTAATAGACCGATAACCACATTAATGCCAGGTGTAGTTACACGTGCAAACTGCCAAAATAATTCAAATCAGTCTGACAGTCAATCAATCACAAGAGAAGAAAGAAGACCGAAAAAATTTAAGGTGTTGATAGGATTCAGAGACTAAAGCACATCACTGTAAATTCAGATAACAATGTACATTAATGATAATAATATCAAGGAAATAAATGGCAAAATAATAAGAGAATAGAATAATAAGTAAAATATGAAGGATTTAATCTTTAATTCAAAACTGTTTAAAAGAGGTTCTACTAATAGTTTTAATTGTTGAGCGTTATTTAAATTAAATATAATGCAAATTGTAAAGAAAAAACATGAATGTGTGCACAACATAGTTTACATATGGAAATGCAAATTTAACAGCAGAAACAAAATGAAGTGAATGTTAGTTTTAACAAATGGTAATCATCTGTAATGAGCTGCAAAGTAAAACCTTATTTCTCTGCTTGTCTCTGATCCTATGGATGGCTTTTCCACTATCTCAGAGTGTAGCATGAAAGTACAATATCAAAAGTACAACCACAGGGGATATGAAAGAATGCAACATTAAACCACAATGTGAATTAAATCATCTTAAAAAACATCAGCATTAAAGAGAAATCCTTACTACACAGTGGTCTAGACATATGAGGTCTGTCTTTAGCCTTATCTGTTGTTGTCAATGAACAAAAAGGCAGTGTTTACTTTTTAAAATTCCATATATCCTTTATTTGTACATCAATACACTTTTGTCCATGCTGTCAAGAAGTAAGTTCATTATACTGAATTTTTAACAAGAAAACCTCTCATTTCTCTTCAAATATATCCTCCAGTCTGTGTAAGGAAAAAGAACTGATCAGTTCAGTTTGCAATAGCAAGCTAGTCATAGATACACATCTATCACACAGTAACAACAAATAACCCTCATAAGTCAAGTACAAACACACCTAGAGCAGAACGGTATTTATTATGCGTCACTGCCTTGACTCTTCCACAGAATGAATAAACAAAACCCTGTCATTGTGTAATGTCTAACCTTTTTTTGGACCAGGAGGGGCAATGACTTATGAAGAGATGGGGAAATTATTATGAGCGCACATAGGAATGAATAGAGTTTATTCTTTTTAAGGATAAAAGGTGCATTCTCCTGGCAGTTAAAGAGATAATCACAGCAGTGATGCATAATTCATCAGTTTTAATGGTCTCTTCAACAAATTAAAAAAAAAACAAGACAAGCTAGATCCATGTATTTTGATCTGAACACTAATTGATGCTATTGATGGCAAGTATAGTTAAACATGCAAACTGCCAAAATAATTCAAATCAGTCTGACAGTCAATCAATCACAAGAGCAGAAAGATGACTGAAAAAATATAAGGTATTGATTGGATTTAGAGACTAAAGCACATTATTATAAATTCAGATAACAATGTACAATAACGGTTAATGATATCAAGGAAATAAATGGCAAAGTAATAAGAGAGTAAATTAATACATAAAAAAATGAAGGACTAAATCTTTAATTCAAAACTGTTTTAAAAAGAGATTTTACAAAGAGTTTTAATTGTTGAGTGTTTATTAAATGAAATATAATGTCACATTATAAGGAAAAACATGAATTAGAATACTAAATACTATACAACATAGGTTACATATGGAAATGGAAATTCAACAGCAGAACACAAATGAAGTGTTAGTTTGAACAAATGATAATCATCTGTAATGAGCTGCAAAATAAAAGCAACATAGGTTTTTAAATCTCTTATTTCTCTGCTTGTCTCCAATCCTATGGATGGCTTTTCCACTATCTCAGAGTGTAACAAGAAAGCACCATATCAAAAATACAACCACAGGGGATATGAAAAGAATCAATACAGAAGGGAAAGAATGCTAAATTAAACCACAATGTAAGTTTAATCATCTTAAAAACATCAGCATTAAAGAGAAATCCTTACTACACAGTGGTCTAGACACATAAGGCCAAAGAGAGACCTCATCTGTTGTTGTCAATGAACAAAAAGGCAGTGTTTACTTTTTAAAATTCCATATATCCTTTATTTGTACATCAATACACTTTTGTCCATGCTGTCAAGAAATAAGTTCATTTTACTGAATTTTTAACGAGAAAACCTCTCATTTCTCTTCAAATATATCCTCCAGTCTGTGTAAGGTAAGAGAACTGATCAGTTCAGTTTGCGACAGCAGTCTATTCATAGATACACATCTATCACACAGTAACAACAAATAACCCTCATAAGTCAAGTACAAACACACCTAGAGCAGAACGGTATTTATTATGCGTCACTGTCTTGACTCTTCCACCGAAGGAAGAAACTTCCTGAAACAAAAAAACACCCTTTTATTTGTTGTTTTTGTGTTCAGAGGACAGCGTTTTGTGAACAACAGATCCACTAAAATAATCAGAAGCAATGTAGTACCTACCAGGCAGGTAGGTGGCAGTGTTGCATTTGTCATAACATAACAAGTACATGCCCACGGCATCTTCCTTCTACAGAGTGATGAGGTCTAAAAATACAAATAGCCAACACACAGAGACTTTTGTGGAGATGGACAATGAAATGGGATTGCTAATCAAAGTAATTGGGCCGTAAATTTACATTTTGTTGAGGAAGTGTTTCAATTTGAAAAAGTGAGCAGTACAAACAGAACTGTGGAGTCTATCATTGTTGTCGAGGATCGCTGAACCTAAAATGTTATGCCCATGTGCGATAAGGCTTCTTGTGAAGGAATATCGACTGAGGCTGTGCTTGTAAAAGTTGTACCCATTTTCAAAGAGCTCCACTCTGCCAGTTTACATGGTCACAAAAACCAGTGCTGTTTTCAAAGATTGCACTCAAGAACCTATTTCTAAATCTGTCCTTTTTCATAACCTGATGGACCGCTTAAGGTATTTCACTAGTCCATCTGGGAGAGAGCCCATGGAAAGTATTTGGGAATTAACCTTTCAAAGCTGATCGGGCAGGGGATTTGACGACTGTTCTGTCAGTCACATTCTTTACGGGCCAATCAAATAATGTAGCAGGCAGGCGCTACTGCAGCTGTCTAAAGGACAGAATGTGAGCAACTTCAACAAACTCTGAGCAAAACTAGTGGAAGTGGAGTGAGAATGTCTTTTCTATAGGTTTATAGTGTCGTCAGTTTTTCATGTAGTATAGAAGTGTGGGCCAGATCTGATAAAACTGCTACTAAAGCTGTTAGCGTCTATCTCTAATCTCTGTACAAGTACTCACTTCCTGCTGTCGTCAAGCTCGTAGCTCTCACCTCATCCTGCTCTAAAGAACGCTGATTTGGCTGTCCTGCTTTGTGCTGCTCATAATCGTTGTAGATTGGAGCTCGGCAAGATGGATCTGCCTGATCAGAGACACTGAATCAGGCAGATCTTCTGCATGGCAAGGTCACCTTTTTCAAGGACAAAATCGATGCAGTTGTGTGCGCAAACACATTAAATGCAACAGAAAATTACTGATTTTGACAGAAAATGTCATTGTGTGAACAGGGCTGAAGTGACTTGCTCTTTGGTCTGACACCTGGGCTGGCCAGTTGAACTTTAAGGAAGCTTCATTCCACACTTGCCCACAAATGTCGACATGTCCCTGAAACTACCATTTCTTCCCGTGACTCTCTGGCCTTTTTGTCTGTTTTCTTTCTTTGTTTCACCCTAAAGCTTGGCGTCCTCTTTCAGCCGACCACGTCACAGTCATTTGATTATGAATATTTCTTGTTGCAGGTTTATCTCCAAGAAAGTCTTTTACCATCTGACCATGGAGAAGCCCATCATCTACGATGGAAGTGATTTCCCATGAGAAGCTCCTGCAAAGGCATCAGTGTGACGACATAAAAACACTATCACTATGTCAGTGTGACAACACTTTAAAAATGGTATTTTACAAGTGTTTTAAACCAAATAGAATGAATTTATATTGTTCCACTTTTTAACCAAGTATATTATGATATATGTTTTACAATTAGCTCATTTATTCTTTAACTCTGTGGTATCATTTTTTTGAAGCATGTTCATATTTTAACTGTAACTGAAGTGAAGTTTTGTCAACGGGTTTGAAAAAGAAAAGCAAAGAGATTTTTAACCACATTTTAGTATAATTTATCAAAATATGCACCAAGTAATATATAAACCTGTAGCTCAGCAATATATTAATGACTCAGTTTCTCAGGTTGAGAAATAGTGTGTAGTGTTCTTTTTTCTTTTTTTTTTTTTGTTGTCAGCTTGGCTTCTTTTTCGCTCAGCAGGTGATTAAACATAAACTTGTAAATGCTGTCAATGAAGACCCAGGAAAGAACCTAAAAACATGAACTCAAAGCCACTTTCAAATATTCTTATTTTTATACACTTGTGATAAAAAAGTCAGAAAGGTGCCGACAAGTAGCTCGCCACTGAGCAGCTGAATTGACTTTTGTTTTTTACATTTTATTTGCACTCTGCGCAGAGAAATCAGAGCAGGGACTGCTTACCAACATTGGAAATTCGAGTTTATTTTTATACTTTTGCGTACAGGGCATATTCACTTTGTGTGAATCTCAGGAGAAAAACTAATATTACTCACATGGTTGCATGTCTTATTACAAGTAAAAATCTGCCATCTCATTGAGTTTCTCAGAAGGTCTTAATAAATGACTGCAGTGACACAGGCCGGCATTATGAGCAGTTACGGCTGAACTGAATGAATGACTGTTGATTAGTGACTGTTCTTTCAAGTGCCTTTTCACTTTGATTATCAGAGTTGGTTTGCCTTTATAACTGTTAAACAACACTTAGCAGTTAATTCACATTATGCGCAACATTATATTTGTTAATTTGTTTTTCACCTATGATGTCATTTGATTTTATTTACATCATAATAACCCTCTGCATTGTTCTCTCAGTGACAAATTGTGCTTGCTTTTTGTGTTGTTTCTATTGAGCAAAGCAATAAGAAAAATATAAGCAAGGTCACTTTCTGGAAGCAATCGTTAACTACTCAACAAGAAAGGGCTGATCTCTGTGCTGCTTTTGTAGAGATGTGTTCAGTGTTTTACAGTCAGATCTTTTATACTTTCAGTGGGTGTACACTGGTGCAATTTTTATGGAAAAGCTTCTATTTTCTCTACAGAGCTGCGCTTTTCTGATAACTATTTTGTAAATTGTTGCAAACATTGTTAAATCTGTTAAGTTTACATGATTTCTGAGATGAATCTATGCAAGGATGGGTATTTCTATAAGCTGTTTTTTGAAGGATTATTTTTGAGGCATGGATTGTGCATGTATTATCACTACAAGTGCTCAGTGTAAGTTGAAACAAGCCTGTCAAATACCCAACATGAATAAAATGTAAGTGATAATGGCTGCAACATCTAAATATTTTGTCTGGTTTCGTGTGACAGTGTGGAACCGCAGAAACAGAAATTAACACATTATCTCTGTGGGGTAATTTATTTGGCAACTTTGAAATGAGGAAAAAAAACACACAAAAAATTATGTTTTCTGTCCTGCATATTTCCTATTTATATTCACATCAGTGGGTAAACAGGGGAGCCTCTGAGGGAAAAAGAAGTTTCTAACAAGTCAAAAAGCAGCCTCTGAACCAGTTGAGCTTGTGTAACATAGTTAGGAGCAGGGGTCATAGATGGCCTGCTAGGATAATATTCTGTGGAAAGGTTGATTGTGTCCTATTCCTGCTGGGGTTATAATCAGAGCGAAAATAATTATCCAAATTATTAATCAGTTTGATTGACAGTACATCAGCCTGCAACTACGTAATTGAATTTCTTTATCAACAAATGCCAGTCAGTGGTGGATTTGGACAAAACTGTAGGAGTTAATTTAAAGAATAAGTATTAATGTCTCATAGAAGATTACAGAATGTTTAAGATAATGATTGTCCGATTCACTGCTTCATAATAAAATTATTTTCACCTGAAGCCCTGGATCCTTTTGGCAGAAATATCCAATTACTTTAAAGTTTCTTATACAGGTCAATGCTCAAGGACATTTTTTGTGATTTTGAGGCCCCAAGCACAGAGCAACAAAAAGCCATTCTCTAATTTGCTTGGGATCATTGCTGGAGAGGAAAAATATCATTTCTTGTTAATAAAGTCAAATAGCTACAGGATATAACCAAAAACAATCAAGAACTTCACGTCTTCATAGTCTCACACAGAGCCGTTTAATCTTTTTAATGTAGGGCCAGATGCAGGAAAATGCAAGGAAGACAGGGCTACTTTATAGTTCACCCTAAGTGAGTCAAAGTTTTTGGAACCAATACAATAGGCCAGAACGTGCTTTGTTATTGCATCAGTTTAAAGAAAAAATGACCAACATCACAGCATCCCATCTCATTTGTTGCACGTTTCTGCAAAATCACTACAATGAAATTCCACCATCACTGCACCTAGTGGGACTTTATTTTGATTTCATGGTGCTGTAATTTGTAGGTTGATTCACAGTGTGACATGACTTTGCAGGAGTGCCAGAGAGCATGGCAAATTAAGCCCTGCATACACAACAGAATGCCCTCTCACATCTCTGATGCCCAGGGCTGCCCACAGACGTGGGTGTGCCTCTGAAAGGCCGTATAAATGGGCCCTGGATGGCTCTAACAAAAAACAGCTTTATCATATTTGTCAGATTTTTGTGAATTTTCCCATGACGGGTGTCAGTGCCAGTGAGCATCTTTGCCAATTTACCAACTATTAATTTGTTGTCTCTGACAAAGCCCTGTCTGTTCTTTTTTTTACTTAATAATTACATGATTCAGGAGACTGCTTACTCTATGGCATTAATGCACTGTCTGATTCTGATTTCCTAGGCCCCTCAACAGCATTACTACTACAAAAGTAAAGGCTCATGCTATTTTAAAATGATGATTATGTTTTCAAATGGGACCCAATAAGAAATGTAGCATTTGCTACTGTAACAAGTTTTGCTTCAATATAAGGTTTAATAAAAGGTGAATATTGCTCAAATCTGGGATGGACCATATCTTGCTTCCATTTTCTTTCCATGACTCTGGGCCCTTAAAAACTTACTTAACCTATTCCCCCCATGGGTAGCCTTGCCATGCCTGTTATGTTACAACTGGAAATTGAAAAAGAGAGGTCAACTTTGTCCCCATTTCTGCCTTTGCAAATTTTATTGAGAAGGCCAAATGTTACAGGTATGCAAACATTATGGCTTGAATCAGCACTGTGAACGAGGCTGTTAAAATTTGGGGGTGGTCAGGATGAGAATGGCACTCTGTGCATATGAGACGGAAAACTTCTGTGGCTCATCTCATCATAAAAGCTCCATTCATATTGCGTTTACACAAAAGCACAGCAACCAAGCTCTTCTACCATCATTACATCATTATAAAGACGTCGCATTGATTCCACAAGGATGTGATCTTTGTGTCAGGTCACAGCTCAATATAGCTTTGGGGGAGTGTGAGGAAGTGAGCTCCCCCACTGGTTCTGAGTGCCCCCTCCTCATTTTTGTTACACTTCAATGCACAGAAACAGATTGATAAGGGGCCATCCCATCTCCCAAGCTGCCCATGACATTTACAGTGAAGGTGTAATGTCACAGAGGTGACAGCTGAAACTGGACTGTGAGAGGGGCTTGTGAGAAAACTGCACAAAGCTATGACACTATGAGAGTGCTGGTGCTTGAAGATGATAAGCAGGATATAAAAAACTGGACCTGGAGACCGAGAAAATAGCTGAGCAAATGAGTTTGATTTATGCTATTCACTGCAGTAATCCAATATTTTTTTTTTTCAGTCAAGCACTGACTGTATAATCCAAAATGAGCCATAATTCATTTCACTTTGTGGAATTTGCAGGCCAATTAAAAATGGACCATGAGCAGAACTGACCTGAAGGCTGTATCTTGAACACTCCTAATCTATTATATATTGAGACAAAATTGCCTTGTAAAAATAAACAACATAGGCACACTTCATTTGTGCTAAGGCATGCTCTCAGAAATGACTAGACCCTCTTAGATGCCTAATGAGCTGTCTTTATTGCATCTGTATGCCTCCTGGTCTGGGCTGTGTTAGGGAGAGTTTGTATCTTTTAAAATATATTGCTTTAAACTCCTCTGGTAACATCAGGTTTTTCAGAAAACATATATATCATAAATAATTAGCACCAGTTCAATCCTTTCCGGGAATATCTGCGACTAAATCAAGGTTTAAAAAGCGTATTTTGAAGGGTACATAGAAATGACTCAGAGTAGTTATTTTTAGATTACACCTACATCATATGAAAATGTATGTCTAACAGTAACTGTAAAATCTAGCTTCATCTGCAATTTTAAAAACCAAAACCCTTATTTATTTACAGTTCCATCCTTTGTATAAGGTGGATCCAGCTGCACTGCGAGGTTAGCATATTATAGCGCTCAAAGATTTTTGCAAAGGGAACTACAAGAGAAAATATAATCACAGAGACATACAGAGCAAATAACTCAAATGAAAACTACATTGCTCAGTACTTTTCCTTAATGTGTGCAAAATACACTATGATAGACTAAATTCACTCTCAAGAGTGAAAAATGTTTTTTTGGAAATAAATGTCTAACCCCTTTACCCATGTGCTTCTTACTATCACAGACTCCATGAAATAATGCCCACCTCCTAAATATTTGGTCCCATTATCCATTTTCTTTTTTATCGTTTCCACAGGGGGTGGCTCAACTTACCCTTTGGCTCAACTTACCCCAGTCTCCCCAACCAGTGTTACTTTTGACAGCACTTTTTAATTCCGTTTTAGTAATGGTCTTTTGCCTAAAATCTTCTAGTTTTAATCATAATTTAGTCATCTAAATTGTTCTAGCTTTAGTCTAGTTTTAGTGGATGAAGTTTCACAACATTTTAGTCGACAAAATCTACTATAAATTTAATTGATTAAATATAAAGTGTTAAGTTTAAGGCATTTTTATGTTTCCTTGAATTTCATAAGTCATGTTTTACACGGATAAAATGAAACATCTAATAACCCTTTTACTGTTACAGCAGTGTTGAAGAAGTATTTGGTGACACGGTAACGCAGGGATCATCAGCTTCATCTCTACAAGGGCCACTTCTTTTCTTAACTTATTCTACATGGGTCAGATAAAAAGAAAAATAATATAATAATAGTATTTGTAGTTTTGGTTTAATTTTTTTCTCCAAATTGAATATTGTGGCCTTTAGAAGTAAGATAAGTCTGTATTACCCATACAACTGCCAGTCGCATGAGGTATCATTGCTACTTTAATCTGGGGCTGTTATGTTTGCAGTGACTCTGAAATACTCATAGGCTACTCCTGGTTGAATATTTGCTGATATTGGTTGACAGGTGGATATCTGTGAAACAGATTAAACAAACTGTTTCAATGGCTACTCAGAGGATTGTGTAAATACTTTTAAGGACAAGAAGTTACCTGTAAAACCACAACAAATTTTTAGGACTTAGTACCAATGTAACTGTATGCCCATGTTAAGTAAATGAATAAATGAAAATCATTCAGGGGGCCAGATGGGAAGCTGTGGATGACCTGATGTGGCCCCCGGGTCGCCTGTTGATGATCAGTGTCTTAAAGCGTGTGAAGGAGAGACTATTTCAAATAGTGTTATCTGACCATGAAAACAGAGCTCATAGTTCTCAGCCTCTTCTGTTAAGCGTGCACTTCATACTAACAATAGACGCTTGACTTCAAAATAAAATTGAAGCTGCTCTACAACGTGTGATGTGTTTGTTCATCGGACGTTCTGGTCAGCGAGGCGAGGAGAGGCAGTGCTCGTTTAATAAAAGCTAAAAAAAAAAGTAAGAAGAGAGCTTTTCGAACAGAATGACGAACTGTATTATCATAAAAGAAGCAATATTCTGAAAACCTGTACCGGAAGTGCCACTGGTCAATTATTTGTACCTTGACAGGTGTTTGATTTACACCTGAGGAGCAGAAGCCGCGCCAGCGTCCTGAGCGTGGAGGAGTCTGAGCTGAACCGACAACATGAGCTGTCTGCACTTACGAGGGATTTTTATCACGCTGGCTTTGGCTACTGTGGTAAGTTATTTTCTCAGTTGTACCACAATTAACAGTATTTCGTTATGTTTTGGTTGGAGAGAAAGCTTGGAGCCTTCTTCACGGAAACTCGCACGTGTGTTAAAGCACTTTCATTGTGACTGTACTCTAAAACTGATTGACAGAGGGAATATGCACAGACGTGATATTTTCAGTTTTTCCTTCCTTTGCCTTCAGCCAAACTTTGACACTTAGTTATGTTTTGTTTTATTATTATTATTATTTTCTTCAATGAAAATTGGGTTGACTCACGCTGGGACGTGCTGGTGAATCTGTATCTGTCTGGTGAAACTGATGAGGCTGTTCAATGATTTTTTATTAGTGCAATAATGTGGTGCATCAGAAAGACATGCCGAGGGAGGTCTCATGAGTTAGAGTTAAGATTTAATGAAGTTGAATTGTTTCTAGTATTTGTTTAGGCTAATTAATGAGATACCAGTATAAAATGCGGGGGGTGAACAGAGTGCACCAACATCAAGTTAAAGTACTAAGATAAAAATGTACTCAAGTACAAGTAAAAATAGCAATCAGTGGGCAGAGGGGGGCATAAAGGGAGGGAAAGTTGGGAAGATTGCAAGGGCCCATGACTGATGAGGGGCCCCAAAAATAGTATTGTATCAGCAACATTTTGCCACAGGTGTTTTAAGATTTTTTTCCCTTCAATTGCAAAATAAGATTTACTTGTTCTTGATTGCAAAAAAAAAAGAAGAAAGAAATTTACAGGCATCCTTTGCTTTGCTAAACTCCCATTAAAAGACACATATACCAAAAAGACCCTTTACAGCACTTTATTCGATAAGTTTTGTTTATGGTTTTAATTTGAAACCAAATATCATAAGGGAAGGTAAAAATATCATACAAAAATAAGTACTTTGATCAAATTTATATAATGCATATGTACTGAAGTTAAGTGAAAGCATGGATTAAAAAAACAAATATTAAAAAAGTTCAAGTCTACATAAAAAGCAAATACATTACAGTAACTTGAGTAAATGTAATAAACCACATTTCACCTCTGAATCTGTTTTTTGTTTGTTTTCATTTTAAAAATGAAGCATCTGTCCAAATCTGTTTCAGAGAGGTTCAGTTGATTTTTTCTGGGGTGGTAACTTTCATTAAACAATTGGGTCTGAGTAAAAATGAAAACCTATTTAACTCTCTTCAAATAAAGTAAATGAAACCTCTGAGCAGTATTTTTTTTAAAACAAGATTCAATATATGGCTTTGAATGTAGTTATCAGTATGTACAATTTATATTACAACCGACTCACTGTAAATATTTGCCTCTGTGAGGAATTTCAGAATTCCTCTTCTCATTGCTATTATGAATACATAAATATCATAAAATAAATGATTTATTTACAGACCCTTTCAGGAATTGTTTTAACACAAGGTGTGTTTTTGTATTGTTTTCCTTGAAAGGGTCTGTACTCTTCCTGAAAGATGTTTGAATTAGTTTTGTCCTGTTTTTCCTTTGGCAGAAACACCCCATGATAGAAGCTGGTACACAGAGGTGGGCATGTCCACAAAACTAATCCCCTCAAAATTTACTGCAAATGCCAGTTAAACCCTGTTCATATGTGCAGAAAAACCCTGAAAATGTCTTGCATTAACTCATGAGAGCTGCATGTTTGAATGCAAACAGCAGGGTTTTCAGCCCTGACTTTACCCTGGAATCTTCTGTCTTCTTCCCTGTGTTTTCCCTTCAGCAGCCTTCAACAGCAGGATAACAGAACCTTCATTCCCACTAACAGAAAAAAAATCCCCAAATGTAATCGGGTGAGCTGCAACATTTGTCCTGAAATTTCCTTGCTGGCTCCCTTAGGAGTTTTCCTCTCAACACCCCTAAATCATCTGATGTGCAAAATAAAGGAAAACTTGCTGCTGTGAGTGAAAAGTGCACAAGCCCCTGGATTCTAATAACAAAAAAATAAATTGTTGCAAATAACCTCAATTCTGTAAGACATTTCAGAGTTACACATGAGGAGATAGCATCAGACAATTTAAAGGTGGGGGAGATGTAAATATATTGGCAAGGGCAGAAAAATTTCAAGGTAAATGCAGGGTGAAAAACCCCGTTCGCATCCATACAAACACATGAATCAAGTAAACTCAGGAAGTTTTGTGCATGTGTGACGGGGGTCCTAAACTGATCATGTCTGTATTGCTTACTGTCATTAACTGAACTCGATAAGTCGTTGTTGGCTATGTGAAAAGTTTAGTTGTGTAATTTGCGCATTAGTGCATTCAAAGAGGTCTTCGAAAAATAAAATGTTGAACCATGATGCATTTTTGAGCTTACCTTGCAGTGCAGATTGCGCCACTTGATTCAGTGTTAGTAATCAGGCTGATCCGTCTTACCAAGCTCTAATCTAAGAATGTGCTCGGCCCAAAGAGGCACAGCCCAGTCACCATCCTTTAGAGCAGGAAGAAGAGGACGGCTGCAGGAAGTGACTGCTCGTACAGAGATTAGCATAGATGTTAACAGCTTCTGTAGCAGTTTTATCAGATCTGGACCTAAATTCTTTATTAAATGAAAAACAAATAACAACACTACAAACTTCTCTTTGAAAAAGAGAGTATTTGCTTCACTTTTGAAGAGAGTTAGCTCTTCAAAGTAGCTCACGCTCTGTGCTTTACACCATGGCTTAGTGCCCTCCTCCGTCATTATCTGATTGGCCTGTAATGAATGTGATTGACAGACCGATCGACCAAGCACCTGCTGGATATGCTTTTGAAAGGTTCATTCCCAAACTTTCTATGAGCTCTTTTTCAGAAGTGAAATATTGAATGATCTAACTGGTGTGTCAGGTTATTGTTAAGGTAAAACAATAGGATATTTTCACGTCAGAGCAAATGTTTTTTTTTTTTATTTCAGGAATATTAGATTTTTCACTTTCCACTACAGATACACCATTGAATCTATACTATAAAGAAAACGTTTCACTTGTCCATCTGGGCAACAGTCCATAGAAAGTCTCTGTGGAGGGTAGAACTTTGAAAATCAAATCTGGCGTGTGATTGGACGATTGTTACCACAGTCACATTCATTATGGGCCAATCAGATAATGTAGCAGGTGGGCACTACTGCTGCGGTGTAAAATACAAACCGTAAGCCGCTGTGTAGAAAAAAACTCAAAGCATGTTGCAAGTGGAGCTAAAATATATATTTAATGAGAGTTGCATTCATTGTTGTTTTCAGTTTGTTTGTTTTTCTAATATAGAAATTCAATTCAGATCTGACAAAACTGCTACTGAAGGCGCTAGTATTTATACTAATACATGTATGAACAGTCACTCCCTCTGTCGTCGCACTCATAGCTTCCACCTCTTTCAGCTTTCAAGAATGCTGATTGGACGATCCCCCTACTGACCGAGCACAATTGTTGTAGATTGGAACTTGGAGCTTGGTAAAATGGATCTGCCAGCTTATGGTAGGGCTGGACATTATATCCATTATATTGATTAATTTGAATATTTTCTGCAGAAGATTTGAAAAGTTAAGAATGATTTTTTTTCTGGACTTACTCCAATTGTAAGTTGTTGCAATGTCTGAAAATATAAATACTGACAGTTTACAGTTGTCATGATGGTAGGTCCTGCAGGTTTTGCACCAGCACCTTTATAAGCTTCTATTTGATTTTTCAATGAGATTAAATATTGATCAGAGAGTTCCATGTTAATATACTGTGAAAATATCTCAGCTTTCAGTGTTTATGTAGACAAACCTGCCTACATTTGAACTACATAATAAACTTTTTATGACACACAATTTAACTTTAAGAGGGAAATTCTGTTTGGTTTGGGATTATATTCTGACAACATAAAGGCAGAACTTGATTCATGTTTTTGTGTCACTTGGAGTTTTTTTTTTTTTTTTTCAAGAGGAGAAAAATAGATTAAAATCGTAAATCGAGTCGTGTGGAAAAAAATCTGGGATTTTATTTCGAGGCCATATCGCCCAGCCCTAGATGATGGACATTGACTCAGGCACATCCAGCTGCTGCGCAAGGTTACTAAAGAATCACACACACTGACAAACTAGGGTACAAAATTGATTATCATAATAATCAAAGTGACTTAATTGAAATCAGGAAAATGAAATTGACACATTAATTCCCAAATACCACGTCTCCTCTGTATTCACTGTCCATGGCCTTTGTATAATTTGTTTTAGCAAACCAGCTGTAAAGAAACAAAAGATTCAACAAGCTTCACACGAACACGCATATTCAAACACCAACACTCCTAACAACACTGTGAGTTTATTATTACATGGCCACCTCGCTAATTTCCATAATGGAATAGAAATATGATGTGCACACAAACAGGTGGTGTGATGATCAGCGTATCGGAGAGAGAATGGGAGACACTCATCTCTGTGCTCCTCCTCATTCTTTTCTCCTTCACTGTGAAGGACTGCTGGGAATGAAAATGAACTCCAGGGTCCATGAACACACACTGGCATGTTTAGAAAATGCAAAGTGAAAGAGTGATCTAATGTTACGTGACTGTCCTCTTCTGGGTGATCAGATATGATGAATTATTGCTTTTTAAGTTGCACATAAAAACAAAACAAAGCATAAGAATAAGAATAAGGACAAAAAGATAAAATGACCAGGCCATCTTTGATGGCAGTGCACCAAATAAAGAAACATGTACTTAATATTAAACCATCAAAACCCAGTCACATGAACCCCTCTTTAAGTAGCCCATATTATGCTTTTATACCCTTTAGTGTGTTTTACATGTCTCCTCCATGTGATAGAGTACCTTTATGCAAACAAAATATCCACATCTGGACTTCTTCCTCTCTCATTTTTACAGCTCCAGTAGCTGCCCGAAACGGCTTGTTCCCCCTATATAGACCAGTATGACATCTTACCATTGTTTCATTGTAAAAGCTCATTGGCTGCAGGTGGGGGGTGGGGGTAAGCCTGTACAGAGCATAGACTGTAACAGGATGATAAAACCTCAGGGGGATCCCTGACCACCAATTTACACAGATGCACACAACCTTAATATTATAGTAGCCATAAAGTATCAAGCCTGCAGGAGTTTCTCCAACAATTTTGCAAAATTCAATTGTAAACATTGTTGACTTATTGAACCAATAAAATCATTATTTTATGTCCCGTCACTGCTGGGTTACCACTCGATGATAGAGGTGATGGTTATGATGATGAAAATGCTTGCTTGTTTTACAGCAGCTGCTTATGTTAATCATACACACCCTAAGTAAACCTGCAAGCTTAAAAAAGTGTGCTTCTTGAATAATGCTTATTGATGTAAGACTGTTCATTCACTAAACCTGGTGTTAGAATTGTCAACAGAGTTGAGAAAGGCTGCACCAGATTAGCATCCTTCATTCAAACAGATATGTACACTTAAATTATATGTAACATCTTACATTTCTATGTGGATAAATTAGTGAAGAGCCATTCTAGCTTAAAAGTCTGGACATAGCCTGCTATACATATTCTTAAACTCTATAAACTAAACCACAGGCAGCCATTTACTTTGTGGGTTTTACATTTTTTGTCCATTTTTCCTGCAGAGAGGGAGATTTGTGAAAAATAGAACTGTCACATCTTAAAGCAAGTCCAACAATTGTATTGGTATTTGGCAGAAGGGATTTGACAGCTTTAAACAGAGCCAGGATGAGTGACTACCTGTCCTCAGTATTTATGTCCAGCTAAACTAACTGATGGTTTCAGCTTCATCTGGGACACACAGATAATAGACTGTATCAATCCTCTTTACCCTGAGTACCATTGGGAATATTTGATCTCCCTTTATAATACTGAAATAATTCATATGCTTGAACTTCAGAGACCGTCAGTATGTATGTATCATGTTTTTGGTGGACTGATCATGTTTCATATTTTTATGCACCATAACAGTGCTTCCTGCATACTGTTGAAAATAGAAGGTAACATCTGCAAAGTGAGCCTCGTCCAAAAGACCTTTTTTGGGTAGTTATAGTTGTTAATGGGCTTCACCTCTCAGAGAGCATTTTTTTCAGCAGCCTGCCTGTTAACCCAGCAGTATGAAGGGGCCTGGATTTAGTTTTATGGCTCATTGTCTAGACTTTGTGCAACCCCTTTGTCTCTTTTTACAGTACTTTTATCTGTCACTAAAATGCATAAAAGAATATATACATCTTTCTGCTTTTAACAGACTTGAAATTTTCACTGGAATTATTAGATATTTCAGTATTTCAAGGAAGAAAGGGATTCTTTATGCTTTGCACTAATGTCCACTCTGACTAAGGGAAAAAACTGATTAGATTTTGGAGCCATAGGTCAAAGTTCAGGGTCATCAAGCCTCATGTTTATCTTCATGCTTGTGAACACATACGTAACAGCTGGGGATTGTGAATTTATTTTATTTTTTAAACTGTAATTCACAATCATCAAAGAATTAAATTTATTTATTAAATACTTAGACATTTTAGTAAATAAGGAGTAGTGCAAACTGTATACATCTTAGGGCTAGTTAAAGACAATTAAATTCAGTTAAGGAAATGTTAATATAATTTATTAAAGTTGATTAATTTCAATCAAGAAATGTATTTTCAGTTAAGGTAGATCAAATTCAGTTAGACTTTTAGTTAAGGAAAATTCATTAGCACTTTTAGTTAAGCTACTTCAATTTCAGTTTAACTGTCAATTAAAGTAAATTAAATTCAGTTCAAGTAAGGTATGATACAGAAAAAAATCAATCAAGTTCATATACAAAAGCAAATATGTTTAAAAATTAAAATTTTTTCAGCTAAATAAAGTTAGGTTGTTTCTTGAAGCTCAAAGAAATGTGTGAAATCATGAACAGAAATATAAGTTCAAAATAAATTATAATATATATTACATATATTTTCAACACAAAGAAAACAATTTAAACATTATTAATCAGATAAGAAAAATATAAGTCCTTCTTTTAATATTCTTAAAAAAAATACAAATTTGTCCTTTAAGGAGAAAGAGGAAAACCAAAGAGTCCTTTTTCTCTGTGGGAAAAAAACTCAGTTTAGTTCATCAAGGTGTTGGATATGGAAAAGGATTGATCCTACCTGTATGGATTGGAGATTGAAAAGACAATCAAATGGGGTCCGTGGTCTTGGCTTGCCATCCAATCTTCAATCCTTTTTTTAAATTAGTTGGGGTCAATAAAAAAAATTGTCCTAAAAGAGATCAAAGCTTGTAATCTGTTCTGTTACGTGATGTAAACACACAAGTTGTAATTTATGTCATGCCACGTATGCCACAGGCATGGCAAATCTAAACATAAAATGATTCAAACAGATAATAAACTAACAAAGAACTTATAAATAATAATAACACCAAAAGTATAGTATAACTCTCTGCTGTGTTGGATTAAGTGCTGGCTTCAGACAAACATGGCTCTCAGCACATCTGTTCCTGCTGTGTCTAAAAGTGCTTTGAGGGATTTTTTTCAAACTTAGCAAAATGTTCTTTCTGACACACGCATGAAAAACTATATTTTGTAGGTCACAGATAAAAAAGTCATGGACCTTATTCCTTGGTCGTGAAGCTGATATCTTGAGAGTTTTTTTTATTTGATTTTGCACAAATGTCCACTATGGCAAGTATGTACTACAGTACTAGATTTTGGAGATACACAGTCCTTTTCTGTGGTAGGAACTTTATTGTCCGTTTGTGCTGTCTCCAGAGGTAGTTTTAGAGGTGTAATTAAGGTGAGAAGGGAGCTCTAACCTGACACACCAGATGGGCAGTTTCATATTGGAAATATTTCACTAATATGCATGATTTCAGAATCAGGCAGGTCCGTCTGCTCTGCAAGGCTAAGGGAGCTCAGGATGCTAACAGCATAGTGCAGTGCTATGAATGTGTGTCTGCTGTTGTGCAAATGTCCTGTGAATTGACACAAATATCATGTCTTCATGCAGAATTCATGTGAATGTCTTAAGGTTTAATGACAGTAGATAGTGATTGCTGTGCTTTTGCATAAGTGCTCTATAAATAATGATTCTAGTTAGCAGAGTATCATACCCAACCATGTCTGCATACATGTGCATACACAGACATACCACAATCTTTGTCTGGAATTAGTTTGACTTCAGGAGGGAAAATGAATCTATTATCCGAACCCTCCTTTGAACAAAAAGAACAGTAATAACTGAATACATTTCACAATAACACATCTCATTAAATTATTATCAGTGCATTAAGAACAAAGGGGAGGCAGCCATTTGTTCAGTTTGCTTTAAAACATATCTTTGTCACGTTGTCAGGAGGAAACTGTGGCTGACAGAGCTTGCAAAATGATTCCTAATTTCTTCAAGGAAAAACAGAAAAACATTTTGTTATCAGCCTCACAATTTTCACAAGACATTTTTTTTGTTAACTTTCTATCTTGTCAGTCTAAAGTGGGTTGTTATTCTACACGAAGTCTAGCAAATCCTTTTTTAAAATGAGGAAAGAGGTCTAGGGTGAATGATTGTGTCTGAGAAACAGAAATGAAGAGTTTGGTTTCAAATTATTTTCTCAAAAAATCTAATTTTCCCCCCAAACACATCCCGATGAATTTGTCTTAAATAAAAACCTTATCAGATGAGGCCCCTGAAAAGGAACTGTCTTTCTGATGAAAATTCCAAACAGAATAGCATTTCTTAAAGGGAAATTGGCGACTTCATTGTTCATATTCCTGCAGCATTCCTTCTTATGTCACACTCAGGTTGGGAATTTAATGTTTATCAAAACATACATGGACTTGTGTATTTGTCATTTAATGTGGAGGTTCTGTTTATGTTTTAGTTTATTCTGGCAATTCTGAGAAGCAATTAGAGATGGGAATCAAAAACCAATTCCAGTTAAGAATAATAACTCTCAAAGAATCCATAACATTTATCTGTTTGCTCAGAAATTCCCTTATCAATTCTTTCCACTTTGTTCTACATGCTTTGCAAAGCAAGGATGCTACACTCTCATTGGAGGCAGTCAGCAGAAATTAAAACAGAAAATTCAAAGATGTCATAACAGACAATGTACAGAGGCTGTCAAAACTGTGGCGTAACTACTGACAAAAAGACACTTACTACGCAGTTAATTTAATTAATGGAAACACCATCAACCTGCACCAGCATTCATCTTTGCAGCACAGTAATGAATATCAGGAGTGGCATGTGTTTGACATTGCTGCTACTGAAAACCTGTGTTAGCCAACATTTGTCCACACTGTAAAAAAGAAGAAATTGATAAGGGAATCGTTAAAGAATTGGACTGATGAGCAAAATAGATAATGACATTGATATAAATACCTTATCAATTCCTATCTCTAGAAGTCCATAGAGAGATCTGACCAAATGTCATGGTTTAAAGCATATTTGATAATGTGTTAGCCACCGACAGATGACTGCTATCCTTAGCATTCAGAGCTGGGCGATATATTGAGTTTTGGAAAAATATTGGTATAGTTTCAAACAAGACATGAGCTCAGACAATATTGTTATTATTATCGGTGCAGTTGTGTGAAATGAGGCTGGATGATAAAATTTAAAAAGGTGGCTCTACTTTTTAAGTTGTTTTTCTGTGAATGAAAAAAAATTGAGCGTGACAAATCCTATCACCCTAATGAAGTGAGTATTTTTTAAATTAAAATCTGCATACCTGGTTTTAGAAAGAGAAACCATCCTCTGTACTTTTCTTTGTCTTTTATGGTTACATGAGTTTTATTTTCATAGCAAGTCTGATCTTGGGTTTCACAGTTGCTGCATCATCCCAAGGAAATGAACAGTGAGTAAATCAGTTTGTTTGAATTCCAGTGATTTTTTTAAACCCCACAATCCCTCACTCAGCTTAAATTTGTGCACAACATTATGATAATGAATAAGCTACTTCTATGCTCAGCTTGCTCAGCCATGTAATTTCATGTAATGGCTCCAGGTGGGTTTGTAGTGGTGCAGATGTACTGCTTTCCTGCCTCAGAGAAACCCATAGACCTTATTTAATGGAAATGTTTATCACATATGACTAAAACATCAGATTGGACGTCTCTCAGAGAAATGTGCAAGGGGTTCTCAAGAGGGAGTGTTTGTGGTCTCAGAGGAAATTAGCTTCAGATGCTGTTCTTTATTCAGAGTTTGGTTTCAGCTGTTTTTCCTCACGGCTTTTCATATGACAGAGCTGAGACAGATCAGGGACAAGGGTCTGTGCAACATGCAAGAGCAGATCTACATCCTAACAGACTTGACTTTTTAAAGACTGATTTTGCTGTTTTTTTATTTGTTTCTACAAAAACAGGCAGTGAATCTCAAAGGTAAAGCTTCCGAAGTACTCTGCCCTGGCAAAAAGAGTCAGTTTTCCTCAAATTCTGTGTAAATTTGGAAATGAAGGAATATTATGATACCATGTCTGCACCTCTATTTCTTTCCAATTTGTCTTGTTTTTTTCAACATCCCCACATTTTTTAAATTTAGCAAACACGCTTACACTCACAAATCACATTGTGTCTTTTACCAAGCAGCCTCTTTAATTAGACGGTCATGTCCCTAAGTCTGATTCAGAGACTTGTGTTATTCAAAAATGTGTGTAATTTTTCTTTTTTGCCTCAAGGAATTAACATCCTCATTAAAGTGTAAGAGTTAACTTGGAGCTACAGTAATTAACATAATTAATTCTTTGCAATTTACAAGTAGTCTGGGGTTTAATCACGAATGAAAACTCAAGGAAGCAGAAAGCTGATTGTCGGTGTTACCAAAGCTATTGGGGTTATTGTACTTTATTTTTTTGGATTACATTGGAAGAGACTGATCAAAAACTGATACGCTTGACGTCTGACCAGTGACTTAGCAGCAACTAAATAACGTTTTCTCATAAGTCTTTTACACTTCTCCCATTGTTCTTGCCTCTTTAGCTGTTTGATCAAATTAAAGAAAAAACATTAATTAATAAACCTTAAAACTAAACTTGTCTTTAGTTAGGATCTTAACAGTGAATAGATTACAGAATCAGTAAAATGTGATTTAGTTCATTTGGAATAAAAAAAAGTTGTTTATGTTCAAGTGAAAATGGACATTGTGCATGTTTTTATAAGAAGTCCTTAAATTGTTAACGGTGTTTACAAATGATGACAATGGGGCTCAGTGGCTTGTCTTTTGACCTTGACCTCCAAATACAAGTTCATCATCTTAGTCAGAGTGGACAGCTATGCAAAGTTTGAAGAAAATCTTCAAGCAGAAATGTGGCTCAGTTTTTGACGAAGTGACACTTACTGCACAGCAATTAGTGAGTGGAAACACCAGCAGCTCGCAGATGCATCCATCAATACAGCTTGGCATTTGATATCAGGAGTTAGCCATGGTAAACCTCTGTAGGACAGTGTATCTGAAATAGTGGGCTGAAGGGGGGGCCGGCCACACCCCAAAATTCTACATTGTGATTGGCTACTTGGATAATGTAAAAATCAATGTAGGCTGTCTAGAAACAGCTTTTTTGGCTTATTTTGATTAATGTTGTTTAATGTGAAAATGATTATTAGTTAGAACTTGAATTTTGGCACTGGACTTAAATATTTTATTTGAGTCTTGAAAGAAATGAGCATCTTAGCTTCTACTTCGTTGTTAGAAAAGATATTAATCTCAAAGGGGTGCATGACAGAGAGTGATTTAGAAACAACAGGCTAACTTTTGTCCCCACAGAAAATCTACAGGAATTGATAAGGGAATTGTTAATCAGTCGAATCGATAAGCAGACACTGGCATTGGTATCATTAACAACCCTTAAACCACAGAGATTTAAAATGATAGTATCTCTAAGTTGTGAGAGTTGTTTGATCTTCAATAGAAAATTAAAGGTTTGAGCCCACCCCTTGCTGCGCATGTTAGTGGGTCCTCAGGCAAGACACTTAACACCAAACTGCTCCCACTGCTGCAACGGAGGCATGTAAGCAGTTTTAAAAGAGTGTCAGTATAAGTCAGTACTGATGAACTGCTAACACAGAAACTTCAGTTTTCAGTGAATGAATGCGTGTGAATGGGTAGATGCAACCTGCGGTGTAAAAAAGTGCTTGGTCTCAGTTGATGAGAAAGGTGCAACAAGTCCATTTACCATTCACATATGTTAAACATGACTTCACCTTTAATGTATCGCTTATTTCCTAGTGTCAACAAGTGTTCACATACTTGGGATCTTTATTCATCTGTGTGCACACTCAGTATTGAGCTTCTGAGCAGGAAACTGGCAGTAGACACTGATTTCCTGTGCAGGCTTGGGTGTAATTTTTAAGTATTGCATTTTATGAATCTTGATATTCTGAGGGGTTACACACCAGACTGTAAAGCAGCTGTGGTGGAATTTTGTGGTCTGTCCTGACTTGGATTAAAGTTTCAGCCTTATTCAGACTATTTTTCCTCTAACACTGGACATTACCAGCCTGTCAGATATCTGTGTACATTAATTCACTGTGCTTTAAAAGCAAAGTCAGGAATCCCTCCTCTACCAAAAGATGTCATCATTGTGTCGTAATTCGGATGGTCACAGAAAAGATCTAGCAAATCAACTGCTCCATTATAACCGCATTACATTTATGACCTTATAGTTAGTCAGGAAACACCAAATGTTTTTTTATGAAAAACTTTGTTTTGCACTGATAAAGACAAAGCAAAAGGCAAATCATCAGAGTGCAGTCAGAGCCAAAAGTATGATTATCCCAGAGTGATGACAACCCTATCACCTACTTGTGTGCGCTCCCTTTATCCATCCCAACCCACATAACCTTTCAGCATCTACTCAGGTAAAACATTGAGGTAAATGTCACTCAAATGCAAATACAGTTTTGTAACGTAATACAGTATCTGAGGCAATGGGAGGAAAAACAAGCAAGTATTCAGACCTCATTCAGAGAATTGAGCTAAGATGGTTGCTGTGTTTATAGATATAAAGCCATTTGAAGATGGTTCCTATATTACTCTGTTTGCTTTTGTCCGGTTAGGAAGCAGGTGTATGCTCATAGAAGCTTTATTTATAATGTGGAAGGAATATCATGTGAAAGACACAGAACAAAAAGAGTGACTTCCCTTTTTATGCTGACTTGTCTTTTCTTTGTTCTCTGCTTAAATTTCTTCATGTGAATATTCTCACTGTCTTTCCTTCTTACTTTCACTCTTCTTTCTCATGACAAGGCTTTGTCAGGCCTGCACCCTGAGTGTGAGTTAATTTTTCAGCTGGAGAGAGAGGAGCAGGACTGCCGTCAGTACATCACAGAGTGGGATAACAGAAGCACAGGAGGTTTGTTTTTCATTAGAAAATGACCCCGCTTTACAGCATGTAATTCTGGTGTAGCCTTAAAACAGATAGTATACTGCAATTCTGCTCTTAATAAACAAAAGCTAAACTACATTTCCTAAGGGGAGTTACTGTATAATTGTTGAATAGAATCTAAGCAAATGTTGATGTTAGAGTTGGGCAATACACTACATATACATTCATTTTTGTTTTCTCTAATGATATAACACGTGGCTGGCACAGTAGCAGTATTATAAGCTGTGACATGGTGCTACAAAAATGTAAAGTAATGATACTAGTTCTGTCAAGGTTAACTCATTAATAGCAAGTCAACACACATTACCTTCAGCACTATTAATGGGGCTTTTCCACTACGAGGTATCAGCCTGACTTGGCTCGACTTTACTTGCCTGTTTTACATTTCCATCAGAGATCATACCTAATACCTGGCACAGTTTTTTGTCTTACCTCCAGCGAGGTTCCAAGTGAGCGGAGCCAGGGCTAAGCATGACGTGGAGACTCAGGTGCCCTCTGAATGGTCAGTGTATCACCATGAGTTGGAGACATCAGTGCACAGAAATGAAACGCCCTCTGTTGTCTGCTCCCTGGTTGTGTGTAATTTCAAATATTCCCCTGCTTTAAAAAGTTTTTTGTTTTGCTGCTCGCAACCGTTTTTGGAACAAAACTAATCTCCTCACTGTTAGCTTCACAGGAAATGTTTCCTCCTTTGTTGTTGTGAGGATACCGCTGTAGTTTTGCATAGCAACACTATAATGGTCTTGCCCACCTTTAAGAGGTACTGTCAAAGTCTACACTGAAATGAAAAAATGGAGCAGGTAGATTTAACGGTGTGGAGTCAAGCCAAGTTGGGCAGACACCAAAAATGGAAAAGCATCATACTCGCCCATGTTAAACTATTATCTTCAGTGGAGCCAGGAAACAGGAAGCAATGCAGCTGTAATGTTGTAAACTGAAAGTAATAACGTGCAAACTCTAAAATTAATTGCATATGGAAAAAAACAAAACAAGTGCAACATGTGGAATAGTAATCTTTTAGTCTGTATCATTTTATTTTGATAATTTAGGGAAGCGTTAATTCTAATTGAAACTGAAAATTAATTCCCAGCTCTATTCGGATTACAATTTTTGATAACTGAGAACAATAAATTGCCATATTTCAGGTGTTCAGGGCTATGTTTGTTAAGAATAGTGTCAGCTATCAGTACCATTTGATTTTTACCAATGGTTAAAAAGGCAGTTAAACAAGATACAATAAAGTACAGATTTGCCCACAAATGATGCATAAGTTAACTTTGGTCAACAAGCATGTACCTGTTAGAGGTTCTTTTTTGCTGACCATTTTGCCTGGTATTTGATTTTATTTAAAGAATGATATGAATAAACTATAAACCATATTGGTAAAAGTAGCATATTCTTGTGAAATGTCTCACTTGACAATAAAATCATATTGATATAAAATGTTGATATATTGCTCAGGATTAGTGGATTTGTTGGTTTAAAGAAAATGTAGTTGGGAAAATATGCATCACAAAAATGTTCGATTATTTACCACCATTTTGTAATAATAATAATAATAACTTTATTTGTATAGCACTTGGGCCGCATGGTGGCACAGCAGGCAGTGCATGTGCCCCATAGCAAGAAGGTCGCCGGTTTGAATCCCCGGGTTGGGCAGGGCCCTTCTGTGTGAAATTTGTATGTTCTTCCCGTGCATGCGTGAGTTCTCTCCGGGCACTCCGGCTTCCTCCCACAGACCAAAAACATGCTCATTAGGTTAATTGGTCACTCTAAATTGCCCTTAGGTATGGGTGTGAGTGTGAATGGTCGTCTGTCTCTATATGTTGCCCTGCAATCGACTGGCGACCGGTTCAGGGTGTACCCCGCCTCTCGCCCAATGACAGTTGGGATAGGCTCCAGCCCCCCCCCCCCCCCCCCCCCACAACCCCGAAAGGGATAGTCGGTATAGAAAATGAATGAATGTATAGCACTTTTTAAAAACAGTGGTTTACAAAGTGCTTTGACAATCAGACAAGAACATACAGACAGCAATCACAAGAGCACAAAAGAAAATTAAAACAAAAAACAAAACAAAAAGCCCAGTTTAAATCAAGGCACTGTTACAGAAAAACACGTTTTTTCGTAAGAACCTAGTCAATACAAGAACCATGCAACGTAAAATGAGACCATGAGGACCAAAATAAAAACAGTCAGAAAAAGTAAAAAAAAAAAGGGGGGGGGGGGAGTAAAAAGGGTGTGAAAAGGACAATATTAGTAATGACAATAAAATAGTAATAATAATAGCAGTGATAGAATAAAACTTAAAAATTTTGTCCAACCTCTGTGAGTAAATATACCATAAGTGTGGTTTTTAAGGCAGTGGTATATACCTATGTGAATAATAATCCCTCTCCTGTAGTACCTGATTGATAAACTTGTGTTTTATGAAATTTTCTTTTTTTTTTAACTGACCCTTCTCTATTAAGGTTGTCCTCCGTTTTGGGATGTAGTGGTGTGCTGGCCTCATGCAGTGGTTGGGGAAATGGTCCACAGAGCTTGTCCTGCCATCTTCTCTCTCTTCAAAAACAGCACAGGTGACTATCTGTTCATTATTCATCCGTGGGTTTAAAGGCTGGTACAGTTATATATGGGGGTGAGAAACAGACAAATGGGAGTTTTCGGTACTACTTATTTTATTACAATGTCCCCTCTTTTTTGTTTTTGTTGTTTTCTAATATAAAAACTCGGTGTTCTGCTCACAGAAGTCTGAAATCAGTGTATTTTTATTTTAATAAGTAAATCATGAAGTTTGGGAGAGTACAGAGAGCTAAAAATCTGAACGTCTTATGAAAAAAACAAGGAGTAGTACCTCTGTGTTTATGTGTCCATTATGCTCAATAACAGTCTGCTAAAGAATCCACAGTAGTGCTGGTGAGGCTGTTAGCAGTGATACCTTTGGTATAATCCTAATCCTGATTCTGCATTCATGTTATTGCATGACTGGCAAAAGATTCTATGTTCACAGCCTGCCCTCGCTTACTGTTATGTGCAACCAACCTGTTCCCACAGTTTTCTTTGTTAAGGCTAAAAATATCACACTGTGAAACATGAAATGGAGGAAAAGACTTTGGCTCATACCAGGCTTTCTTTTGTGTAAAAGTGTGTATTTGTGGGGGGAGTGATGTTTTTATAGTCAGAGGAGTATTCAGTTAAAAGCAAACATTTCTTAAATGTTGATATTAGAAAAATGAGTGTTAAACTTCGAGTTTGTCTGATTTAAAGGGACAGTTGTATGAGCTCCATATGGCCACTAAGTACATTAGATGCAGTAGAAAGTTCTCTCCTTTCCCTCAGTAAGCCACAGTCTGTAAGAGTCTGTTACTCAGAACTAGCCGCAAACAGGGAAGTAATGTAACAAGTACAAAGGGTATTTTCTCCCCCTACAAGAACTCCCATCAAAAAATAATACCACAGTTTGAGAGTACGCTACCTAGAAATGTTTTTAAGTGCATTAACTTTTTGGAAATATAAAGTTTATCTGGATCTAACTGACTCACGTCATGTATTCCTCTGTGCAGCGCTGCCGCGAGCCGCTGGATCACTCCGTCTCCCTCTCAGCTGTTGTAAACATAACAAGCTAGTGCTTTTAGACGCTGGTTGTTGCCTCGTGTACCTTTTATCGAGTATTGTAATTCTTTTGTTCTGACTCTTAGCAGTGTGAGGAAGAGACAACGTAGGAAATTAAAAATGAGTGATTATGACAGCAACGATGAAGTTCCATTCACTTTGGAGCCAAGAGGATATCTGTGTGAACCGGAGTTCACAGAAGAAGAGCTGCTGCAGATGGAGACCGAACAGGTCTTACCTCGAGTGCTACTGCTACCACGAGTGGAACTTGGTCACAGATCAACTTCAGGAGCTGTCTGAGTCAGTGGATACTGGTTACTCTCACACCGTCTGTATCACTCATCAAACAGACTTTCCTGCACTCCTGAATCCCGGAGTTTTGCAGACATACTTCAATTTCCCAAAGATAAACTGGAAAAAACGTCCCAAACCTGAAGGACCTTATCCTCAAAGTAAGTAACAATGATCTGTCAGAGACAAACAAGCAGAGAAGAAGAGGCTGATTACCATAACATTGCAGACTACTTGTCTGTGTGTCTCTCTCTCACAGACACACAACCAGTACTGTTGTGTATTAGCATTGCGCTGCTTGCGGCAGTGCAGGATGAACACGCGACATGAGTTGGTTAGTTCCAGATAAACTTTATATTTCCAAAAAGTTAATGCACTTAAAAACATTTCTAGGTATCGTGCTCTTAAACTGTGGTATTATTTTTTGATGGGAGTTCTTGTAGGGGGAGAAAATAGCCTTTGTACTACAATACTTCCCTGTTTGCGGCTGAGTAACAGACTCCTACAGACTGTGGCTTACTGAGGGAGAGGAGAGAACGTTCTACTGCACCTAATGTACTTAGTGGCCATATGGAGCTCATACAATCCCACTTCAAAAAACTGAACTGTCCCTTTAACATCAGTGAGATGTTCTAGAACAAAAAATGCCCCAAGTCATCAGATAGAGGGCCCTGTTTTGAGAGCGAGAAGCATATCATATGAAAGTGCAAAGCACACAGCGATTTGGGGTGTGTTGCTTTATATTTTCTATTTTCACAATGCAAATTCTTGGCACAAAGCCATGTGCAGGGTGCAAAGATGACTGATTATTGTTAAAATCTCCAGACAAATCATCAGGATCAATCAGGTTTATGTTTGTGATCAACCTGTTTATAGTACATCAATTAGCTGTGGGCTGTGAACTGTTGGTTTTCTTAATTTCCCTGATTTGTTGGCTCTTCTCAATAGATTGTGTTCACTGGAAGCCTGTTTTATTTTCATCTTTAAGCATAATTATGGATGAGATTCATTAGTATGTGCAAAAATATTATAATTTTGTGTTGCATCAAATTCTTTAATGATGTGTTTTTTCTCTAGTTTCTGGGAGTATTATGTATGCTGGAGTGCTTGGGAATAACACACTGAAGAGCGCTGCAAAAAAAAAAAAAAAGCCACACTATTCATAACAGCTGTCAGTGCTGTTATGAACTTTAATCTGAGTCTTTCAACAAATCCTCTGATAATCAACGATAGAGTCATGTGGCTGTGCAACCCATGTGAGTGAAACAAGCTCAGTAAAGTGTGCATCTTAGCATTACTGATCCAAACAAATGAAAGATATAAAGTTATTCTTGTCCTGCGGGCTGTATCAGGGCCTAAAGTGGCCAGAACTAAAACCTTATTTGTTTTTGTTTTCATATGAGGTTAACAGGCATTGTTTTGACAAGATGGCAATTTAAGAGGCCTGTACTGCAGATCCACACAGTGGTCAATGGCAGCTGACAGGCTTATTTACCTCCAACCTCCTGTGCTGATCGTGTACCAAATGCTATTGATGAGCACAAAAGACAACCAACAGATGAGAGGTGTTTTTTAATTTATTACTTAGCATGTTTAGATCAAACTGAATTAAATTTAAGGAATAGGGTATTTTCATTCAACACACAAAATGAAAAATCTAATATAATCCATCTCATAGTAAAGGCTTTTTGTTGTTTAATTACAGAAGTCAACCAAAATTGGTAAGAAGTCATCAAAGTAAGTAGATACATCTAAACCATGACTGCTCTGAACAAACTCAATACCTGCCAAAACCTAATTTTAAGAGAGTCTTTTAGGAAAAGTGGGAAGTTCAACCTTCTCTTGGGGGGTTTATTATCCTTGTTTGATTTCTCTCTGCCTGTCACTGTGAGACTGCAGTTTGTTTTTGTCCTCTGTTGAGGGTCATAAACCTGAAGTTATGTTTCCTAAGCCTTTTAAGTTATGAAACAGAAACCTGCCCTGCCATATACCAGAGGACATCCTACCCTTCCCAATGAATCATTGTCTGACGGCGTTCTGCCTTTTCAAAATGGCCTCAGACTTGACAGCCGCATTCATATGTTAAAAGGGGTGAATATACATAATTTTAATGTTGTTTTTTAACCAGATAGTCCATAATTTGCAAAGAGAACACATGATGTGCACAAGCTTTAACGAAAGTGTGTTTTTTGAGATCCTCTGTAGTGGACATTGACAATAACTTAACCTGTTTTTATATGAAAATTCTGATTTCAGCAGTGACAGGAATATGATTACAGCAGGAAACCTTATTAAACTGATTGAGACTCAGAGCTGGGGCTATTAGAAGATTAGAAGATTTTTGTCTCCTAAAAAGGAGTGTTGCCTTTTGGTTTGTTTATACCTGCTGCTTGAAAAACTGTTTTGTCTTTGTTGGAATAAAGAGTATCTTCTAAACATTACGAAGACTAAAAAAGTGTAAAATTTCAGATCACCACCAGGAAGATAAACAATGTTCATTATAAATCTGACTTTGTTACCATGAATATTTTGTCCATGCCAATGTTGGCGTCTCACAGAAATTAAAGAAATGAAGGTGCTGATGTCTGCTCAAAAGATAGTGTTGTAAAACATTAAGAAAATGTCTTGATAAAGACACTTTCACTGAAAGGATTTTTGTGTCCTTTAAGTTTTTTTTAATTTTCAAACTGCTGATGGTGTCACTGTGGTGGAAACAGGCATCTATGCTACCAAACAAAAACTACCGTTTAATGAGCTACACCTATGGCATGACCAAAACACAACCCATTCTCTCTTTCGTCTTTACAATGTGGAGATTCTGATCTAAAGGTTCCACCCTTGTGGATTTGTTGACTTTTAATCTCCTCACGTTTGATTCAGGTTCAGTGAGCCGTAACTGCACAGCTGAAGGTTGGTCCAGACCTTTTCTTCCCTATCACATCGCCTGCAGCGTGGATGCTGACATCCCTGAGGTGAGGATCCCTAGGGCTTAAGTTTGACAAAGAGGTCCGATAGAACAATGCAAGGCTAGAAAAACAAGACAAGCAATATGTTTACTACAAGATGTTCAAAGGATCCACATTCAAGTCCAGTCTAGCAGACTGTAATAAAATAAAACCACATCTTCTACATCTGTTAGCCCACTGGCTTGTTAACTTTATATTTTACTTTAACTCAGTTCATATATCTGATTTTGATTACTGCTCAAGTATGTTTGCAACAACTAATGTTCTAAAACCGTCTAGCTATCACATCCTTATTTCCCCGGGTCCAGCTGAAGTCTCAGTCTTTCTGAAATGCTTCTGTTAGATCTCCAGTCACTTTAAGGCCCACTTACCCACAAGGGCCCAGTCCATTCTGATTGGTTGACTTGTCTACTCTGTGGTAAATTGTAAGTTCAGCGTTGCTCAGAGCCTTGTTTTTGACACCTCTGCTTTAATTCTATGGTCTATGCTCTGCACTCAAGCTGTTCTTAGAGTTGACTCTTTTTAAAGTATGGCCACAGCATTCGAGAAACAGTTCTTCAGTATTTGATATTTTCTCTTGTCTTGATTTCAGACTGAGCAGTCGTACTTTGCCACAGTGAAGCTGATATACACAGTTGGGTACAGCATCTCTTTAATGGTGCTCACTGTTGCTGTGTTGATCCTGTTGTTCTTCAGGTATGTTTCAACTGTTGTAAATACATGATTGTCTGAGGAGAAGACAGACTTTTGTTTCATTTTCAGTAATTAACAAGATATCACTTTTTGTATTACTTCATTAAACAAAAAGTGATCACAGTGCACTGACTGTTGTTTAATGAACAAGTTATAAAGAATTTATAATTTTATAATTCATGAGGTGTATGTTTTTGGCTTTGATCTAACTATTTTTTTAAATAAGAGTGCTGAAACATACACATATTTGCAGTACTGCTTGATTTAACATCTTGTTGAATGTTTAGTATTATTGAATAAATACTTACTGTAAATAGATAAGCATCCATTTGTTTTAATTTGTCACTAAAAACAAGTAATAGTTTGTTGGTACAACATTTCATGTGTTGCTCCAGGAAAACAAATTCTCATACCACCAAAATACCTAACTTTAAGTTCAAGGGTAGCCTAGTTTGAACACAAGTTCTGACATATGACAGAATTTACACTCCACAAACTTTTGGTGTGTTACACCATCTGAGACAGTTTAAACGTAATCTTAAGATATAACTTAAATCTAACAGCTGTCTCCTAGTAGTTGTAAAGTCCTCCGTAAAACATGGTAGCCATGGTGTAGCATTTATAAAGCTGCGATAACTGGCCGGATGAGGAGGAGCAGAGAGTCCGGTCTGCTTGGTGGAAACATACCATTAAGAGGCTGTCTGGTGTCAGCAATGTGATTAGACAAACAACATTAAAATATCACATCTGCCACAATATTTGCTTAGATTGAACATTACACTAGACTAATGAAGATAAGCCTTGTGTCTGCATGGTGCAACTTAACAAAGACACAATTTTAGTCACAACATCTAGGGTTTAATGTGGACTTTACACCAGAACTTAAGGTAGAACTAAGGCAGAGCTAGTGCACCAGGCTACAGTAATGGCTTAAATTCACTATATATGTGTTGACTGTGTGATGGAAGCATATGTAAACTCCAGCCTGTGACGCTATGGCTTGCAAACCAGGCATTTGTGTTTGTGTGTGTGCTGTATATGTCACTGTGTGCTGCTCTGTTCTCTTAACAACTTGTATCTTAACAACTCTGAATAGCTCCACTTAACAACTGAATGAAACAATGTGGAGGGTCTCCTCGCATCTGCTCTGCCCACTGTGCTCCATTTCATCCAGGTTCACTATTTGAAATGGAACAAAGTGATTACAAAATCTTTGAATGAATGGTTCTCATGTGCGTCACAGTATAATGAACTTGCTCTGTCAGAAAATAAATCAAACCTCATGATGGTATTGTTTCCTAACCCTCTTCTAATTTCTCTGAGCATTTTTGGACCTTAAACTGATACCATACTTTGTCAACTGTCTGTCAAACATCACCGAAACTGATTAATTGTTTCTAAAACTCTCAAAAACTTTCTCTGTGTTTTAAAGTTGATCTTATTCTGACTTTGCCTGAGACTGCACTTTACTTTTTTATGTTTTGTACATTCAAAATATTTGCCAGAGTTTACTTTTCACTTTCTTTTACCTGTTTTTTTTTCAACAGGAGACTGCGTTGTGCAAGGAACTTCATCCACATCCAGCTCTTCATCACATTTATCCTGAAATCTGTTGCTGTGTTCATAAAAGATGCTACTCTGTTTTCAAGTGATGACACTAACCACTGCACCCTCTCCACGGTATGATTATGACACTAAGTACAAAAAGTCTTGACTTATATAAAAAAATTCCTCTGGGCAGTTTTCCCTACTCTCATATTTATGCGCTGCTCTCTCACAGATGCCTGTCAGTGTCCTTTCTAATCCTTATCCCTCCTTAAAATTCACTCTGTGCTCTTTTTGCTTAATTTTCTCTCCATCCAGTTTGCCTGTAAGGCTTCAGTGGTCTTCTGTCATTACTGTGTGATGGCTAACTTTTTCTGGCTGTTGGTTGAGGCTCTGTACCTCAATTCTCTGCTGCTTTCATCTTTCTATCACAGCCGTCGCTGCTTCTGGGGCTTCAGCCTGCTGGGATGGGGTGAGAGACATTGTCATGTTGTTGTCGTAACCTGGTTTTTGATTACACGCTGAGTCTGATTCCATGAAATGTAACACATTAAAAATACTATTCAGGGTTATTGGTTTAAAATGCATGATTCTTACTCTTTTCTTTGCAAGGTCCAGGTGCCAGAAAGTGAAATAGTATTGGTTTGAGAGGCGTGTGTGTGTGTTTTTCTTTTTTTTTTTTTGGTGGTATGATTCATAGAATTCTTATAGAATGATGACCATGAGGCATGGTAACCTTGGCCTTTGTAATTAGAAAATGTAATCAGGCCATTGTTGAGTCAAATAGAATATTTGTGAAAAGTTTGATAGAAATCCCTCAAAGTGTTGTTGTGAGATCACATTTAAAAGCTGCAGATGATCATGGGGAACAAGGACATTTGACTTTGACTCTCAAAAATCTTATTAGCTCATCCTTGGATCATAGTGGACATTCGTGCAAATTTTGAAGGAAATTGCTCCAGGTAGTTTTTAGATACTGCATCAAAGTTTTCTTGATCAGAGAATAAAAATGTGCAAAGTCTGACAAAAGCCCCAAAGACCATTTTTTGAGATGCATTAATAAGCAAAGGATGGCATGAAGACTACGTCCTTGCCTTTTGAAGGCATTATCTCGTCGTATTGCAACTTTCAGCAACAAGGTGATTTAAAGTGCTTCACACAATAAATAAGAACACAATACAACAAACATTGTGTTCTCAACACAAATACAAAAAAAATAGGAAAAATATAAAAAGAGAAGAAACGCTGAGAAAAGCTAAAATGTAGGTGAAATACTTTTTTGATTAAAATTCTAAATTTTATCATGTTTAAAAGGTACAGTGCAGTGTTGTAAATAACATACTAACCAAAGTGTATTTTCATTAAGTCAGTTAAAATTGTATTGGACCTGCAGTTTTCTGGATTTTTGTTCCAGATATGTAGGACATAAAAACTGAAAGCTTCATGCACGGTTTTGATGCTGGGAACAGAGAGCAGACCTGTATCAGAGGACCTTAGCAAACTGGTTGTTTCATATGGAAAAATGAGGTCTCTGATGTATTTGATGCCCAAAGACGTTCAGCACTTTTAAACCTAACAGGAATATTTGAAAATCTATCTTCTGAGAGACAGGGAGCCAGTGTAAAGACCTTAGAACTGGAGTGATGTGATCCACTTTTTGGTCCTAGTGAGGACTCAAGCAGCAGCGTTCTGGATCAGCTGCAGCAGTTTGATTTTCTGTATCCTAAGGACATGTCTTTAAAGTTTGATGGAAATCCTTTCAAGCATTTTTGACATAATGTATTCACAAGTTAGTGACGACTACAGGCTCCCTTACTCTGATCTTTGGCCTCCAATGTGTGATCAGTTCTTCCTTGAGTGAAAGATGATATTTGTGCAAGTTCAAAGAAAATCACTTGTAGTATTTTTGATTTATCACATTTACAAGGTTGCATTCACAGAAAAAGGATGATTGTGAGACTCTGTAACTTAACCTTACTTTATGATCTACAAAATGAAATCAGTTCATCCATTAATCATGGCAGACATTTCAGGAAAGTTAAATTAATATCCCTGAAGGTGTTTTTGAGATGCTGCATTCACAAGCAAAGGATGAAGCTTCATAACCTCAATAATGTAATTCATTTATCCTTGGTTTTACGTTGACATTTGTTTCAGTATGAAGAATACTAAAGCATTTTAGAGATACAGTGTTGACAAGAATTTGCTCAAATGGAACCTTAAAGCACAATTCTCATTGACTCTGCTCTTGCTGGCATGGAGGTATAAAAAGACTGAAAAGCTTTTTCCTCTTTAACAGTAAAACAAACCTCTGTGGGATTGTAAAAAAGTGGTGATTTAAAGAAACCAAACTTTGATTGTGTTCACTGCTCAAGGTAAAATTTCCCGGCCACATAGAAAAAGAGAATCAGATGAAAAATAAAAAGTACTGACCAGCTAAATCAGCCAGAACAACATTCACTGAAGCAAATTGCCTGAAAAGTTTAAATGCACCTGAGTCTCAGTTTGTTTTTGTTCCCAAAGTGTCTGTTTATTCAATGCTTTTATTATTTTAGAAAAAATACTTTTTTTTTATTATCAATTTTATCATCATTTGATTCTTCAGTGGCTGGTACTCTTCTTGAGAACAAAAATACTTACAATGTGTGATTTGCCGTGTCGCCTTACTTGTGGCTAAACTCAGTTTTTTAGAATCTGTTTGATTTACATTGCAGATATCAGGCTTTGTCCTTGAACCATGCACCAGATTTATTTCTTAAATATGGAAATGAGTTTATCATCTGAAGTGGATACATTTCTAATCCATTTTATCATTATGATTATTATTATTATTATGGGGCTTGTATGCCACCTTTTTGATAAGCATTAAGTACAGAATAGAGTAAGAAACAAGAGATGAAGAGAAAAGGGGTGATGTGTAAAAAGAGCTTGATTTAGTTGTTGGCTGTCATCTTTGAGGACAACAACTAGTAGACATGGGACACAGACATCACTGCTAGGGTAGCAGTGTAGTATAACTTTGATTGGAATAAAAAATAAAATCCTCCACTGCATGGCTGTGTTATGGGCCATGTATTTAAACAGCAGAGTAGCTGTATGTTGATTTCTAAAGTGGCATGGAGTGGCTCTAATTAAACTGATGACCTCTGAAAGTTGACATTAAGTAAACAGATGAAGACTCTCGTAACTGTCTACATATGATTTCTGTAACCTGGGTGTATTTATTGTGTTTGACTGCCATGTTTTATTTTTTTTGTGTTTGTCCACAGGGGTACCTGCACTATTCATCATTCTCTGGATCGGGTCTAGAGTGTACTTTGAGGACAAAGAGTTTGTTTTAACTTCTACCTCTATCTACAAATGCATTCATTAATCACATTGATAATTACTGCGCTGCCTTAACTTAATGACTAACACTTTACAAATTTAAGTTTAGTCAGGCCAGAAACAGCATCATCTGCAGATTATTAAAAAGAGCAGTTTTACAAGCAGATTTCATGGTGCACATTACACATTTCTGCTTCACATCAGACTCTAAACATTTTCTTCATTTTCTATGACTTGCTGTAAATCCTCAAATAAAGAAATAGATCTTAATTTACAAAACAGCAGCAAATATCAAGCCTTTAAATAAAGCAGGCTTCCTGTTAGAACCAGGCCTTTATATTTAAGTCTCTCTGAGTTTAACGCAAAAGTCTTGATATTAAACATCAGTAGTTAAAGTAGAAACGATTTTATGAACTTCATCAGATTTAAAATGGTGTGACCACTTCAGATGTTTTCTTTTTCTTGTTTTTATGTTTGACTTTTCTGCATTGAAAAGAAACAGAAAGCTAAAATACATGACACACTCTGCTGTTAAACTAGATGTGTTTATTGGAAAATGTACACATAGGAGAGTGTAATTTTTCCTAATTAAAAAGTCTTTTTTTTCTCAGTCCTCCATTCTAATGTAAAAGCTCATCATGCTGATTTTTCTTGATTCTCCTCTTGTTTCTCCCTCTGTGTTTCTCCAGTCTGCTTGCCCCTCAGTGTGATTCTGTGTTCACTTCTGGGTAAAAGGGTTTGTTTAGCTGAGTGTCATCATGTTTGACAACTACTCAGAGAAGTGGCACCATTTAAAATAAACCACTGTCTAATAGCCTGTAAAGCTGCGCCGTTAAAATGAAAAAGCATGGAAATAAAACTTTAATACAATCCCAGCTACAAAAACATTGTGCGTTTGTGTGCACAACAACACTAGCTGTGATACATGGCTTGTTCTGTAAAGACTTCTGGTCTTTACAGGAAATGTGGCTCTCACAGCAGATTCTGGCATTTGGTTCCTTATACTTTGCCAACTGTGTGTTATACTTAGTGATTATTAACCTTGTAAGGTCTTGATCAGACTAACCAAAATGCACATTTCAAAATGTCTTCATGTGCAGATGTTGGGACATCAATGAAGACTCGCCCTATTGGTGGATCATCAAGGGACCCATTGTTGTGTCGATTGCGGTAAATGCTCCAGTTGTGCTGCTTTTAACAAGATGATCCGCTGTCTCTAGTACACTGAGCAGATTATTGACTGTTATCCAGATGCTAATTTTGCTTCCTTCTTCAGGATTGTTTAGGAGAAAGGTAAACAAGTTTATTCAAAGGCCCTGTGTCCTGGTGTTTGATTATTTCCATCATGTCTTGACTCCATTCAGCAAGAATTTGATTAAAGTTTAATAAAAATTAAAAAATGAGTTGATTGAAGTGAAAATTTTGGCATAGTTACATTTTGATGGATAATTTTGATTTTACATAGTACTGAAATGCAATGACAAGCTGAAATAAGTTTATTACTAATTTGTTACATTTCACCTCTGCAAAGTGCCAAAAAACTGTCCCATTCAGTTACATAGTTGTCTGTTTGTGACATGCAATAATCGTGTGAAATTTGGAACATAACTTGTCCTGAATGTAAAACATTGAATGTAACATTGTCCTTGTTTTTTTGCCTCTTGCTTCTTCAATTACAAGATAAATTTCATGCTCTTCATGAACATCATCAGAATTCTGATACAGAAGCTCAATCCTCGGCTCATCCAGTTCAATAACTCAGCTCAGTACAGGTAATCCTTTCGCTGCAGACACAGTGTAAGCGCATCCACCTGCTGTGATTCAGAAGCTCCTGCTTTTTCATTATTTCAGGAGGCACCTGATGATTAAATGCATCAGCATGCTTTGGTTTAGACGTGCTTTTATTGAATTTGGCTTTCTTATTTTTCCCTTTTGAGTTTTTTTTTTTCGTGCATGCATTTACAGTTTATGTGTTACTAGCTTTTACAGTCAGACATTTTCAGCCTCGTTGATGCTCATTTTGCTCAATGAAGACATGCTTTTATACAGAGGAAGATGCATGTTTTGTGGATATCATCATTACACCAAATTGTCTTGTAGTGTTTAATTCATTCATATCCAAACTCATCAGTCTGGCCACGTCTACTATCCCTCCCTCTCCCTAGGAGATTTATCAGACCTTCTAATTGAAATTGACTCACTAATTGGCTGAAAGTGTTCAGAGACATCATGCACATCCAGATTCTAAAAACAGACATGCCAGAGGTTGGATAAGTGATGCTTGATGTAATTGCACCAGCTGGATTAATATGAAATGTTACCCCTGCACTCTCATATTTTAACCTCATTTTCAGTCATGCACCTGCTGCTACCTTTCCATTTATTAAAAAAAATCTGTGATCAGGCTGATGCATCAAACACAGAGTTTCTCCAGCAGCAGTCCCTGATAAATGTATCATGAATGATTGAAGTATTCAGCAACACTGTTTATTTCTATGACTTCCTTGTGTGACCTCACTGCTTGAATCTTTTCTTTTGTGCAACAGACGTCTGACAAAGTCCACGCTTCTCCTCATCCCTTTGTTCGGTACTCACTACATATTTTTCAATTTTTTGCCCGACTACTTCAACATCAACCTGCGTCTCTGCATCGAGCTCTGCATAGGATCTTTCCAGGTAAAAGCATTCAGTAACATGATTTACATGCAAAATTTCCTAAAAGGCATATGCTCACTCTATGGCAGTTAAAGAAAGTAATATCTCAGGAGTCCTGTAATTTGCCCGACATCCCCCTCTTCCTTTTTTCTGATTAATGGTCATGGCAGTAGATTCTATCAGTCAAAATAACTGTGTCTGATTGATGTAAGATCTCCTCAAGAAGTTTATGTGTAGAATTTAAATCAGCTTGGTTTCACTTTGCAATTTTGAAAATGAGTTGCATACACTAGGTAATGGATTTTTATCTGGAAGTTCTCTTACCTGAGGCAGTTTGGCAGCCAGTTTTAAGAGTCTTTTCATTTTTCAGTGTCTTTCTGTCTTTCAACACACCACTTCATTCAGGTCTTCCCCTGATCAGAGCAGTGCAGCAGGTCTTCTGCAGACAGTTGTCTTCGAACCTCTGTCGTTCTTTTCTTAACTTCTGACACAGACTCAAATGGGATTCCTTTGAGCAGAAAAAATAATACATACACACGTTGCTATATAATGGGAAAAAGGAGCGTGATCAAGCACTTTGATTTGCTTTTGGGCCTGAACTGCTTTACCAGAAGCACAGTGTGAGCTGGCGAGTTGTCTTGATGAAGAATGAAACCATTTTTCCACAGTTGTGGTCTCTGTGAAACTTTTTCTCACAATTGTTCTAGAAACTTTTGTAATTGTGCTGTTTCCCTGTTGATCCTACTAGAAAACTCACTCCTCCAAAATTGTAGCCTTACAATCAACAATCAACATGACCTTGAATTTGGACTTGCTTTGTCATGCTCATTTCATATGTGCTGACAGTGGGGTTTTCCAGTGCATTGACTGCTGTTTTTTGTTAGCATCATATCGGATCCTTGAATTTCTCTCGAAGTGTCTCTACAAATTTGCTTGCGCTTTTCCTTTTGATTAGGTGTCAGAAGTTTTCAGTTCAGTTCAGTTCAGTTCTTTTATTGTCCCCTCAGGGAAATTTGTTGTGCAGCAAGAGTTCACATGAAACACACAATACAAGCCGAGGGGGGCACATCACCACCACCACCAACAACAATAATACAAACAATGAGGTAAAAACAACATACTAGTTCAAGGGAATGGAAATTTCAATGCAAGAGTGCCTAAGTGCAGACGTGCAAAAAAGTGCCATGGTAGTGCAGGACTACAAACAAGGTGCTAGTTGCTATTGAGCCTATCTATAGCCCTTGGAATGAAAGAGTTATGAAATCTTTTGGTCCTCCGAGCAGGTGCCCAGAAACAGCGACCTGAGGGCAGCAGCTCAAACTCCCCTTTAAGTGGGTGGTCCTGAGGGACCAGTACAGCATTAGCCCTACTAAGAACCTGCCTGTTGTAAATGGCCAAAAGCGTCGAGCAAACGTACGAGCAACACCGGCTAGGACAACTATAGCACTCACTTTTATTATGTTCAAATTTTCATGAAAAATTTGCTGAACTGTCTCTTTATCAATAGAGACTATTTCTGTTATTCTCATCCTGAGTTGTCAATCATTTTGACCGATTTATTCAATTTGTTGATGGGTTTCAGAGGTTTTTGATATGCATGGGCGCCCAGGATGTTCATCATCTTGGACATCCTCTCTGCGTTCATAAAATCTTTTGTATACCATTCAAACACACTTGACACTCAGTGTACCCCATACATCTCAGTTGATATACGAAAAGATTCGACTTCTGTTGTTTTTTGTTTTTTTTCTATTTTACCAAATATTTCAACTTTATGTACTACTTAACTTTTAAGCTAATCATTTTCTGACATAATAGCAAGAAACATGACATTATATTAATAGCGAGCAATGAACTAAAGATTACACTTATTGGAAACTTACAGCAGTTGTGTGTAAAGACCCAACCTTTAATTTTTAACACTGTGTGAACCATGTAGTTTTATACTCATAAGAGCAGTCTTATTATCTAATAGCCATACCTCGTACTACCTATACCTGTGTAGTGTAGCTTTATTGATAGCAATTTCTTCTGCGGTGCAGAGATTTCTTTACTTCTGTAGTTCTAGTCTTGAAAAGGTCCAAAAACGTCTTGAATTTGTTTTTTTTTTTAGTTTTTATAAACTTATCATAATAATTCTGTATGTTGTCATGCTAAAATTACAAACTTGCACTAGACAGGTAAGCTGTTAAAGTTAAGGAAAATATTTTCAGGCAGTCACAAAAATACTAGAAACTAGGAAATTTTGGGCTGATTTTTATTATTGACAATGAAATAAGAAAGAGAGCTTGTCAATATAACAGAAATTTGTCTCGAAGCTAACACACTCATTTGTAAAATTCAAAGGCGGCAGCAGATTCTCAGACTGTTTAGTTGTTTTGAACACAGTCAAAGGTGATTTAATATGAGTAACATATTCTATGAAGTGCTGTGAAAGCCAAACTTTATTATGTATGATTAATTATAGAAAACTTTTTAATTAATAGAAAGAGGCTCAGGGGAAGTGTTGTTGAGAAAAGGTTAGTTGCCAACCTCCCTAATTAGATTAGATTCATATCCTCAGTGATATGAGGGATTTAAATAAATTGGCAAACAAGTAAAAGTTTGAAAAAGTACACAGTATAATAAAGGCTTAAGTGACTCAGCGTGTTAGTTTTTAAATATTTTATGTAGCACAGTTTTAATAGGGCCAAAAATAATGTATTCTGTGTATGTAAGAGTAAAGATAGAAGGCACAGTGTATGTTACTCACAGCCCCTTTTATTCACAGCATTCAATTTTCACGGTTATTTTCAGTCTGTGAGCAAATAATAATAACATACTCTCATGACCTAGTTTGATTTCTCAATGTTGAGCTTATCAGCTTTCATTCAGGTTTGACATTTCAGCCAACCCGCATGAGGAAACTCATCTCATCAGAGGTATTAATGAATAAAACTCTTTTTTCAGGGGCTTCTTGTGGCAGTTCTCTATTGCTTTCTCAACCAGGAGGTCAGTATGCACTGCATCACTGTGAGTCTTTCTCTACAGCACATTTAGCAATGATTTAAATCATTTTCTGCTCCCTGTTGAATTATAAATATGTCAACCCAGAGCAGTTAAAAGTAAGTGGGTGGTGTAGAGTTTTCAAGTTTTAAAGATGCTGAAACTATACCTAAAATCTGCCTCTCATCTCATAATAAAGACCCAGACTTTATATACATCACAGTCATGTGACTACTTGGTTGAGTTATTTATATTTTTAATTATCAGCCGTGGTGGTGATAACTATATTAGGGGAAAGAATCTAAATACCGTAGTCTGTTAATTACACTTTTATTCTGTTTTATATCCAGCTAAAGCTCGTGAAATCTTTAAATTATATTTTTTAATATTAAAATGATTTACAACAACTGAAGCACTTTGTCATGTCTGCTGTAATTGCAGCATTAAAGCTCTTTGCAAACAGCTAAATCTGGATTTTCTGTTTGATTTTTTTTCTTTGTTAGGTCCAGAAAGAGGTGCACATGCAGTGGCTGAGGTGGCAGGAGAGAAGTTATGGTGTGGTGTCGCCAGCAGCGAAGGGCAGCCAAATGGACACACCCTTCTAGAGATGCCTAATAAGCAGTCTGTTTTGCTCTGAAGGTCTCCTGCTCACTGAATGTTAGACACTGCTTCAGATCACCACATCACCTCTAATGGGCAGTAAATGTAATTACAGAGACTGTCGACCCTGCACCACCTATTTCTTTCTATCTAAACACAAGTGATGACATGCAGACTGTTTCAGTGGTCGCACTCATTCTTCCAGAGGAGAAAAACTGAGGTGAATCAGAGACAGTTTCAGAGAGGAGCATTCACAAACTCTGAGAAAAATTATCTGCACATTTCACTCGTCCATCTGGGCAACAGCCTATAGAAAGTGTTTGAGAGTGGGCAGAACCTTTCGAAGACCCATCCGGCAGGTGGTTGGCCAATCATTCTGTCAATCACATTTATTACTGGCCAAACAGATAGTGTATTAGGCTGGTGCTACTGCTGCGGTGTAAATCACAGAATGTGAACCACTTTGTAGAACAAACTGTCACCAAAACATGTCAGAGGTGGAGAGAAAATATCCTTCCTGTCAAGTGCTTTCAGTGTTGTTTGTTTTTCATTTACTTAAGAGATGCGGTCCAGATCTGATAAAACTGCTGCTGAAGCTGTTAGCTTCTATGCTAATCTCTTTTCAAGCAGTCACTACCTGCTGTCGTCTCGCTTGTAGATCCCACCTCTTCCTGCTTCAAAGGACTCTGATTGGGCTGTGCCGCTTTGGTCTGAGCACAATCGTTGCAGATTGGAGCATAGCAAGACAGATCTGTCTATTTATGGACAATAAATCAGGCTGATCCATCTGCACTGCAAGGTTAACTTAACCCCTCTCAAACAAGAAATTCTAACAGACGAAATGCTAGTATGATCACAGCTGTATTGAAACCTACCAGCTGCATTATAGTAGAGGATGGGAAAATGCCATTTTCTTGTCTTTCATTTTTGAATTCTTTTATAATGGTAAGACTTACCTGTGTCATCCTCCTTCCTTGTGCCATGACCAACATTCCCTGAAAATGTCATCAAATTCTTTCAAACTGTTTTGCGTTATCCTGTTTACAACTTACAAACTACCAAACAAGCACACAAACAAATGCTGGCATAAACATAACCTCCTTGGCGGGGTTTAACTAAAAGTGCTCATAGAGCACAAACTCCTGACACTGCATTTCCAACATTAAAGGGCAAGTTATTGTCAAAAATGTGGAAAAACTGTCCTATCTTACTCTGTAAAGAAATCCTTTATAAAATTCTTGGATCCATATTCAGGTTTGGATCAGCACCAGAATCTACTTATTTCTTCCTTGCACCCAACATCTTGTGAAAATCACATCCAAATCCATTCATGACGTTTTGAGTTGTCCCGTTCACGAACTAACAAACAACTGCCGGCACAAACATAACCTCCTTGGTGGAGTGATTAGTAAAAATGTGGAAAACTGCCCTGTCTGGCAATGGTAACAAATCCTTTAAAGAAATTCTGGATCCAAATCACCACCAAAATCAACTCAATTCTTCCTTGTACCATGATCCACATTCCCTAAAATTTAAAACCCCTTGAGAATTTTCTTAGTTATTTGCTATGATGTGGAGAACTGCCCTATCTTTTAATGTGTCAAATCCTTAAAAAAATTCCTAGACCTGCATACAGATTTCGATCACAATCAAAATCTAGTGACTTCCTTGAGGCATTATCAGTATTCCCTAAAAATTGTATTAACATCAGCTTTTTGAGTTATCTTCCTCACAAGAGAGACAGATTTTGGTTCTGCAAGAGCGGGGACACAAAGAGAAACTCTTGCTTGACAAAATGAATCTTCTCCAGACCAGCTCAGGTTCACAAACTTAGTTACCAGAGTAAGTCATCGTTGTAATTGAAGCATGACCAAAGTTACTCCTCTTTGTGGAACAGGCTTGAGTTATCACACTGCTTCGTGTTTTGGTCACTTCTGACTCTGAAACAGCAAGATTGTGACTGTTTCTTTTCAGGGTTAACACACTCAGAGTTCCTGCCCTTTGAAACAAGCCTCTGTAACGCAGACAGTGGCTTCATACTGATGTTTAATGCACAGTCTGGGACAGATTCTGCCAATTTTTCACATTATGTTTTGGAATAACAACCTAGGAAAGATTATCTGTAGGATTTTATAGAGTGGCGCAGGAATGGGTCCAAAAACATGGAAGAGAGTTAGTATTTAACACTTCCTGCTTCCCAACCCTCCAGAGTAAATAGGATTTAGAATACCGGTTTCAGATAATTGCCTGAAAAAGGTTTGTGGTGACCAAACACACATGAAGTTCCTATGTCAAATGTGAAATAATAATATGCATCTAATTTGGCCAGCTTTTGAACTTTAAATCATTGTTGTGTGTTTAATATGACGGTGCTAATTAACTGCTAAGAAGGACTACAGAAATAGCCAGAGAGTAACAGTAAGCATTTCTGATCGTTTTTTTCAATAATCAGTAATTCATACTTAATTTCCACAGTCATGAGGACCAACTTGATCGAGTCACTCGATTATGTAATGAGGAAACTCTCAAACAAGAGGTCACAATAAGATGTTGTACATTGGAAATATTGTTGCCTCTAAGTTGAACTGCCATGATACAGTTTCATAGTAGCTTACTAATAGCTTTTCATTCTCACCGATTATGTTTAAGCTTAAAAAATTGTGACAAGTAGGTTTGTTTGTTAACCAGCACAATGCCAACTTCAGTGCTGGCCTACAAAAATTTGTCATCCCTGCGCCACTCTATAGATAGAAAAATAACTGATGAGCAATTAAATGAAATATCCTTACAATTTTAGATCCAGCAGCTTATTGAAAAGTTCTTTGAGCTTTTAAGATAAATAGTTAAAAATGTACATGTGACTATGTTTTGAAGCTTAGGGCTAAGATAACATGCTGCTCTGCCATGCTTTACAGTAGTCTAGGTCAAAAAGAGACATTTGTGCCATCTGCGATTAAGCAAAAGACTGAATACATAACCAATAACAATACCAAGGTGAAAATTCTAAATTAATTTGCATCCTGAGGTATATATGCTGTTTTGTAGCAACTTCTGTTCGCATTTCATTTTAGATATGGAAAAATCAAACTGTAAATATGACTCTTGGATTTGTTCATTAGTTATCTTTATCTGTTGTGATATGTCAAGGCTTTTCATAGAGATACTGTATCATCAAGAATTTTGCTTTACTGTTAAAAAAACAATAAAACATCTGCCCTTTGCTGAATGTTTAAACTCACTGCTGTCAAAAAGTGTTTCTTACTCTATTTCCCACCCTCCCATTACAAATGTTTCAACTCATTGTGCCTTATCTTTTTCTGTCACTTCTCATATCAAATCTCTGCTTGATGAACATTTTCCCACAGCTTCCAGATGGCTTTTTGCAACACCTTCCACTGTTTGCAACTTAAAGAAGTTATAAATAATAGTAAAGGCAAAGTAATGTAAGCCGTTTATTTTTGTCATAGCTATATTGAACTTTGCGTTTTGACTGCGAGAGTAACAGTTGGAAATGTGTCCAAACTGGCATTTGAAGGGTTAAAATCCTGAAAAATGTAGAATATTTGTTTTGAGCAGAGCTGAAGTGGTTTAACTGATTCATGCAGAAAGCTAAAGGGATGAATGCAGAGCAGAAAAATTGGTGTATGATGATTTTATTGCAGTTTTTGTTGGATGTGCATTTTTTGACTTGAGGGTCCTTAGAGGGTAGTAAATTGGATGGACGCACAAGTGTTTTAACAAACTGCACACAATGCCAAATTGAAGCCGTAAATGCACCTCTGCAGTCTTCAAGTCTTCTGATCAGTGCAGGATTCATCCAGAGAAGTCACCTGCTGCCCTCAAGTGGTCTTCAGTCAGCCCTAAAGTCTCTGAGGTGATTTTCTTTTTGGTGTCAAACTTTGCTTGTTTTAAATCTCAGTGTTTGTCTCTTCTGAAGTAAACCCTCCTGATGCTTTATGACCCCCCCATGTCAGGGTTCAGGGCGGGGGCACGGCTGCTGCCTCACTTTAGCGCTGTTTAGGGAATAGAGGAATGGGAAGTGCAGATCTGCGGGACAGGATGTGGAGTCACTGCTGTGGTGTAGGATACAGCCCCCTCCTCATCTCTCTCCATACTGACGGAGCGGGATCACTGCTGATCTGCTCAGGACAGGAAGCACATTTCTGGCATCTGGACTGAACTCACTGTCTCTGTCTGCTGGTTTTAAAGCTCGACTGACCAGGGTAAGTCTGTAAAACCAGTCCAGAACAGTAACACGGTTTTGTCACATACCGTAGCTTAGTTAAAGTGCTGTGTACTGATGGGAGGATTTTTAGAAGTTTTCGGTACTCGCACGACTCTAAAGTTGAACATTCAGATAAATATTGTCAAAATTAAAAGTTAAAGCGTTTGAGTTGCTTTAGTTTTATTGTTCTGTTCAGACAGTGGGGTGGGGGGTGGGGGGTCGTAATAACAGGGTGCTGTAACCTCTGTTGTCTGGCCTGCCTCGACATGCACGGTCCTGCTGCACACAGTTCAATAGTTAAAATAAAACAAGTATATGTCCTTTGTCAGACATTTAATTTTTTTTATCAAACCATCTGAGCTCTTTGTCCTCTGTCTGCTGATGTGATGTCTTGATAAACACTAATTTTGACAGATGTTTACTGAATGAAAAAGTGACAGCATATAACACAATAGAGCAGTGGTTCTCAAATGGTGTAGCAGGGCACACTGGAATGCCTTGAGATAAGTCCAGATGTGCCTTGAGACTTTGTGCAGTCATGTGTCAATACTATACCATACAGCAGCTGACGGTTTAGTTATTAACTTGTGCTTTATATGCTTCAATTTCCGTATAAAAATGCAGTAATTTAAAAAAAAAACAACATAAAACCTTACAGAGTTTTGCAGTTACCAGAATAAGCAGGTAAGAATAAAGATTGAAGTAGACCTTTTTAAAAAAAAAAAAAAAATTCAAAACTTTAAATAAAACACCCTTCAAATGTATTTATACTCAATTGTTATAAGGCTCCAAGTGCTTCAGCACTGTGCATTAATAAACCAAAATGCCAAGACTTTTGACCGTCAGCTTGAATCAAAAACCTCAGATCAGTCTGAGTTCTGCTTTCTTGAAATCTGTGTTGCAGTTGTCAAAGTAACATTTTCTAACTTAATAAGCTGACAAATGGTTACAATTAGGGTTGCAAAGTGGTGTAAAATTTTCACCAAATGTCCAAAAACATTCCAGAAACTTTCGATGGGAAGTCAAGCTGCTGAATTTTGGAAAAATTCCACATTGGAAACTTTTCTTGAGAATTTATGTGAATAAACTAGAAATTGGGGTTAATTTCAGCAAACTACAACATATCCAAACATAATATAAACATTTTGTTTTTTCATAGGCAGACATCCATACAAAATAATACTTTTAATAAAACATTACATTTCAACAAATTTATTTGTAAACAAGAACTTGAGGAAGTTTAAATTATTTTATTGATCAGTTAATTTAAACTTCACTGAATGTCCACAGGCACAAATGTGTGGCTTCATAGCTCTTGTGCTCTGGGTTAAAAAATGTGGCCTCAGTAGCCTAGGGTTTTAGGCAGATGGAGGACAGCTAAGTGCACGTAGGGCCTCAATACCCCTGCAGTGTGCTGTGTGCTGACATTCACAAGAATAACTGCATAGAATCTGGTTGTTTTAGTCAAGATTATGCTAGAATATATTTTCTCACCTATATTTAAAATCCCCGTGAAAGGCCAATCTTCACTTTGTAAAGCCCAGTTTGTGCCCATTAATGCCTGTTAATTCCCATGGAAAGTTTCCAGCCTTCTTTTGCAACCTTGTTACAATATGATGTTCAAGCATGATGTGTTTAAATGCAACATCAAGAGAAACAAAAATCTGTTTTGGGTGAGAATCCTCCATATATATCAATTTAGAACAGTTTGTGAGTAACGTCTTTGACTATAATAACATTCTCAGAAAAAGCCATTAAATCTTTTTGTGAAGTTATTGAGTTACCAGCACAAATGTGGAAAAATTACCCTATCTTGCAATGTTATCGAATCCTTAAAAAAACAAATCCTCGGTTTGCATCTGGATTCGGATCACTACCAAAATCTAATTGTGTGGTCCTTGGTCCATTTCTTCGCTATAATCCTGCAAATGTTATCAAATTTGATTTGCTCAGCTCAACTTTTTGAGTTTTCCTGTTGTCAAGCTAACAAACAAAAAAACGAATAAATCCCCCCAAAACAAAGCCTCCTTGACAATATTAAAATATTATTGAAATGATACATGGGTAAGGTATGTTCTTTTTAATTTCTACACAAAACAAATCTGCCTTACCTAATGAATCTGAAAATGATAGGTCAGCCAAATACACATCTGCTTCAAAATATGTAAAAGAAATGGTATCCTGTCATGTTTGACCTTAAGGAAATATTGCACCTCGTGGAATTTGAAATTTTCAGTTGGTCATATCTCAGTATTACAAGGTCTCTTCCTAACAGCAATAATATATGAAAATGGTTTACTCAAAAATAGAAGACAAATAATTTTGATTTACAGTTTCTATCCCCAACTTTGAACCTTCTAACCACCAGGTCAACTAATCACGTCTGTTTCTCTGCACACAGATGAAAGTGATGATGATTCCCATCTGGACCTTCCTCTCAGTCCTGTTGTTGGCTGTACGTGTGACCCAAGCTCTGAGCAGCCCAGAGGAGGGTGATAATGAAGTCCTGAAATACACAGAAATGGAGCTACCTAAAAGCCAGGTGAGTGATGGCAGAAAACCCCAGATTCAAATTCTAGCTGTACATGTCACAACTTTGATGGATGTGCTGAATTCAGTGAATCACAGCTAGTCTCCTGTTTCTTTGTTTCAGAACCAAGTGCCTGAGAATGCCATCGGAAATCTGAGTGAAATCCAAATGAACGTACCTCCAACATGTGAGTTCTCTGTTGTTTTCCACGACATCCATTGACTTTCCCTCCTCGGTTTTGTGTACAGTTTCTCCTTTGTCTCTCACAATAGCAGCTGTCTTGACCACAGCTGTGCCCCTTAGCTCCAGTCCTGCTCATGGATGTCCTGGTAACCAAGTGAAGCTGGAGAACTCTACTGACTGTGGCTGTCCATCTGACATGGTGAAGGATGGAGACAACTGTACCTGCTCTGTGGGCCTCACTCTGGATGGAGATGCTGGATGTAAAGGTGAGAAGAGACTTGCGGGGATGCTTTTTTCTAAGATTTATTTTTATGAAGAAGGAGGATTTTGTTGGCAACTTGAGAGAGAGAGAGCAATTTGAAAATGTTGAAAAGCAGCCACAGTATTTACAAGTTGTACCTGAGCTACCCATTTGGAGAGAAACAGCTGCTGTACATGGGGCACACAGACATACCTAACAATGCACAGATGTCCCAAGAAATATATGTACTTGATTAAGTATTAGGGCTGGTCTTCAAGGAAAGGCCAGAACTTGTCTGAAAGGTCCCATATCCTGGTCTGTTTTACCATTTACATAATGTCCTGGGTGTCTATTAGGCAAGGATTTGATTTAAGTTAGAAAAATGAAAAGTTTTGTTTCTGTAGAGGATCAGATGCAGCTCTTTTTCCCTCCCCTTTGGAAATGCTTGGATCAGAAGAATAGAATAGAATAGAATAAACCTTTATTCGTCCCACACAGGGAAATTTACAATGTTACAGCAGCAAAGGGGACAGCGTTGATAAAGAATAAGTATAAAAATTGTATAAAAATAGCAGTATGTACATTATTCTACCAATATAAATATAAAAAAGGGTTTGAATACAGAAACTAAAAAGCAAATCCTATAAGGATTATATACACATTCACAAAGTAATTGCACATGAATGTAAGTGATTGCACATGGATGAATTGCACATTGTCAAGAGACAATGAGGGGGTGGGGAAGCCACAGGAGGCTATGATAACAAGCTCTACACTGATCGGCTGCCCAAATGATGTATGATAGGAGACAAGAAGAGGGGTTACAGGCTGTGGAGTGGACTTTTCAAAAACATTCATGGCATCTGCCTGTGATGAAAAACACACATGTAGGTGGAGGCTGTAAAGCTTTTACATAATAAACCCCAGGAAGTATCGAATTTGAATGGAGGGAACCAGTAGTGCTAATATTTAATATCGCCTTTCAGGACTCATTCCTGCACCACTCTTTTTCATTAGCAGATGTTTTTATGCAGTCATGCCATCAACAAATGTGACAAGATCTTCTCTCTGCTCTCAGATGTAGACGAGTGTGAAGGAGAGCAGCCTGGACCCTGTGGTCTCCATGCCAGCTGCACTAACACCCCCGGCTCTTACTCCTGTAGCTGTGTCCGTGGTTACCTGATGGATGCAGGAGGGTGCCAGGGTTCGTCAGCGTCTGTGTGTGTGAGATATATATGGAGAGAGGATGAACTGTGTGTGAGAGAGCATGTTGGAGTGAGATTTGGCCTTGACTGACTGTACTCCTCGGAGAATTAGCAGCGTGTTCCTGATGTTTGTTCATGTATGTGTGTGTACCTCTGGGTTTTTCAGACATAGACGAGTGTGCTTTGGCTGCAGTGACGGGCCTGCAGGCCTGTCAGGGGGATGCAGAGTGCACTAACACCCCTGGCTCCTTCACATGCTCTTGTCCTCGTGGATATGTGATGGCTCTTAATGGACTGGGCTGTGTGGGTAAGGCTGATGTTACCATGTGGTGTTTGTACAAGGGTGCAACAGATTTGCTTTTTTTTTTTTATATTATGTTTCTACTCAGTTACACATAGGCACTGTCCTGCAAAACCTCCTTTGTACATTTTTTAGGATTTTCATTTATTTTTTCAACAAAATGATTGGACACCTTCCACATTGGTTAGGGGTTTTAGAAACTTTTAACCAAATTTAAGCACAAAAAAAATAATTTGTAATCAGGAAAATACAATATTTGATAACAATTTCTATGAAAGCCCCTCTGTATAATGTATTATAAACAAATTTTAAGCATGTTTATCAGACATTATAATGTGTTATGCAGCTCTTATATTGTGGTATAACATAGTTAGACATAAACATGTGATAATTAATGGTGTTTTATAATAGTAATCTCAAGTTATTATAATAAAACTGTTTGAAATGAGTTATATGCATGCATCTAGATTCTAGTGTGTTTAATTGTCAGTAACAAATTATAAATATTAAAAGAGTCATAATTCTTCATAACATTAAATATGACACACAGGAAATCATTCCATAAAGATTAACGAGTTTAGGTGTTAATTCAATGTATAAGCATGTCATTAACTGTATTCAAAAAGATTTAAGTTAATTGAGACTTTCAAGCAATTTATGGCACATAAACACTAATAAAACCATTAAGATTATAAATAGATCATAAACTATTATAAATGTTTATTGGATGCCCTAAGTTGGGTGAAAAAAATAGGAATAGCTTATGCATTAAAAAAGCCTTTATGTCAAAATTGACCTTTTTAAAAAGTTATAGCTAGATAAAGCTAACAATAAAAAGTAATAAACGGAGACAAATTTTGCCGTAAAAAAAAGAAGAAAAAAACCCCAACATATACATACATATATATATATATATATATATATATATATATATATATATATATATATATATATATATATATATATATACATACATATATATATATATATATATACATACATATAATTGTGCATTATGAAATGCTTTACCATGTGTTAGATTTATTTTTATTATGGATATTTATAATGACTTATGAGTACCATTATAAAGCATTATGAATTAGCGGTAAGTGGTTTTATCAGATGTAGCATAGTTCAATACTTCACAACAATTCTACTACAGCATGAGTAAAATTGCAAATTACAAAAAATTACAGCAACAAAAGTAAATGTATATGCGAAGTAACAGACCATGTGTATCAAGTTTTAATGTCTTTGACTTTTACCAGAATCCTATTGATGCTGTCAATTTTGTATCTTTCTGGTTTCCCACCCCTGCAGATGTGGATGAATGCAGCTTTGAGGAGCAGTGTCGTCGTGAGCTGGGAAACGTCTGTGTGAACACTCCAGGAAGCTTTGTGTGCCAGTGCCAGCCAGGCTTCAGAGCAGAGGCCCCCGCCTGTGTAGGCAAGTTTGTCTTTAGGCTTCTACACAGCTGGACAACCAACACCGATGTCCACATTTTGTCTGGTGTTGTGGGTTTCTCATATTCTGCGTGATTGTTCTGGATTAAAACACTCCTGCTGGCAGGGAGAAAGGCTTTGCTGAAATTATGGCAAAAATCTGCTGCTTTGCCACCTGCCTGCTTTGGTGCTGTTTGTTTTTTTTTTGTTTTTCAGCTTTAATCTCTTCCTCTAACCCTTCATTTGATGACTTATTTCCTCTGTTGCTTCTAAGCGTTCTGCTTGCTTTCTTTTTTAAAATCTCCATTCTGACTTTCCTGCACTCCTGGTCGTAGGTCCTGTGTGTCCAGACTACACCGTGTGTCAAGGTATGTTTGCTTACCTGCTTAACGCCATACTGCTAGCTATCAAGTAGTCGATTGAAACAACAACAAAATCATTGTGTGTGGTATTTACAAGAGGTTACTCTCAGGAGAGAAAAAAAGAAAAACAATAACAATTAGCATCAGATCTAGCCTTATCCTAAACCCCTCAAATCAACCTAATTTAACGGCAGTTCAGCGAGATGCTGTTGTATTATTCTACATCAGTTCTCTGCCGTTTATAATCATTATAGATGTTAATGTTAATATTAGAACCACCATAAGGTCCCTCTTGAAAACAAGATGCCATATATCAAGGAGCTAACCTCGAATAAATTTATATTCAGCAGAGACAAATATGATGAGGACAGATTTATGATTGGCCCATGAATCTGTCACTACCTTCAGTTCCTACTTTAGTCTTATTGTCTCTGCCCACCTCCCTTCCTTCACCCACAGCTTTGGAGGATGGCTGTTCAACACGAAACTGGCTCCACTGAAGATTTCCAACTGCTAAACAGGGTTTCTTTTTCTTGCTACTGTTACTTTAAGTCTCCTACAGATCAATTTCCTGTAGGTTGGCCCAGTGCTGTTTCTTATGGTGGATTCACGTTGGGGTACATATATGTTTGTTTTTATATATATATGTATGATGAAAAAATTTATAATCATCTTTTACATTTTCAGCTGAAATGGAACAGTGTGACGTCACATGCATGCAAATGGTCAATAATAGTACAACGTTTTTTTTTTTTTTTCAGCACCAATGTATGTGTTCAATCCTAAATTCAAATCAATAAAGTTAGAGACAAATGTGACGATGTAAATTAACAAAACATATTTTAGACCAAATTCTTATTAAAGGGATTGTGTAGTGCAAGAGCTACTAACGTTAATTGCCCACAAAAGAGTGAAATTTTCATTCGGAAAGGAAATAATAGTATTATTTATTGTTGAAGGGGGCATTATTATTATTTCAGAAACAGGGTTATTTTAATGTCATTTTTCATATACTGTATGTTGACAATATGCAAGGCTGATGGCTCTTTGGAAAAGTTGACAAAATGCAGATTGGACTTCTAGCTGCATTTGTTTTTTATTACTCTACAGGAAAATATTTAATGTCTTACCATTCAGCTAAAATTATCAATATTATGTGCCCGATTGCCCAGCCCTAGCTTTTCGTGCAGAAAGTCTAACACTTAATGCCTTGACTGGGGTAAGTGCTTTAAAAGTCACTTAGCTTGAAATAAAACAGAAGCTGTTTGTTTATTTTAAGATATTTAAGATATTTAATCAGCAGTATAATCTTTTTTGCTTTGCATAGAAAATAAGAAATTAAAGCATGTTGTCCAGCATGTTGTAAAGTCTTCTCTGTCTGTGTTCCAGATGTAGATGAATGTGCCGACACTCCTGCAGTGTGTGATGGTCAGGGTGTGTGTGAGAACACACTTGGGAGCTACAAGTGTGTTTGTCAACCTGGTTACCGTGGAAACGGCACACACTGTGAGGGTAAGCAATTAGTGCTGACGTCCCTAATTGGAGACTTTTTTTGGCACTAGATAGGATCGCCTTCCTTGTGTGCTTGTGTTTTAATGCTGGCTGTTGTGCATTCTGTTAAAGTGATCCCGAGGGGTAGAGTGATGAATGGAAATTAAAAGAGTTTTAAAAAGTTTTCTCTCTTATCAGACGAGAATGAGTGTGCGTCCGGGGCTCATGGTTGTGACGCAAATGCTCGATGTGGCAACATCATTGGCTCATATTTCTGCCAGTGCTACCATGGCTTCAATGGAGATGGACGCTCATGTTTTGGTGGGTGGTTACAGTGTTTGTGTGTTTCCCAATGTTTGGGCCTCTAATGGCTCTCGGTGTCTCTGTGTGCATGTCAGCTGTAGTTGTATCATTCAAACAAAACCAGCATGTTTAAGCTGCACTTAGGCACACTCCACTCACACACTCTGGTCATGTGGGGATTCCTTGTTTACAGACATTGATGAGTGTGCTGTGAACAACGGATACTGCGAACACAACTGCTCCAATGAACAAGGAGGGTACAGCTGTCAGTGCGGCTCAGGCTTCCAGCTGGACAACAATAGGCACAACTGCACAGGTAAAAAACTTGTGAGGAGGGTGGTGGTCATTGTTTTTTCAGTTTATTGATTGCCTCTTCACTCTTTAGGTGTGTTCAAGTATGAAATACTATGGCCTTTTGCCACGGCTATGCAGAAGTTTTGTCTTTACTTGGGTATGAAGTCTGCACTCTATCCTTTGTGAAACTAGTTAAGCGTATGAAGAGTATTAAGTTGTGTTATGGTTTGCTGGCACCAAAGAGATGTAGGCCCTGTTGTGCACCCTACACAAAGCTTTATGGTGTGTACCACAGGTGTCTTCTCTATTTTCTACTTGATGCAGTTTTACACCCAACGATCACGCTGTTTAATTTGCTACTGATCATGCGCTCCTGTTTGCACCCAAGGGTGTGTTTTTAAAATGAGTGGTCAGGCGCAAAGCTGGTGGTTCGACCTCGACATCAGCACTGCCTGCAATTTCTACAATATTTTCCAGTGTGCACTGTCATAAGTGTCTCAGTGTTATGGTCTAATGTGTAACCCTGTTAACTTATGACTTTCAGCTGACTGTGCTGATAGATGTTTTTGATAAATCACTGGCAGGAGGGTGTGTGTACTCTCTAATGCTTCATTGTGAAGTGTTTTTTAAGCATTTTATCAAAACTGCTAATAAGTAATTTACATGTGAGAAGATTCAGCCAAAGCAACTGAGCATGCACAAACACACAAATGAGCAAAGCTGACCATGGTGCTAACTCATAGTAACTAATTTAAGTAGTAATAAATGTATTTCCCTACTTCTTGATGTCTAAATTAGAATTTATCAGTCATCAGCTGGATTAAAGTCATATTTCTGTCTGGGCAGTCTCACACATGATGATTGTGTCTTGATTGATCAGTTTGCCTTTTAAACTTTTTGCTGTTTTTGCTTCTGCCACTGTGATCAATCTGTCATCCCTCCTCTGCCTTTACACTGATCTTACTGGTGATGTGTGGACTGCAGCTCGTGTCTGCATTGCATAAATTCCAGACAACATGCAAAATCAACACGCCGAGTCAATGCATGGGATGCCTGGCGACCATTATGCACCTGTGTAGTTTACAGCAAGTTTATCTTAAGCTTTAAACCAGAAACTTTAAACCAGAGCTTTCATGCACACAAATGCACAAAACACACACACTACAGTTTTATATCGGAACATTTGTTGATGGATTTAAGTCTGTACAGGGGCAGAGAGCTGAGAGACAGGTTGGCTATTTTGTAGCGCTCCTCAGTGCGCTGTTCCCGAGCATGCTTCGACATGTGTAATACTCACAGCATTAAGAAAAGTATGTGCACACAATTAAACATTTTCATGCAACCCAGGGCTATATTTACAATATGTGAAAACATTAATGAATGCTACTGATACTTGAACTCACAGGTAATAATGCAGGCTTTACAGTGTGTTTTACCTACTCATTAGAGAACAGAGCTAAGGGTTCTTGCAGGCAAATCGAGAAAATAAATTGTTTAAAGCCAACAGTCGTGATGTACGGTAAATAAACATAGATCCGTTGGATACTGATGGTTTCATCTTAGGATTTTAATTATCAATCACGTTTTGCTTTTACAGTCATATGGAAATGTCTTTATGATTGTTTCTTATGCTCTGGTAGGCTTTAATGTACAGAAAAACTTAAATGTGTGCATCAACACATTTCAGTGTGTGTGTTCTTTGAGTATAGTGGCCGACCAAACAATGAACGCCACCTTGTTTTTAGCAAAAAGCCAGCCAGCCATGCTCACTGATTTAAAGAGAATGAGTGCTGACACACTGTTTATTTAATCCACATCATGCTCAAAACACACTCATGTATAATCAAGGCATGTAATCCATTCTCTCTGCTCCCCGCGCTTGGCACCAAGAATTTGCTTCAGCAACATAGTCAAATAAAAGACAATATGCCCCAAACCACTTTTTGACCATGTGCATCACGCTGTCATAGTGGTGTCCCGTATAGTTTAACTTAATTTGACAACATACAGTCCAAACTGCCCAAAATATTGTCTCAAATGTGATGCTCTGGCATCATTTGAACAAGCAGTGAAAACAATTTTTTCAAGTGTTTGCAGTTGTTGTCACAAATGATTTGGAGAGGCTAACAGCTCAAAGTAATCTCAGCACAGTCAGACAACTCACTTTTGTATTCACTTAAAGTATTTATTGCTGCCGCAGCATTGCATAGTTTGAGTTTGTAAGCTCTGACCTCTTTACTTCTTGCTGATTGATGTCAAACACGGAATTTGAGAGTGATGAGAAAGTATCTTAAACCCTTTCAGGGCGTGAGCTGAGTGATGGATAGTGGAGGGTTAATAAAAGATAACAGCACTGATGCAGGACAAAGCTGGCAAAGTTTGGACAGAAAGAGAGCAAATATTTTTTTAGTTACTTAACTGTATATTTGCCAGTGATGCTCCAGTTTCACACTCTAAGAAAGCAAACCATAGCTCTATGATGCATTTCCGCCTACCATGTTAAACTATTTCTTCTTGCATTCATAAATTTACCTTTGACACACACGTTTCCTATGAATGAAAAAGATTACAGATATTGCTGTGCTTTGAGGGGTGCAAAAATGTATTTTTGTACAGTGCCACTAGGAGGCGCCAAAGCCAAAGATTACAGCCAGACACACAGATGAAAGCAAATTGTTAGTGAGACCAGCTTTAAGAGTTTTCACATTTGATGTAATTAGGCCAAGTTTATCACATTATAATGAATAACTCTAAGTTTCGAAAATCTGGAAACTGGTGTAAAATCCTCAATATGCACTGAGATGGAGAGGAATTCAGGCATCCTGCTGTTAGCGAACATGGGGCATCACGCAAATCAACTTTGATTGAAATACCATCGAACCCCCAAAAGTCAGAGCCAGATTCAGCCAACAAACAAGTCCCTTCATGAGAGTTGAAAGAAATGGTATATCTGGTTGTAGTCCAGAAAATAGAGATGTGTTCTCTGGATGTTCTGCCATTAGTTAACTGAAAACACCTCTGATCTCACAGATGTGGACGAGTGCTTGGCACAGAACAGGACCTGTGAGCACATTTGCGTCAACACTCTGGGATCGTTTCAGTGCTCCTGCAGGCCGGGGTACCAGCTGCACATCGATGGTCACAGCTGTGTTGGTCAGTCACTTGCCGACACTCTGTCACATCAACACCCACTGCTGCCTGCCTGTTGTGTACATGCTCATTTTAGACATTTAAACTGGATAGTCGTCAGAATAGAGCAAAGACTGAAATTAAAAATATAACATTACATCTCTCTCATTTTCTGCATGTCAGTTTGTTTAAGTGCTTTTTTTCTAAACAGCAAAATTAAATATTTCACGTGTACCTTTTAGTCATCATTTGCTGGCAGAAAAGATTGTCTTGAGTTCTTTTTGTCATGTATTTGTGTGTTTGTGTGCAGACATTGATGAATGTAAACTCCAGAACGGCGGCTGTTCTCACACCTGCACCAACTCTCCAGGAGGACACGCCTGCCACTGCCCTCCTCCTCTGCTGCTGCACACAGACAACCTCACCTGCAGCAGTATGTTACAAAATAAATGAAATGTTTTAAAACAAATTAATTATAAGTACAACTTTACAAAAAGAAAACAGTTTTTGGTGGTCATAATTAAATCTAGAACAGTGGGTTTTAAACTGTTACTGGCCAAAGTACTTCTGATAGTAAGCCAAAATCTCAATATGTAGCAAAAAATATCTATATATTCCTATCTTTGCAAAATGTTCCCTTAACACACATAATAGTATCTGAAAATCCTCTTCATATTTATTTGTTATCCCGTAAGTAACCAAATGCCTAAAAAGCCCATAAAATATTATTAACAAACTTAATTGAAAACTCATTTGAAACTTAAAATTCATGAATTAAGCAACATACGAGCTTTCACTGGGAGATTCTTTATGTTTTAAGTTACAAAAATTGCAGCTGTACTTGCAAAATAATGCACCTTTATGTGAAGATAAAGATTAAAAAGTCATTATTTGTCAAATTGTTGTAATGCTGATTTGTAGCTATAAAAATACCCAAGACACACGTCGACTTACACCCACTACATCATTTGGGAATCACTGATCTAGAGCCCCCTGATCTGTCGTCAGTCACACTGTATTTTCATTGTAATACATTTCCACATGCAATGTTTTTTAACAATTAAAAGTCTCACAATTATTGAAGCGAGGTTGCACAGTAATAGTTTTATTTATGTTAGATTTGTTCTTCACTTCATTTTGTTTTTAGTTCTTGTTTTCAACTTCATTTAAGTTCTATTTAGTAGTTAATACGTCTTTTTTGTCAGTAAGTTTTTTTTATTTTGTGAAAGTACTTAATTTGAGTTTAGTATTTTATTATAGTGTATGTTTTGTTATAATATAGATGCATTTGTCAGGGGCAAGACCAAAAAGGGCCGGAAGAGGTAAACATCTTATTAATCTTTTAAAGTTATTTTAATACTATTTTAGTATATATTGCTATATTTGATATTTCATACAAATCAAGACTTAAACATAATTCTGTGAAGTCCTGACTAATGATATCGGGGCATTTTAATGCAGCTTGTCTTCATATAGCTTGACCAGCAGACTTCTTCTCTCTCCACACTGTCTCTCATTACATAATAATCAATATATAGGTCATTGATAAGAACAAAAATTCTCTTACAAAATTAAAATAACAGTGTTCTGTCAAATGGATGCATCTGACTTCACCATCCTCTGCAAATCTATAGGCAGTATATTATTTTATATTACAAATGCAGCCTGAGTTGCTTGAGTGTCTTTTCATTTCTGCACTTAACAAGCCCGTCTGAAATGTTAAAGTTGTATGCTGTGCCTTAGGCAATAAAAGTTTAGTTAAAGAGCCTTTCTTTAAATTTGTGGTCAAATATATGAATATGTTAGAACAGAATAAATTTTGGTAGGAAAAATGTTGGAGTAAAAATATAGTTCCTCATCTTTGTCAACTTGTCTAATGACTCCACAGTTAATGTGCTCAGAATAAGGCACGGAGCAAACTATTATTTTTATTCCACTACTCGTTCATCAGTTAAAAATGTCATAATCAAGAATGATTGCACACCTTTTTTTCTAAACCACAAGCTGATGTTAACTAAAGCCTTATGACTAAGGAAAGGTCAGAGATGTTTTAGTCTAATATCAAATAACACAGTGAATATGGATAAATTCCACACTATGTAATTCTGCTAGTTTCTAACATTTTTTAACTATATTTTCATTTTTTTGTAAAGATCTGTTGATACTTTTACTTTTACACAAATATTTATTTCTGTTACTATTTTGTGAACAGATGTGACATCTTGCAACCTCAGAAATGGTGGCTGTGAGCACTTATGTTCAGTGCAAGCTGAGGGGCAGATCCAGTGTAGCTGTCATAAAGGCTGGAAGTTGGGCGAGGACCGGAGGAGTTGTGTGGGTGAGACTTAATGTCTTTTCACCTCTCCCACTGACATCCAATCTGTTGATGACACTATGAGCTGTACTTCCTTTTTAATTTTTGTCCATTATTGTATTTATTTAAAGGTAATTAGAAGACTACTTGTCATGTTTTTTGTGTTTCTTGTCAGTCTGCTTAAGTCTGATTTGATTCTTTAACTTATGGGGCTCTAATTTCGTAGACCAGGCGCAGGCGGGGCGCACCTGCCCTGTGCCGCGCCTGCGCCAACGGGGTGTGTCCAGGGCGTTTTGCAAGTTTCGTGCACGGCGCAGTCTGGCGCAGGCAGGTGCACCCACGCCTCCGTCTCTCCTACCAGCGCACGTAGCAGAGAGGGAGGAGAGAAGACTTGAGTGGGTTTAACACAGCCGAGTGTGATCTTCACCAATCAAATGAACGCCTCTCCTCGCCTTTAAATGTGCCGCAGGCGAGGCGCAGTGACAATTTCACCTCGGTGGCGAAGAAGGTCAGAGCCGCTGTCACTTTTGCAGCAATTGGGAGAGCGCAGGGGCCACTAGGCCGCGCATTGGAGGCCACGATGCGCGTCACCATGTGGACCACCTCACGGGACAGATGTAATCTGTTCCTGTGTCATAAATAGGAGTTCAAAATTAAGTGATAACTACATTAAAATACAGCAGCAGGCTAATCCATTCATCATGCTTGTGATCCACCTGCATTCCTGGTCTGTCATCGCCAAACAGCAGAACCTTTGGTGAAATTATATCTTCTCCTCATCCTCCTTGCAATAATGTACTCCATCTTTTTAGATCACGTTACGAATAAAGATTAAAACAGAGAAATATGGGCAATCGCAGGTAAATCCTTAAGACACCGAGTGACTTACATTTATTCAGCGAGCGTCTCTCTCTTTTTTCTTTTCTTTTGAATTTCATGAGATGAGAGAAGCCGGATACTCCGTATCGGATGATGTGGCTGTTTGTGGTTGGCTTGAGAGATATGAACTCGTTAGTTATGACAAACGTCTCTGATCTGACATCAGATGTGACGGGACAATTAATATAGATACAAATGTATGTGCTGGTTCAGACGATTACATTAAATACTGATTGCTGTGATTGCTTATTGCATTGAAATGTGCCTGACACTGTGGATACCTGCCTGTGAGGTTTTTGGTGACGTGTGCGCACTGTGCGCCTGTCAGCCAAATTACCACTGCCCCGGGTGCGCCTCGTCTGCGCTGAGAATAGACCAGGTTGGAGCTGGCGAGCTTTCAGCGCACCTTCCGCGCAGTTTTTGGCACAAAATTTTCACTGCGCCAAATTGAATCTTTCGACACCTCCCCCTGGTGCGTCGTCACACCAATCTTGGTGCAGCCGGTCTACCAAATTGCCAAATTGGCTGCGCACGGCGGTGCGCCAGACGAAATTACCACTGCGCGGGGTGCGCCACCCTGCGCCACCCTGAGTTGCGCCAGGAAATTAGAGCCCTTAGTCTGTTGTGTAGTAAAATATTAAAACTTGTTCATCTGCTTGAGCAGACACAAAAACATTCCTTAAGCACATTCAGCATTCATTGTGGTTTTCCTTTTTGAGACAAAAGGAGACCTTAAAAATATGAACAGCCAAATCTATCTCCATCCATTTGACATTTTCCAGGCAAAGATGTTCATGAGATTAAATTAAATTGTTGGTAAATGAACCTCTGCAGTGTGATCACCTGCTGTCAGCTGATACCTTTGAGCGGGTTAACTGCAGCCAGCTTTTCTAAGACCATGAGTTAACTGCAGTCACTCTAAACCATGTTCATGAGATGGTCCCTTAGTCTATAAAAACGAGCCGCCACGTCATGTTGTTTACATTTTTACATTGTCCACCTGTGCTAATTGTAATAGCTTCTCTAATTTTTCACAAGATGTGAATGAGTGTGGGGACTTCACAAATGGAGGCTGTGAGCAGCTCTGTGCGAACCATCCAGGTGGACATAACTGCACCTGCAGAGAGGGGTATGAAGTACGGACTGATGACCCAACCAAGTGCCAGCGTGAGTTGAACATCAAACTTTCAGACTCAGTCATTAACTATATAAATAACTTGTCTCAGTCGTCTTGGTTTTATATGCAATGATAATGATTCACCTCTCTGTCCCTTCAGCTGTGTGTAACCCTCCTTGTCAAAACTATGGAGTGTGTGTGGCCCCAAACAGCTGTGACTGTCCCCCAGGCTACCCTGGACTTGGCTGCTCAGGTACATAAATGAAACAGGTCATATCACAGCCTTTTGCCATTTTCAGAAACTTAGAAAATAGAATCAGATAATTTCAATTACATTTTTAAGTTTTCCTGAAAGGACAATGAGGTGTCCCTTATTCCAATTCTTTTGTAATTACAATCACATTTAAAAATCAGAAACCAGTAAACAGGTACAGTGAACGCAAAAACAGTAGAACTCATTAAAAACACTTAAAATTGGAAATAATTTGGCTATAAATCAAAGCCTTAAGCTCTCAGGGAGCACAACTGATGACTGTAAATATCAGTCTTCCTTTATAATTAGACAATATGCAACATTAGACACAGTAAATACATATTTATTTATTTATAATTTGGGACATAAAAGAAAAAAATTGTCCTCATATTGCTCCCTGTAAAGAAAAGCCCTGCAAATTTTATTTGTCTGTAAGCTTGTTGGCAAAACAAATATGCCAAATAAAGACATTTTTAATTATGTTTAGGGATTGTTATTACATCTACTCACTGATTGAATATGACTTTCATTTGGTGGATGTAAAAATATAATATCTAGATGATCCTTGTTGTGTATTTTTAGCTATGTGCTCTCCACCCTGCGCTCATGGAGGAACCTGTATGCGCTGGAACGAGTGCCTTTGCCCTGCTGGTTGGACTGGAGCTGGCTGTCACACAGGTACAGTACCTCCGGAATGGACTCTGGAAAATGAAGTTTGCCCAACTTCTGTGCAGGCAGCTGTGACAAAAGGAAACACCTTATTGCACAAGATGGTGCATTTTTGCATCATGTTAAGGGCTCTAATTTTCTGGCGCAACTCAGGGTGGCGCACCCCGCGCAGTGGTAATTTCGTCCGGCGCACCGCCGTGCGCAGCCAATTTGGCAATTTGGTAGACGGCTGCGCCGAGATGGGTGTGACGGCGCACCAGGGGGAGGTGTTGAAAGATTCAGCTTGGCATAGTGACAATTTTGTGCCAAAAAACTGTGCGGAAGGTGCGCTGAAAGCTCGCCAGCTCCAACCTGGTCTATTCTCGGCGCAGACGAGGCACACCCGGGGCAGTGGTAATTTGGCTGACAGGCGCACAGTGCGCACACGTCACCAAAACCTCACAGGCAGGTATCCAGAGTGTCAGGCACATTTCAATGCGATAAACAATCACAGCAACCAGTATTTAATGTAACCGTCTGAACCAGCACATACATTTGTATCTATATTAATTGTCCCGTCACATCTGATGTCAGATCAGAGACGTTTGTCATAACTAACGAGTTCACATCTCTCAGCCAACCACAAACAGCCACATCATCCGATACGGAGTATCCGGCTTCTCTCATCTCATGAAATTCAAAAGAAAAGAAAGAGAGAGACGCTCGCTGAATAAATAACTCGGTGTCTTGAGGATTTACCTCGGATTGCCCATATTTCTCTGTTTTCATCTTTATTCTTAACGTGATCTAAAAAGATGGAGTACATTATTGCCAGGAGGATGAGGAGGAGATATCGGGGGGAATATTTCACCAAAGGATCTGCTATTTGGCAATGACAGACCAGGAATGCAGATGGATCACAAGCTTGATGAATGGCTTAGCCTGCTGCTGTGTTTAAATGTAATTGTCACTTAATTTTGTACTCATATTTATGAGACAGGGACAGATGTCTCGCGAGGTGGTCCACACGGTGACGCGCATCCTGTCCTCCGATACGCGGCCCGGTGGCCCCTGCGCTCTCCCAATTGCTGCAAAAGTGACAGCGGCTCTGACCTTTTTCTCCACCGAGTTGAAATTGTCACTGCGCCTCGCCCGCGGCGCATTTAAAGGTGAGGAGAGGCGTTCATTTGATTGGTGAAGATCACACTCGGCTGTGTTAAACCCACTCAAGTCTTCTCCCCTCCCTCTCTGCTACGTGCGCTGGTAGGAGAGACGGAGGCGTGGGTGCACCTGCCTGCGCCAGACTGCGCCGTGCACGAAACTTGCAAAACGCCCTGGACACACCCCGTTGGCGCGGCGCAGGGCAGGTGCGCCCCGCCTGCGCCTGGTCTACGAAATTAGAGCCCTAAGACTTCATTCGTGGCTGCTGTTTTCTGTTTTGAATAGTTTCTTGTTTTTGTTCATTTTCATCCAAATTTATCTTGCCTTTCATTGTGTTTTTTTTTTTTTTCTGATCTTAGCGGTGTGTGAGCTGCCCTGTGCCAACGGTGGACGCTGTGTTGGTCCAAATACCTGCCAGTGTCCTGCTGACTACACTGGCCCTCAGTGTCTTCTGCGTGAGTGACATAAAAAACACATCATGTCTGCATTAGTTACAGCAGGAAAACAGGTGGCTATAATCCTAAAAATCTCTGACATGGTCAAGTGTACTTAGAAGTACTGATGCTGGTTTGAAGGTAAAGCGGAGTGAATTGACTTAATTTTCTTCCTCACTTTGCATTTGGTAAATTGAATACAGATAGACAGTAAATATATATGTATATATATATATTTATATATATATATATATATATATATATATATATATATATATATATATATATATATATATATATATATATATATATATATATATATATACTTACGTTGCAGCATTTTCACACCTGTATAAAACTGTTGCACATTGGTGTATCTCCCACAGAAACTTCAAAAATATGGTATTAAAAAAACACTTATATTTTCAGATGAAAGGCTTAGTGTAAATATATTTACATTTATAATACATTTCTTCAGCTAAAAACTTGAAAACAGTAATAAATATTCATAACCAGGTCCAGCAAGGTCACGTTAGTTTTAAAGTCACTTCAGTGGCATCCACTTTGTTTTAAAATGTTATTAAAATCCTTGTTGTAACTTTTAAGGCTTATAGAGGGTTGGCTCTAAATAACATTGCTGACCTCCTGACCCCCTATCAGCCCTTATGTAAACAGAGGTCCTACAGCAGGTCATTGCCAACCTGGTAACCAAAGGTGACCATCTCTTTCTATCCATGCCCCTAAATTATGGAAAGACCTGCCTGGGGGGATCAAGGATGCTAACACACTTCACTGACACACTGACTTCTTTGAAATCACTCCCTGTTTTAAACTCGCTTTTTACTGATTTTGACTTGTATTGTTTTCTTGTGCGTTTAATTACTTTTAGGGTTTTTTTTTTATAATATTCCTTCAACTGTTGCCAGTTGGAACATTAATTGCTTGTGAAGTACTTTGTAACTTGTTTTTGAAAACACAGTATAAATACATGTTATCTGTAACATTATTATTATTATCTCTATTATTTTGTTTTATTGTATTATTACTAGTATTATTGTTATATACTTGGGCTGTGACAAACTATAATTGATTGTAGATGTGTCAGTCAGAATTTTTCCTCTTGTTTATCTATTTTGTTGCATTTATTGTTTTGATGTACTTTGTATATATATATATATATATATATATATATATATATTTTAATATTAAATAATGGCTATTTGAATACAATTAGGCTGACAACTCTTACCATTTTTTTCCAAAGAGACTTACTTATTTCTTTTTGTGTATGTGTGTGTTCTTGTCAATGCAGCTCTGTGCACTCCGGCCTGTCAAAATGGAGGAAGATGCGTAGACGTCAACAAATGCACCTGTGCTGGTGGATGGCAAGGTGCTCGATGCCAGATAGGTGAGACTACACTCACTGTATCCAGAGCTACATGGTGATACTGAAATGTGATAATAGGCAATCTATTTACAGACAGAGTCCATGTCGAGTCATCTTTTGTAAAACTGTAATGTAAATAACCGAATATCATTATCAGTCCTTCTCAAATAAAGATCTTTTAAGGTATTCCTGTCTGAGCCTCTAAATAGTGCATATTCAAAAAAATGCTGAATTTCTTCTTAGTGTTAAGCATCCAGAGACATTATGCCTCCTTCAGTGATATTTATTTGCTCCTGTCAGGAAAAATGGATTACACTTTGTAGAATTATCGTAGCTTCGTTTATTAAAGTAACAAGTTAGTTTTATTTCTGCTTTTGGTACTTCAAGGTTTTTCCAGGTTTCTCCCTTTTTTTTGACTATATCCAACCCAATCAACTTCATTTATATAGTACATTCAAATAATAATAAAAATAATCAAGTTTACCAAAGTCATGCACATTGACTACCAAGCAGAAAGAAAGAAATGAAAATAAAATAGTTCAACCTAAGAATTAAAACCAAATAATAGAGTACCATAAAATACAAAAAAAAATTAAAAAAAATTGTTAAGAAATACATAAAACAAGGACAATTTGTTAAAAATAGAAAATAAAAGCCAACTTAACTTAAAATGAAGTCTAAAGTGAATGCATAGTGTTATTTAAAGGCAGCTGACAATGTCATCTATGTTTGTGTATTTTTGGTATTATTGACTTCTGTTTGGCATTTTCTATAGCCTTGACATTAAAAAGTACATTTATTGGACTCCAAGTGGCACAGATCTATATGTGGAAAATAGCTCAAAGTGCTCCCACTGCTGCATTGGCGCTGTGTAAATGTTTATGAAAGAGCATGGATGTGTTAGATTGGACTGATGAACAACTTAGGTAGACAGGCATATGAAAGTGAATAGGTGTAACCTAAGGTGTAGAAGTGCTTCGAATGGTCAGAACGGCAAAAGAAACTCAGTACAAGCTCAAGCTCATTTTACAATTTACTCCAAAAAGTCAAGGATTAAAATTTATATTTCTCTCAACATCTTTATCGAACTATTCTTCTCATTTAAAATGACAGTGCTTACTTTTTTTCAGTCCTCTAAGATCCTGCAAAGAATTCAAGAGGTAGAAATCACTGCTTAGCACAAAAATTATTACCTGTAAACTTTTTTTTAGAAGCTGCCAGATTATTATCTTAAGAAGTGTTTAGATACAGGTTATATGCCTTGAGATTTAAAGTGAATAGACATTGAGTGGTTTAAAATGGAGCTCTCAAGTAACCCAATATCAAAAAGATTTGTTGCCCTCCCAAATGTTGATAACCTTTGCAAACAAACACTGTTTGGCTATTGGGAAAGATAAGAAATAAATCTGAACACTTTTAAACACATTTCTGTTTTTAGGTCTTTGCAGTATGCCTATGGGGTTTTCGATCAATTTTTGTTCCTACATTTTTATTACTGTGAAGGTGATATCTCAGTAAAGGCAAACATGTCCGATATCTAGGTCAAAGTAACACAAATACTGCAATCTGACCAGAAAAAACGGGCTTGAGCTGCAAGCAGGTTATGCTAATTTATTTTCCTGTCTCCAACAGAGCCCGTTCAGTGTAATAAACCCTGTAAGAACGGTGGACTTTGTATAGGGTTCAACAGGTGCCAGTGTGCCAAAGGCTTCACTGGAGGTCTATGTGAAACAGGTCAGTCTGTCTGTCTGTTTGATTGATTTTTTTCTTAGTTTTTACTTATCACTAAATCCTTTGCTGTACTCCATTCCCGCAGCTGTGACCACCCCGTGTGTACCACCCTGCCAACACGGGGCCACCTGCAGTCCTCACAACACCTGCACCTGTCCTGAAGGCACTGCAGGCCTGCGCTGTGAAAAACTGTAAGTTTAAATCAAGACTGTAAGTCAAGCTTTCCTGGCAGTAACATCTCTGCAGGGTAACTGGTAATGAGGTTGACTGTACTGTAAAAATACATCTCCAGTGGTGACCTGCAAGATGACCTCACTTTCAACAAACCAGCATCCCACAAAGTTTATTTACTAAGTAGTATCCCCGTGTGTCCTTTAAATGCATATTAATGATAACATGTTGGATAAAAGCTGTTAAGAGAGTAACCCCTTGTCGCTCATATCTCTGTGTATTGTGTCCAGCGAACCTGCTTGCAATACATAAGAATTGATGAATAAGCCACAAGCTTAAAGGCTAGCAACACCTTTTTTAACAGCTTTTCTACCTGGGTTTCTCATATATTCCTGTTTTAAAAGTAAAGGGTGACATGCTATCAAGCAGATATATTTTCTTGGATGCTGGTTAGATTGAAATGCAAACTTATTTCAAAACAAAATGCAACCAGATGTAGCACTGTTAGCCTCTTAGCTTGTGGCTAATTCTCCTCCATTCATTAGTACTGCCAATGTCTTAATTAACAGACCAATCCAGAAGAAGCCCCCCTCCACCACCACCACAAACTGCTGTCAAAGCTTTCTGATGTAAAATCATCTTCACTAATTTAGGTGCGTTCACACCATACAGTGAGTGCAACAGCTCGTTTGCCAAATGGGTTTGGATGTTAATGCAAAGTATGCAAGGTTAGAAATAATATTCAGAGAACTTGATAAATTAGATCTGACTGTCAGATTTCACCAATATTTTGTTATCCTCAGCCTGTTTTTTTTATCAGTATCTTGCATTTATTTATGTTAAACAACAACGACTGTATTAATACTCTATATATTTTGGTCCTGAAGTGGCAAGACTGGTTTAAATGTGACCTGTAGCTCCTTTACCTCATGTCATTCCTAAGTCTCTCTCCCCAACTTTCAATTCTATTCACTGTCCTGTCACTCAAATAAAAGCATTAAAAGTCAAATAATAAAATGTATTTAAAAAGACAATAGTTTGGAAAATTCACCCTCTGTGCAGCTTCAGAGCCCCTCAAATGTTTGTTGCAGGTCTAAGTTTTTATTTATTTATTTTTATTTAACCTTTATTTAACCAGATAAAAGACCCATTGAGATCAAAATCTCTTTCACAAGGGTGACCTGGCCAAGAGGAAAAATAAGTATGGCTGAACAAATGTTAAATTTGTCCCATCCACAATATTAATATTACAAAAATAAGAATCATACCATTTTGGAGGAGAGGGTTTACAAACGTGTAACAAAAAGAAAAAGTTTTCTTCTGCTTTATTAAAAAAGGGTGAGTATTTAGGTTGAAAATAATAGGAAATCATGGTCTCAATTTAGAATAAACCATTTCTCTAACCTATATGGACCCTTCCATGATTTTGGGCCCCAGAAAGCTTTCCCCTTTATCCCTTCTTATAGGCTGACCTGTTTAATGTATTTCACTGATTCATCTGGGAGAGAATTCATAAAAAGTGTTTGGGGAGGTCTGAACCTTTCAGGATCGTATCCAGGGGATGATTGTTTAGTCAATCAACATTTAGTTGTAGACATTAAGTTTGTAGATTTGGTATTTGTTTTTCATTTAATAAATAAATGCAATCAAGATCTGATTAAACTGCTACTGAAGCTGATAGCATCTACGGTAAACCCTGTTCGTGTAGTCACCTTCTGCTGTTGTCTTGCTCGTAGCTCGTTCCTCTTCTTGCACTAAAGGACTCTGATTGGGCCATATAGCTTTGGACCGCTCACAGACGTTTTAGATTGGGGCTTGGTAAGATGGATCTGCCTGATTATAGACATCGGATCAGGCTGGTCCAGCTGCTGTGCAAGGTTACTTATGGGCGACCTTGCAAATAGATTATGTAAAACAACTGATATTATTATGACTGTATTATTTTTGCAGTTCAGGACTTGTCTTGAGTATGTGAACCTTGTTAATTTTCTGTTCATTGATTAAATATGAGCATATCATTTTGACATAAAAGATCATTTGTCTTGACCAATAATTTAAATAATAAACACTTGATGTCACATAAATCAGACTACTTCTCCTTGTCATTGTTGTGAGTGCTTGTGTTTTGTGTGTTTCCCAGGACTTGCCCTGTAGTCACCACTGTGGTTAGTATGGCTCGAGCGGTAAGAAAGGCTTTCAAGGAGAGTTATGTTGACCGCTGTGGACCACTTGGAGTTCAGCTCTGCACTAAATACAGGTAACACATTTCGTTATTTTGTCCAGATCTGGATAACTGATGATGTTAATGTATTTACAGTAAGTGATAAGTGGGACATTAGTTAATTTTTTTTTTATTTATTTATTTTTTTTAAACAGAAAACAGTTTATGTACTTCTGCAAATTCATGACTAAATACACAAAATATACTGTTTATAAACAAGGTCAAATCAAGGGAATATTTGAACCAAATTTGTAACATATATGGTTTTGATTTGGAGCTTATGAATAACAAAGCTGTCTCTCTTTGCAGGATAAACCAGGCACGGGTGTACCTACAGGCCTACAGGGTGGGCTACAAAATCCAGTGTCAACAGAAAAAGGGCAGATAAATAAGTTGCTTCTTGCCAGGAGCAAAATATCATTCAACAGAAAACAACTGGGCAATGGTATGAGGCATGGAATGATACATTAAATGGTACAAGCTATAAACTAATAGAATTTTCTGTGTGCATTTCTACAGTCTTTACATGAAGTAAAAGGGTTTACTGCATTCAGTTTCAGCCTTAAATATGGCTTTTATTTGCCTCAAGCCTGTTAATGATTCATCCATAGATCTCAAACATGATCCTTGAATCTGTTTTGTACACAATAATATGTTGTTAACTAAGTAATATAAATTCCATTTAAGGATGGATGTGATTGTTCGTATGTGGCAGCTAAAAGTTAATAAATGTGACTGTTAAACATGTCTTACAAAATGGTGTATTGTGAACATTTTTTATTTACTGTTACTGAGCTCTGGTCAATTATTGACATAGTAAATGGATTGTTTCTTGGAATATTACCAATTAAGATTAATGTCACTCACCCCTTTTAAAGGTTAGTAGTTTGTGTAAATAACTTTTCATGTAAAATGGTAAACAAAATTGAAACAGAGTGGATAGTTAAAATCAGCACGCACACCCTATTTATGCACTGATGTAAGTTTTTTTTTTTTTTTTTTTTTTAAGTATATATACTTTTACTTGAGTATGTTCTTTGGGATGTACTGTAGTTGGTTACATTTTACATAATATTTGAGTATTGAGTTAAAAGGATGAAATGAAAAGTTGGGCTGAAAAAAAGTTTTCCATCAACTTTTGGTATATTTTTATGACATCAAAATTTGACTTGACTAATAATGCCAAGTTTAGTATCAGATTACTGAAGCAGTATTTGAAAATATTTTCATTTGGGATTAGTCACCCAATGGATCAGAAAGATGGAGTGCTCCAGTGCTGGTTACATGTATTTAAAAACCTCTTGTAACTACATTTTAGTGGAGTTTTCTTCCATTCTTCCTATGTCCACTTCCTTATCTCTTTATTACATTTTATTCTCTTTATTTACTTATTGATAGCTTTCATCTCCCTGTATCATTGGTCCTCCTGGTCTCTTTTTAGGTTGCTGGTGTTCTCTCATGTTTTATGTTGTATTGCCTGCTTGTCATGTTTGAGTTAGCCCTGCTGCCTGGGTTTAATTGTTTGCATTCTTCAGGTTGTAGTCTGAGTTTTTAGTGTCCTTGGTTTGTTTCCTTTGCGTTTCAATTATTGCACCTTGTTCCTATGTCTGTTCTTGTTTGTTGCCAGATCACTTTGTAAACCTTTGACTTTAAAAGTGCTCTATAAATAATATGTTATCATATCTGGCTATATTAGCTAGTAAAGTGGTATAAAAACTGATAAACATTATAGAAGGTCTTAGAATATAGACAAAAAAGGAAAAGTATATTGTTCATAAAGCAATTTATGTTATATCATCTCTAGCCAAATGTAAACTAAAATAGAGGAGAATTTAACAACGACCCATAAGTCTATTGTTCATTGAAATGAAAAAGTAAAACATTTCGGGGTTTTTTTTAGCTGGTTTGGACCAGTTTGGACTATATTGAAGTTGGTGCTATAGATCTATGTTTCATGTGCTCCTGTCCATCTTATAGGGTCATAACTACTTTTTAGAAAGTCAACTTGTGTAAGTAACTTGCTTGTAATTTACATAGTGTAAGTGTAAATGTGAAAATGGGATATGCTAAGAATAACCAAATATTCCATGGTAAACATAATTACAGTAATAGTAAAGATATGTGTTTATTATGATGTTATGCAGAAACAATTTTAGTATGTTCTTAGGTAATTGCTGCATTGTTGTTATTATATATACAGTATATTAAGTCTTTAATTCAGCTTTTTATTTGCTTAATTTACTGTGTTTTCTTAATGCTTGTGGAAACACTAAAATGACTTATTCCTTCACACTTATATCCAATTTTTAATAAAGTTATTTTAACAAATTTGAAACCTTTGCATAATGATTGTGACTTTCTCACTATGATGCAGGAACTCTGAATACAACTCTCCAGTGCCCTGTTTCAAGGTTCAAGGACGCAGCCACTGCATCAGACAAATTTCAATCTCAATCCGGCCCTCTGAAGACCTGATGCTTCATAGAGATGAGTTTGTTTATATTTACTGATAATAATGGTTCTACTCAATGCCAGAATCTCTTCAATTCTGGTACTTAATGAGACTGTACATGGCTCATGACAGCCTGCAATTTAATCAATGATAAATAAAGGAAATTACCAAGGAACACAAACCGCCTCATAGGATTTTTCACAGTCACACTACGTAACTCGTGTTCATCTTAAATATAAAAAATTACTCAGAAGGGTCAAATTCTCATCAGTATTACCTACACGGATGAATATTTATATTAAATTATTGCTAAACAGAGTTTAAAAATGTCTGTTCATTGTCTCAGTGTATTATTTCTGTATACTGTCTGTCTCATTTTAAAAGCATTCATATTGACGTGTAGGTTTGATTAATGTTTGTGATGCAGATTTTGTGAAACAATATTACTTTATTTTCTTAAGCATTGTGATATCATTATCCATCTTAAAAATGTGATTAGGATTTTGCTATGAACAAGCAGCCCTACAAGGTTGAACAAAATAAAAAATGAGCATAGATTTTTTTTTTTATTATTTTTATTATTTACAATGGATGTAAGCATGTTGATATAAGCGGAATGAGAGCTCAGACAAAAGAAAATTAAAGACCCTTTTGGGCATGTTTTTGTCAGAGTTTCTCTAAGCGTGAAGTTGCACAGATTCTGTAGTGACATGGTGCTAGTGTGACCCCAAAGACATAGTCCATCACTGGTTTTACCCCAGCAGGTATGGAGAAGGTGAAATGTTGCATGAAAGAAATGAAGAAAAGGAAAAGCTCCATCTTTGCCAGGTTCTCACCAAGACACAGCCGTTTACCTGAAATAGGAAAACAAACTCCAAGTCAATTTTGTAATTTCTTTTTTGAAAGCTGGATATTGGAAGTGTATACATGCATCAAGAGTTGCTGCATGAAAATTCCCATGGAAATAAACATAAGGGGCTCTAATTTTGTAGACCAGGCACAGGCGCAGGTGTGCAGCGCCAACGGAGTGTGTCCAGCGCATTTCTGCAAGGTTCCTGCATGGCTCAGTCTGGCACAGCGAGGCACACCCACACCTCCGGGCACAAGTGGCAACAAGGGAGGAGAGAAGGCGTGAGTGGGTTTAACACAGTCTTCACCAATCAAATGAACACCTCTCCTCGCCTTTGAATGAGCTGCAGGCGAGGCGCAGTGACAGTTTCACCTCATCATGGAGCTCCCATGAGGAAACTGATCTGCTGGTCCGAGAGGTCCAAGCACGCAGTACCAAAAGATATGGTAATGCAAACAGACCTCCACGGGCTGATGATGCAAAAACAGCCTGGGAGGAAGTTACTAATATTATCAATCAAGTTTGCCCACATATTCTGAGAACCGCTGCCCAATGTAAAAAAACGGTTCAAGGATGTAAGGAGAAGGGGCAAAAGAAAGCTCTCAGATCAAAGAAGGCACACGGTGGCCCCTCCACCAGCCTCACTTTGAGCTCAGCGGAGGAGGACACATCCTCCACACTCTCCCTGATAAGTATTGAGGGTTTTAGTGGGATAGAAGTTGGGATTACGGGTAAGGCAAAAATATTGTTCTACTAATGAAGACACTCACATTTAGTAACATATATTTAAACCCCGCATAATAAAGATGAGTGGTGTGGACAGATCACAACATGAATCAGAAGCACCTGTGCTGAAATGACGCATTTTCATCGTTTGTATGTGAAATTAACTTGTTTTACCCTATTGAATCATGATCGTTTTGGCATGTAACTCCTGATTACACAAAACCAAAGATGTGAATACATTTGATTAACTGTTTATTGGCAACATATCCGGCTTCGTTTCCAGCTGCCTGTCGGGTGTTGATGGAAAAATTATGTGCGCATTTGCATGTCAGACTAGACTAGAGGACACTGCATGTATGGCTGAACCAACAGCGGTCTGATCCCTGCCACCGTGGACACAGTGTGCTGGAAAGACCCGGTGGCGAAGAAGGTCAGAGCTGCTGTCACTTTTACAGCAACTGGGAGAGCGCAGGGGCCACATGGTGACGCGCATCGGAGGCCACGATGCGCGTCACCGTGCGGACCACCTTGGGGTACAGATGTAATCTGTTCCTGTGTCATGAATAGGAGTACAAAATTAAGTGTTAATTACATTTAAACACAGCAGCAGGCTAATCCATTCATCATGCTTGTGATCCACCTGCATTCCTGGTCTGTCATCGCCAAATAGCAGAACCTTAGGTGAAATAATCTCTCCCAGTACTTTCTCCTCATCCTCCTTGCAATAATGTACTCCATCTTTTTAGATCACGTTAAGAATAAAGATGAAAACAGAGAAATATGGGCAATCACAGGTAAATCCTAAAGACAACGAGTGACTTACATTTATTCAGCGAGCGTCTCTCTCTTTTTTCTTTACTTTTGAATTTCATGAGATGAGAGAAGCTGGATATTTCGTATCGGATGATGTGGCTGTTTGTGGGTGGCTTGAGGGATGTGAACTCATTAGTTTGCATCACTCTTCCAGCTGCAATCAGGTTGAGTTTCTATTATGACAAACGTCTCTGATCTGACATCAGATGTGACGGGACAATTAATATAGATACAAATGTATGTGCTGGTTCAGACGGTCACATTAAATAGTGGTTGCTGTGATTGTTTATTGCATTGAAATGTGCCTGACACTCGGGATACCTGCCTGTGAGGTTTTGGTGACGTGTGCGCACTGTGCGCCTGTCAGCCAAATTTCCACTGCACCGGCTGTGCTTCGCCTGCGCCGAGAATGGACCAGGTTGGAGCTGGTGAGCTTTCAGCGCACCTTCCACGCAGTTTTTTGGCACAAAATTGTCACTGTGCCAAGCTGACTCTTTCAACACCTCCCCCTGGTGCGCCGTCACACCCATCTCGGTGCAGCCGGTCTACCAAATTGCCAAATTGGCTGTGCATGGCGGTGGGCCAGACAATATTACCACTGCGCGGGGTGCACCAGGCTGCACCACCCTGCGCCACCCTGAGTTGCGCCAGAAAATTAGGGCCCTATGTATGACATGATGTAGCCCATCAAAAGAGCTCACTATCCTGTTAGGGGCCAAAATAACATGACTTGCTTAAAAGTGTGGTAGTTCTGTAAATAGGAGTAGATCCATACTTATTACTTGGGTGCCCAACTTGAGCTTTGACTTGTGCAGGGGCGCAGATTGAAGTGTGTGTGCTAAATTTATATTTCTTACCTTGGAAAGTAAATTAAATCTGCTTTTAAAGCAAAAACTGGTCTTGACCCGTTCAATTTATTTTAAAAGGGAGCCACCACGGAACAGCAAATGTATTATCCTGTATGAAACGCTGGTGATCCTTAGGTTAATCAGAAATAATTATGAGGATTATGTTTGCATAAACTGGTTCCACACTTCTGTTAAAGCAATGAAATATTATAATAAGACCAGAAAAAGTGTTGCCCCTCACCTGCAGAGAAAGGGATGAAAGAAGCTGGCTTTTTGATCTTGCCCTCCTCATTCAGAAAGTGTCTTGGGTTGAAGGTAAAAGGTGTTTCCCACTCAGTTTTGTCGAAAAGGGCAGAGGTCAGATTGGGAATGACTGTAATCCCCTGTTGATTAGAAGAAGTATAACACATGCTGTTGTCCTCAAGGTCAAAACATAACAGGATTGAAAGTAACACATTTTTAAAAGACAACTTTCACCAAAGAAAAAGGATTCCCTGCCTTGAGTGCAACACATTTTTGTTTCATGATATTTATGCAAGTAAGTGAGACTTTTCATTACAGTTGTCAAGAAAAAGATAACTTGATAGTTTTCAACATACACATATTAAACCCTGGGCTTTGAAAGAAATTGTTCACATAACAGGAAAAAATAACTTATAGTAACAATGACAAGTAATTTATGATCTGATTTTTAGCTAATTATCATGTTCTAGTAATTTTTTACTTTATTTGAACAAAAATATTTTGTAAAAACTCTTGAGTCTTGAGTTTAAATTTACAGAAAAAAAGAAACTGTAGACATGAATTTATGACAACGTATTTGTTACTTTACAAAACAAAGTATCCCTGAAAAATTTACTTTCAGTCACATTTCCTGGATCTACATTTTTGACCCTTACCAATGAAGTAGAAAATAAAGATCTTTTTTCAAGGACTCTCTATTATTTTGTTTGAAATATTTTGCTGTGGAATCTAAACAAGTAATACATTTCCAATTTTGTTACTACTGTATTGAAGTTTACAGTGCTGGTTTTGTGACAACCTTACTTTGCAGTTATAAAATGCTACCTTTGGGATGGTAAAGCCTTGCAGTTGGACATCCTTGTTGGTCATATGAGGCACACTGAGAGGAACTGTGTTGCCCATTCTTTGGACTTCATGGAGGACAGCATCAGTGTAGGATAAATTTACACGATCTTCCATTGATGGCTGTCTGGACTGTCCAATCACTTTGTCTATCTCAGCCTGGACCTTTGCTGTGGGAAGAAAAACAAACAGGGGTATTTCATCAGGGGGCCGCAAGTGTGAATAAAAACAGCCATGTAAAGATGACGTACACTGACTTTAGCAATTTGAGTGAAAAGACATAAATTCCCTTCAGTACAAACTTTAAACATGTAATGTGAGCAGATCCATTTCATTTCTAGTTTCTATTAATTTTTGCACATTTTTGAATAAGACCTGACCAAGTAAAAGCTCTTACCCTGGATCTCAGGGTACTTTGCCATGAAGAGCAAAGCCCAGCGCAGGGTGGTGGATGTGGTCTCAGAACCAGCCACAAAAAGGTCTAAAGCACTCTCTACCAGGTTTTCCTCATCAAAAGTGCTGTCAACTTGCCCCTTGTTCTGAGAGAAACAAAATACATGTGAACAAAATTCAGCAAAATATAAAGAATTGAATCACAAACAAGGGCCCACTTGTAAGCCAGGAAAAAAAAATCACAGCTCATATGTCTTTCCTATTTTCTTTTTGATCACACAGTTATTTTGTTAATGATTTTGTTGTCAAAAAGCAGATGAACTCACTATCTTTATCTTTAGGTGCAAGCTTTATAGCTTGCATCTAAACCAAAATATGCCACCAAACAAGGGTCTATTGTTTACACTGTGTAAACTGAGCTTAATGATACGTTTTTTCTCACTTTATGAGAATGGAACAACGCTGATGATGATTGCTGTCTAGTTTTCATTGTGTGCAGTCTAGTAGATCAATGATCATTTCAACAATGATGTATTTGAAACTAAAATTTTCATATTAGAAATGTAAGTGTTGAATTTGGCCTAGTAATATCATCTGATATTGATTACAGGCTTCTTAATTGTATCAAATCAATATTGTACCAAGGCAGGCTTTGTATTATTAGCAGATATTTTATCATAGTCCAGAAGATTGATATTGTATCGTATAGAGATAAATTACTTCGTTAGCAAAAAAAATTGAACAACTTCTGTCATGAGTTGGAGCTTAAAACTCTGATGAATAAGAAGTTAAATGGATCTTACAGGGCCATGCAAGTGGAAATGTGATGTCTGCTCTCAACAGTATAAGCAGGTGTTTCTTTAAAAACAATAATTTTTATTTGATTACTTTTAAATTTCTTTAAATAACTTTCACTTAGAGAATAAGAAAGCTGACGTATCTTTTTGCACAGCAGTAGAGTGATTATGTTGAAGCACACAAAGGTTAACCTGCTGTGCAACCATGCCGCCCGTTTTGAAGCTAGATCTGCCTATTTCAAATCTGTACTCAGGCAGATTCATCTTTCAAAGCTCCAAATCAAAACTATCGATAAAGGCACAGCCCAATCAGTGTCGCTGAAAGCAGAAAGAGATGGGAGCCATGAGCGTGATGGCAGCGAGCAGCAACTGCTTGTACAGAGATTAGCACAGATTTAACAACAGCTTCAGTATTTTTTTTTTTTTTTTTTTCCGATCCAGACACCACTTCTTCACTCAGTGAAAAATAACACTGATAGCAGTTCTAGATGGAAAAGATTTCTTTGCTTCTTTATAGACATGTTTTGGTGAAAGTTTACTTAATGAATTGTTTTACTATTTTTTACTTTACACCGCAGCACTAGTGCCAGCCTACGACATCTAATTGTCCTGTAATGAATTTGACTGACAGTATGATCCTCCAGTCACCTTCCATATATGTTTTTAAAAGGCTCTGCCCTTTTTATTCACTTTCTATGGGAAGTTTCCCAGATGGACTAGTGAAGTATATGCTGTAAAGAATAGTGTATATCAAACTGTCTATCTAGATAATCTGGTTAAATATAACTCAGATAACCTGTAGGATGCGTAAACTGTAGACTGTTGAGTGTGGTGGCTGTGAACACACTGATACTGTCTAACATAAGGTGAGGTGGCACAATGGTTTAATTTGATGCTCAAAACACAAAAATGAATGATTATATCAAAAATGAAAGTCACACCCCACTTAAATTACCAGCTTTAAACAGTGAACCTTATCTTTTGACTTGTCTGTCAATATGTTATTTATTTATTTTATTTAACCTTTATTTAACCAGATAAAAACCCACTGAGATCAAGGTCTCTTTCACAAAGGTGACCAGACCAAGAGGTCAACAGCACATGTCATGAAAAAACATATTGGGTCCTTATGCTTTGCAGGAACAAGTAGATCTTTGTGAACAGCACAGTACAATGAATGAAGAGTTTAATTTAGTGCCCCCTACCACTGACTTACCATTTGTATCTCATTCAGGTAGCAGTCGATGTAATCTCTTAGGTCTGAGGGATCCCAGTTTTGTTTGTGCTCCTTAAGCTCTTCTCTTATGAAGTCCTTTGCTTTATTAAAAATGTTCAGAAATGTGTGATGTTGCCCTGGTATGAGTCTCATCAGCTGAGGGAATGAGTTGTATAACTGCAGAGTAGAGCAGATTGATTCGATTAAGTGGAGCAGGAATTTATGTATCTGACATGCTATCTGGAGAAGTCTCTGCTTAAGATTGACCTCTGCACACAAAGGTTAACTGCATTTTCCCACAGTGCTTTTGTTCTGAATGTTTCTGGGCCACTTATTTAGTAATCGGTGTGAAGCTATTTAAAACTTTGCCTTGGCTCTTTTAAACTATCTTTACAAAAAATCACACACATTTTAAATCACATAGTCAATTGTCAAATACATAAGTGATTGAAAGATCATATTATGAGTGCCATTTATTAACTTCACACCTACCTTTCTCTGTATGTGCGTTTTTGTGATTAAATGCCTGTTAGATGCATGTTTTTTATGTTTATAAAAGTCTTTGATAAAGGAAGGGTACCTCAAACCCTCATAATGAACTAACCCATCTCTGTACAGATATGATAAAGTGCCTGTAAACTGGAGAGGGAGAGGGATTAGATAATTCTATTATTTATTGTTATTACTATTCTGGCATGTACAGGGCTCCTAAACCTCCTCTGTGTGCAATTAGTAGTTAGATGTTTTTCTTGCTGGTCTTGAACAGTCAATATTATTCATTTGCTTTCACAATCAAGCACCCCTAGATGGTGATGTATGTTTGTATACCAAGAGTTAAAGTTACTTTAGGGACCTTATTTCATGTTGATTTCTGCACCCTTTCATCAGGTGACACACTGATCAAGAAAAATAGACTACAGACATATACATCATTAATATACAATAGAGATGATCAATAATCTTGTGTTTTGTTAACTTCTGTAAGTTATTCAGGGGTATCAGCACTGCCGTCAGTCAATTTTGTTACCAGATTAAAAATAACTCCTTAGAATATGCTTTATCTGTCAAGAAAAAAAATCCCCCTAAGTTTAAATATGTTAAACTTTTTTAAGACCTCCGAATATAAAATTCAGCCCCTGGTTTGGTTAATTTTCAAGTTTCAGTTGTTCATTTTTCAGTACAGCATCTGTATTACTCAATTTGTGTGGGAAATATTACAAAGCAGTGGATTGTATATTTCAGCATAACTTGAAAATGCCTTACCATTGCCCATATTGACGCTTCAGACTGTAGACCTTTTTCAAAGTAGCCAATCAGTGCCCTGAATTCCTCATCAGTGTACTCAAAGCGATGCCCGAAAACCAGAGAGCAGATGATATTGGCGACAGAGTTGTTTAGCAGGAGGTGTGGATTGAAGGGCTTGCCTCCACAGTGAAACAGATCATGAAAAGTTAGTCTTGTCCATGCCACTTTCTTTCATAGAATGTGCAACAGTATATTTGATATTTACTTACCTTTGTGTCTGTCTAAGTCTTTTAAACAATATGTTAATTCATCCAAAACCACACTTTCAAGTGTCTTCTTTCCAAGGCCAAAATTTCTAAGGGTTGAAAGTGCAAAACGCCTCTGCTGCTTCCATACGTGACCATTACTGAAAAAAACACCTTAAAGGAAATACAGATAAATTCTGAAAAAGACAACAACTTGTAAACTAAAAGAATCTTGAACACATTTTGGTTTGAGTTTAAATTGTATTGTCTCTGTCATAGACAGAAATGCACAACTAATTCCCGGTCCGGAGAGCTTTAATTAATACTAAAACGAAAAGACAGCAGAAGTGTATGTCATCTTGTCCTTCAGGTAGCAGTTTTGCCTCTGGGTACACACCTAATCCATTGCTCAAGTCCATTTGCAAAGGCAAGGGTGGCCGGTCAGCCAGACTATCCCCCTGATTTACAAGAGCTTCTTTCAGAACCTTAAACCCATTTAAGACCACCAGCCACTCCATGCCCATCCTCAGACTGTACACATCTCCATATTGCCCTGCAAGCTTACACAGAAAAAAAAAGTCAAACAAAAGGGGCCCTTTGATTTTTCTAAATAGCTGTTTAAGAAATTTTGCACATTTACCTTTGTCATACTTTCATGGACTTTGCTGTGGTCTACTGAAAACAGGTTGCCAACAATAGGGAATGCAAAAGGTCCTGGAGGGAAGTTGGCTGGCCGGCGGTTCTTAAAATAATGTGAAACAAGGATAAAAATGATGGTGAAGAGCAACAGACTTCTGACATCCCAGTTCACAAATGTTCCAGCAACAGCAGACATTGAATCCATCTTTGAGCTTGAGTCTGTCTGATTGAAGCTAAAGAAAATAAAGGTTTGTGTGCCTCTGAACTAAGTTAAGTAACCTTTTGTCTTTTGTAAAGGGAGAAACTTGAGCTGAATTGAACTTTGATCTACTTATTCACCAAACAACATTGTAAATCATTGACAGTATGTCAAAAAAAAAAAAAAAAAAAAAACCTCGAGTGTCCTCGTTTTACTTTTCATATCTCTATTATAATATCAGCATATCTGTCAGTATTTCACCATACTCACCAGTTCCTTGCTTCAGTCCTCTCAGGATATGACCCCAGTTACAGAGACTCAGCTTTTTCTGTGTTAAGTAGTCTTACATGTGTGACTCATGTAAAAAAAAATAAAATAAATAAAAGTACAACCCCATTAGGTTTTTGTGTCCTGCACTGGGGTCTAGACACTGCCCATCTATCCAATCAAACTATCAATGTACACTGAATCACTACAGAGGTGGCGTAAAAGTTTGAATACTGACATCTAGAAATATAAGGAAGCCCTGACTTCCCCACAGACGGAGGTACACAGGGCATCCTTTTCTCAAAAGCAGGCATTACCAGTGTTAGCTTCACAAATACAACACTTAACAGTGGCTATTGACCAGCTATCAGCTCCAGCTTTGTGCCCAGCCCTGTCAGGTCTACAGTTGTTCACCTCAGAGTGCTATGGCCCTCTGCACTCTGACCCTTCATTAAATAAATGCAAAGTTTCCAGACATGGTGGTCAGACAAAGAGAGATTCCTTCTCAAGGTTTGTGTATATGGCCCTCTTACAGAGCATTGAAACCATGAAGGAGCCCTTCTCCATCTGTGCCTCTGGAAAGCTACATGTGCACAAATACTGCTGAATTTTACAGTAAACTGTTTAAGCTGCCAGGAGGGTCACAGACCAAAGCCTTCGACTGAAATTGCAATGTGACACTACACAGTTAATCAAGTCCTCCACTTGGATGAGCCAGTGAGTGGAATGTGTGAGAGGACATACAGAAGTCACAGGAACACTGCGAGAGAAAGAAGGGAAAAACTGACATGGTGTGCTCCTACATTAAAGAAGACAACAAAAATTTAAGTTTTGATCAAGTGAGGACAAACTGTTATTATAATAGCATCCCCATTAGCAATGTTACCAGTAGGCCAAATGTTTCAATATGGCTCCTGTCTTTTGTGCAGTCATACTGAGTGAGATCGGATCTTGAGAGAGTTAGAGAGAAAATATTTGGAGTTATGTGCTGAGATTGTTTGTTAAAAAATAATTTTAGAAACTTGATTACAAAGCAGAAAATTACACATATGTCCTTCTAGAATAAAAACCTTCAGGCCTTTTAAGGGGTTTTTGTTAATACTGTTTGAAACAAGATTTTATTTATTTGGATATTTCATTAGAAGCCCTACTATTATTGTTATTATTTTTTATAATTCTTCAGTTCATGGCAAATGTTGTTGTTTTTTAATGTTTATTTTGAACTAGACAAGTTAGACATTATGATTTTTTGGATGATTTTCAGAGGAAATTTCCTTGATCTGGACCTACTCGAATTTTAATTGAAGATCCCTGATCTAGAGTTATTTAGATTCTAGTTTTGCCTCCTGGTCCTCACTTAGTCCATGATTCAGGTCCATTTGGAGTGGGCAGTCAGCCAGATTGTTTCCCTGATTTACAAGACTTTCTTTTAGAATATCAAAACCAGACCACCAACCACTTCTGACCCATTCTCAGACTGTACACATCTCCATATTACTCTGCAAGCTGTGGGTGAATGACAAAGGAGGGAGATCTTAAAGCATATTTCACATCAAAAACATAAGTCAGAGTGTGAGGTGACCTTTGTTGACCTTTTAAAAAGCATTTTTAACTTTTGCTCATTTATCCGTGCCATACTTTCACAGAGCCTTTTGTAGTCAACTTAGAAAATGTTGCCAACAATGGGTAGAGTCCATGGTCCTGGAGGGAACCTTGCTGGCTGCCTCAGATCATAAGTGGTGAGGGTAACAAAAGAGCAGAGGACTTTTGACATCCCAGTTCACAAAGGTTCCACCCACAGCAGATATTAAATCAAGCTATCAATCAATCAAATTTTATTTATAAAGCACTTTTCATACAAAAATGTAGCACAAAGTGCTGTACATTCAAGCTGATAAGTGTCATGGGATACAAAATATAAAACAATACCCTTCCCACCCTCCCAACCCACATTCAACACACACAACCACTCACGCGCACACAGCCACAGATGACTAGGGAATCACCATCGTGAATTAAAAACGAGATAACACAGGAGCCAAGACTAAACTGATAAAACCATGATAAGGTTTATTAAAGTTAATAAAGCACTAAAAGTCAATTAAAATACAACATGCTGAAAAACAAACAATAAAAGAAAATAAACAAACAGAAGTATTAAAACACAAAGTATTAACTCTTAAAATAGAGTAATAAACACATAATGCAGATTAAGAGAACAAAACAACAATCCACTAAAAGCCAGACTCAAGAGGTAGGTCTTGAGTTTGCTTTTAAACATATGAACAGTAGGTGCTGTTCTCAGGTCTGCAGGTAGACTGTTCCATAGACGGGGGTCATAATATTGAAACGATAATTCACCATAAGTTTTGGCTTTTACTTTGGGAACAATTAAAAAAAACACTACCTGAAGACCTGAGGGCAAAACTGGGCTTGTGTGGTAAAAATAAAATCAGATAAATAGGAAGGACCAAGACCATCAAGGGGTTTAGAAACCAATAAAAGAACCTTAAAATCCATTCTGAAAGACAAAGGTAGCCAAGGCAGAGACTTTAAAATTGGGGTGGTGTGGGCTGTCTGTCTGGTCTTCGTCAGCATGCGTGCAGCATCCATCCTGTAAACCAGAGCTGGCGTCTGTCTAAGTGAAGCTCTACTCTGGGAAAGCAGAACCTTTACCATCTTCAGTGCCTCCAGAACTCAGCTGCACGGATACTGATGAGGACCAGAAAGAGAGCCCATATTACACAGATTTTAAGGTCTCTGCATTAACTATCCACTTCTTTAGAATAGATTTTAATATTCTTTCACTGGTTTTTAAAGCTCTTAATGGTCTTGCTCCTTCTTATTCATCTGATTTCCTTTTACCCTATGAGCCCATTAGAGCCCTCAGATCTTCAGGAAGTTCTCTGTTAACAGTCCCCAAAGTAATAACAAATACTTATGGTGAGGCATCATTTTTTTACACCAGCCCCCACCTATGGAACAACCTACCTGAAGACCTGAGGACTGCACCTAAGGTTAATGTTTTTAAAAGCAAACTCAAGACCTACCTCTGTAGTCTGGCTTTTACCTGAATTTAATGTACCCATCTTAACCGTTTTAGTAATTTAGGTTTTATATTATTTTGTTTTAAATTCAGAATTATCTTTTAGTAGTTTATTGTCTTGTTTTATTGTTTTGCCCCAAGTTCTTCTCAAGTCATTTATTTCTCTGTTTGAACATATTGCCATTATCTTTTAGTGTTTTCATTCTCCTTACAGCACCCTCTTATTATGAACTTTTTTTTTTTTTTGCTTTATTTCAAGTTATTTTTATTTTGTTTGATGATATTTTAATTTTACACTTTTACCTAACCTCCAGTGTTTACTCATTTTAAACCTTTAAGATGGCGTTTCCTCGGTGCAAACTAGGTATGTCTTTTATCTATGATGCATTTTACTAATACCGTGTGTGAACTGTGGGGTGGGTGGGTATAGGGGGTTGGGCGGAGTGGACTTGGGCCATACTTCCTTTTATCCTCTTTAATTTATCTGTCTGTTTGTAAAGCACTCTGTGCTACATTTTCTTGAATGAAAAGTGCTATGTAAATAAAGTTTGATTGATTGATTGATTGATACTCTCAGTGTTTCTCATATGAGATAAAAGTTTGCTTTTCCATGAACCATTCAGTGCAACCTCTGTTCTTTCGCAACAGTACAAACCTGTTTTGATAATTTCCTGGCAACATCTCAATGGGGTCATAGTTGAATTGAACTCTGATCCATTTATTCACTTACTAGAATATCTGACACTGTTACATTGGATTGGATTAGATAAATCTTTATTAATCCCTTTGGGAAACTCCCTCAGGGAAATTAGGATTCCTGTGGCAGTTTGAAAAATAGATAAAAAGATATAGAAAAAGATAGATATAAACAAAAATATAAATAAATATAAAATAAAAATAAATGAATAAATAAAAAATAAAAATATGGCTACTGGCTGGTTACTGCCCCTTCCCATCCTCTGTCTTTCTGTTACCCCTCCTCCATCTGAGTGAGGAGTTGTACAGTCTGATGGCCTGAGGGAGAAAAGAGTTTCTCAGGCCCTGTTTACACGACTACATTTTCGGCCGTATCCGAAGAGTTTTGATTGCATTTTAGCCTCCTGTTTACATGAGACCAGTGCCCGGAATGCTTGAATCCGCAAACTTTTGAAACCAGGGTCCAAGGCGGAGAGTTTTCAAAACGCATCGCCACCCGGTCTCATGTAAACAGGATTCATCGTTTCAGGGGGAAATGCTGACTTCTACGCATGCGCAGTACTTTTTTTAAATGAAGGCTGCGCGCGCATACCAGGAACAACAACAGCTTCGGCCATCTACTGAGTAACATGTGTGCTGCTTACCGTGCTTGGTTTGTTATCCAGACAAAACTTTTCAGACAGATTTGCTGTCCTGACAGATCTGTCGTCCAGACAAGAGACTCCTGCGTCTTCGTGCGTCCACTCGCCATTATTGTTTGTGAAAAGTTTTTCTTCTTCGTACGTGTGTTGTAACAGCGCTGTTTCTCTGCAAACCTACATCGCCATCTACTGGACTGGCATGCACGCTACAGCGTTTACAGTCGTTCTCGAGTCTCCGTCTGAACGCAGATCGTTTTTGTTGACGCAAAGGAAAAACCTTTTCGTTTCAGGTGAGAGCGTCTCCATGTAAACAGGGCCTCAGTCTGTTGGTCCTACACTTGCAAGATGCAAGATGTCTTCCACAGGGTGGGCACTCTCCTTAGCTGCAGGCTAAGGTTGAAGATGTGTTGTAGCAGTTCTCCCAGTTCACAGGCCTTTAGTAGCCGGGGACACACCTTGCCCGGGCCTGCTGCTTTCCTGGGGTGTAGCTTCCTCAGCTGTCCTCTGACCTGGTCCACAGTGACGTATGAAGGAGGCTGTGTTGAAGTGGGTGAGGAGGAGGAGGGGGCTGTTCCTGTAATGTCCAAGGTGTGCTGAGAGAAGAAGAGGTGGTTGCAGTGAGGGAGAGGGTGGGGGGGGGGGGGCATGGGCTGGTTGAACCAGTTAAAAGTCATAAGTTCATTCGCCTTCTCTATTGTCCCCCTACGACACTGGTCTTTGTGTTGTGGCCTGTGATGGTTTTCACACCTTCCCAGACCTCCCTCATGTTGTTTTTTTTTATCTTCTGCTCCACCTTTCTCCTGTAGCTGTCCTTCGCATTCTTCCTGTTGAGGACAGCTTTGACTTCCCGCGTTACCCAAGGTTTATTATTAGGGTAACAGTGGGCAGTCTTGGCAGGGGAGACCATGTCTGCACAGAAGTTAGTCCATCAGACTGTGTCAGCCCCTCTATGTCCTCACCGTGGAGGTTGATCAGCTCATCCCAGGCATGGTGCTAAAGCAGTCTCTCAGGGCACTTTCCATTTCAGGGGATCACCTGCCTTTTGACCAGGGGGGTGTACTCTGGCTGTAGGTGGATCAGGTTGTGGCCAGACTCCACTAGAGGGGGGAGGGTTGTAACTCTGTGTGCATCCCTTACATTAACATAAAGCAAGTTGATGGTCCTGTTGTTTCTTGCAGGACAGTCCACAACCTGGTGGTAAGCAGCCAAAGTAGAGTCCAAAGTAGCATGGTTAAAGTCCCCAGAGAAGACCATCATACATGTGCATACACTAACGATGATCCATCCATCCATTATCTATTCCGCTTATTCCTTTTGGAATTGCGGGGGTCTGGAGCCTATCCCATCTGACATCGGCCAAGAGGATGGGTACACTTTGAACCAGTTGCCAGCCAATCCCAGGGTCACAGTGACAGACCGCCATTCACGCTCACACTCATACCTAAGGTAAATTTAGAGTCACCAATCAACCTAATGAGCATGTTTTTTGGTCTCTGGGATGAAGTCGTACTGCCCGGAGAGAACCCATGCATGCACAAGGAGAACGTGCAAACTCCATACAGAAAAGCCCTCCCCGACTGGGATCGAACCAGCAACCTTCTTGCTGTGAGGCACGTGCACTTCCTGCTGCACCACTGTGCCACCCACTAACAGTGATGAGTGAATGATTTCAAGTAAATGATAAAACTCAGAGCCCGTGATACACAGATTCCAGGGCATGCAAGCTCTGAAACATCACTATCGTCCAGCACAGAAATAAACATGTCAGCAACAAGTCACTTTCTGGATTAAAAACATACTAGATTTAATCCCAAAATAAAAATGCAGTTTAAATTGGAACCTCTTTACCAGCTGTTGTATATGTGAGCTAAAAGAAAGGGATTTTACCAGTAAAATGCAGAGATAACTGTAGCTTGAAACAGACTCTTTTTGAGTACCCCGAAGTGTGAATGGAGGGCAGGGTCAATGGCTTGGATTTGGCATTTGAAAACAGCATTAGTTTTGTCTTTTCAGCATTTAAAACAAGTTTTAAGTCGGTATTTTTTCCAAACAGCCATAAAAGGAAGTTGTAACTGGGAGAGATCTTGGCCTGTGCGGATGCTGAGCAGTACAGTGTCAGTTGCATAAAATGAATATGTGTTCTGATGGCATTTTTATGGATATTGTTAATGTAAATGATGAAAAGGACTGGCTCCAGGACTGACCCTTGAGGAATGCCGTTTGTGAAATATGGGTCATAATAACGGTTTTATTAAAGAAGAGGAAAAAATAATTATGCCAGTTAAATCAGGACTAATATTTTGTTGTGTGTTTAATCCTCCATAACTCATTTCAGTTTAGCTTTAGATAAGCTTATTAGAATTTTCTCTCCTCCTATTAGATGTAAACACTGCCCTCCTCCTCCCACTGTGGTAGAGACTTCATTCCCCTCTTTTCTTCTGTGCTCCTGTCATTGACGTTGGATGACTGATTTTTCTCTGACTTCCAAATAATATACCACAACTTTCTGTTGTTTTCCTCAATTAAATTATAAGGCCAGTGATACATACTCGTACTCAATGGTGATGAGACTAACCACGTTTTCACACAGTGCTTTTAGATTAGATTGGTTTCTGAGGCAGTCATTTAGTTGTAATGTGACTGATTAAGTCCCAAATGTTGCTAAGCATTTTCCCTGAAAATCGTAAACTCTAGATTTTCACAAAAAAGAAAAAAAAACAGGTAAAGGTTTGAATCACTTCAGCAGTCTTGCACAGTATTTAAGTGTTTAACAAACCATATTATGGTTGACATTTGTCACAGATCTCCTTCTTTATTGTCCTTTCTGTCAAATTCTGCATGCATTTTTTTTTGCTCATGTTGAGAATAGGTTTTTCCTTTTTTTTTCTAAGAATTACAAAAGACCAAGCCAAACCATCAGTGTCTTGATTGTAAATACAACATTTGCAGAGTATCAAGCCAGGCTGGGCCCAGTTTGAAAATGAATACAAACAATGAAAAAAATGGAAAGATATATTCAAAATACACTGTACAAAAAAATGGACAGCCATAAACTTTACAAAAGCTTTATTTCATTTAAGGGTTCCTTGCACAATGCTAACAGCACTATGATTTAAAACTAAAGCCCAGTAAAAATAAAAATAAAATCAAAACCTTCAGACATCATATCAGTTTGCAATGACCACTGAAAAGAACAGACCAGGGCCAGAGTGAGACTCTTTTTTTCCAGCTCTGGAGTTTCAAGTTCAGACCAGCCTACTTTAATTTAGGAACTATTCATATATAATTTAAGCATCACTAGCTTATGACATTGGTTATGATTTGGCACTATACACATACATTTTAGATGATAAATTAATTAATTGATATAAGCTTAAAGCACTGCCATATTACCTTTTTTGTTTTTGTTTTGATGTATTGATGTTGTTTTCAATGCTCATTGCAAATTTGATGGCAAAGTTATTCTGTCTGTGTTAAACATTTGGTTTTATTAAATATTATTCTCACGTCATAAATTATGGGGCCTTTTAGGGTAGGCTCCATTTTATTTTCTACATTTCATGCACTCCAAACATTTTATCTAAAACTAAATTAGCCCACAAAACTAAAATCGATAAGGGTGGCTTGAAAAAGCACTGTACTGTCATTATTTATGCATTTCTGTAACCAGATTTATTTTTTATATATTTTCTATTATTACTGTTGTAAACTTACAGCATTTGACTCATTATTTTCCCTTCTCTTTATATTACACTGCTCTTTCCACTTTTTCTAAATGCTGTTGTTTTATCTAAACAGTTTGTTGTATTTATTTGTCAGTCAAAGCTTCTCTGAGCGTGAAGTTGCACAGATTTTGTAGTGACGTGGGGCTAGTGTTGTCCCAGTGACGTATTCCAACACTGGTTTCACCCCATCAGGCATAGAGAAGGTGAAGTGCTGCATGAAGGAGGTGAAAAAGAGGAAAAGCTCCATCTTTGCCAGATTCTCACCAAGACACAGCCGTTTACCTGAAAAAAGAAAACAAGTTTAAGTCATTTTACAAGGTGTCTGTCAGAAAATGTACTGCTATTTTCTCTTGTGACCCTAAGGAGTCTTGATCCACTTTTTTTTAGTCTCATCAGACAGATCAGGAGTACTTTGCTGGTGACTATTTCCACAGGAAATTCTTAGAAGACTAATTCACACACTGGATCCTTTAAGCTACTCCTTAAGGGCATACAGGGAGAATAATTCAGAAAAAATACTCAGTTTCTACTAAGGCAAACCAAATTTAATGAAATGCATTGCAAGTTATTAGAATAAAATAATGTGTGTTGTGGTGCTTTAACAATTGGTGTACAGATCACAAATCTCACAGTTCTTTAATGAAAAAAGATGACAGGGCATGAAAGGTTAAAAATGATTTATTTTCTAGTCCTCTGCAAGCCATGACTCAAACGGCGCATTTTTTTTAGACAAAACATGTTGCAATGCATCTCAATCATATATTCAGACTGAATCTGTGATAAAATCCTCCTCGATTTAAATTGTAAACTTAAAAAGAAGTTTGCTGTTACCTAAAAAAGGTAAAGTAAAGCATTACAGGGATGCACACATTACAGCTTGAAATGGCATCATGAATGGGACTTTGTTTTTGTAGTTTTTGGGTGGGCTGTTGCGCTGTGAAACAGAGCTTGTAATATGGCTTGGTATGAAGCCGCAGACTGCAGCAACTATTCGGTTATTGATGTCACAAGAAACCCTCTCTCTTAGGCCCCATTTACACGACAACATTGTCACCAGGAAAAGAAAGGTTTTTCTTTTGCGTTTTAAAAAGTGCTCTGTATTCACATGGATCTGTGGGAACAACTGAAAACGCTGTGGCGTGCATGCTAGGCCAGTATTTGGCGAAGTAGGTTGGTAGTGAAACAGCGGTGTTAGAACATGAGTGAAGACAAACTTTCCATAAACAACAATGGCGAGTGGACGCACAAAGACACAGGAGTTTCTTGTCTGGACAACAAATCTGTCTGGATATTTTTGTCTGGATAACAAACGGAGCACAGTTAGCAGCACTCATGTTGTTCGGTAGACAGCCGAAGCTGTTGTTGATGTTGTTGTTCCTAGGTGCATGTGCAACCTTAATTTGAAAGAGCACTGTGCATGCACTGCGTGTCATTGTTTTCCCTGAAAATGCTTATTCCTGTTTACACGGAGATGGATACCAAAATGTTTTGAAAACCCTGGACCCTGGTTTCAAAAAATTGCGGATTCAGTCACTCCAGGCACTGTTCTTATGCAAACACAATGAAAACTCTCCGCCTTTGGTCGTTTTCAGTGTCCCTTAAATGGCGCCTAGTCACATTCCCCAGTCACACATTCCTGTTTCTCATGGTGATCGTGCACGATTTTCATAATGAAATGTGCATTGGTCGTGGTGCATGCGCTACTTGATCTGGATCAGAGTTTTATAGTCATGGATGTACGCCGGGGAACAGGGAAGGGTCCCGATTGTTTTGAACTGTTCAAAACTGTTGTGGAGAATCGCCGCTGTCAGTATTGTGGGGTGGAAGCCAAATGCAGTCCTAAGGCAAACGGTATTAGCGTGGCATGTACAGGGTTCCATTGGGCTGATTGTGGCTCAATCCAGAAAGCTTTCTGAGGATGATTGACAAGGACGTATAAGTTTGTGCCTCGACTGTGTCCCATTAAAGGAGAAGCAAGCAATTAATAGCATTACCTACTTGCCTGTTTGTCTTCCTCCCTGTTTGTCTTGTCTTGTCCTATCTGTCACGATTTCCCCTTTTTTCACACTGTGGTGTAACACAGCCCTCCCCTTCAGCTCACATCGGGGGTTTAATAAAGTTTGATTTGATGGAGTAGCCTTAAGGGAGGGCTGGTGATGGTCACTGGTAGCAGTGAATCATATTTACATATCTCTCACTGCAAAGAAAAAAATGCATTGGTCTTTTCAATGCTGTCATCTGTCACAGTGCTCAGCCAGGAAGATAATGCAGACAAGGGGAAAGGAAAAAAAAAAAAAATAAAATAAAAAATAAATTAAAGGCGATGCAAGCAACGGGGCTCAATCGGGGCTTACGTGACGCAAACTGGGCTGGAACGGGGCTGATGTTGTGTCAGTGGGATGGAAATTCATGGAATCATCGTTGTATCATTGTTTTGACCTAATTGAAGTGGGACGAACGCCCCCGAAGCGCCGGAGAAGCGTTACTGACGGAGTATGTACGGAGTGTGTCCAGGGGAGACATGGTCATTTCTTCCTGTATCACGCCGCTCAAACCAGCCTTGCCAATCGTGTATGGTTGTGTACAATCAGCATTAGAAACGGGAATGTGTGACTGGGGCATTAGGAAGACCTCCCAGGGGGATATTTGGAGTGTTTTTAAAGGAGAGATAAGTCTGAACAGCACAGCTTATCCACAGAGATGCTGTCAGTCTGCAAGGCATATTCTATCCAATGTTTTTAATAACAATGGGCTCTAATTTCGTAGACCAGGTGCAGGCGGGGCGCACCTGCCCTGCCCTGTGCCGCGCCAACGGGGTGTGTCCAGGGCATTTTGCAAGTTTCGTGCACGGTGCAGTCTGGCGCAGGGAGGCGCACCCACGCCTCCGTCTCTCCCACCGGCGCAAATGGCAGAGAGGGAGGAGAGGAGGCGTGAGTGGATTTAACACAGCCGAGTGTAATCTTCTCCAATCAAATGAATGCCTCTCCTCTCCTTTAAATGCGCCGCGGGCGAGGGGCAGTGACAATTTCCCCTCGGTGGCGAAGAAGGTCAGAGCCGCTGTCACCTTTGCAGCAACTGCGGGAGCGCAGGGGCCACCGGGCCACGCATTGGAGGCCACGATGCGCGTCACCGTGTGGACCACCTCGTGGGACAGATGTAATCTGTTCCTGTGTCGTTATAGGAGTACAAAATTAAGTGATAATTACATTTAAACACAGCAGCAGGCTAATCCATTCATCATGCTTGTGATCCACCTGCATTCCTGCTCTGTCATCGCCAAATAGCAGCACCTTTGGTGAAATTATATCTCCTCCTCATCCTCCTTGCAATAATGTACTCCATCTTTTTAGATCACGTTAAGAATAAAGATTAAAAGAGAGAAATATGGGCAATCACAGGTAAATCCTTAAGACCCCGAGTGACTTACATTTATTCAGCGAGCGTCTCTCTCTTTTTTCTGTTCTTTTGAATTTCATGAGATGAGAGAAGCCGGATACTCTGAACTCGTTAGTTATGACAAACGTCTCTGATCTGACATCAGATGTGACGGGACAATTAATATAGATACAAATGTATGTGCTGGTTCAGATGGTTACATTAAATAGTGGTTACTGTGATTGTTTATTGCATTGAAATGTGCCTGACACTGTGGACACCTGCCTGTGCGGTTTTGGTGACGTGTGTGCACTGTGCGCCTGTCAGCCAAATTACCACTGCCTGGGGTGCGCCTCTCCTGCGCCGAGAACAGACCAGGTTGGAGCTGGCGAGCTTTCAGCGCACCTTCCACGCGTTTTTTTGGCACGAAATTGTCACTGCGCTAAGCTGAATCTTTCGACACCTCCCCCTGGTGCGCCATCACGCCCATCTCAGCGCAGCCGGTCTACCGGTCTAATTGCCAAATTGGCTGCGCACGGCGTTGCACCGGACGAAATTACCACTGCGCTGGGTACGCCAGGCTGCACCACCCTGCGCCACCCTGAGTTGCGCCAGGAAATTAGAGCCCAATATGTTATTACATGAACCAGTACAAACTACAGTAGAAACACAGAACGGAGTACTTTAGTGATCAAAGTCTACAGAAAAAAACATTGATGTTTGGGAATTAGAATCAATCTGCATATAAAACTTTTATGTCATCAGTACATCTTTTTAAGATTTAAATTTTTGTTGTTTTCTTTTTTTTCAGAAAATATTGCCAGAGACTCTTGCAGTGATCAGACAACAAATGTCTGCAAGAGTCTAGAACTTTCTCCTTTAGAAACAGGGACTGGAGTTAGACTCAAACACAACTTTTGAAAGACCAACAAAAATTATTCACAGGGTCGCCAACATGACAGGTTTTCAGACTGTCTATGCCTGAGAGACTTCTTGATCCATACAGGTCATTGTTCATGTCTTGAAGAAGAGGGCAGGCAGAAATCAAGGCACTCTGCTTTGTCGAGGTAAGACCTTGATGTGATGAGCAGGTGAAGAAGGTCCAAGGTCAGATGAAAAACTTTTCATATTTCTCCTAGGTAAGAATGTATCTCAGTCAAGCTGTGCATCATTTGTTGACAACGTACTTTCATAACCTAAATATGTGATACTTAACTACCAAAAAGGATTAAGACAACAATCCCCATCTATCTCTCTTCCAAAGACCAACAGAGGAACAAAGATCACAAAATAAAGCCCAAAAAAAATGCAGCTTGTGGAAACTTGGGTGCTTCTACTGAAGCTATCAGGTCTGTCTTTCCACAATGTCAAGAGGAAAAAGGAATACCAAGGAAGGAGTACCTTTGCACACTGGAGTGCCAAATGAATTGTGTTAATGTAGACTATCTGGGGTAAACATACAACAGATGTGTAAAACAGCTCAGAGAAACTTGTACAGCAGTTATGTCTTTGGTTTTCTACAAAAAGACATAACTGGTTCCACACTACTACAAAATCAATTACGGATAGTAAGATAAATTGTTCAGCTTCTCACCTGCAGAAAAAGGAATGAAAGCTGCTTGCTTGACAAACTTGCCGTCCTCATTGAGAAAGTGTCTTGGGTTGAAGGTAAAAGGGGTTTCCCACTCATTTTTGTCGAATAGGGCAGAAGTCAAATTTGGAACAACTGTGATCCCCTGTTGATTAGATCTACATTGTCACCATCAAGGTTAACACAGTACAGAATTCAAGAAAAAACATTTAAAAAGAAACCATAGTTACAATCAAAAAAGTTCTACCTTTAACCCTTGCAGCTCCAGAAGCCCCCCCCCTTTTTTTTTTTGTTTTGCTATTTTCAGTCTGCTTGGATTTTTATTGCGATAATGTATGTACAAGCTCTACCCCTTCAGGCAGAATTAAGTTTAAGACATTATTATGTCTTAAACTTAAAGTATTAATAGTTGTACGAGCATAGAGACAAACAAAACTCAAAACATAAAAAAATCTCAAAGAATGCCATACAAATCACAAACAGATCTGTGAAGAAGTCTTTTTGCATCTGAAAATGGTTCTGCCAGGCCTTGGCTGTTAGAAGACCAAAATTAAAGTATGCAAAATACCAAGAGAAAAAAATATTAATATATTCACACCTATTTCCTCAAATGCTTTGTGCTCCATTTACTCATATATGCCACTTTTGGAAGCATTTTTTTTTTTTTCCTAAAATGTTATGAAGGGCCACATCACATTACCCACACTTCCTTTTACATTCATCTGGAGATTGACTGATTACTAAATAGTTTCTTGTTGACCTTTGACTGCATCTGTTTTGGACACTATTGCCAAGAAAACAAGAGAAGAAAAGTCTGGCACATTTTTATTGGCCAGTAGGTAGAAGTTGCCACTTTCTCTAATAGTCAAAATAGAAGGCTTGAAGCATCACTGAAACGTACTCATTGTAAAAATGTTTTAAGAAAATGTACTTACTACAGATTTATCTCTGTGGATCCACAAAAAAACTTTAAACCTTGTGACTGAATTAAACAAAAGATCTTTATGGGGTATGATTGATCTGAAGTCCTCCATAGATTAACAAAAGAGTGAGTGTCAAAACACAGTTGTCCCCATAAAGATCAGTTGTAAGGCTCCAAAGGTAAAGGAATACAAAGTGCGTTAAACTACTTGGGGGCACCAGCAGTCTCATGGAGTTGGGATGATTAAGTCTTTTAACTCAAGCATCTTTGTCTTTTTCTGATCAACTTTCAAGGGAATCTGACACTAACAGATACATGTTGTAGGTAAGATCCCACCTCAAAAACAACATTGCCATTACGCTCCTCAAATAGTTATAATTGTATAAAATACCACAGTGCCTTTCCCCTATGATTTACCTGGCAGTTTCTTTGGGGTCAGCTCTTGTTACTTGATGCTATTAGTTTTGAAGAATTTTGGTTATGTCAGTACTTTCTCTCTCTTGCTCAGTGAACTTAACAGAAGGGGTTTTACACGTACTAAATGGGTTCTTTTGCTTATTTTGATGTTTAATTCTGCGTGCATGACTGCCCATGTGAATATTTTAATTTTAAAGTAATTACCTTTGGGATAGTGAAGCCTCGAAGATGGAGGTCTGTGTTGGTCATATGCGGCACACTGAGAGGGACTATGTTGCCCATTCTTTGGACTTCATGGAGGACAGCATCAGTGTAGGGCAAATTTACACGATCTTCCATTGATAGCTGTCTGGACTGTCCAATCACTTTGTCTATTTCAGCCCGGACCTTTTCTGCGATGAGGGAAGCAGAACACAGTATTTCATCTGCAGGTTGCAAATGTTAGTAATCCCCAACAGGAGAACAAGTACATTGACTTGACTGAATGAAGTGAATAAATTGATGTTTTTCTCTTTAATTAAAAAGCTTGATATAATGGGGGTACATAAGTGAAAGACAATGGTTATATTGACACTGTTTGCACTTCACAAAAAAAGAAATCACACAATGTCTCTAATGTCCCGTTTCCACATAGTCTATCTGTACAGCACTCCCTCTATGCCACGCACGTCAATATTTGCACCCACTTTAATCAGTCAGTCTGTTTCCACATCCTGTCCATACATTCGCACATTCACACGGAATTCATGGAATGAAATTAAAAATGAATAACTGAATTATAAAAGAAATAGAATTAACTAACACAAAAAAAAACTTTTTTTTATAGAATGACGCACACAGCATCAACTCTTTTGTGACTGTGTTTTGAGCTAACATACGGTATGATGTGGCGCTGTACAAATAAAGATTGATTTATTTCTGGTGCATGCCAGAACAACCACTCTGCATAGGGTTGCTGGAGGTACATCAACTCTGTTTTCTTCAAGAGCTACTTCAAACTTTCCAAGTGTCTGCTGAACACACCCCAAACAGGAAGTCAAACAGAAGACATAAAGCATCCTGTAAATTTAAAAATAAACACAGGAAGCAAACAAACAAACACAGTTAACCACAGACAGGCAACTCAACCTGTTCTCTGTTGTTGTCTTATGGAAGCTTGTAATCTTGTGATCCAGCTGCACTGCTTTTCTCTGCTGTGGCAGTAACCCTCTTTGATCTCAACTCAAACATAGTATGTAAGAGCATGTGGTCAGATGGACCAAAACCATTTGATGGGCAAAACACTGCACAGGCAGTCTATGCAAAATTTTACGTAAGTTTTGACCCCTGCATGTGCATGTGTGTTTTGGCACCTTTAGTGCATTTTTGAGTACAAATTTGCCAAGTTTAAATCTTACCCTGGATCTCAGGATACTTCGCCATGTAGAGAAAAGCCCAACGCAGGGTGGTGGATGTGGTCTCAGAACCAGCCACGAAAAGATCTAAGACACACTCTACCAGGTTTTCTTCATCAAAAGTGCTGTCAGCCCGTCCCTTGTTCTGAGAGTACAAAAAAATACACGTGTTAAATATTTCATCATGTATACAGTTGTATGCAGCTGCTTTTTATGGACGTATTTCATACAGCACCACAATCTAGAACCCTCTTTCAAGCACAGAGCAAGGTGTTTGGGTGCATGTGCTTTTCCTTCCCCTTAATACACAATCATTTTTTGACCAGAGCTCACATTTAAACAGCAAATTACCCCTCTTTGCTTTTCCTTTGGAGTGTGTTTGTCTTGAAATGAGTACTGTCAGATGTTAAGCTGGCTTGTTCCTACCTTTTGTCCACTTCTGTAGAGTATGTCACAGACAAGCTAAACACCCTTTAATTAACACTTACTTAGTGCTTTTCAAAGTGAAGGCCCAGTTTTATTTCCATGCCAAAATGTATTTCTTGCAGGTCAGTGCAAATCACTGGTGAGGAGCTGCATTGTTGCTTTTCCTAACCTTACTATTTCCTATATATAATTATTGATATTCTAAGTCAAGAAAATAAAAACATATGTCCTTAATGGGCTTTATTGAGATATAAATGATAAAGAAAGACAGGGCTGTTACAGCAAGGCCACGCAGCCAAAACATATCCCACACATTCACATGCTGTGAAAAAACATGGCACAACAAACCTGAGCTGACATGTGCATCGGCCATCAAGCATCTAGTGTGTCTGAGTGGTGACACCTCATGCCTTACTTGGTTAAAATTGGACCCATATTTACCCATTCATTTTTTGAAATACTCCAGTATTGATAATGCCAAGAAACCTCCCATGCCAGTTACCATTTGTATCTCATTCAGGTAGCAGTCAATGAAGTCTCTGGGGTCTGAGGAATCCCAGTTTTTTTTGTGCTCCTTTAGCTCTTCTCTTATGAAGTCCTTTGCCTTTCTGAAAATGCTCACGAATGTCAGATGTGGCCCTGGTATGTGCTTCATCAGCAGAGGAAATGAATTGTATAACTGCAGAGTAGAGCAAATTGAAAATGCATTTAAGTTGCAAAGACAGTGCTGGAGTTAAGCTTCAGTACAAAAAATATCACTGATAGTATTTTTTAGCGATTTTCAGGCCATAGATTGTAGTTCATATTTTAAAGTATAGCATTCTCTTTAATTCATTTAAATAGGTAGTACGTATCTTTCCCCTGAGGAGCATTGCAAGACAATCATACATGATATTGACATTTCAGCAACAGCTTAAAATTGCCATACCTGTGCCCATACTGTCGCCTGACTCTGAAGCCCTTTTTCAAAGTAGCCAATCAGCGTCCTGAATTTCTCATCAGTGTACTCAAAACGATGCCCGAAAACAAGAGAGCAGATGATGTTGGAGACAGCGTTGTTGAGCATGAGGTGTGGGTCGAAGGGCTTACCTAAACAGTCACATAGAAAATAAGAATTTAACTTAGTATAAAGTTTTTCTCACACAGAATTTATCCCTGGATATTTAATTTACCTTTTAAGCTCTGTAAGTCTTTGAAACAGTGTGTCAGTTCATCCAAAATAACAGGCTCAAGTGACTTCTTTCCAAATCCAAAATTTCTGAGTGTTGTAAGTGCAAAACGCCTCTGCTGTTTCCATGTGTGCCCATTAACAAAAATAATTCCTGATTGGATATACATGAAAAGAAGTGAAAAAGGAAAAATAAGTTTAGAAAAAAAAATTCAACATTTCTTTCCAGCAACAAATCAGTATGTCAAAAATGTTCATCTAACCTCACCATCAGGTAAGCTCTTATAAACAAAGAAATAGTTACAAAAAAATATATAGAAACTGTGCCACATCATATCATCTGATAATACTGGTCTGTGTTTTAATGTGATAATATAGTCCCCTATCATGGTAGCAATTACATATATAATATTGTCTGAACTGTAAAAGTGTCCTTAAACTGTTTTTTTTTTCTCAAATAGCCTTTAATTTATATAACTACCTGCGTAACTACCTGCATTATACCATCATTGAGCAGGCGGGGAAAAGTCAGCGAAAACTCTTCTTCAAGTATAAATTGTTTGATATCGTCAGCAAGGTTTTGGAGGCCAGATGCTGTGTGTTTTGGAAGAAGCCTAAACAAGTGACTCCACCTACAAGGCTTCAGCATGTTAAACAGCTTAGCGGAGTGAAGGCTGGATCTGGCTCCAAAAACTGGTATTTCACCGACCTTACGGTGAAATACCAGATTGTGCATCTGAATTGGGACAGGCAACTGCCCCTCTCGGGCTGTTTCTTCAGTCTCAAGCTCAGGTGCTGAGACAATGGGGGACTGTATCCCTGCATTGATCATCATCATCATTCATCATCATGAAGACTGCTTAGGACAGTCAGTGTGATGGCACTGGCCTACTTTAACAAGCAGGACTGTGCACCCTGTGTACTGATCGGGGTTGACTCAAATGGGTATGTTGCCTGACATTTCACTCAAAGAAACACTAGGAACTACACAGACAGACTTCTCAGAAACATTAGAGCAAAGCATGGCAGGAGCATGAAGATTTGCGTTTATCTTAGCTTTTGGTTTTGACCTTCCCCATGACAGTAATTACATTGCCTGGACTTGTCGTGTCGCTCTGTCAACAAAGGCTTACATAAGGGGCTAGGTTTCCCTAATTTTTCACCAATACCCGTGTTCCCTTTGTTACTATGATCAAGCTTAACCCCCCCCCCCCCGAAAAACATGCTTCCACAGAACTGGACTTGTGAGTTAACACAAAATTATCAGCTAACTCTGCTGCTGAGGGATAGCATTTTTGAACTGTTCTAATATCATTAGCTCACAAAGACCATTAAAAGTGTCAACTTTAGCAGCTGAGCACCAACACTGAAAATGGGAAGTCAGATCTCGGACAAACTCCGCATCAGTTTGTTTTTCAGCCTTTACCCAACTTCTAAACCTCTGGCGGTAAGCCTCAGGAACCAACTCATACAACTTTAAGACAGCTGTTTTTAACCATCTGATAGTCTAGACTAGCTTCACCACACAAAGCTAAATAAGCCTCCTTCTCCCAGTGCGAACACATAGCATTAGCACTTTGTCTGAATGTGGCCAATTTTTAGCATCTGCAACACGTTCAAAAAGAGTGAAAAAAGAATAAGGGTCACGTTCATTAAACTTAGGTACCAAACGCAAGTTAGCAACCACATTAATTCCCCCTGATATACTGCCACTAGAGGCACCAGAGCCCTCAGTAAACAGCTTGTCCTCTCTGATCAACCTGTTCAACCTCTAACTTCATCCTCTCAGTGTTCTGTTTAAGCCTCTCCAACTCCAGTTTCTCTTCTTTCTCCATGTTTCTACAAAACTTCTCCTGTTCAAACTGAAAAGGAAAAACTCTTTTTGTTGCTCAAAAGTTAAATTTGTAGCCTGAACTGCTGGTACAGACACTGAAACAGGTATTGGCTCTGCCTCAATCTCCCCTTCAGGTAACACACCCTGGTCATATAAAGACTTCAAAACTGTTTTGCGAATCTCATCTTCACGGCTCTTAGCAACAACAACGCTATAGTGGTCAGCTATTTCCAATAACTCTTCCTTTTTACATGCATTCACAAATCACACCGTGGGCACCTTAAAAAATTCTGAAGGAAGCCATCATCAAATCACCAAAACCACCTCAGAAAATAACTTGACTGCTTTAACTGCACTTGGGCCAGCATTTCCCACAACAGAGAGCTTCCCCCTAACTGCCCAATTGAGAGCTGGCTAACTCAACCCTCTCTTCGTGTGGCTTGTGGCAGGTATTTATGCACTGCATTAAAGAATGAAGCAAATGAAGCAAAACTAAACCAAATTAGGCCAAATCAAATATTCAATTTAAGCAAGTTACTGTTAAACTGAATTGAACCAAACTAAACAATCAGAAAAGCCAAATTAGACCAAATTAAACCACATTATTCAAAATTACTTCAAAAAAGATCAAATCAAATGTTTAAAACATAAAGTATGTAAATCAGTAGAGTCAGTAGTGTAGTATGTGCATGAGTGAAGATAATGTGTGTAAACGGTATAAAAATGCAAACTGAACTAAACCTAATCTAACATAACTAAACCCAAATGTGGTATACCTGTGTGTGGAGGCCAGGTCAGAGAGAGTGAGACTGTGTGACTGCAGGAGCTTAATTAACCTCACTCCAAGCCCAGGTGCCTGGCATCACTCCAATCAAGGAGCTGCACCCACAGACACAGGCCCCAGGCTGACAATGGATGCGTCTCAATGCGCTAAAATGCAATCTCCTCTCTCTTCCGGGACACTGGAAGTACTTTCTGAGCAGCCATATTGAAGGACGTCCCAAAGCGCAAAACGCGCTCGGAGGAGAGAGGAGAGAGGAGCGAAGAGACTGATCGGAGGAGGGATAATCGAGGAAACACGAGTGCAGGCTTCGCGGAAGTCTTTTCACTGACAGACACACCCTCTTGTGACGTATCAGCAGCTGGCTATAAAGCGTCAGCTGGCCACATGTATGAAATATAAACACCATGGCGCAAGAGAAGCTGTTCAAGTATAAGTAGCAACTTCTTGGGAGTCATTGTAATGAGTATATCCACATTTCACACAAAGCAGCCGATGTGTAGGCCTAATGTTCCCTCAAAATGTGAGCAGTTACTTAATTTCAGTGGTGTCTCTTATATCTCTGTTGTTTGATTTTCTTCATTGTGCAAAGAAATATTTGACTCATTATTTAAAAGAATTTTAAGCTGGACATATTGACATATCGGCCGCAATATAACAATTAAAAACTCCTATCATTCTGGGCCTGGGAAGATGTGACAGTTTTCTTTTTTATTTATGTACATATTCATGTTAAATTGATGTAAAAGTGAGTATGAATTTACCGCGGTTGAGCGCCCTGGAGTTTACATTATTTTCCTTAATTCTGTTTCTCCCTTGCGCTCGGGACCGGCATATCCAGCTGTGACGCCATCATCACTAAAAGACGTCGCTTCATGTGACGCTCCAGAGGAGAGGACATCTCATTTCTCTTAAAATTAATCTCCTTGTTTCCTCTCTCCTCTCTTCATTTCCTTGCGTCTTTGGCATGCATCTCTGGTGGGCGGGACTAAGACGCAAGTGAACGACGCAAGTGGAGGAAGCGAGGATGAAACTTTGGAGCTTTGAGACGCACCCAATATCAAACACTCCATGATGTCATGGCCATCACATTTCCTCTACATTTGCCTGGTTCTACCAAATCAATTTTGCTGTAGGCATCTCCTTTGGGGACTGCGTGCTTGGTGCACACAGTAGAGACAGTTTTTTAGTTTTACAGACTAACTTGTCCATCAGCATAGAGTGGCTGGTTGGAGTAGCCTTTCCTCTGCCCTTAGTCAAACCTTGGAATCTTGATAGCAAGCCTTGTTAGCATCTTGCACCTTGGCTACAGGCAGCTGCCCTTTCTTTTTTTTTTTTTTTTGTGGTACTGGTTGGACTGGGGCTGTGTACCGAGTGTATATTTGTGTATTTGTATATAGTTTATTGACTCATACATTGCTGATTCTCTTTAAGGTACACTCATGTGGATGTACTGCTTAGTGAGAGCATTTCTGGTGGCGGCAATGTCTCACTTGATAAATACACAGTTCAGCTTATGTTAAGATGCTAGAGGAATTATGCTGCTAAGGCTGCTCTGTCCCATCACAGGGTGTCTTACAGAACCTAAACATATTGAATATGTAAAGGAGTGAGAGATAGTCTCAATGCAACAGAAAACATTCAGTTACGGTATGTAACCTTGTTTTATTTGAGTGAATAGACAATCTCTCCACCTTGAGGGCGCTAAGATATCTGTTCCATCCAAAACCTTTCAGTGACAGTGTGGTACTCAGGTGCACTTAATTTGTCATTAGCCTCTGCACAAGTGGATTCTCTTCAAGCTAAATATCCACAAGGTCACCTAATCCTGTGGGTCAGCTCTGCACATATGGATTAAGTAACAGAGTGGAGAGAAAGTCTCTTTACTCAGAGAACCAAGGTTACATAGTGTAACTGAATGATGCCTAGAACTATTTTGGAACCTTTAATATACCAAAACTAACATATGCACCAAAAATAAGGCCATTCTGTGTTATCTTACTTGTAAGAGAAAAAATAAAAAAGGCAAATGCAGTCAAAGTGTCACAATGGCCCACAACAATCTATGTAAAGACCAAGTTTATATATTGTTGCACTTTCTTTAAGTTTAGATTGATTCACATTGTTAAGAACACAACTCTTAAGAAATTATGAGCCCTGCATTATTGCAAAGTAACATGAACTATGATATCAGAATTAAACTAGAAAGCACTCAGAGAGTGCAAATCTCTGCCAAAGTAGCTCACATATTGCTGTTACATCTATAAGCAGTAGTGCCATGATAAAGTTACCATCATGATATGATTCATGACCCTGAAAACCCACACCTAGCCCTCAGAATCATTTTGATACCATTATTAGTTAGACAGTTATTGAGCATAAACAATGGTTTGCTCATGAGAGTTATCTGAATCACCACCAAAACTGAATCATTTCTAAGTTGGGCCATTACCAACATCTCCTGAAAATTTGCAAAATCTGTCCAGTAGTTTTTGCATAATCTTGCTAACAAACAAACAACAAACATGCGCCTGCAAAAACATAAACTACCTGGTGAAGGTAAAAATAAATGTAACTGTCTCAGGTAGGATTATAAACTGTCATATATTTACAGTGCCATGAAAAAGTATTTGCTCCCTTCCTGATTTCTTATTTTTTTTGCATATAACCTGAGTAAATAGAAAATGCAGTTTTTAAATGAAACCTACATGACCCTATGTGAAAAAATAATTGCCCCCCTTTGTTAAATCATGAGTTAAAAATTTTTTAACTAACAGGTGACCAAACTTGTCCTCCTGTGGAGGGCTTGAAGGCACGACATTCTCAGATCTGTGCATTGGATAGGTAAAATATCCTGAAATTTTGATTTAAAAACCTGTTTGTATCAATGTTAAAATAATACAAATGTGACATGATGTTAGTACTCAGACTCTTTAAACTACTTCTGTACCTTGATCATAATTAGGATCATGTCAAATGTATGATCTCTCTTAGTAATGCAATATGATGCAATATAGAAAAAAAACTTCTTTGCAGGCCTTTTTAAACAGGAACTTTTCATCAATATCTGTGCCATTTTTTAATGTAAAGCATTAGAAATAAAGAGTCACCTTAAATAACAAACATTAACAGACAAGGTTTGAATTCATGTCAAATGAAATGTACCTGCAAATTGTTCTTCAAGATACAGTACACACACAATAGTGCCTTCTTGCTGTTACAAGTACTTACCATGTCCATCAGTCACTTTCAACACCAGAGGGACAGGTGGGCGGTCAGCCACACTGTCTCCTTGATTTACAAGAGCCTCTTTCAAAACTTCCAACCCATTTAAGACCACCATCCACATCTGTCCCATTCTGAGGCTGTACACATCTCCGTGTTTTCTTGCTAGCTGAGAGTGAATATGCAGAAGAAAGAAAAACTCCATTATATGTAGAATGCAAATATGATTGTCAGTTCAAAAGGATTTGTTTTTTTTTTTTTGGTTTTACACCTGCTCATTTACCTCTGTTAAACATTCATGGGTCTTGCTGTAATCTACCGAGAATATGTTACCAACAAGAGGTAGAGTCCAAGGTCCTGGAGGAAAGCTGGCTGGCCGGCGGTTCTTGAAATAGTCTGTTGCTATGAGGAAAACTGCAGTGAAGAGCAGCAGACTTTTGACGTCCCAGTTCACAAAAGTTCCAACTACAGCAGATACTGAATCCATCCTGCAAACCAGAGCTCAACTGTTCTTGCTAAAGTTTATACTTTAAATACTCTGTCACTGAGGAAAACAAGTACTCAGTTTCCATGAACCATACAATTTATCCTCTTCTCGTTTGTCAAGGGATGAGTTTTTATTGACTGTTGACACCACAGAGGTTCTCTTGTTAAACTGAACTCTGATCCTTTTTTACTTACTGAGAAGGTGTATCCAACATTGTTGATCAGTCACAATTGGCCTGAAACAAATTCATGCTCTTACCTGTGCCCTAAAGCTCTTCAGTTTTTTTTTAGGTCAGTGGGTCTGTTGTTCGTGAATGATCCACACTCTTGTTCCCAGCCTATAGCCTCTGTCATGAGTTTAACTCACGTGTGAAAGACGAGGACTCTGTGGACTTGCAGCGGCATTCAGTAGCCATTTATTAACAGCGTGGAAACAACGTGCATCACACTCTCTTAACCTGTGCACACATGAGGTCACACTGGGACTATGGTGGCCTGTAAACATGTTTTATCACATCTCTCCCCTTTAAAGAGTAGACTCACATTTTCAAACAAAGAAGCACTCACCTAACATAAACATAAATGCATAGAACATAATAACTTTTACATCTAGTACATCAGGGTAGACTGCCCTCAGTCCACAGCATCGTAGAGATTATTCTTCCCTTGATAGATACTGTTCCTATTTATGTAACCACTTAAAAAGTCTTTCACAACCTCAGTATTCATAACAGAATATGGAACAATAACTTCATTTTGGAAGTAAGTCAATTATCACACTACTGTCACTTATAACATACTGCATAGCTGACTTTAACTTAAAGCATTACATTGTTTTAACTGCTACAATAAGCTGTGCTCATTGTTCTCTAAATAATAATAATAAATAAAGATATATAAAGATAACTAAGGGAAGTTAAAGATTATTTTATGTACATCAGGGCTTAGAAGGGCTGAAAGTGGCTTGTACAAATTGTCCAGAACATACACACAAAGAAGGCGTATACACATTAAAGTGATAAAGGTGACGGGCTGCTTGAATCGGTTGAAGAAGTCATTGGGCCCTAATTTCCTGGCAAATTTGGCAATTTGGTAGACCGGCTGCGCCAAGATGGGTGTGGCAGCGCACCAGGGGGAGGTGTCGACAGATTCAGCTTGGCGCAGTGACAATTTCGTGCCAAAAAACACGCGGAAGGTGCGCTGAAAACTCGCCAGCTCCAACCTTGGCGCAGGCAAAGCGCACCCGGTGCAGTGGTAATTTGACTGACAGGTGCACAGTGCGCACACGTCACCAAAACCTCACAGGCAGGTATCCAGAGTATCAGGCACATTTCAGAGTCGCTGTCACTTTTGCAGCAACTGGGAGAGCGCAGGGGCCACCGGGCCACGCATTGGAGGCCACGATGCGCGTCACCGTGTGGACCACCTTGTGGGACAGATGTTATCTCTTCCTTTGCCATAAAGAGGAGAACAAAATTAAGTGATAATTACATTTAAACACAGCAGCAGGCTAATCCATTCATCATGCGTGTGATCCACCTGCATTACTGGTCTGTCATCGCCAAACAGCAGAACCTTTGGTGAAATTATATCTCCTCCTCATCCTCCTTGAAATAATGTACTCCATCTTTTTAGATCACGTTAAGAATAAAGATTAAAAGAGAGAAACATGGGCAATCACAGGTAAATCCTTAAGACACCGAGTGACTTACATTTATTCAGCGAGCGTCTCTCTCTGTTTTCTGTTCTTGTGAATTTCATGAGATGAGAGAACCCGGATACTCCGTATCAGATAATGTGGCTGTTTGTGGTTGGCTTAAGAGATATGAACTCGTTAGTTATGACAAACGTCTCTGATCTGACATCAGATGTGACAGGACAATTAATATAGATACAAATGTATATGCTGGTTCAGGTGGTTACATTAAATAGTGGTTGCTGTGATTGTTTATTGCATTGAAATGTGCCTGACACTATGGACACCTCCCTGTGAGGTTTTTCTGACATGTAAGCACAGTGCGCCTGTCAGCCAAATTACCACTGCACGGGGTGCGCCTCGACTGTGCCAAGAATAGACCAGGTTGGAACTGGCAGGCTTTCAGCGCACCTTCCGCGTGTTTTTTTTTTGGCACGAAATTGTCACTGTGCCAAGCCGAATCTTTCGACACCTCCCCCTGGTGCGCCATCGCAACCATCTCGGCACAGCCGGTCTACCAAATTGCCAAATTGGCTGCGCACGGCGGTGCACTGGACAAAATTACCACTGCCTGGCGCGCGGGTGGCGCTGCCTGGCGTCACCCCTGAGTTGCGCCAGGAAATTAGAGCCCACAGTCTCTGAATGAGGAAGATGACCAATGTTGTGACGCATGTTTGTGTAACTCTAAACTGCAATATCATTGGTTGATGCCTGTGTGATAAAGTGCACCTTGACTGTTTAAATATGCGAAGCTTCAATGCACAATTCAGTGCATTAGGAAGTTGCCTTTGTTGTAAACTCGTACTCCTTGCAAGTAAATGATCAAAAGACTCCATTCTCCTGTCGTTCTTTCCACATGGGTTGCTGAGACAGGGGCAGTTTGGGGAAATTTTCCTTACATACTTTCCGGGTCGCAGGGGGCTTTAGTCTATTCCAGCTGACATTGGGCGAGAGGGTGGGTACACCTTTAACCAGTTGCCAGCCAATCGCAGGGCCACATAGAGTGACAGACAGCCATTCCCACTCACACTTATACCTAAGGGCAATTTGGAGTCACCAGTCAACCTAATGAGCATGTTTTTTGGTCTTTGGGATGAAGCCAGACTGCCTGGAGAGAACCCATGCATGCACAAGGAGGACATGCAAACTCCATACAGAAAGGCCCTGCCTGACCTGGAGATCGAACCAGCAACATTCTTGCTGTGAGGCATGAGCACTTCCTGCTGCACCACTGTGCCATGCATTAACAATGATGAGTGGAGGATTTAAAGTTAGTGATGAAACTCAGAGCTCCATGATACACAGATTTCAGGGCATGCAAGCCCTGAAACATCACCATCGTCCAGCACAGAAATAAACATGTCACCAACAAGTCACTTTCTGGATTAAAAAAATTCTAGATTTAATCCCAAAATAAAAACGTAGTTTAAATTGGAACCGCTTTACAGGCTGTTGTACATGTGAGCTAAAAGAGAGGGAACTCTCTAGTAAAATGCAGAGATATCTGTAGCTTGAAACCGACTCATTTTGAGTACCCTGAAGTGTGAATGGAGGGCATGGTCAATGGCTTGGATTTGGCATTTGAAAACAGCATTAGTTTTGTCTTTTCAGCATTTAAAACAAGTTTTAAGTCGGTATTTTTTCCAAACAGTCATAAAAGGAAGTTGTAACTGGGAGAGATCTTGGCCTGTGCGGATGCTGAGCAGTACAGTGTCAGTAGCATAAAATGAATATTTATTTTGATGACATTTTCATTGAAACTGTTAAACCAACACTATGTAGTTTTTCCACCCTAATATAATATTTCTAGAGTCTTTGATGTGGATGGTAGGAACACCTCCACACTAAAAAACACATTTTTACTGCTTTTTACTGCTTTGACTGCTTTATGGCATACGTCACTTCCCCCTTGAGGTGAAAGCTAAACGTTGAGAAAAGGAGAATATAAAGCAGTTTTTAATTTTTAAAACAAATTTAATGAACAGAATTTAGTTTAAAGTAAATATGCACTTATTTTCCTAATGGAAATAGGGACCTCTGGCTCACACTCCTGCATAGTGGGTGGTGGTAACGCTCCTCTGACACTGGATGCCACCCGCCGTTAAACAAGAAGAAGAAGAAGAAAGCTAAATGTAGAGTTGTTATCATGGCAAAAGCAGCGAAAAACCCAAAGAAAAGAAAGTTTTATCGGAGGAGACGAAAATAAGAGAGTAACAAGCTAAATGCCCAGACAGGGATAAACACTGGCCCGGCGTTCACTCGCTGGGTTGAGCTGGAAGATGAGGAGGGATGTCAGACCGATGCTGATTTGGCCCTGTAATTGTTGGACTTGTAAGTACATGATGATTTATTCAAATAGAAACATGATCAGACTGTACCTTATCAGTCCACATGGTTTATTTGTCTCTCGGGACGTCCTGTTGGCAGGCTTCTCCTCCCTCTGACTGTCAACAAATGCACGTTAGTGTGAGGTGCTCTGTTTTACGACCGTGCAGTTACACTCAACAACCATAGAGGCCCCAAGAGAGCTTGAAGCCGGAATCTTACATAGTGCTGCTTTAATGTAAATGATGAAAAAGACTTGCTCCAGGACTGACCCTTGAGGAATACCTTTTGTGAAATATGGGTCATAATAACAGTTTTATTAAAGAAGAGGAAAAAAATAATTATGCCAATTAAATCAGGACTAATGTTTTGTTGTGTGTTCAATCCTCCATAACTCATTTCAGTTTAGCTTTAGATAAGCTTATTAGAATTTTCTCTCCTCCTATTAGATGTAAACACTGCCCTCCTCCTCCCACTGTGGTAGAGACTTCATTCCCCTCTTTTCTTCTGTGCTCCTGTCATTGACGTTGGATGACTGATTTTTCTCTGACTTCCAAATAATATACCATAACTTTCTGTTGTTTTCCTCAATTAAATTATAAGGCCAGTGATACATACTCGTCCTGCAGGTGGTTCACAGTGGGGCAGTGTATTCTGCTGGACCTTTAGATATGCACTATTTGATGGAGAAGATAAAAGAGTGAAATTTTACCCTGACCATAGAGGCTCTCTCTAAATAAATGCTTACGTTGACACCATTTGCAATGATGTGCAGCATAAACTAATGCTGCACATTATTTGAGTTTTCAAGTATGATTTTAGCCCTCCTTGATCATAAAGACAAGACTTTATGTAAACACAGTATGATTTCTGGGTTGACTTTCACAGTAAAAGCCCAGTCTGTGTTACTCAATGGTGATGAGACTAACCACGTTTTCACACAGTGCTTTTAGATTAGATTGGTTTCTGAGGCAGTCATTTAGTTGTAATGTGACTGATTAAGTCCCAAATGTTGCTAAGCATTTTCCCTGAAAATCGTAAACTCTAGATTTTCACAAAAAAGAAAAAAAAACAGGTAAAGGTTTGAATCACTTCAGCAGTCTTGCACAGTATTTAAGTGTTTAACAAACCATATTATGGTTGACATTTGTCACAGATCTCCTTCTTTATTGTCCTTTCTGTCAAATTCTGCATGCATTTTTTTTTGCTCATGTTGAGAATAGGTTTTTCCTTTTTTTTTCTAAGAATTACAAAAGACCAAGCCAAACCATCAGTGTCTTGATTGTAAATACAACATTTGCAGAGTATCAGGCCAGGCTGGGCCCAGTTTGAAAATGAATACAAATAATGAAAAAAATGGAAAGATATATTCAAAATACACTGTACATAAAAAAAAGACGGCCATAAACTTTACAACAGTTTTATTTCATTCAAGGGTTCCTTGCACAATGCTAACAGCACTATGATTTAAAACTAAAGCCCAGTAAAAATAAAAACAAAATCAAAACCTTCAGACATCATATCAGTTTGCAATGACCACTGAAAAGAACAGACCAGGGCCAGAGTGAGACTCTCTTTTCAGCTCTGGAGTTTCAAGTTCAGACCAGCCTACTTTAATTTATGAATTATACATATATAATTTAAGCATCACTAGCATATGACATTGTTTATGATTTGGCACTATTCACATAAATATTAGATGGTAAATAAATTAATTGATATAAGCTTAAAGCACTGCCATATTACCTATTTTTGTTTTTGTTTTGATGTATTGATGTTGTTTTTAATGCTAAATGCAAATTTCATGGCAAAGTTATTCTGTCTGTGTCAAACATTTGGTTTTATTCAATATTATTCTCATGTCATAAATTATGGGGCCTTTTAGGGTAGGCTCCATTTTATTTTCTACATTTCATGCACTCCAAACATTTTATCTAAAACTAAATTAGCCCACAAAACTAAAATCGATAAGGGTGGCTTGAAAAAGCACTGTACTGTCATTATTTATGCATTTCTGTAACCAGATTTATTTTTATATATTTTCTATTATTACTGTTGAAAACTTACAGCAATTGACTCATTATTTCCCTTCTCTTTATATTACACTGCTCTTTCCCCTTTTTCTAAATGCTGCTGTTTTATCTAAATAATTTATCGTATATATTTGTCAATCAAAGCTTCTCTGGGCGTGAAGTTGCACAGATTTTGTAGTGACGTGGGGCTAGTGTTGTCCCAAAAACGTATTCCATCACTGGTTTCACCCCATCAGGCATAGAGAAGGTGAAGTGCTGCATGAAGGAGGTGAAAAAGAGGAAAAGCTCCATCTTTGCCAGATTCTCACCAAGACACAGACGTTTACCTGAAACAAGATACAACATTTACTCTTGTGACCCTATGGAGTCTTGATCCACTTTTTGGTCTCAACAAACAGATCAGGAGTACTTTGCTGGTGTCTATTTCCATAAGAAAGTTTTAGAAGACTAACTCACACACTGGATCCTTTAAGCTACCCCTTAATCGCACACAGGGGGAATAATTCAGAAAAAAATACCCAGTTTCTACTAAGGCAAATCAAATTTCATGAGATGTATTTCAAGTTTTAACTAGAAAACCATTTGTGTTGTGGTGCCTTCACAATTGCTGTACAGATCACAAATCTCACAATTCTTTAATGAAAAAATAAAGGTTTTCAAAGGTTTTAAAATGATCTATTTTCTAGTCCTCTGCAAGCATTTTTAGACAACATGTTACAATGCATCTCAATTATATACTCAGACTGAATCTGTGATAAAATCCTCCTCAACTGAAATGGTAAACTTTAAAAAAAAAAATAACAAGTTTGCTGTTTCCCAAAAAGAAGGTAAGGTAAAATATTACAGTGGTGTAAACATTACAGCTTGAAACGGCATTGTGAATGGGACTTAGTTTTTGTAGTTTTTGGATTGGCTATTGCACTGTGTGACAGAGCTTGTAATGCCAAGGTGTATGACTGAAGACTGCAGCAACTATTAGGTCATTGATGCCACATGCAGCCCTCTCTCTTAGTGTTTTTAAAGGAGAGCAAAGTCTGAACAGCACAGCTTATCCACAGAGATGCTTCAAAGGCAAGTGCTCAGTCCCTTTACATTCTCTTTATTTAATGCAATCATCTGCTCTCATGATGCCATGAGGGCTTTTTTCCTCAGTCCTGCCCGGCAACATTTTTGACATGGATCTACTCATACTCCACTGACATCTAATTAGAAAACAGCCACCTCCAGCTCAAAATATTGTACATACAGTAAATGGGCAATATTACATGCTATAAGGCTGGAATTGAGTGGCATTTTGCCAGGGGAGACAGATAATAGTGTTGGTCTGCAGGGCATATTCTATCCATTGTTTTTAATAACAATATGTTATAACATGAACCAGTACAAACTACAGTAGAAACACAGAACAGAGTACGTAAGTGATCAAAGTCTACAGAAAAAAACATTAATGTTTTTTCAGTCAGTCTGCATATAAGTTTTATTTTATCAATACATCTTTTTAAGATTTAAATAATTGTTGTTGTTATTGGTGGGGTTTTTTTTTCCAGAAAATATTGCAGATACCTTTGCAGTGATCAGACAACAGGTGTCTGCAACAGTCTAGAAAATTTTCCTTGGGAACAGGGACTGGAGTTAGACTCAAACACAGCTTTTAAAAGACCAACAAAAATTATTCACAGGGTCGCCAACATGACAGGTTTTCAGACTGTCTATGCCTGAGAGACTTCTTGATCCATACAGGTCATTGTTCATGTCTTGAAGAAGAGGGCAGGCAGAAAACAAGGCACTCTGCTTTGTCATGGTAAGACCTTGATGTGATGAGCAGGTGAAGAAGGTCCAAGGTTAGATAAAAAACTTTTCATATTTCTCCTAGGTAAGAATGTATCTCAGTCAAGCTGTGCATCATTTGTTGAAAACGGACTTTCATAACCTAAATATGTGATACTTAACTACCAAAAAGGATTAAGACAACAATCCTCATCTATCTCTCTTCCAAAGACCAACAGAGGAACAAAGATCAGAAAATAAAGCCAGAAAAATGCAGCTTGTGGAAACTTGGGGGCTTCTACTGAAGCTACCAGGTCTGTTTTTCCACCATGTCGAGAGGAAAAAGGAATACCAAGGAAGGAGTACCTTTGCACACTGGAGTGCCAAATGAATTGTGTTAATGTAGACTATCTGGGGTAAACATACAACAGATGTGTAAAACAGCTCAGAGAAACTTGTACAGCAGTTATGTCTTTGGTTTTCTACAAAAAGACATAACTGGTTCCACACTACAAAAAATCAGTTCAGGATAGTAAGATAAATTGTTCAGCTTCTCACCTGCAGAAAAGGGAATGAAAGCTGCTTGCTTCACAAACTTGCCGTCCTCATTGAGAAAGTGTCTTGGGTTGAAGGTAAAAGGGGTTTCCCACTCATTTTTGTCGAATAGGGCAGAAGTCAAATTTGGAACGACTGTGATCCCCTGTTGATTAGATCCACATTGTCACCATCAAGGTTAACACAGTACAGAATTCAAGAAAAAACATTTTAAAAGAAACCATAGATACAATCAAAAAAGTTCTACCTTTAACCCTTACAGCTCCAGCACCAACCCACCACCACCACCTTGTGTTTTTTTTTGTTTTGCTATTTTCAGTCTGCTTGGATTTTTATTGCGATAATGTATGTACAATCTCTACCCCTTCAGGCAGAATTAAGTTTAAGACATCATTGTGTTTCAGGCAAATCTGGGCTTCTAGAATATTTATGTTGTGATAAAGTTAGATTGATGTATTAATAGTCGTACGAGCATAGAGACAAACAAAAATTCAAGACATAATTAAAATCTCAACGAACGTTATACAAATCACAAACAGATCAGTTATTAACAAGCTTTTTCACATCTGAAAATGGTTTTGCCAGGCCTTGGCTGTTAGAGGAACAAAAGTAAAGTATACGAAGAACCTAGAGAAAAAAAATATTAACAATAATAATAATATTATAATAATATTATCTTGAATTGACTAAGTGGGGGTAGGATGAGTGTAAGGGGTGGTTCAATGAAGACTGTATGCTATGGTGAACAGGTGGTGCTTGAGGTGTTTTTTTTGAAAGTGTCCAGAGATGGAGCGCTATGGATGTCTGCAGGGAGAGTGCTCCAGAGGGTGGGGGCTGCGGCACTGAAGGCTCTGTCTCCATGGGTTCGGAGTTTGGTTTTGGGTATGGAAAGTAAGCCGGTGTCTGAAGACCGAAGGTTGCGGGATGGTGTTTATGGATGGAGGAGATCGGAAATTCTATTAATCACTGTACAGATTTACATATTATGTGGATAAGTATGAATTTAGACTAAATATACAGATGTACACATATGATATAGATAAATATTGTTGCCTGTACTGTGCACTGAGATTTTTCTTCAAATGTAAAGTGCGTTATAAATAAAATCTATTATTATTATTATTATTTTTATATTAATAAATAGATAGAATGTACAGATATAGAATATAGAAGTATATACACATTTAGTGGAATGAGTATGTGTAAAGGTAAGGTCAGCCAGAGGAGGGGTTCAGATTGACAGTTGCTGTGGAGTAGAGTCTGTGGGGGTTAGAGTTTTAAAGGGAGACAGCTCTGGAAAAGAAGCTGTTTCTTAGTCTGCTGGTTTTGGTCCTGAGGCACCTGAAGCGCCCGCCTGAGGGCAAAAGGGTGACCAGTCCATGAGCCTTGGTGTGAGGGGTCCTTAAGGATGCTGTGAGCTCGACACAGATGTTTTCTCTCAACGTCCTCACAGGCTGGCAGTGAAGTCTTTATAATCCTCTGGCCACTTTTCACCACCCGCCGTGACACAGCTGGTCAGGATGCTCTCTATTGCACAGTGGTAGAAGTTCTTGAGTATGACTGAGGACAGATGGTGCATCTTCAGAGTCCTCAAGAAAAAGAGGCGTTGATGAGCCTTCTTGACCAGGCTTGAGGAGATGTTGGACCAAGAGAGGTCCTCTGATCCCCAGGAATTTGAAGCTGGAGACACGTCCCACAGCCATCCCATTGATGTGACTTTGACTGTGCTGTCTCCCCCTTTCTTGAAGTCCACAATTAGCTCCTTTGTTTTGGTGGTGTTAAGGAGCAGGCTATTGTCCTCACACAAAACAGCCAGATGCTGTACCTTCTCCCTGTAGGCTGTCTCATCATTGTTGCTGCCAGTCACCGTTGTATCATCTGCAAACTTTATGACGGAGTTGGGTCCATGCGGTCATGGGTGAAGAGGGAGTAAAGGAATAGGCTCAGCACACAGCTCTGTGGTACGCCTGTGTTGAGCTGTCCAGTGACAGAGGCTGCTGGCAATGCCCAGGTGCTCAAGTTTGGTGACTAACTTGGAGGGGATGACAATATTGGATGCTGTACTAAAATCATCAAACAACATTCTGACATATGTGTTGTTATTTTCCAGATGTGTGAGCACAGAGTGCAATGCTGTGGAGACTGCGTCCTCTGTGCTCCTGTTGCTGCGGTAGGCAAACTGGTATGGGTCCAGTGTAGGTGGGAGACAGTCCTTTAGGTGTGCTAGGATCAGTCTGGGACTTCATTATGATGGGTGTGAGTGCTGCAGGGCAGTAGTCATTCAGGCACATTGGGCTGGAGTAACAATGGAGGTGGATTTGAAGCATGCTGTTACAGCTGCTTGGGCAAGGGACGGGTTAAAAATGTTTGAGAAAACACCCACTCTGAGCATTTGCCCAGGGATACCATTTGGGCCAGCAGCCTTGCATTGGTTGATCCTGCTCAGTGCAGCATGAACCTCTGTGGAGGGGAGTGGAAGGGACTGGTGGTCTGCAGGGGGTCTGGTTGTGGTCACAGCTTCCCTGTTAGCTCTATCAAAGCGAGCATAAACAGATTTAGCTAGTTCAGGAAGGAGACATCTGTGGTTGGTGGAGTGGTGTTGCTGGACTTGTAGTTACTGATGACCTGGATGGGTCAGAGTTGGAAAGGTGCTTCTCCAACATTGTCACTATGCTCCTCAAATAGTTATAATTGTATAAAATACCACAGTGCCTTGCACCTATGAGTTACCTGGCAGTTTCTTTTTGGGTCAGCTGTCATGTTACTTGATGCTATTAGTTTTGGAAGAATTTTGGTTATGTCAGTACTTTCTCTCTCTTGCTCAGTGAACTTAAAGGAAGGTGTTTTACATTTCCTGAAAAGGTTTTTTTTGCTTATTTTGATGTTTATTTCTGCTTGCACCACTGCCCATGTGAATATTTCAATTTTAAAGTAATTACCTTTGGGATAGTGAAGCCTCGAAGATGGAGATCTGTATTGGTCATATGAGGCAAACTGAGAGGGACTACGTTGCCCATTCTTTGGACTTCATGGAGGACAGCATCAGTGTAGGGCAAATTTACGCGATCTTCCATTGATAGCTGCCTGGACTGTCCAATCACTTTGTCTATCTCAGCCTGGACCTTTTCTGATGAGGGAAACAGAACACAGTATTTCATCTGCAGGTTGCGAGTGTTAGTAATAATCCCCAACAAGAGATGAAGTACACTGACTTGACTGAATGAAGTGAATAAATTGATGTGTTTCTTGTTAATTAAAAGCTTGAATAAATAATGGGGGTATATAATTGAAGGACACTGGTAATATTGACACTGTTTGTACTTCACAAAAAAAGAAATCACACAATGTCTCTAATGTCCAGTTTCCACATAGTCTATCTGTACAGCACTCCCTCTATGCCACGCACACCAATATTTGCACCCACTTTAATCAGCCAGTCTGTTTCCACATCCTGTCCATACATTCGCACATTAACACCTCGAACGCAACTTAGTTGGATGGCTATTCAACATGAGTCTGGCTCTGCTCTAGATTTCCTGCCTAGAGGTTTTTTTCTTGCCACTGAAACTGTTGCCAATGATGGCAAAGTGTTGTACTCACGGTGGATCCACGATGGGTTTGGAATGAAATTAGAAAATAAATAACTGAATTATAAAAAATTTGAATAAACTAACACAAAAAACAATAACTTTATTTTATAGAATGAAGTGTGTAGCATCGACTCCTTTGTGAGTGTGTCTTGAGCTAGCACTGTACAAATAAAAAATGATTCATTTCTGGTGCATGCCAGAACACCCACTCATAGGTTTGCTGGAGGTACATTGACTCTGTTTTCTTCAAGAGCTACTTTAAACTTTCCAAGTGTCTGCTGAACACACCCCAAACAGGAAGTCAAACAGAAGACATAAAGCATCCTGTAAATTTAAAAATAAACACAGGAAGCAAACAAACAAACACAGTTAACCACAGACAGGCAACTCAACCTGTTCTCTGTTGTTGTCTTATGGAAGCTTGTAATCTTGTGATCCAGCTGCACTGCTTTTCTCTGCTGTGGCAGTAACCCTCTTTGATCTCAACTCAAACATAGTATGTAAGAGCATGTGGTCAGATGGACCAAAACCATTTGATGGGCAAAACACTGCACAGGCAGTCTATGTAAAATTTTATGTAAGTTTTGACCCCTGCATGTGCATGTGTGTTTTGGCACCTTTAGTGCATTTTTGAGTACAAATTTGCCAAGTTTAAATCTTACCCTGGATCTCAGGATACTTCGCCATGTAGAGAAAAGCCCAACGCAGGGTGGTGGATGTGGTCTCAGAACCAGCCACGAAAAGATCTAAGACACACTCTACCAGGTTTTCTTCATCAAAAGTGCTGTCAGCCCGTCCCTTGTTCTGAGAGTACAAAAAAATACACGTGTTAAGAACATCAACAAATATTTCATTATGTATACAGTTGTATGCAGCTGCTTTTTATGGAAGTATTTCATACAGCACCACAATCTAGAACCCTCTTTCAAGCACAGTGTTTTTTGACCAGAGCTCACATTTAAACAGCAAATTTACTCCTCTTTGCTTTTCCTTTGGAGTGTGTTTGTCTTGAAATGAGGACTGTCAGATGTTAAGCTGGCTTGTTCCTACCATTTGTCCACTTCTGTAGAGTATGTCACAGACAAGCTAAACACCCTTTAATTAACACTTACTTAGTGCTTTTCAAAGTGAAGGCCCAGTTGCCCAAGACTGTGCCCAAACTCAATTTTTCTACTGACTTGCAGGTTATTGTTATTAAGATATAAATAATAATGTAAGACAGGGCTGTTACAGCAAGGCCACACAGCCAAAACATATCCCACACATTCACATGCTGTGAAAAAACATGGCACAACAAACCTGAGCTGACATGTGCATTCACCATCAAGCATCTAGTGTGTCTGAGTGGTGACACCTCATGCCTTACTTTGTTAAAATTGGACCCATATTTACATTCATTTTTTGAAATACTCCAGTATTGATAATGCCAAGAATCCTCCTATGAGAGTTACCATTTGTATCTCATTCAAGTAGCAGTCAATGAAGTCTCTGGGGTCTGAGGAATCCCAGTTTTGTTTGTGCTCCTTTAGCTCTTCTCGTATGAAGTCCTTTGCCTTTCTGAAAATGCTCACGAATGTCAGATGTGGCCCTGGTATGTGCTTCATCAGCAGAGGAAATGAATTGTATAACTGCAGAGAAGAGCAAATTGAAAATGCATTTAGTTTGCAAAGACAGTGCTGGAGTTAGGCTTCGATACAAAAAAATATCACTGATCATGCATTTTAGTGATTGTAGTTCATGTTTTAAAGTATAGCATTCTCTTTAATTCATTTAAATAGGTAGTACGTATCTTTCCCCTGAAGAGCATTGCAAGACAATCATATATGATACTGACATTTCAGCAACAGCTTAAAATTGCCATACCTGTGCCCATATTGTTGTCTGACTCTGAAGCCCTTTTTCAAAGTAGCCAATCAGCATCCTGAATTTCTCATCAGTGTACTCAAAACGATGCCCAAAAACAAGAGAGCAGATGATGTTGGAGACAGCGTTGTTGAGCATGAGGTGTGGGTCGAAGGGCTTACCTAAACAGTCACATAGAAAATAAGAATTTAACTTAGTATAAAGTTTTTCTCACACAGAATTTATCCCTGGATATTTTATATTTACCTTTTAAGCTCTGTAAGTCTTTGAAACAGTGTGTCAGTTCATCCAAAATAACAGGCTCAAGTGACTTCTTTCCAAATCCAAAATTTCTGAGTGTTGTAAGTGCAAAACGCCTCTGCTGTTTCCATGTGTGCCCACTAACAAAAATAACACCTGATGGGATATACATGAAAAAGAAGTGAAAAAGGAAAAATAAGTTTAGAAAACACATTCAACATGTCTTTCCAGCAAGTCAGAAGTCAGTATGTTAAAAAAGTTCATCTAACCTCACCGTCAGGTAAGCTCTTATAAACAAAGAAGTACACACAAAAAAGATATAGAGACCATGCCGCATCATATCATCTATGATAATACTGGTCTGTGTTTTAATGTCAGAAATTAGTCCCCTATCATGATAACAATTACATACATAATTTTGTCTTAACTGTAAAAGTATCCTTAGCGGAGCAAAGGCTGGATCTGGTTCCAAAAACCCTGACCCTGTTCCACCAATCAGGTCAAGGTGTGGACAATGAGGCTGGGGGGAGGAGAGGAAGATTAAAATTAAGATGCAGAGGTGCTGGGGCAGGAGGAAACTGCCACTGAACCTGAGGAGGCAGAGATCGGAAGTGATCTCCACCGATTTAGAAAACTGTTTGGGAGGGCTGCTAGTGCATGCCACAGTAAGCTGGGCACCAGCACCATCACACTTTGATGACAGTATGGAGTTATGGGCAGCACCTTTTGTGGTGGCTCTTCTCTCTGATGTGGAGGAGTTAATAAAGGCTGAGTCTTTAAAACCCACAGACCCTTTGAAATTCTCCGCCATAAGCAGGAAGTTGTCTGTTATGCAGGGTTGGGAGAAAGATGGTTGTTCAGCCCTGCCACAACTGGACCAGGCCATTAAAGCCCTCCCATTCCCTTCAAGTACAATAGGGAAACCTAGTTGCCCAACTAGAGGATGCAGAATGTCTGATGCTTCTCTCGAGAAGGTACACCAGGCATTGGCATTTCAGGCACAACTAACTAACACTGGGTCTGTATTATCACTGTTCCAGCGACAGCTGACATGTAAGCTGTGTGCTAATTATGATGTGCATGTTATATTTGAAATTGCAGCTTGTTTCATCACGTATTGCATAGCTAATGAAGGAGCAGGTGGCAGAAGCAGGAAAGGAGGTAGTGTCTACTCTTTAACATTAAGATCAAGGATTCCTCTTGAAACTGCCGGTGGATCCCTCTGCCATGTTTGGCCCTGTTGCAGCAGGCCAAGGAGGCACAACACTTTGTCTGTGGAGTTTCTGGTGCACTGGCTTAGTGTTGTAGGTGGCGCAAAAGTCAGCTAGACAGTCAGCCAGGACTGCTACACCAAACAATCTTGAGGGCCCTATTTGTTTTCACAGAGGCGGATCAGATGATCAAGATTGAGGAATTATTCAATTCGGATTTAAAATCAGAATGAACCAGCCACCTACTTCGGAATTAAGTTTAATTCGGAATGGTCATTTTCATTTTGAATTAGGTGTTTACAAGGTCATTTTTAATCTCTTTAAAAAGGATTGATTTTTCATTATGAATTAAAGGGAAATTAATGCTCTCATGTAAACGTAGCCAGTGTGATGGCAGTGGTCTACTTCAATAGGCAGGACTGCGTGTGTACCCCTCGTCTGTGCGGACACATACATTGGTGGTGGATGTGGACATATCCCACCCCTTTGTGTCTACTCGGTCACCTCCCACCGTGCCTGCAGAGAGTTTGAGTGGAAGAGATGAGGGTCATCCTGGTGGCCTTGCATTTGCCATAGACTGTGGACATCCCTACATCGCGGGAAAGAACTTCAGGGAAATCTGAATGAGGGACTTTTATGGTCACTGATGGAGGGCCTTTGCAGCATAGTGCAGGGGAAATAAGTACAGCTTCATTAACTACAATTAACCCTTTAAAGCCTGAAAACACAAATTATAGCCAGAAAATTCTAATTTTTTGGAGCTAAAACGTTTATTTCACTTTCTACTGAAATTAAAAAAAAAAAAAACATTTCCATAAAATGTAACATCTATATTTGCTGTATCTCATTTGATACATGAGGTGTTTTGGGCAACTGATAATCCACCTGAGGACATTTTTATCATTTATCTGATTGTATTCAGATGTTTTTTTGGTAATTTGTTGATCATATAGATTAGATAGAGGGGTCATTCCTTCAGCTCCATTCCATTATCATTACAGTTGCTGATGTTAACTTTTGAGAGGACAACATAACTGAATACATATTAGTTCCTGCAAACAGCACACATATACTAGTATGGCTGTGACAAACAATCTTTGATGACCTTCTGCATGGTCCTGCTTCCATGTGCTCTTTCCTGCATCAACTATCAACAGAAATGACATCATTTAACATAAATTCATAGTTTTAGACCAGTTAAACCCATTATTGACTCTCTATCCATGGTTGTATTGATTATACATCCATAGTAACTATCTTTACAACCATATAGACATGAGGTCCCTCTTCAAACTAAGATGCCACATCTCAAGGGGCTTACCTTTGATATTTATATTCAACAAAGACAAATGTGGTGCAAAATATATGAAGATTGTTTGACTGGGTCTACATTCAGGAGAGACAAATGTGATTTTAGTCCCTTTGTCTGTGCTTAATGTATGTATGTATGTGTATATACAATTATATTTATTATATGTATTTGTATGTATGCATGTGTATCTATAAAATGAAGAGTATGGCTTCAGCCTGCTCTATTAAGTGCCTTGAGATAGCACTTGTTATGAACTGGCGCTTTACAAATAACAATTGATTGATTGACTGATTGATTGACATGCTCAGCCCGGCACGTTCTCCAGTTTTTGCAAGGGCTCTTAGAGGTAAAGAAGCTTCCCTCCACCCTCAGGTGTATGGTGGAGGCTATAAAGGCTGCTTGAGTGGGACAATTACAATTGTCTGACTAAGTCAGCTACTTTATGACCAAGTGCTTGGTGCAGCCCGGCAGTAGAGACAGTTTTGTTGTTTTTCAGAAAAACTTGTCCTTCAGCATAGAGTGGCTGGTTGGAGTAGTCTCTCCTCTGCCCTTAGTCAAACCTTGGCATCTTTCTAGCAAGCCTTGTTAGCATCTTGTACCTCGGCTACAGGCAGCTGTCCTATTTTCTTGTGATACTGGCTGGCCTGGGGGTGTGTACAGAGTATATATCTGCATATAGTTTATTAACTCACACATTGGTGAGTCTTTTTAAAGCACACTTGTGTGGGTGTATTGCTTAGTGAGAGTATTTCTGGTGGCGGCAACGTCTCACTTGATAAATACACAGTTCAGCTTATGTTAAGATGCTAGAGGAATTATGCTGCTAAGGCTGCTCTGTCCCATCACAGGTTGTCTTACAGAACCTAAACATATGGAATATGTAAAGAAGTGGAGAAATAGTCTCAATGCAATCGAAAACATTCAGTTACGGTATGTAATTTTGTTTTATTTGAGTGAAGAGACGATCTCTCCACCTTCAGGCCGCTCAGATATCTGTTCCATCCAACACTTTTCAGTGACAGCGTGTCATGATCCTGACAGCGTGGCATTTCGGGTGCACTTATTTTGTCAAATCCACCTCACAAGGGGATTCTCTTAAAGCTAATTATCCATGAGGTCACCTGATCCTGAGGGTCAGCTCTGCACGTGTGTAATATGTAATGGAGTGGAGAGAAAGTCTGTTTACTCAGAGAACCAAGGTTACGTACTGTAACTGAATTATATTTAGAACTATTTTAGCACCTTTTAATATACCAAAACTAACATATGCACCAAAAATAAGGCCTTTTTTATCTTACCCATAAGAGCAACACTATAAAGAGCCAAAGGCAGTCAAAGTGTCTCAATGGCCCACAACAACCTATGTAAAGGGCAAGTTTATTTATTGGTGCATTTTTTAAAGTTTCTATTGAATCACATTGTTAAAAAACAACTCTTAAGGAATTATGAGCCCTGCATTATTGCAAAGTAACATGAACTATGATATCGGAATTAAACAAGAAAGCACTCAGAGAGCGCAAATCTCTGCCAAAGTAGCTCACATATTGCTGTTACATCTATGAGCAATAGTTCAATGATGAAGTTACCATCATGATATGAATTCTTGACCCTGAAAACCCACACTTAGCCCTCATACTAATGTTGATATCATCATTAGTTAGACAGTTATTGAGCATAAACAATTGTTCGCTAATGGTGGTTATCTGGATCACCACCAAAATCTAATCATTTCTAAATTGGGCCATTACCAACATCTCCTGAAAATTTGAACAAAATCTGTCCTGTAGTTTTTGCGTAATCTTGCTAACAAACAAACAGACAAACATATGCCTGCAAAAACATAACCTACTTGGCGGAGGAAAAAAATAATTTTACTGTCTCAGGTAGGATTATAAACTGTCATATGTTTATTTTATTTTATTTTTTTTATCTATCAGGTGACCAAACTTGTCCTCCTGTGGAGGGCCTGAAGACATGGCATTCTCAAATCTGTGCATTGGTTAGGTAAAATGTCCTAAAATTTTGATTTAAAAACCTATGTGTAGTGTACTGTGGACAACCAGCAGCCTCTGCATAGTCATTTGCAGTTTGTTTTTGACGCTGGCTGTATATGATGTTGTATGGGATTTCCCCTTGAGTCTGACTCCATCAATGTTAAAATAGTATACATATGACATGATGTAAGTACTCAGACTCTTTAAACTACTTCTGTACCTTGGTCATAATTAGAATCACATCATATATATGATCTCTCTTAGTAATGCAACATGATGCAATATAGGAAAAAAAATGCAGGAACTTTTCATCAATATCTGCAGTTTTTTCTAATGTAAAGCATTAGAAATAAAGAGTTACCTTAAATAACAAACATTAACAGACACGGTTTTGAATTCGTGTCAAATGAAATGTACCTGCAAATTGTTCTTCAAGATACAGTACACACACAATAGTGCCTTCTTGCTGTTACAAGTACTTACCATGTCCATCAGTCACTTTCAACACCAGAGGGACAGGTGGGCGGTCAACCACACTGTCTCCTTGATTTACAAGAGCCTCTTTCAAAACTTCCAACCCATTTAAGACCACCATCCACATCTCTCCCATTCTGAGGCTGTACACATCTCCGTGTTTTCTTGCTAGCTGAGAGTGAATATGCAGAAGAAAGAAAAACTCCATTATATGTAGAATGCAAATTTGATTGTCAGTTCAAAAGTTGGTTGTTGTTGGGTTTTTTTGGTTTTAAACCTGCTCATTTACCTCTGTTAAACATTCATGGGTCTTGCTGTAATCTACCGAGAATATGTTACCAACAAGAGGTAGAGTCCAAGGTCCTGGAGGAAAGCTGGCTGGCCGGCGGTTCTTGAAATAGTCTGTTGCTATGAGGAAAACTGCAGTGAAGAGCAGCAGACTTTTGACGTCCCAGTTCACAAAAGTTCCAACTACAGCAGATACTGAATCCATCCTGCAAACCAGAGCTCAACTGTTCTCGCTGAAGTGTAAGCTTTAAATCAACGAGGAAAACAAGTATTCTGTTTCCATAAACCATACAACTTATCCTGTTCTAAGGAGTTTTTATTGACTCTCGACACCACAGAGGTTCTCTTGTTAAACCGATCTCTGATCCTTTTTTATTTACTGAGAAGGTGTATCCAACATCGTTGATCAGTCACAATTGGCCAGAAACAAATTCATGCTCTGACCTGTGCCCTACAGCTCTTAATCTTTTTTTAGGTCAGAGTGTGTCTGTCACCAATGAATGATCCACACTTTTGTTTCCAGCCCATAGCCCCAATTAAAGAGACTTATATGGCTTAAAGACTATTTTATGAAATGATCCAGATGTTATCTTACTTGTGTGATTCTGCCCTACTTGTTGTTCTCATTTCTTACCTTGAGTTGGCAAAACTTAAAACAATTAGTTTGAGGGCAAGCATGGTCAGGTCAAGTTCTGTGCACATGGTTTGTGTGAACATTGGAGCTGAAGGGTGCTGGTTTAATGCTGTGGTGAGCCATCAGTTACAGCCTATATTTTTTATTATTATTTCTTTGGCTCTCCAGGGTTCAAATCCTACCTGGGATTGTCCTTGTAGTTTTTTTTCACTTCTTTTATTTAAGAGTCTGACCTTAAATTAAAAATCAAGTGCAGACAGTCACCTTGAAATTTAGAGTTTTCATAGCTTTTTTGTTGTAGTTGTTAACAGCATTGTATATACTACACTGGGATCTTCACACTTCCACAGACTTTGCAATCAGGCAAATCTGTTAAAGACCCAACATACTCTGTAGGTCCGTGTCTCTTTTGGTAATTGAATAAAACGTTTGGAAACAGATATCAAAAATAGAAAAACGACTGGATATTTGATTTTGGTTTTAAAACAGAAACATCAAAATTGAAATACAACTTGATTTTCTTTTTTGTTGTCTGAAACGAGTAAAGAAAAGTCAAAAAACGGTTTGATTTTCAATTTTAATTTCTAAAAAGAAAATACAATATATCACAACACACAAATCGAAAAATGGCCTGTATAATTGTTTTGGATTACCGGAAGTTGTCACGACAAGAATATTGCTCATACTGACCAGTAGATGGCGACAGCGTGATGCCTACAGATGCCAACCGTCGGAAAGCCCTAGAAGAAGGAGGGGGCGCAAATCGAAGGAGAAATCCGAACGGTGGCTGCTGTTTGCCGTTGTAAGAGAAAGGATGGATTTAGACCATTATATCGTCTTTAGAAAGGACAAACGTGTGTGTCTGCGGGAGATGGACATGTCTGCGGAAAAACTGAGCCGCATATTCCAGGTAAAGAAAATTTAAATGGTAAATATGTGACAAGCTTATAGTTTAGTGTTAGGACATTAGTTTACAAAGCTAATGTGTTAGCCAGCTGAAAACAGTGGACATCCTCGTGTTCCCCTAGAGCCGTGGTCTCTAAAACATTCCAAAGGTAATGCCCACCATGTCATTGCTTTATTATGGTGATACAATACTGTAAGAATATGTGCTTGTGAACCATTAGATCTCATCGCAGTTTTTGACTATTCTGCAGTTTGTTTGATTTGTTGTAAATTGTGTCACATATGATAGTCACATTTTGAACTCTTTTCATTGACTTTGATTTCTGCAAGAAAATTTAAGTGTATTTCCTTGTGTAGCTTTGATAAATTGTTGTTAAGGTTACTTGACTCCAAGGCTGATGTCATTTCAAGGTACTGTTTTCTAAATATTTTCAGTATTATTGCAGTATAAAACCATCAGCTATTTCCCCAATCATAAATATTACCAGTGATAGTAAATTATTTCATGTAGTATTCTTGCAAATCTGTGTACCTTGCAGAGATTGTTGGTGGGAGGCTGAGCCCAAGCAGAATGGTTGTGATTCGGTTTTTAGAGTGCGAGGCCACTCTTCAGGGAATTATTGAAAAAGTGCAAGATGCAATTGGAAGTCATGACCCCCTGGTACTGACTGATGCACAGGGAAATGCTATTTTGGAGTCTGAAGGTACCACAGGTAGGCAACACCGTTTTATTTGTAAATCTTTATCAGTCTCATGATTGCTTATGGTTACTCATTAATTTGACCATTTATATTTTTTTCTGTTTCTCACCCCTTCTACAAAGGCTCATCCTACTGGAAACAAAATGCACGAAAGATTCTTGTTGTACAAGAACGGGACTTCTAGGGTTTACAGAGCTTGAAAAGGAGGAGATTGAGGTATTTTTTTTAAGTTACAATATAATCAAGAGTATGGAAATAGTAATGACTATATTTTTAAAAGTTTTATTTATCCTTACTTTTGATATTCAGACTTTTATTTTTTATTTTTCTAATACAAAGTAAGGCCATGCAACATTAAATAGGCTTAATAATGTCCCACCACCCCAACATCAAAACCATAATAACACTACCAGATACAATCTTATGTATGTCTTTTTTTCCACAGCCGAAAAGAAGATGATGCTGCAGGCATTGGAGAGGTTGCAGAGAAAATAGAGGAACTTATACTTGCATCGCAGAGCCTACCAGATGTTACTACTGCAATCAGAGAGCTCACCAGTCTTGCTTCCACACAAAGAGTCGTCCTAACTTCTTCAGAACTACAGGCCATCAAGCAAGGGTTCTGCTGTGTTATTTATATGAGTAAGTGCAGTCAGCAGTTCCTGTCAATTTTATTTTCTATGCATCAGAACTTTAGATGTACAAAAACGTAATAACAAGTCTCTACCCAAAATCAGCTGTTTCTCATTAACTGCAACTAACAACATGTGTACTTTAGGAAAAACAGTGTTAAAAAGACTTGAAGTTGATTGAAATGTGTTCTACATATAAAAGAATACTGGAAACATGCACACAGAAACCCTATTTTCCTTCTCATCTTCCTTTTGTAGAGTTCATCAAGGAGCCAGTCTTCACCCAGTGCTGCAAAAGTATCATTGATTGCAAAACCTGTGTGGAACTGTGGCAGGAGACCTCTGTACACTGTGCAAAATGTAGAGGCAACAGTACAGGCAACAACATGTATGAAGTTAGTGGTCTTTCAGAGGCCTTATCTGTTCTGAGATCCCTTTATGAAGAGCAGTAAGATTTAACACTGTGATACCGACTTGGTTTATCAGTTCAAACTTAGTGCTGACTTTCTTTTACTGCAAATAATTCATTTCTGTGTTTGGTCTGGATGGTGTCATAAAGGTGTTAAGCATAAATTGAAGGGAGAGGTAAGTCAAAAATGTGACTACTATTTTCTTGTTTTCAATTTAAACACTTTGTTTAGTTAAATGCAACTTTTTCAGCACCAATCAGATCTGTAAGCTCTCACACCAACATGTATCCTGTAAAGAATTAATACACTTTTTTTTTTTTAAATTTGGTAACATCAATCTAGACACTAAGCTGAGGGTATGAGCAGAAATTTGGTCTGAAATTTGAAAGAGCATGGATACAAATTAATTTTCAGTCATACATGTTCAATACTTTAAGATTTAAGGGATTCCTGAGGTGAAGATTGCGATCAACAAGCTGAATGGAATCATTTTATGTTTTTTGCTTCTTTTGTTAAGTGTTGAAACAGATTTCTGTTGCAGTGTTCCAGGTCAAAATCTTCAAACCACTTTGGCAGGATGCTCCAGAAATCTATGCTGGTTTGATATTCAGCACCCAATTTTAGGATTGGCAAAGCAAGGAGATGAAGGCAGCTCAGCTCTTAATTTGAACTGTTATTGTAACATGTCTTACCAAAAAACATTTGCCATTTAAATGCTCATGTTCTTACTAATTTGTGTCTTGGATGGTCAAAAAGACCAAATAATTTTTCACACATTGCTCTGAGTTGTGTTTATAAGATAAAGCAATGCCTCTTTGAAGGGTGCAAATTCATTGTTTGCTGCTCTACAAAACAAGACTGAAATATCTGGATACTGCTCTGCAAACTGATTTTCAGCTGTTAGCTTGTCCTGTTCTGTTAAAAATGGGTCGACTCCGAAAGGAGTATGTGCTGTTAGTGAGGATCCCAGCTGTTGACTGTAAAGGTCTGCTGCTTCAACTGAGCAAGGTAATAGTTCTTGTGGGATTTTTTTGGGGCACCCATGTTCCGCCATGTCATTTGGTACACCTTTGCCTGGGAAATAAAGAGCACACCATTGGTTTCCAAATATATCAGTAAATTTGTGATTATTTTTTTCTTTGCAACACTGACTAACAGTTTACCTGGAATTCGATTAGCATTCCATGACTCCACCACCCTTGTAACACCAATCTGGCACAACTGGCAAGTCAGGTTGGATACACAGAATCTCACAAGGCTGTCATCCATGTCTAGCTCCTCTTGATCCACCAACTGCAGAAGGGCCGTCTTCAATGGATAGTTGACATGATGTTGATCTCAGGCCAAATTCACTCTACAACGTGATTCTAAATTTACAACAAAGATTTGTCTCATGTTAATTGGTGTGTTACTGAGATGTACTGCACAACTCCTTATAAAACTAAATTCACCAACTTAGGAGCACATTTAACAGAAGATCTGTTAAAAGAGTGGGTATAATGTAGACTGAAAGCTGAAATGGAACATCTTAAATTTTGACAGAAATTCTGCTTAAGGACTGTTTACCTAACAGGGACCAAAAATGCATTACATACAAAACATACAAAGTACAATGGAAATTCTAAACTCATGGGGTTCTTCTGCAGTTTAGAATAAGGACAGTTTTCAAATGGGAAACCCTTTTTTAGGCCAAGAATAATGTGTTGCAGCAGGGCTACTAATTTACAAACTCAACAGGACCAAATTTTAAAATCAACAAATGTAGCTGGGTCACACATGTTCAGCGCCCAGTAAGCAGCTGGTAATGCTAAATTTCAAACCAATACAGATCAATTTGATGAAAAATATGCATTTTTTATTCATAGTCTCCCTTTACAATTTGCCAACATGACAAAAGCACATGTAAAGGTACGTAAAAAAAACTGCAGAGCTGTATTTGAACTTAACCTGAGGTAGAAATGTTTTCACTTGAATAAAAATAAAATGAATAGAATGAAAATTTAAAATGAAATTCTGTAAATAATTTCTGGCACATATTACACAGGCATATCTCAGAGTGCATAAAATCTAAATTTGCACAGTTGTATGTACCAGTGTTAATTTTGTCAATAAATTGTTTTCGTCATAGTTTTTGTAAACAACCTTTTTTCCCCTGACGAAAACCAGACTATAACTAAAAAAAAACAAATGCACATTGACAAAAACTAAAACTAAATAAACTGACTTTTTTGTCAACAAATAAAAAGTAGACTAAAATGTTTGACAGAGAGTAAATCCAATCAGACCTAATTTGGTCATGTAGAAAGTAGGGACAAGTTAGGAATATATCCAATCACAGCTTCTTTGGTTGCGTGGAAAGGTTGGATGAGTTAAGAGGGACATCCAGTCACAACTGCCTTAGCTTGGTGGTGGCGGGATCCAAGTGTGAAACATGAAAAATGCCTTACACTTTACATTTAATATTTTAGTCATTTAAATTTACAGTAGATTTCATCGACTAAAATGTGAAATTTCATCAACTAAAACAAGACTTAAATTAAAACAATTTAGAAGACTAAATTATGACTAAAACTAAAATATATATTAGGCAAAAGACTAAACTAAAACTAAATTAGGGAGTGCTGTCAAAATTAACACTGGGAGCTACAGCTGAAAACAACATGTTTTATACCCGATATCTTGGGGCTACTTTTGTCAGCATCGCTAGCAACACTTCAAATCAACAGTTTTGGGTAGACTTGTACCCTACCGCGTTGTAGGTAGACTGTCCCCAGGCTACTTGGAGTGTTGCATTCACAGTCTGAAATACTGTAGGAATTTATGAAAACTAGCGAAACAGGTTGCCCTCTGCCTATCTGGCATGACCACAGGCTGGGCCACTTGGGGGTTGGTTCTGGGCTGCACATGCCCCCCAGGCCACTAATTGAATAGGTCTGTGTTACAGCATTCTTAATTAAAACTTTAGAAAATGCAATCAAAGCATTTCTCTAATGTATGCAAGAAGACAGTGTGTGACCGAAGCAAACAGTAAAAATGATTTTGTTCTAACAGAGACTTGTACTGTACCTTTGTGGATGAGGTCTGCAAATAAGGCCTTCTCTTCTGGTTATGACGATGAGATCACAGCAGCTCCTGCATGAAGAGTGTTAAATAAAACTCCTTGCCATGATCTACTCGCACCTGGTCCCATATACCATGAGCAAGCACTGCAGGCCTGTTTGATGAAAACACACATTTTTTTTTTTATTTAAGTAAAAAAGAATGCATTTAAGTAAAAAATTTTTAAAAATAACTTAAATGTTTTACATTAGTAAGATGATATCATGAATTGTATGACATTACAAAAAAGATACATGTAAAGCAGTTTCTATTAAATTAGAAAAAGTCTTACAGGTATTATGAATGCAATAGCCATGAGTAAATCATGGATACCTGTGTAACAGGTGTAACACATAGTAGGTAAGGTACTTGAAAACAATTATTTTCACTTTATTTTTTTTTCCCCTCTTTACAAAGGTCCCCTCTGTGAAAGTTATTGTTAAACTTGATGGATGTGTTACAGTCAATGAATAAGAAAATTAACTGCAAGTGTTAATTTTCAGCACATTTAGCGGATCGGTTTCAGACAGATGAAGATAGCGAACAGTGAAGAGGTAACAGCAAGCACAGGCTCATTCATTAAGTTGTTTACTGCAGAGCAGTCTCTAAAACTAGAGATTACACTTGTGGCAGATTATGGTTTTACCATATTAAAGATCCCAGACCATTTTGGTTCTGATATAACATATGCAACTGTCAGTATCACAAAGACAGTGTATTAAAAAGATTTCCCTATAATGTCAACAAAAATGTAAACATTTTTACCTAAACACTTTTTCATAGATGGACAGGTTGTTTTTTATTGGCATTGTAGAATGAGCCACAACCTTCTTGCTGAATCCATCAATCGCTAACACATGGGTGACTCCAAACATGACGAGCTTTTCATTTTGATCCATATGAATCTTGTGACCCATATAATCAGCCTGGTAGAGTGTGGGGTTGAGATTGCGGGCACCCTAAAGAGAGAGGAAAACTATGTGAACATCAAAGCATTTTCAGTCCCACGCTGTATTGGTGTACACTGTTGCTGGTGTTCACACTGTCAAATTAAATGTATGTGGTGTGTTTTGGTCTGGCTGTACTATATTACTGTATCTGAGCTTAATATCTACTGCCAAGCAAATAGCAAGGCACATATCAGCTCATAAATTACATTTCCAAAGTTTTACTATAATTAATATCTAGGGTACCATAGAAGGTCTACCTGCTGTCTTGCTTCATGGTAGGGCCGGTGCATCATACTGAGAACTGATCCAATACGTTTTTCAGCAGCATGCACTCCTTTCATGGCTAGATACCCCTTCATCATCCTTCTTCCATAGGTAGGTCCTGTCTGGAAAACACAAGATTTCCAAACTCATATCTTCATCATACATTTAGATACTGTACACTCTGTGTATTTGTATTTTTTGATCAGAGAGTTGCACTTATTGTGACTTTGATTACTTTGATAATGAATGTGATCTGGGCTTTAACTTCACACAAAAATCAATTCCTGCAAATTAGTAAAGACATACAAGTGCAGATCTCTAACAACAACATTGCATTGACTGGAACAACATTCAAAGGGAAACGGTGACAAGTTATTATAGGGTTAATGCTACCAAATTAAACATACATTTGCTCATGTATAGGCTACTTGAGTAATATGGTCATAAAATACCAATGAAAACTATAATTAGTAGGCTATCGCATGAAGACTGTCAAGCCACTAATTCATATGCTTGTTATTTTAAAGCAGAAAATAAGACACGCATCAACCAAGCACAAATATACAGTTAGGATACCATAGCATAGCCCTTAAAAATGTCTAAGTTTATCATACCCCAGTAATGGCTTTAGCCACCTCCAATTCCAGATGTGCGTCGGAAATTCCCATTAGCCTTAAACCATTTTCAAAGCAATCTCCGCACATTTCTTGCTGAAAATCCTCTTCCACCACAACTTTCATGCAATAAGCGTGCGGAGATTTCTGTGGATGACAGGCCTTGTTTTGCCATGTCTAGTATCATGTCCAATAGGGCTCCAAAGACATCTTACAACGGCAAACAGCAGCCACCGTTTGGATTTCGCCTACGATTTGCGCCCCCTCCTTCTTCTAGGGCTTTCCGACGGTTGGCATGTGTAGGCACCACGCTGTCGCCATCTACTGGTCAGTATGAGCAATATTCATGTCGTGACAACTTCCGGTAATCCAAAACAATTATACAGGCCATTTTTCGATTTGTGTGTCGTGATATATTGTATTCTTTTTAGAAATTAAAATTGAAAATCAAACCGTTATTTGACTTTTCTTTACTCGTTTCAGACAACAAAAAAGAAAATCAAGTTGTATTTCAATTTTGATGTTTCTGTTTTAAAACCAAAATCAAATATCCAGTCATTTTTCTATTTTTGATATCTGTTTCCAAACGTTTTATTCAGTTACCAAAAGAGACACGGACCTCTGTAGCACCACAGAAATGTCTTCAAGCTGCCGCTATGTGCCAACCAAGGCATCTGAATTATATAATAATTCATAGTGAATATTTATTCATAATATTTATGGATTGATGATTGGTGGATTTTTTTTTTCTTTTAAGGGGAAGGGTGAAAGCAAAAGCAAAAATTCCCATGTTACACTGGATCAGAGAGAACCATGGGCTTGTTCCTGAGCCCCAAATAGAGAAACATTCATGGGCAGTAGCTCTTTTTCATCCACTGCTTAAGTTGCCTGAATGCCAACTGTTGGCATGGTAACTAATTTAACCACCTCACCTTTTTTTTCCAATTTTTTTTTTGTTTTGTTTTTTTGAGAGCACCCTTAAAAACAAAAACAAACAAATGAAAATTTTCATTAAATTTTACACAAAAGTAAGCACAAATCTAATTGAGTCTAAATTAATTAATTAGATAATTAATGTTCATTATTGCCATATGGTCTTCAGTTTACAGCAGCAAATGCAAGTGGGACCGTAAATCATTTTGGGAGATGCCCACTGTCAATTCAAATTCTGATTTTTTTTAGAGCTCTCAACAAGCTGGTGGCCACTAAACCTGAAACCTGGGATTAGTACTTGGATGCGGTCATGTCTGGGTTGAGGACCACAAAACAAATAACCACCAAGTTCTCCCCATGATGTTTGGGTGAGAGGCTTAACAGTACCCAACAGAGGTGCCAGAACACTTCATGGTTGGTAAACACATGTCTCAATATAATTTTAGGTCTATTGATGCAGTGTTGAAAACATGGACTGAAAGAATGTAAAAAACATTTATTCACAGGTAGACAGCAGTGTTGAGGATGTTGTGGCTGAGGAAACTGTGTCAGAGGACATAAAGCGCCTGGACGAAATTAAAAATATTGTTCAGGTCAATATCACACAGCAGCAGGGGAGCACAAAGAGGCGCATGAAGAAGGGTGCTCTCAAATCAGCCTTAAAAATAGGGGACAAGGTGTGAAGACAGAACATTAGAAGTCAGCAGAGAAAAGGTGGCAAACTGGAGGCAAACTTCCTTGGTCCTTTCACTGTGGTGGCACTACAGGGGAAAAGTGTTGATCTGCTGGCAGGAGATGATACTGTTTTTAAAAAAGTTAAATGTTGACCACCTAAAAATTGCAACGGAGGAGCTGCCCCGAATCCCCCATAAATCAGTACATTAGTAGCCTCAGCCTCCACAGCCCCAGCCTCTGCAGTACCAGCAGCATCAAGAGGCCCTGTCTCAGCTTCCAGCTCACCAGCTCCAATACAAGCACACATTTCAGCTGAAATTTTTTTTTACCAGAGGTGTGTTTTGGTCCAAGGAAGAATCCATTACATTTTGGTGGTGATCTGTACATTTGTCTGGATGCAAAAAATTCCCAAAATTTGGGAAAAATTCCATAACTTAACATTGGGCCATATTTTAAAAAAAATCATATCTCTGACATCACTTGATGGATTCCCTACAAAATTTACAGGATAATAAATATAATATAACTCTATCATCTCAGTCAATTTCATCTGGATCCGATCCAGACTGACGTCACAAAGAAACATTGAAGTTTATAATGGCAAATCCCATTCATTTCTCCTCGGCAGCAGTGAGGGCTCTGCCCCCTTTACACCATTATGGCAACTGTAGTTTATTTGAAAACTGAGGTCAACGCTTTTCAAGCCTGTGTCACTACATTACCCAGCTTCCTTTGCAATGCCAGTGGAGGAGTTCTCCACATAGACAGACATGAGCGGAGACTCAGCCATCATATTGGAGCGCATGGTGATCCAAAATTGTATCTTGGCGGAGGTCTGCACTCTCTGAGTGCTTTTCTAATTTTATATTGTAGTACTGTTTTTCTTTTTCAGATGTGCAGGAGGCATTGACAGGGAAGATGTACATGTTCTTCCTTCCAAAGTGGGCCCTTGCAAATTGTTTTATTGGCAAAAATACTGGTCTCAAAAAGGAGCTTCAGAGTGAGATAACACGTTTTCATTATTGCATGAAACCATCAACTTCCAGTCCCTAATGGCTAATATTTCAGTAATGACAGTTACAGTACATTGTGAAGCAATACTATTACCTTTAAACATGAAAAGACATTCAGGAATATTACAACAATACATTTGATAGCATTACAGTAAACTGCCTCTATGTGATGTCTCATGACGTGCTTATTATGGCACAACACCTCACTGTCACTTCACAGACTCCGCGGTGTATTTTTTTTTTTTTTTTAGAAATTTGACTTCAGATTGTTTGGACAGCCTTTGCGATAGATGTTCGAGGTAAAATAGGTCTTAAAATGACTTTATAACAGAGTTTAGGACAGACACGACTTGTAGTACCACAAGTTGGCGTCTGACATCATCAAAGTGCCATGGACTACAACATGACTGCGTGCATGTAACACAGTCTTGTTACTGGTGCATGTAACAAGACTGTGTTACATGCACCAGCTGATTCTCTTCAAAAATAGACATGGTGAAATTGAGATTAAAAGGGCAAATGATCTTAGTTTGTTCTTAATAATGCACGGTATGTTTGCCACTGATTAAAGTATAGATAATGAGTTAAAACCAATGTCAATGATGATTACCCCCCCCCCCCCCCCATTTCACCAAAATGTGTGAAACCTTCTACCTTTGAATTTTTAAGTGTACCTGTCATTTTATTTGCAAATGCACATATTTATGTTTCTTATATATAAAACAGGTGTATTTCAGATTATGTGTGAGTTTTGGAGGGAAATGTAAAAGGTGTCAGCAGAGGTTATCTGTGTGGCAGACGAAAAAGTGTCACACTAGCTGTATGCACATTCTTAAAGTAACAACCCTCTTAAGTTAGCATGAATATTGAGATAATTATGAACAAATAACTTAATGAGTCTCATCAATAACAAAAGAAGTTATTGGGCAAAGCATTTTTATTCATAGAGTGCAACAGATTTATCGAACTCTTGTGAATGCTGCACAGAATTTATAAAAACAAACTGAAAAACAACACAACAAAAACATTCAAAATAGTATACATTACAACATACGATAAAAGAAGTTTTCAGAAAAAAATATCACCTGAATGGTCATATTGTTAGAAATACTGACCACTTGTATTTCAAATTCAAAATGTATCTCATGCCTAATTTGAGAACAAAACAAATACTTTTATTTACAATCTTATTGTAAAGATTTATTTGTTTGGAGTGATTGACTTTGCTACATACCTAATAGACCTGATCCCAATTACGTGATAATAAAATAACAATTGTTCCCCTGGCTACAGATTAAGGCCCTGTCTGCACAGAGACAAAAACTTTTTCATTTTTTAACTGTTGTCTTTAAACACAGCATGGTGTCAAGTGTCCACCCACAAAAAACACATTCATCTGTTCTGGATATTTTAATTCTGATATTTTTTCTAATGAACTGTGTTATGGGTATCTCTGTTATTCTTCATAAATTGCTCTTTGTACAATTTTAATCTTTAAAAGCCTCCCATGGACTGGTGTTGAAAATTAGCACTGTGCTATAAACACTTACAGCAGTGCATTTGGGACCTGTGCATATTTAAATATCACAGCATCAATGTTACTGTGTGTCCATGTCAAATAAACAATAAATAAATAAAACACTGTAGCCATATGCCTGGCCTTTAAGGTGCACTGTAACGCTGCAGTTGAAATACACCAAAACCAGGGAGGAAGACATGAAGCATTTGCATAAAACATGTCAGACGTTAACAAGAACTGCCATATGCTGTTCTCTGTGTCCTTATGTTGCTCACGGTGGTAGTAGAGGAGCACAAGATCTTGCTGTTAAAGCCATAACAAGCTCAGCAGCTCCTGCAGCACGAGCACAACACCGTCCCCCTCCATTTTTACTTTTGTCTTTGGGTGCATGCATGCAGTTTAAGGGAGAGATGGGTCTGTGACTAAATATATAAGAATAGTAAAGAAGTCTGAAAATAATATTGTTTGCTTTTATTTTTTGGCCTTTTTTAATAGCTTATAATTTTATCACATTATTCTTCTTCATAGGACAGCTGTTCTACAACATTAGCTCTATTGTCTTTAATTGTTTAATTTTCTATAATGTGTGCATCTTTGGATAATAAAGTAAAGGATAATAAAACCACTACTACAAAACACTTTTTTCTTATTTGGGCCTATACTAACGTGGGATAGCACAGATATCATATTGATGTGGTGACATAACAATGCCAAATTTGGAGTCAAACACAGGCTCAACCCCAACAGGCATGGAGAAGGAGAAGTGCTGCATTAAGGAGGTGAAGAAGAGGAAAAGCTCCATCTTTGCAAGGCCCTCGCCTGGACACAGTCGCTTTCCTAAAACAAAATGAGACTTTTTTTTGACAGAAATAGTATTAACATAACTTAAGGAAAATGATGAATTATTGCAATTTTTTAAGCTAATTCCCCTTCTACTTTCAGTGCTTAAAACATAGAGAAAATGCGTTTAAAAGGAAAATGGGACTGTTTACTCATAGGTCTTACGTACTCTAATAGTCGAATGAAGATGAGTCATAACTGATAGAAAAACAGTCATGCATGTTTAATTGATCACCTGGAAAGGCTAGCTAAAGTAGGGCTGCTTTTTTTGCTAAGTCTCAATATACGATATATATGTCAGTATAATTTTTGTGAAGAAATAATATAAACATACTCAAACAACCCAAGCAACCCAGGAAACCAGTCACAGCTCTAAGGTGAAATTATGTCAACAACCCTGCCATCTACACTGAGCTGACCACCTAGATCATTTGCATGTTAATGGTCTCCAGTGGCTGATAATTCTAGTTTTTCCCCAGTCAGCTCTTGGATCATATTGAGGCCCTGTTTACACAGCAATGAATACGGCAGAAAATGGAGAGTTTTCGTTGTGTTTGTGCCTTCCGTTAATACGAGAACAGTGTCCAGAGTGCCTGAATCCGCAAACTTTTGAAAGATGAAGGTTGCACACGCACCCAGGAACAACAACAGCTTTGGGCGTCTACCAAGCAACATGTGTGCTGCTTACTTTGCTTGGCTCGTTATCCAGACAAACATATCCAGACAGATTTGTTGTCCAGACAAGAAACTCTTGCGTCTTCATGTGTCCACTCACTGTTGTTTGTGAAAAGTTGGTCTTCACCTGAAATCATATGCGTGTTGTAACACCGCTGTTTGACGACAAACTTACATCGCCAACCACTGGTCTGGCATTCATGCTACAGCGTTTTAAGTTTATTCTTGTGGATCCGTATGAACGCTCATCGTTTTCACACCATCTCCATGTGAATGCGGAGCGCTTTTGAAAACTCAAAGGAAAAACCTTCCGTTTCTGTTGACATAGTCCTGTAAATGGTGCCCGAGTTTTAGGTCAAATCTATATGAACTGAATAAGAGTTGTCACACAGACACATTAATAATCCGGTTGCACATGTAAATGTGTACAATAAAACTGACATGAAAAGAAACAGCCAGTTTACAATTAAATAAAGACTTAAATAAATTCGATAAATAGTGAATTAAGTAATGTAAGTGAATAATAAATAAAATTGAAAAATAAACTCCTTTGTAATTAAATTTATAAATAAAATAGGAATAATACATAATGCTTTAAATCTCAGTTTCTTCTTCAGACAGCATAAGTATGGAGTCTTGCAAGACGAGAGCTCACCTTAAACAAGAAAAACAAAGTGTGTGTAATGCCTCATTCAAGACATGCTAGACCTTTGACATGTACATGAAGACAAGAAGCCACACTCTTCATCCCTCACTGACAGAACAAGCAAAGTCCAACTTTTCCTGGTGACTTTGCTGCAGGAGACCAGAGATGCACAATATTATTGAAACAGTGTTGACAAGTAGAGATAATTGCCTAAAAAGTGGGTCACTGGTGTTGGTCAGAAAATTTCTGTTTGGCAGGCACAGGATCCTGGCTCTATATATCCTGGATTTATACTCAGAGACTCTACATTTACAAGATTGTGTTTCTCCTACCTGCAGAGAAAGGCAGGAAAGCTGCAGGCTTCACAAACTTGCCCTCCTCGTTCAGGAAGTGTCTTGGATTGAAGTTAAAGGGTGTCTCCCATTCATTCTTGTCATACAGCACAGAAGTCAAATTCGGAATGACTGTAATCCCCTTAAATCAAAGTATTGCATTCTGGTTGTAGTAAGTATAGTAAGTTGGATTTAATAAAGGACAGAAATTTGTAAAAAAAAAAAAAAAAAAATGCAAAAGTGCTAGTTTACCTTTGGGATTGTGTATCCTCCTAGCTCGAGATCATGGTTGGTGAAACGAGGCAGACTTAGAGGAACAGTGTTACCCATCCTCTGAACCTCATGGATGACTGCATCAGTGTAGGGCAGGTATACACGATCTTCTGTTGATGGCTGTCTGGACTGTCCAATCACTTCATCTATCTCTTCCTGGACCTTTGCTGTGTGGAAAGGAAACAAAAAGGACTGTTTACTCATTTTGACTATTACATTTGTATCAAATACACATGGATTTGAACTTGATGGCACTTGCAAAATATCCAGTGGCTGATCTATTAACACACAAAATACAACCAATAATTTGATTTTGCATCATAAAATTGTGTTTTTTAGGAGGAACAGTTCTGGTCATAACTTCTACCTTGAATCTCTGGGTACTTTGCCATGTAGAGAAAAGCCCAAAGCAGGGTGCTGGTAGTGGTCTCAGAGCCAGCCACAAACAGATCCAAGACACAAAAAATCAGGTTTTCTTCATCAAAAGTATTTTCTGCCTGCGCCTTATTCTGAGAATTAACACAAATTAATGTTAAAATATGCTAAACAACATGGTTCACAGCTAAATTTAAAGTTCAGAATTTGCAGTCTTGTCATTTATAATGCAGGAATACCTTTGGCTTGAAGTAACAGTCATCATAGGTGAACACTAAACAGGAGGTATACTACATCACAAACTGCTTTAAATGAATTAGCCAGCCACCCATCAATTATCAAAACTGATAATCTTTTTCAGGGTTGCAGGGGCTTGAACCTATGTATCTCTGCTGACATTGGACTAGAGGAAGTGTACACCCTTGACTTGCTGCCAGCAAATAACAGAGCTGACATCTAAAGGCTGACAAACACTCACACACTCACACCTATGGGCAATTTTGAGTCATCGCTAATTCTATAAAGTATGCTTTTGGTCCGCGGGTGGAAACTGGACTGTCTGCAGAAAACCTGCTGCATGGGTAGAACATGCAACGTCCTCGCAGAATGCCTTTATCCATCTCGGGAGTCTAACCAGCAACCTTTTGTCTCTGTGAAGTAGCAGAAGTACATGCTGCACCACTGCACATCACATTATAAGGAAAAAGTATTGCTAATGTATTAATGCATTTTTCAGAGTTGCATTTTTCAGTATTTATTTAGACTGAAGAAATGATACAGTACCTCTTAATTTGTGTATTTTTTTTTGTAAATTGACTTGCATTAGTTCACTATTATTTTTGTAATATGGTCAGTACAGTCTGGCAACATTCAGGAAGTCCTTGCAAGTTTAGCTCACTTTCCCACATGTTGCAACATATAAGTGCAGCTGACATACTAACGACAACTAATACATAAATAAAAATATATTTTCACGCCTTGAAAATAAAAGAAACTGCAATCAAACTCTTGTTCTTGAAAAAAAAAACAGCATCCTGTTAACTTATAGATTGTGTCTTTTATAGAAACTGTGCTTGCTGCACCTCAATCAGTCAGTTATCATTAGACTTTTGTTTATTTAGAAATTATTGTGAACCCTCACTACAAATCTGTTGTATATAAGAGCTGCTGTTAGTACTTTCAGTGCTTATTTCAATGTAAGAATAACCTAATAAAACAGTATGAATTTCTGCTCACTGGAAACTATAATTTCCATGCATTGAATCCCATTAGAGGTGTTGTGCAGTGTTAACACACTAAGTTTGTGACAAATCCTAACACACAGTGAAAGAAAAATTATTCATGTGGTTAAATAAAGATTTTGCGCTATCCAACAAATCTTGATTATATGAGCAGTAAAGCAATTCCAGTGAAGGTTTAATCAACAAAACAGCCAGATGAAGAAATACAGCTGTTTTAATCCTTACAGAAATCTTCTCCATAATTAATCATAGCAATTAGAATTATAATTGTGTTTTGGCTTGCAAAATGCTGGTGTAGAAAAAATTTGGTCTAAGATGAAACTTCATTTCTGAACCCTGGTTTAGGGTAACATGTTGGACAATTTAACTCCAAAGCTAGCAGAGAGGTTCAGAGGAGCTGAAAATTTAGCATTTTCACAATACAAAGCATTACACAGTGCTAGTTACCAGTTGTATCTCACTCAGATAAGAGTCAATGTAGTCTCTTTGGTCAGAGGGATCCCAGTTAAGTTTGTGCTCCTTAAGCTCTTCTCTGATGAAGTCCTTGATATCACTGAAAATGTGGCGTAGTGTGTTGTGGGGTCCTGGTAAGTATCTCATCAGCAGTGGGAATGAGTTGTAAAACTGCAGAGTAAAGAAAGTCAAAACCACATGTTACAAATGAGGCATTGCCTGGGCAGATTTTCAGTGTAGTGTTTCTTGTTGAATCAGTTGTATAAGCTGCACTTTTAAGGCCTGTTTTTTTTTTTAAACAAAAAGTTGGCTTTGGCCTATATACCACGTAAACCATACATCAGTGTAAAATGCCGAGACATGCATGGCTGTGACCTGAAGTGCAGCTGCCACCATCACACACAGTTCACAACCTAAGCCTATTGTTTGTTCACACTGATTGTTAAACTTTTAGCTTCATTGTTTAAAATGTGCAGGGAAAGAGAGCCTTGAAGACAAAGCTGACAAAGGTTGGCACCACTTTTTGACATATTTTCTCCCTCATTAGCACATTATATAGTGCATGAATAAGTTTTGTGCATTATAATGTAGGATAACCATTTATAGCACAGTTTTTTTGGACAACATCTTAGTTAAGGACAACAAACATTGCTGGGTAGCACAGTTCTCATAGGCTGTGTCTTTACTTCATAGAAGTAAATGCCTCATAGACATAGAGCTCAGCTACCATACTACAGCCAACAGATGTGCAACCTTAAACCTCCGGCAAAAGCAGATGCTTCAAGAAGTGTGACAGAGTTGCACAAATACTGCATATTCTGGATTTTGCTGAACATAATTTATTATCACATAGGACAGTTAGCATTTTTTCCCCTTTGGGGGATTTCTAAAAACAGATTTTGATGTATTATCTGTTTTGTTTTGTTTTTTTACAGCAATGCTTAAAATTCAAAGTCCATTTTTAAGTAATGCAAACATACACTATATACATGTCACAACAACTAAAACACACATTTAGCATTAGATTGTAGCTTAAAAATGCCATACCCATCCCCAGAGTGACATTTGAATCTGAAGCGCTGTTTCAAAGTAGCTAATCAGCTTCCCGAACTTCTCATTGCTGTACTCAAATCGATGTCCAAAAACCATGGAGCAGATGATGTTGGCAACAGCGTTGTTGATGACAAGGCGTGGATTACATGGCATACCTTCACAGTTGCACAGAACCAAATATATTGATATTGATTATGTTATGATTACGCTTTCTGAATTTGTTATTATATATTCTAAAAATTACCTTTAAAGCTTCGAAATTCCTTTGAACAATAAGTAAATTCATCCAAGATGACAGGTTCAAGGGATCTCTTGCCAAGTCCAAAATTTCTTAGTGTTGACAGTGCAAAACGTCTCTGTTGCTTCCATAAGTTCCCACTGCTAGAAATGACACCTGTTGGGAAATTAATCTAAGTAGTCAATAATTAGAATGCAAACATTTTTTAACAGTCATAGAGGAGAGGCAGATAAAAGCAGTATATTAGATGTTAGTGAACTGAGATGTAGAAATTATATAAAAAGGATTTGATCAATAGTAACACAGAAAATGCAGTTAAGTACTGCAAAAACTTACCGAAAGCGTACTCTTTCAAGGGTGGAACATACCCTTGATAAGTTATCAAAATCCTGCGCTAAAGTAAATTATAATTCCTACAAAGGTTAAGGCAAAATATTACGCCGTTTTTTTTTTTTCAATGCTATGTTTTCCTGTAGAATTGGTGAATTAAGGAATGTGAAAACAAATGCTTCTTGTCTGTCTGATTTAAAATCCACTCACCCAGACTATAGTTTAGTTCATTCATCAAAGGCAGGACTGGGCGGTCTACCAGGCTTTGTCCTTGATGGACAAGAGCTTCTTTGAAAACCTTGAATCCATTCAAGACCACAACCCATGCCTTTCCCATTCGCAGGCTGTACACATCTCCATATTTTCCTGCTAACTTTTGGAGGATACAAGAAAGGAGGAAAAAACACAGATTTAACACCAGAGACTCGTGAGTCATATGAAACGAGTGGCTCCAGCAATTGTTTTCATTCTTTTGCAACACTCACCTGCATCATGCTCTCATGGGTTCTGCGATGGTCCACAGCAAATATGTTGCCCACAATAGGAAAAGGCAGAGGTCCTGGAGGAAATCTTGCCGGCTGGAGGTTCTGAAGAAGATCTGTAGTTAGGATGAAAACTGCTATGAAGATCAGTAGACTTTTTACATACCAGTCTACATAGGATCCAGTCACTGACAAGATTGAATCCATCATCCAAACAGGGGCTCAGCTGTATCAAACTGAAACCTATGCCAACCTGCTTTTTCTGCTATACAAAATGTTTGGGTTGTGTTAGCAGCTTATAATGTCCCCTCTTGTTTTCAGTCGTTGTAGGGAGAGCTGGTTTTATTGACTTCTTGAAACACGTGTCACCTGACCTTAAGAAAGTAGAACACAGCTTTTATTTGCACAAAAGTTACCCCCGGATAAACAGTATCCTCAAATGACACCCCCCCCCCCCCCCCCCCCCCCAACTAATAAAGCACTAATTTTCATGCTTACTCTTTATAAAATGTTATTGAATGAGTAAACCTTAAGAAAACTTAACTGAGTAAGTTTAGACTTTTTAGAGATGGAGTCATTAGGTGTCAAATTAAATATATTTATGAAAACCAACATTAAGAGAAGTTGTGAGCAACTGCATCCATAGTGATTTCTAATGAAGGACTTCAAGAAAGCAAATTATTTACACAATGACAGATAAGAAGTTGTGTTATGATACAAAGGAATGTGAAACTCAAGATATGATTACGGCTGAAGAAGCTGAAACAAAAGGTACAAAAAAGGATGTATTGCAACAAAATGAAAGTGTAGGGAACAGCGCTACCCTCCAGGCAACGCTCATGACCCCGTTCCAAAGTCCAACCTCTGTTGATCTCCTTATCCATTTGTTTTAGTGCCAGTTTGAGATAGCAGTTTGATACACTCAAAAAAACCCCTCCATCCTGCCAGTTTAATCAAAGGTCCAGTTTTGTGTCGCACAAACAAGACACATTGCTCAACTTATTGGGTCACGTTTAGTAAATTATGGGACAGACCTGATAAAAACCAAGGGGAAGGTCAATATCCACAATCAACATATCTTGCTTTGTGTCTCTGTTGAGGATTTTCTTTAAACTCTTGCTTTGATTTTAAAACTCATTGTCTTGTGGCAGTCTCCCAGGCACAGCATGTTGAAAGATACAGATGTAGGGCCCACACGTAGAGCAAAGATTTAAATTCACATTGATCTTCCCTCAAATGCAAGCTGCCGTTCCTTGTGGCTCTATGTTGACCCCAATCTTGTTTAGTCCTCATGTCTTTGGATCACTTAGTGTTTGTCTGAATGTGAAATTTGAGTTGTATGCTCATAACACATTATTTTATTCACATGCTAAAACAGAGCAAGAGGCAGGTGCCACCCAACAAACTATGGGACTGGTGTCGCACAATCTTTTACAACTCGGTGACAAAAAAAGATGCATGTTTTTTTTTTTTCCAGCCAACTATATTTATATTTTTCAAAGTTCAATCAGTCAAATCTGTGTCATCAGATTTCATCTTACTTCACAGTCAGCAAAAGCTTATGTGCTTCAATTTTTTCCCCCACACATAACATATTGTTTTGTAACCTGGACTTACAACTGCAGTTAGGGCTGGACAATATGGACCAAAATGTTTATCTTTTTATTTTTTAGCTGAATCTTGATTTATATATATATATATATTGCAATATATAATTCCATAAAGAAATAATAAAAACATATTAAACAACCCAGGAAACCAGTCATATATCCAGGGGAAAATTGACTAACAACCCTGCCAACTCTCAGGGGTCCACCTAGATCATTTGAGTATTAATAGTCTAGAGGCTTATGATTCTAGATCTTCCCCACGTCAGATCATTGTTGGAATAAACATTTTCAGTTTTATTTCATATTGACATGAACTATATGACAGTTGTCACACAGTCAACCCAATTGCATACGTAAATATGTATATAAAAAAAACCTGAAAAGAAACCATTAGTTTTTAGATAATAGAATGAAAGATGTGAATTAAATAAATAATGAGATGAAGTAATTTAAGTGAATAATAAATAAAGAAACTAGAAAAATAAACTTCCTTTTCTGCATTACTGAATATATACAACTGTGCAAATAATCAAAATGTAAACAGCAACTCAAAAACTCAAAAAACATTTGCTTCACCTGATATTGTGGTGTGGTCCTGGGGAAAAATTCCTTGTTTGGAGGCACTTTTTAAATTGAAAATTATCTTGAAATGTACTGTTACACTTATAGATAGCTCACAGGTCATGATAGGTCTTACTGTTCGGCAAGGCCCTCCCAGACTTTGGTGTGCATTTTTCGGCACCTTTGGTCATTGGTTCTTAGCAGCAGAATAAATCTGCCCCGTTAAACAACTATGTTGGGGACCACGTCTTGGACAATATGGTGAGCTACTGCCTTAGTGACATCGCTCCACTTTTTTTTACCTTTTCTTTTGTAAGGCTCAGTGCGGGATAATAAAGCTTGTTGCTTCTTTATTACTTACTTGAAGATTCAGAGGTGGAGGGAAGCAGGTTAGGTCAATAACAATAACAAAACATTTACAGAATTAAGCATAATGGCAGCTTGCTATGGAGGACTGAAAGTGCCAAAATTAAATAAATAAATAACTCCTTAAATAATTACTTAAATGTGTCATTAATTAATTAAAATGGGAATAAAATAAATAAATGTGTTATTAAATGTGTCAATTAATTAAAATACCAATTCATTTATGGAAAAAACATACATAATTATTTCATAATTTAATTAATTATTTCACAATTTAATTAATTATTCCATGTTCCTGTGTTGCAAAGTGCATCATTAATTGATTTTATCTGTCAAACTCACCCGTCAAAGTCAGTGGGCAGATTGCTAACACCTGACTGGTTACCTTGCACATCAAGTCAAGGCATATCGATTCCAGATAATGGATTGATGCCGAGCTAGTGAACACACCCCTATACGCTGGGTGGCGCTATTCACCTCTATGTTGGTTTAGATATCTGTCTGTCAAACAAAACTTTATTTATGACCACAAAAAAAAACAGGTCCTGCTAGCTCCAATGTTAAGATAGCATGCGAGGTGGAGGACAAGATGTCTAAAACTTGCCCGGAGCTGCTAAGGGAAGCAGCAAATTTGATTGAGGAAGCTCTGAGCAGAACTCCTCCAGCTCCGGCGGCTCAGCCACCGCAGATAGCTGCTGCGCCATCACGTTCACCTGCCGAAGGTAAGCTAAGTAATTTCATGTTAGCCAGGTGTGCTGCTAATCAATGACTCAGGGCACAGGTGTTAGTTAAATTAGATAACAGTTTGTGAGTTGAATTGAAAAATGTATTTGTATGTGTTAGACTCATTATGCTTCGTGTGTAATACGTTCATTGTTAATGGTGAGAGCAAAAAACTAGTTTGCTATTCGGCTCAGTAACATCCCAAGATAAGTGTTGAGGCTGTTGTAGCTGACTGGTGAGCACTGGGCTGTGGTATTTTTATGTGTTGCAGCCAAAGTAAGCAAGGCTCTTTGCACCGTATAACAGTGGAGCTAGAAGGAATATCAAGAAACGACCAGCACAAGTCCAAATAAGTTGAACAAGCTACACACACACAGTCTGTTGTTTGGTTGACCACAAGGTGGATAAAGTTCCAAGTGTTTACTCCTTAAAGCGGACCTTCTTACTTCATGACTTGGAGAGCAAAGGTGACATTTTCAGGTTAGTGGGAAAAAAGGAATTTACCAAAACAAAAAAAAAGCTTGTACTGTCTGTGGCTTGTTGAAATTATTTGCAGTTCTACTCTGCATTTCTTTTTATAGTCATATACATTTCCATATGTTCATATCTGACTCAAATTTCATAGTGTTAATAACAGCTTATTTGCTCAGTTTTATGTGAGTCAGTATGAGTTATGACTTCTTATTTTTTCAGGGAATGACAACGATCCCATGGTTATAACAAATACACTGATGGAAGTGTTTCCAAAGCTCCAAGATGGGGGAGGCTTTGAATTTCTAAAAATTATATGATCTACTCGCAGTCAAAATCTTGCATTGCTTCAGTGTCTCAGCACTGGATTCACCCTTGCCTATCTGAAAGAGATACGACGATGACTGGACAGGTTACAATCTACATACGTCCACCTCAACAGGATCTACCCTTAGATTGTGTACATAAATTTACAGAGACTTAGTTTAATATATAATCAAAACTAAGCTTACTGGTGACTTTTAATCATTAATTAAAAGTCATTTGTCGTTGTTTGGAGAGCTCATGCTCTGCCTCTGGTCCAGTCATCCTCTGCATCACTTGCCAGAAGGAAGTTCCCTTTTCAGAGATGAAGCTGCACAGATCGAGCTGCAATGGGTACTTCTTAAAGAAATGCAAGTGTAGCATATTCATTTTTCTTTGTGAAAATGTCAGAGTGTTGTGCACACGAATACTTAAGTATGACCATAATTTTAATTTTGTTAACTTCAAGGACACCCATGCAGGAATCAGTGACGTGAGGTGAGGTTATTGGCTGGTGAGGCACTGACTGTTGAAGAACCAGGTTTACAAATATATGAACCCAATATGGTGGCTTATTCACTATTCTATTGACAGTTGTTAACAGGTTATGTAACGTACCTCATAAAAGCATTCTTTAAACATACAAGTGATGCACACATTTAGCCAAGACAGAATGTAAATTAATCACCGCTCAGTGAGCGTCCTCTGCACCCTTCTTCTTCTTGACCAAAATATCCATTACTTGTCTGTAGAAGTCCTGCTTGTCTTCTTTTACTTTTAGAAGTCTCTCTGCCTCAATGGGGATTATTGCCAGGAAAGAAAGTCTTCCTTGATCCTATTCCGACTGTAGGTTTTGAGTCTCTTCAGCGCTGAGAATGACCTTTCCACCGACGCTGTCGTAGCTGGTACAGTGAGCACCAACTTTGTAGCCTCAAGAACAGTCTGAATTAGATCCTTTTGGGCCAAAAAGCTGAGAAGCTGTCCGGGAGATTTGCGTCCATTCCTCACTGTTCGTGAGCTATACAGTCCGATGAGATCTGCCTTTAGTCTCACAAAGTCAAAGAACCTAGCATACTTTTTCAGGCTCTGCTGTTTGGTGTCATCAATATGTTGTGACATTTCGTTGAATTTTGCACAGTCCACCAGGCCAAGGAAAGCTAGTTCACCAAAATTATCAAACCTTGCCTTCATTTGTACACTGATATTGTCCAGAATGTTGTAAAACACTCTTCTCTCATCTCTGATCGGCTGTGAACTTTCACTGTCTGTCAGCCCAAGCGCGGTGCATTTCTGCTGGAATCGCTCATAGAAAATGTTAAAACTCCTGTCTCATGTGTTCAAGCGCTTCAATAGTGTCAGGGATGCGCGCACAGCAATATCCAATATCTATCACTTTGTTTTGCAGCACTCTAAAAAGTGCATCAGTTTCATTAAAAAATGTGCTCATATGCTGTTATTAAAAAGCATGTTGATGCTTTTGACAACCCCTGTTCATATCCTGCTGCCATCATTAAATCAAATCAAACCAATCTTTATTTCTATGGCACTTACCATACACTGGGTAGCACAAAGTGCCTCACAGAGGATAAAAAACAACAAAGAGAAACAAGAAAAGAAAATCAAGAAAAAAAAAATACATTCACATACAAACTCACACTTACGCACAGATACACACACACACACACACACACGCAAACAAGCTGTCACTAAAGAGACATGGCTGGGCACTGAGACCTGAGGCGAGGAAGAAGCCACCTTTGGGGGTCAACCAGGCTGAAGGAGGTCACAGTCCATGACCACAGGGAGTGCCGCCACAGAGACCACCCCGACCCGGGCAGACAGGAGGCTCCACACCAAGGCACTGAGCCCTCTAGCCACCCGGGCCAGAGCCGTCCACAGGACAGCACCCCCAGTGGTAGACTGGAGACAACTCCCAGCCCGGCAGGCCCCCATGAAGAAACACTGGAGCTAAAAAACTGAGGGACTAAAACAGTAAAATGAGGTAAAAGGTGTAAAAGCTAAAAACTTGAGAGACTAACACAGTAGAGTGTCATTATCCCAGCTTTCCGGATTTTTGCTTGTAATGCGGAATATAGCATCATCGTCGAGGTACATGCTCAGATGTAGAGCTCCGTCTTGTCGGTGCTGCTCATGGTAAACATTGCTTCACGACAGCACCCAGTAAGTGGGTGCTCTTTGTGGACTTACTGAAAAATGCCCCTAATCCCTCAACCGTCTTAAAAAACGTTTGACACGCAGGCATGCACTTTGCTGAATGCTGCAGCACAAGGTTCAACTTGTGTGTGTAACAGTGGGTAAACATGGCCTCAGGGACTTTTTCTTTAATTTTGGCTTGCATCCCATTAAGCTCTGATGCCATTACGGAAGTCCCATTATAAGTCTGAGCTACAAGCTTTTCAAGACAGTTATATTTCTCCAACACCCCCAAGACATAGTCTGCTATGGCAGGAGCTAGTCTGTCAGCGCTCAAATTATCAACCCCCAAAAACGCCTCCTTTACTTCACAGACTACTTCTGTTTTAGCCACATAGCGCAAAATAACAGAGATCTTAGCTTTGTTTGTAACATCTGTTGTCTCATCTACTTCTACAGCTACGAATGGGGCTGCATTGATCTCCTTTTCAGTATCATTTTCGATGACATCACCGACTGCTTCAATTAAATCATTCTGTATTCTGTTTGACAGGCCAGAAAAAACAGTGGATGTCTCTTTATGTCTAGCTAACCTCTCATCTTTCTCAGCAAAAGCATGTAACAGTTCAACATAGTTGCCACAATTCGAGGAGCTTGTGCTTTCATCATTACCACGAAATGCCAGCTGCTGTTTACAGAGGAAACACGTAACATTAATAAGGTCTTTTAAAATCTTTCGGTTTTCTTTAATTTGGCATTATGAAGGCTAATGTTCAGTCTCCGTTGCTCGTTCAAAGCTAAGCCAGTCCTTGAGGTCCCAAAGGTTTTTAAAGCTATCTGGCTTTGAATGTGCATAGTTGATCATTCTTGTTTGCTGAGACTTCTTGGTAAATTCTTCATGTCAAAATATCCCATTTGAGTCCAGACATTGTCACATATTGAGAAGAGGAGGAAGGGAAAGGGGTAAAGGCGGGTTTTTTGGGGCATCCACACAACCAGTCCTTTCGGCTGTACCACTCCGTTTGAAAAGAGCATGTTATCTTCTGTCCTGTAGTCTGCAGCAAACCTTTTAGTTCCGGTGTTGGTCGTCCATTATTTATCACTTCCTGCTTTGATTGAAAGTCCAGTTTTGAGAAATTTCATAGCTTAGATATATAATCTTCCATGTTGAAGGAAAGATAAACAATCCTGTTGCTGTAGTGCACTTGACTTGCTAACTGTAGCTACTTAGTTTACTCGTCTTCTCCGGGGCAGCAGAACGACCAGTTGGCTCTTGTAGGCCCCCTTTGTGTGGTGAAGTATTGTTTGCCTCACTGTGTGCCATTTCACTGCGGCTTTATTATCGGTCAGCCAGACGAAATATGTTACACATGTAAAATATATACATAAGCCAGGATGCAGAAAGTTAAGGTGTAAAATAAAAATGTTTGCAAACATTATATTGACGACTCACAGAGAGAACGTATTGCGCACGCTTATTGCATGGCATGCCAACATATTTGTGAGGGATTGCACAATCCCAGCTAGCTGCTGCCACACCACGCCTCACTTCCTCATATTCGGAAAGAACATATGGAAATTAAGTGATTTTGTTTTTGAAAATATCAAAATAATGAGGAAAATAAATATGTAGTACATATTAGTGGACGTATATCAACATTTACTTTATTGTATCATTGTTTGTTTTTCACTTTTCATGATGATCATGATGCCTCACCTGCCTCCCCTGACCGCACATCTCTAGCAGGAATCAGAAAGAGAACAAGAGGGAGGCCAAAAGGAAGAAAATGATAGACAGCCCTTATCAGTGATAGTTTTCCAGTGAGACCTGAAACATCAGCTCAGAGTGCAGTAGTACCAGCAGTGATTGGCAACAAGGACTTTGATCACCATGAAAAAGTGGTTTGCAGTTACACACAATTAATAACGTGCAAATGGATCGTATATTCTGTTAAAATATTTAGTTTTTGTTCAAAATACCATTTTGCTGTTATGTCAACTCAGTTTTGTGACAGATTCTGATATGTTGGTTGTCACTTGTTTGTCAGTGGCATGGACAGAACTTTCCTCCTTTTCTGTAGCCTGAGAGGATATCTGCATCTGCAGGTAGCATGCCAACTCACAGCATGTCTCTCTGAAATAGGTTACATATTATTGTTGTTGTTTGTTTAGAATGGAAGATTATTACAGAACCCGCTCAAGCTTCCAAAGTTTTCAAAGAGAATCTGCTAAGGGAACATGCATCTGGGAACACACTTAAAATGAAAATGGATGTAAGGGACTCTGAAGAGGACGGGACAGGAACCTCTCTCATGCTATAAACAGCAGCAAGAATGGGCATGTCCACGTCATTGTACTCTTGTTGGTAAGTAATATAAATTTATCAGTCAAGTATCAAGTTTATATCACTCAAGTATCTTATTTTGAATTGTTAAATGGGAGAATGGGATCCAAAAAATTATATAATTGATGACCGCAAATGAAAATATGCCGTGCACAATACACTCCTGGTATCTCAGAGTCAATATTAAGGATGCTATTTTAGAATTACAGCCAATAGAATATTGCCCTTTTTTTCCCTAGCCTGTTGAATGATACCTAATCGAGTTGCTTGTATTAGTAAGCCAGTTTTTCCACTACGTTATTATGAGTATTTTATTTCAGGTGATGTTGCCTTTGGAAAGGGAGTGATGCAGTACTTTATGACAACAATAATATCCAAACTCCAGTTTGGATTCAGTCTAGATCTTGTTAAGTCTCTTACTATTTTGAAGGTTAATATGATGTAATTTTAAAATGTATTTAAGTGTTTAATTGTTGTGATTTTATCCCCTGCTCTTTTGGTACTTCACAGGAATGGGCCGAACACTGCTCTTTGAGGGTGAACCTGACCATCTTGTTCCAGCAGCATCAGAGGTGCTTACTGAAAGCAACCTCTTCTGTGTCGCAGGAAGGATGTTGGCCCACAGCTTTCTGCATGACAGTCCCCATGTCACAGGATTAAGTCCTGCCATAATTTATGTACTGTTCAACGAGGACCCTGAAACGGCAACTGAAGACTACTCTGATCTCCACATCAGAAGTATCATAAAACTGGTATGTAACATTAAAAAAAATCTCTTGCAAAAATTGTTTGGGCTAATGTAATAACTTGTATGGTCTTGATTCTAACTTACACAGGAAAAGAAGTAGTATAGTTTCAGATCTTTCCATGTCTTGGGATCTCCCGACAGTCACCCGGCAGTCACCAAAGCAAATCAGAGATGGCTATATAACAAGCTTCTACTCTATGCAGAAAGTGCCTGCTGGTTAAGTGACAGAAATCATTGCTGTAGTTGTTGAAATTATAGAAAGTGTTGTGCTTTCATGCTCTTATGAACATTTTCTCTACTGTGCACACTTGTGTAAAGTTCTGGTTAAGGATTTGGGCTGTAATGTTTGCGGGATCGGTCTCTTAGGTCATGGGGAGGACCATGCGCCAAATTAAACAGTTGAGAAAGGGACTGAAAGATATGATGTTATGACCTCTGCTGACATCTAGGCCAGATGTTGTCCCACTTCTTTTCCCCAAAATGGCTGAAATGCAGTTCACACCTCAGGTAAGTCAGTAATTCAGTGAAATGTGTGACTTTAAGTGATGAATTTGCGTGTATTTTCAATGACTAAACTGTTTATTTTTCCATTTACCAAGAACGTGATCTGCATATTCCTTCACCAAAATAAGTTCCCCTATTAAAATAGTTACAATTTTTGTATTCTTTAAAATGATCCTACAAAAAATCACTGGCTTTCTAAGGATGTTCATTGAAACAGGTATTAAAGGGGACAAATTATGCAAAAAACACTTTTTTAAGGCTTTTGAACACAATTTTGGGTATTTGGCCTTCCTCCCAGCCCACAAAATGTGTGATAGTAGATAACAAAACCTGTATTTAGCAGGCTGCATGAACGTAAACTCATGGGGCTCTAATTTTGTAGACCAGGCGCAGGCGGGGTGCATCTGCCCTGCACCGCGCCAACAGGGTGTGTCCAGGGCATTTTGCAAGTTTCGTGCGCAGACTGGCGCAGGGAGGCGCACCCACGCCTCCATCTCTCCCACCGGCCCAAATGGCAGAGAGGGAGGAGAGGAGGTGTGAGTGGGATTAACAAAGCGGAGTGTAATCTTCACCAATCAAATGAAGGCCTCTCCTCACCTTTAAATGCATCACGCAGGCGCAGTGACAATTTCACTTCGGTGGTGAAGAAGGTCAGAGACGCTGTCACTTTTGCAGCAACTGGGAGAGCGCAGGGGCCACCGGGCTGCGCGTCGGAGGCCACGATGTGCGTCACTGTGTGGACCACCTTGCGGGACAGATGTAATCTGTTCCTGTGTCATAATAGGAGTACAAAATTAAGAGATAATTACATTTAAACACTTCAGCAGGCTAATCCATTAATTATGCTTGTGATCCACCTACATTCCTGGTCTGTCATCGCCAAAAACCAGCGCCTTAGGTGAAAATATATCTCCTCCTCATCCTCCTTGCAATAATGTACTCCATCTTTTTAGATCACGTTACGAATAAAGATTAAAAGAGAGAAATATGGGCAATCACAGGTAAATCGTTAAGACACCGAGTGACTTGCATTTATTCAGCGAGCGTCTCTCTCTTTTTCTTTTCTATTTAATTTCATGAGATGAAAGAAGCCGGATACTCCGTATTGGATGATGTGGCTGTTTGTGGTTGGCTTGAGAGATGTGAACTCATTAGTTATGACAAACATCTCTGATCTGACATCAGATGTGACGGGACAATTAATATAGATACAAATGTATGTGCTGGTTCAGACGGTTACACAATCACAGCAACCAATAGTGGTTGCTGTGATTGTTTATTGCATTGAAATGTGCCTGACACTCTGGATACCTGCCTGTGAGGTTTTGGTGACGTGTGCGCACTGTGCGCCTGTCAGCCAAATTACCACTACACGGGGTGCGCCTCTCCTGCGCCGAGAATAGACCAAGTTGGAGCTGGCGAGCTTTCAGCGCACCTTCCGCACGTTTTTTTGGCACGAAATTGTCACTGCGCCAAGCTGAATCTTTCGACACCTCCCCCTGGGGCGCCGTCACACCCATTTCGGCACAGCCGGTCTACCAAATTGCCAAATTGGCTGCACACGGCGGTGCGCCGGACGAAATTACCACTGCGCGGGGTGCACCAGGCTGCGCCACCCTGAGTTGCACCAGGAAATTAGAGCCCATGGTATTTGGCGAGCTTGAGTCTGTGGATCTACTGTTACGTATTAGTATAGTTTTTGATTTGCATCCCTAAACTGATTGGTCTACCTGAGTATCCCCCCCCCCACCTGCTGGAGAGATTCCTCTGCGCAGTGCCACCATGTTGTTAATATTCTTAGCCAGAGATCGGTGTTCAGCATGTCTAAGCTCAGAAGCTGTCACTGCTTAGTTGTTGGCTGTAAACAGCCACATATATCTTCACATATAGGCTACTAACCTCAGAGGACCAAAGGGCCCAGTGGATTAATTTTATTTTTGAAGGGAAGGAGCAGCTACAGTCGGCTAAAACCTGTATGTGTGTGGCAGTCACTTCACGTCCGACTGCTTCTTCAACTTCAGTCAGTTCGACACAGGACTGGCAACTAGACTTTTCCTAAATCCGGGCTCAGTACCAACAATCTGTCGCCAAACCTGATGATGGAAATATGAGTATTTCAATTCTGTGTAGTATTTATTTTGCTCATTGCTACAAGCTAATGCTTACAGCAGGGGAAAGTGAACTAGAGGTAACTGCACAACATGTTCATCAATGTTCACATTACTCGTTGAAAGTATGAAGGATAAACTTCAGTTTATGAGCATTCCTACATTAGTCAAGAGGAGTTTCACAGTTGGCTGAATATAATCAGTCCCACTGCGGGGAGTAGGCCGAGGTTAGCATGTTGTGCGTTAGCCTGTGTTGTTTGGGAGAAACGTTAAACGGCATGAATTTGTGGTTTGTGTGTGTTCCGGAAGACAGGTTTAACAGTTGGCTGAATATAATCAGTCCTTTACCTGACCCCAGGTCCTTCTGTTTGTGCTAACGTTACCCCGGAAGGTAGGCTAAGTTGTGGCTATCCCACTGTGGTTAGCATGTTGTGCGTTAGCCTGTGATGTTTGGGGGAAAAGAGCTTCACTGTTGTAACCGTGTGTGGTAACCAGCAAGAATTAAAGGATAAGTTCGGTTTCTACAGCTTTCACATAGTTTATAGAATGAAGTAGAACAATATACTCACCCAGAAGGCTTTCCTGATCCAAACAGTGCTTTGGGAGATATTTAGATCCAAAATCGAGCGGCGGACATCCTTATACTGGAGTAGACGGGGCATCTGTAGCGCCGCTCCTAAAACTGCATTAATCGTCCAAAAACTCATTAGTTTCACCAACATTACATCATGGTCCGCTCGCGCTACTCCCTCCACGACAGGCCGGTGTCGCTCCACCCATGTTTTTGTGACTGTGCTGACCTCTGAGCTGAAAAGTTTCTTGCCTCCGCGTCCTCCTTTCGATGAGCTCCTCATCTGTATACTCTGGCTCGAAACTGTAAGGACACCCATCATATTCAAAGTTCTCGTCCACAACATCTTCATCCGATAGATATTCGTCCATTTTGCACAAAACTGGAAGAAGAAAGTTATTGTGTAGCCACCGCTCGCCGATGAAACAATGAGCCGTACTGCGCATGCGCACGCAATCGAAAGAAACCTTTCAGTTCAGAGGTCAGCACAGTCACAAAAACATGGGTGAAGCGACACCGACCTGTCGTGGAGGGGTTTTAGGAGCGGCGCTACAGATGCCCCGTCTACTCCATTATACAGATGTCTGCCGCTCGATTTTGGATCTAAATATCTCCCAAAGCACTGTTTGGATCAGGAAAGCCTTCTGGGTGAGTATATTGTTCTACTTCATTCTATAAACTATGTGAAAGCTGTAGAAACCGAACTTATCCTTTAAGGGTTCGTTTGTGTTCAGGACTGTATGCGACGCGTGGCTTGAGCACCTGCTTCCCTCGATTTACGCTGACGGACTATTTTGAATTCCCCGTATACATGCTGCTTTGCTCCGGCTCATTAGCATATGAAGGCGACCGCCCTCTAAACCAGCCGTTGTGAACAGAGGGGTTATGTGACAGTGGAAAAGAATGCAGCTGTGCTTTATTCATAGGCTTTTTGGACCAAAGCATGTAACTAATGTTTTATGAAGACATCAAGGATCCATGTTAAACTGCAGAAAAGATGCAAAATATGGGACCTTTAACAACTTATTTGGCTATTGTATCACTCTCTTTACAAATGCTTCTATGTCTCATGGATATTTATGGCAATTAAAGTCGACCTTAATGTTGTCTTGAATCTATTTTATGACTTTTAGCTTCATCAGGCACTCTGGCAGAGCTGCTGACATTCTGGGTTGGCTGGGAGATGCTTCCTCCTGTGCTGAGGGTGGAGATTTCTGGGGGAACTCTTCCTTCATCCTCTACATGCTCTGAAACACTCAAGCTGCCAGCTCATTTCAAAACCTACATGGACTTTGAGAAAGTACTTGTCTCTGCCATAAGTAGTGCACAGACTGGATTTGGATCTGTTTATTTTATTTTATTTTATTTTTTCAGAAAGAGGTCATTGCATGCACTCTTCAGTAGGTCAGGCCAGTTGACATAAGTTCAGTGTCTTTAACACACCATGCAGTAGCTGACTATTGTTTTAGAGAAGTAAAAGGCTGTGTGTTTAAGTGCAGAAAGTGGTGAAGTTGTACATAAAGTCCATTTACAAGAACATAACAGCTCTTTTTCTTTTATTCTTTTAAAGAAAATTTTTTCAGTTTATCTTGCAAAATAAAAGCATGTTTTGGATTCAGTCTGCTATGATTCTTGATAAAACTTGCACAGTCTCTTCATATGATCCCAGAGCATTAGTTAGAGAAATTCCTGAAGCTAGTAAAATGGCAACCTCTTCATCTGAGAGCTCACAGGCCAGCTGAACCTCGGAGACTGACACAGTGCCTCCATGAAGACTGTGAGGTCCGTTCCAGCTCTTCATAAACCTGAATGGAAGACAAGCATGATCAATACTGAACTCAAACTAGTCTAAAAAATTGGTCTTTGAAAGCTCAGGAGACTTTGAAGAGACTATAACCCTATGTTTCATTTAAAGTACAATACAAATATTATGTAAATACGACAATGTTTTCTCCCATAACTCCTTTATGGAAACACATTGGCAAAAGTGTTTAAAGTTGATCTTTCTTTAACCTCAGCAGGATCCTCCATAGGGCCTTGCTCTCTGTATCTTCTCCAGAGTTGCTGTGGTGAGTGATTCCTTTCAGTTCTAAGACCATGAAACTTTCAAGCATCTTTGAAAGAGTCAAGGCTTTGCTTAATTAGAGGAAGGAAGATCCAATGCAGTGCAAAAAGATGGACTTCATTCTGGATTCAGTGATCCCTGATCTTCCAAGTGAAGTGAAGATCTGATAGAAGAGGTCCCGGGCATGTTCATAAACATCTTTCACATCCTCTCTATTCTGTATTTAGGATAAAATTGACACAGTGTTGATTTACGTATATCAAACATATATTTACCGCTGATTGTGGACACTTCTGCCTGTGATGTGCAAATTCCTGTCAGTGTCCTCTGCTCCTGATCATGAATTCTGCTACATCTGCATTCTCCTCCCCTTTATCAGACCATACCCTTGATGGCAGCCCATACTGCTAGACAGCAGCGATAAAGCTCTGTAAAACCGTATGAGCTCTATTATTGCCTGACACAGTCAGGTAGACCACTAAACGACTGAATCCATCCACCCCACCATGGACAATAAATCTCCACCTGTCAGGCAATTGTGAACACACAAGAAAGCACAGCTTTATTGTAAAACAATTCATCGTTAGAAAGACGTGTTGTTAATCTGCTAATATCACTGAACTGATGAGCTTCTTGTTGCCATCTATATGCCACAGGAACAGAATACTGCCGTTGTCTCAATACACGCAGCCTGAGATGTCTCATGTGGACTCCCTTTGCATTGACTCTGCTTAAAGACTCTTACAGTCTTGAGACTGGGGGGAGGAAAATTAAACAAGTAACTACAGGTATACTCTCACTGGCAACTTCATTAGAAACACCTGTTCACAATCATGTCACAATAAAAGAAAAGATGTGTGTAAAACAGTCGACTATGGCAACCATCACAGTTTAAAAAATGTACTGTACTGTCAGATCTTGTCACTCTATTAACATCTAAAAGTAAGCTCCTACATGCTTGAGGTTTGCACTGCTGACTGTATCAAACAGACATGAGCTGTGATTTTCAGCCTTCTATGATTATATCATACCCTTTGCAGCGGGGTGGGGGGTGTGGGGCACATCTGGCCCGATATCGTTTTACCTCTATTAAATAGGAGGCTGAAAATCACAGGACATGTCTGTTCTGAACAAGTCAGTGGTCTTTAAATGAGTGTTTCTCTTCTATAAAACAAATTCTACATCTTGGAGATGACGTCTTTCCACATATGGGTTTCATTCACCTTTCAAACTGGACAGAGCTGATGTGCATTAAAAAAAGATACTTTAAATATATTTTTTGCCGATTCTACATATGAAAAACAACAGCAACAACAAAAAAAACATCAAAATAAATGTTACTACGACTCGCTGACTCATCTCAGGGTCTAATTACAATAGTAATAATAATGATAATAATGATCAAATACTCATCAATAAATTTTATGGATTTTTTTTATTAATACATATGTTGATATGACGTATTCTGAGTAAAATCTTTTTGAATATATAATATTTTTACATCTAAATTTAGGAAGCTGGCTTCTTTCCACCCTAGGACCATGAGTTTTTTTTTATTATTATTCAATCTGACAGCCCCCCAATAAATGATGCATCAAAATAAATAAATGTTGCTGCCAATCACTGACCCATCTTAGGGCCTAATAATGACAATAATGAAATACTCCACAAATACTGTTTATGGAAATATTAGTTTTTTGTGTTTTTTTTTTAATTAATAAAACAGTGGAGATATGTAAATATATTGGCTAGCTGAAACATGGGGTTCATGCATGAATTTTATCCAAAAGGGAGGCTCACTGTCCCACACTTTGTAAATCCCAGCAATACAGTTATAATTATGCTCTCACATTACACATCCTGATGACATCAGAAGGATCTTCGCCTAAAATGTAGTGTGGCAAACCAAGCACTTCACACTTTGAAAACTACTGGGGCACAGTATGTCTTCTCTGTCACTGTGGAAATCTTTTATGTGTGTGTACCTGTTTCTGGCCAACTGCAAATAACTTCTGAGATGAGTGGCTGATCTCCAACAACCTCTTTTCTGTGCTGGGAAAACATGGCAACCATCAGGTTTTCTACCATTTGGTGGTCAGGATCTTTTTTCATCATTTCAGGTTGCATCATCTGTCACTTTTTCTCTCTGTTTTCAGAACTCTTACTCTTCACAGTAATTCACTTCACCCTTCTTTGACTTCTTTACACAATTTCCTGTTGCATCTGGACCTTTTCTTTTGTTTATGACCACCTCAGGGCATCCTGCTGAACTCAACTTTTGGCAATAGTTCAGAAGCTTAAATTTCAGGCTATGAAACCATGCATACCATCCCTTTCCAGACCCTGGCTCCTTCAGACATGGGTGTGTATCCACAAGTGCTTTAGCTACATTGTTTTGCACATTTTAGTCCAAAAACTGTGTTGTATGCAACGGACAATTTTTGCCCCGTGTCTCAAGAATCACTGGGTGAACAAATTTAGTAAGGCAACACATTTTAAAAGATTTTGAAAATACCAACTTTATCAGATCTTTAAAAAAAAACAATTATATATAATATTGAACTGAATGCTGTATAATAAGGACTTAAACCAAACATGGGATAATTTTATTTTTCCATCCATTAAACATTGAAACAGTGAAATAAGAGGAAAATGATTGTCAGTGAACAACGCTGTGTCAATCCGAACCTCTCTTAACGTGAGGTTACACAGATTTCATATGGACGTGGTGACAGAGTAGCACCAAATAGATAGTCCAATGAAAGCTTCACTCCAGCAGGTGCCAAGAAGCTGAAATTCTGCATGAAGGAGGTGAAGAAGAGGAAAAGCTCCATCCTTGCAAGGTTCTCCCCTAGACATACTCGCTTACCTGAAATATGAAATAAACAAATAGGCAAAAGGTATGAGATCCTGCCAGGCTTTAACAGGCCTGGGGTCCTTTACTAACAGTTAAAGATGGAAATAAAATGACTATTGTGACTCTCTTCACCTGCAGAGAAAGGCATGAAAGCTGGTTTCTTCACCAACTTTCCCTCCTTGTTCAAAAAGTGTCCAGGGTTGAAGGTGAAAGGTGTTTCCCACTCATTCTTGTCAAATAGCACTGAGGTCAGATTTGGAATTATTGTACTTCCCTTGTGATTAAAGAAACAAAATATATCATCATCTGATTGCCAGTGATAATGAACCAATACAGCTTGGTTTGTCACATTTAAACTGCATCAGGATAAATTACCTTTGGGATTGTGTAACCAAGCATCTGGACATCTTTGTTATTCATATGTTGCCCATTGAGGGGAACTATGTTTCCCATTCTCTGAATCTCATGGATGACCGCATCAGTGTAGGGCAGATTTACACGATCCTCCATTGCTGGTGGTCTTGACTGTCCAATCACTCTGTCAATCTCATCCTGGACTTTTGCTGTGAAGACAGAAAATCCACAGAGCTTGAAAATGTATTTGATCAGCATGTTGTCAGAAAGACCAATGCCAGGTTTATTCTTTAGCATCAAGGCTATGCTGTGGAGCTCCATTCTGTCTTGACATCATTTGTATGTCAGTGCATCTGTATTGCCCAAAACGGGTAAAGTGGGCTGACACCTTAGGCCACAGTGTAGATTATACATCAAGCATTGTGAAGAAACTGTATAAGTGTAAGCACTCATTTTGATAAAAAAAACAAACAAACAAACAATAAAGCTGTTTTTGGTACACACGCTTGAGACACAAAATCAGTGCTTGAATAAGCAGCTAGCATTTTGAGAGTAAAAAAGAAATAAGATGGTGTGTTGGTAGATCTTGGGAACCATAAATTGCCACCTATATTTTGTAATCATTTTACAAAATACAGTGTCTGAACTGTTCTGTTAATAACTCTTACCTTGAATCTCTGGATATTTTGCCATGTAGAGTAAAGCCCAGCTCAGGGTAGTGGATGTGGTCTCAGAGCCTGCCACAAACAGCTCAAAGGTACAAACAACCAAGTTTTCCTCATCAAAAGTACTGCCGGCCTGTTTCTTATTCTGAAGGAAAGAGTAATTATGTTTATACACATGTTAAATACATACTACAAAATAGTACACAAGTAGACACTTTTTGATAAACATTAAGATGGATGTAGCCTGCTTTTCCTGTCTGTAGCCCAATGAGCACAACAGTTTTGATTTCTAACATTTACACCCCTCTGATGCTTCTCCTCCACTGTGAACATCCTGGAGACAGGATGGGAGGAACAAATGAGCCTCTCTTTGCTCCTTCTCCAGAGGTAATAACAGAATCGTAATATTGGAGAGTGGGAGGCATGAAGACTCAGCAGGAGGCAAAATCATTGTGAGTGAAAGTCTCTACCTTTTTGAGTATGTGGGGGCATGCGTCATGTTGCACGCTTCCAAGCTGTTTTGCAGCATAAATCTTGTGAATGTCTCAAGGTGTAAATGTAACATTGCGGCACTTTTGCATAAAGGCACTGTGAATTGGGCTTTTTGATTAGAATTATGTTAATTTTACTGTGTGGTAAAAATATTTGCACTAGGGTCTCATGAAGGAAACATTTGGTACACACAAAATGGGACCTGAGACTGGCAAACCCAACTTCAGTAAAAGTGTATGCACTGGTATAGAGGGCTGCATTTAGAGCACTATCCCCCAAAGGATATCTTGTGGGAGAAGGTGCTCTCAACGTTGCTGTGGGCAGGAACATGTGGTTGAATAAATCTCTTTGATCCCGGATGTAGGTATCACTTACAACATGCAATCGAAAAAATGATGTGATACAGTTGATAAAAGCTGGATTTTACTGCACAAAAACAAAGCGCAGCAAGTCCCATATCTAGAATAATTCACAATTACAACTTACTACAACAGGAAAGAAATGGATTTTGTCAGCTGCAACAAATTTGCTAGGTTCAAAAATATAACAAGAACTGGAGTTAAAATCCCTTAAATGTTGTTTTTAATAGTTTTTCCTGTTCTGTTCAATAACATTTAGGTCTCAAAAAACAAAAAGTCACGTATCCCTTAGTCTTTCTAATTTAACTGAAGCAGAATTGTTTGTTACTCTGAGCATTTTACTTGGTTGACCAGAATTTTGCAGGTGCAGGCAGGAGCAGACACATGCTGCGGCAGTGGATGGGAGTGAATGGCATGCACAGCAGGAGCAGGCAGTAATGATCAGAAATCCAGAGGAAGTGGGCAGGAGCAGGAAGTAAGCAGTCATGCACAGGACTCTACACTGGTAGACAAACTGTGTATAAACATTTTGGAAGCAGGCGGAAATTAGCAACACAGACTTTGGCTGCCAAATAGAAGCTGGATCAACATCTATGCCTTTAAAAAAATTATTTCACTTTATAACTAACTTTATCACACAATCTAAGTCATCATGATCATTTAAGGTGGCAGTTTTGTTTGGTACACGTGACAAGTGTAAACTGACAAGCCAGATGAGTCATTCGGTGTATTTCGGTCCATCTGGGTAAGAGCCCATAAAAAGTGTTTGGGAATAGTGTTTAGGCGATCGTTCTGTCAGTCACATTCATTACACGGCAATAGTGGTGCTACTATACAGTGTAAATGACAGAACATGATCCACTTTGTAAAACAAACCTCAAGTATGTCTGAAAAATATGTCTGAAGTTTAGTTGTTTTGTATGATAACTTCCTATTGATCTTATTGTTTTTTGTGTTTTGTATGAGTTTGTGTGTTTGTTAAAACTGAGTGTTGCTACCATTACTCTTAACTCTTGACCAGTAGAAATGCTCTGAAAATGTTTTGTCAAATTTTTTCTTAACTTCAGAATCATTATGGACTTGCATCTTCTGATTTGTTCAGATATTTTCAAATATCGATATCTCATATGGAGTGGGATTTAATTAGAAAGGCATCCTCTTGAAACGTTCTGGATTGGGGTGGTGGCCAATCACAAAGGAGAAAAAGGCACAGTATCTAATTTATATAAAAGAATTTGTATGACTATAACTGATAATACTCTTGATGTGAAAGGTAAATGGGAGATTGAAGCTAACACCATGATATCATTATGACAGACACTCTAGCCCCCTCTGCCGGAGAGGATGTGGACTGGTGGGGGACTTTTCCCATATTTTCTGGGAATGCCCCAAAATACAGACATTTTGGGAAAATGTAAAGAAGGAAATCTGCAAGATTCTGCACCTGAGTATACCATTAGAGCCACAATGGATGATTCTTGAAGGGTTTGGGCGAGAGAGAGAAGCTGTAATAAGAGCTCTCTTGATAATAGCTCACAAAAACATAACAGGAAACTGGCTAACTCCCCACCCACTGACCTTGGAGCAATGGAAACAAAGACTCAAGGAAGTAAACTATTAAATGGAAAATTTACCAGCAAAGCTTCAATTGCGTCTGGACGTGTACCTGCAGAAGTGGAAGTCTGTCATAACCTATTCAACTTAATGAATATACATATTTCGATGAGTTGAGATGTCTAGGGTCAGTGTGCCCCCCCCCACCCCCCCCCTCCTTACTGTATACTTTCATGAGCTAATTTTATTTTAGATGTATTATTTTTACTGACATTGTCTTCTAATTAAAACAAAACCACACAATTACTTGTAAACATTGTCTAAATTTTTGAAAGCTTGTATGAGCTTGAATGTCAAGGAACCAGTTTTAATAAATGTTCATATTGTTTGTCAAATGTTTGTATTGTGATTTTAATGCATTTTTCTTGTTCTGTAAAGCACTTTGAATTACCTTGTGTACGAATTGTGCTCTACAAATAAACTTGCCTTGCCTTCAAAAAAAGAAAATGTTTTGTCAACATGATATAAACAACAGATAAAGCTACAGATTCAGTTACAAAATTAAAAAAAAAAGATAAATGACAAAATATGAACAATATAAGGTGTCATCCTATGCCAGTTACCATCTCTATCTCATTCAGGTAGCAGTCAATGTAGTCTCTCAGGTCAGAGGGATCCCATTTTTTTTTGTGTTCCCGTATCTCTGCTCTTATGAAGTCCTTTACATCTTTCCACACTCGTGGGACTGTATGAATTGGCCCCGGCATACGATCCATCAGCCAAGGGAATGAGTTATACAACTGCACAATAGAGAAAACTGATTTCAGCAAAAGGTATAATTATAAAATGTATTGTTGATTTTTTATGACCTTTTTAATTTTTGTACCTGTGCCAAAATTGAGCCTTGAATCTGGAAAACAATATTAAACCATTCAAGCAGTGTCCTGAATTTTACATCAGTGTACTCAAAGCGATGCCCAAAAACCACGGAGCAGATGATGTTGGCAATGGAGTTAGTGAGGATAAGTCTTGGATTGAAGGGTTTACCTTTACATTTAAACACAGAAGTACATATAATCAACATTGTGCAGCATATACACAGAAATCACAAGATATATTGATGCAGTTTTAAAAACAAGGTTTTTTAGGCATGTTGAACTTTCCAGATGGATGCAAGGAGATTTTCTGTACATATCCATTTGAATGTTACTACAGGTCAAGATTTGCTCAAGGTATTATTTGATTGATCAGCATTTTGTTGTTGGTCCTCTTTGTGTTCAACATTAATAGTATAAGTGTAATCACTGGCTTCTTGCCATAATATAACTGAAAACTATCCTCAGTCATAAAATTCCTTTCAAGATTCGGAAGTTCTGAGTTATCCTGTCCTGCTTTCCTATGGTGGAGAATCGCATCACAAGAGCTCTCCTAGACACTAGGCAGTTGCCAGGGCCTCAAAGTTAGGCTGTATAATAGTTTGAAAGATCAAGGCAAGGTATTGACGCCTCTTCTCTAGAAGCCTAGTGGTTAGCTTATGAGCAAGAGAAAGGGCAAGGGGCTGGTAGAGGGATCCCATATGATGGTGTCATTTATGGTGTCATGGATAGCTTAGCTATGCTTGCCCGTCCAAAGGCTGGACCACAGAGTCTTTCTCCTGTAATTCATCAGACAGATTGTTGTATCTTCCAACAAGTGATGGTGTTTATTGCTTGTTGAATGCAGTATTTACGTAAAGTACACTTTCATGATGACCTTTTTTGCTGAATGACAGTGTAGTCAAGCTTATCAGCTTTTTACAAAATGTGACAGAGTTGTAGAACAATGTAAAAAAGTGCCATCAATTACACAAGTAGCAGATCTGTTAAAGTTTGTGACTGCATCGCTACCAGTGGTTATATTGTCTTAAAATCGTAGGATTTTATACTCTCAAAAGCACAGAGATACTTACAGTTTGTAAGTAGTAATATTTAAAGGAAAATACATTATCCCCCCAGAGATTGTATGGTGTAAAACATTTTGCTTGTGGAAGGTTATTACCTCTGCCAAGGAGGTTACAGCTAGGGTCTGTCTGTGTGTTTGTTTGTCTGTTTGTTGACCTGTTAGCAAGATTACTCAAAAACTTCTGGATGGATTTACATGAAAATTTTACTAGAGGTGTGTTTTGGTCCAAGGAAGAAGCTCTTACATTTTGGTGGTGATCTGTACATTTGTCTGTATGCAAAAAATTCCCAAAATTTGGGAAAAATCCCAGAACTTAACACTGGGCCGTATTTCAAAAAATCATATCTCTGACATCACTTGATGGATTCGCTTCAAAATTTACTAAAATTATTTAATAAATATAATATAACTCTATCATCACAGTCAATTTCATCTGGATCCGATCCAGATTGACATCACAAAAAATATTGAAGTTTATAATGGAAAATCCCATTCATTTCTCCTCGGCTGCTGTGAGGGTTTTGCCCCCTTTACGTCATTATGGGAATTGTAGTTTTTTTGAAAACTGAAGTCAATGTTTTTCAAGCCTATTGGTGCCTTCCAGTTGTACTGGGAAGTCGGGATTTCCGAGTTCCAAGTGGGAAATTTCAACTGGGACACCCCCCCAGGTCAGAATTTCATACTGGTAAGTTTGGGGATCCTCACCACCCCCGAGTTGACATCAAAGATGGCTGCCCCCAGTGTAAACAGTTATTAAGCTCCTGTAATATTCTGTTTATTAACACTTCTGATTCGTGTTTGTCGCACTAAATCAGCCATATACATTGTATTGTTCAACTTATATTTATGGACATGCTGCCATAGTGTAATTTACATTCTTCATGTGGTATTTGTGAACTACAACGCAGGGTGTGCTAACAGCGGCTAACACAACAGCCAACAATAGCCTGGTCGAACGGCACATTTTTTCCAACTTTGTAACTGGAACGCTGATAACTTGGAGATGACTTCACTCCCACTTCCCTCTTCCCAGTTCCGATGTTAATGGAACGCGGCATATGTCACTACATTACCCAGCTTCCTTTGCAATGCCAGTGGATGAGTTCTCCTCATGGACAGACATGAGTGAAGACTCAGCCATCATATTGGAGTGCGTGGTGATCCAGAATTGTATCTTGGCGGAGGTCTGTGCTCCCCGAGTGCTTTTCTAGTTTATTTATTTGTGATCACTTTACACCTGTAAATTATGTTTTATCTTGGAGATAGAAAAAGAACGTTTGATTTACTGTAATTGATTTAGGTAATTGTGTCCCACTCATCAGCTACTGTCTCTGTTTTATGTTCAGTGGGCTGTCAGTTATATGAGGTGTGTCAGAAAATTTCCAGGTGTCACAAAGGATTTATTTAGAATCCAAACTAGAAACTACAAATTTTCCCCCTTTGTACTTTTGATGACCCCCTTGAGCTTGTGGAAGAGGAAAAAAATCATACAGAGCCAGGTCGGGTGAGTAGGGAGGTTGCTCCAGCCAGTGTTGTAGGACTCGAGTCCAGGACTCAGACTCGAGTCCGACTCAACAATATCTCTCATAAATATTATGAGGCTGGCCATAGAGAAAAAACAAGCTTGTTACTATGTTAGTTGAACAAGCAGGGGTAAACTTTCTGGTTAAGTTGGCCCAAGCCCAGATTTTAAAGAAAGAAAGAAAAGTTTAAATATAACTTAAAAGATGTTGTTTTGTTGCAGGAACTCCCACTACTTTTTATCTTAATAGCCACCTAATAGTGTATACATAGGCTATACATGAATGATCATTAATCTTTGGTAAAACAACAAAGTCAGGTTTGACCTAGGACTTCAGCAATGTGATTGTTTCTATTTCTTGCATTCAAATTTACCAATGTAAATTTAGTATTTACCTTTATAGCTTTGAAATTCTTGTGAACAATGAGTAATTTCATCCAGGATGACAGGTTCGAGTGACTTCTTTCCAATTCCAAAATATCTCAGCTTCGAAAGTGCAAAACGTCTCTGCTGCCTCCACATGTGCCCATTACTGAAAACTATACCTGATATGGAAAACATCAATACAGGACAAATACATTTCTAGATTTGCATGTTCTCTCGCGAAAGTTAACTCAGAAGCTGCAATAGAAATAAGTTGACAAGGTGTATATTGGTTTGTGTGTGTGTTACATTTTCTCACCTAGTCCTTCGCTTATGAGCTGAAACAAAGGGAGATGTGGTCGCTCACCAAAAGTTTCGGCCTGATTCACCAGAGCTTCTTTCACGACCTCAAACCCATTAAAGACCACAACCCACTCTGTGCCCAGTCTTAGGCTGTACACTTTCCCATACTTCTCTGCTAACTGTCAGTCAATTTAAGGATAAAGGATAAAGTGTTTCGTATAACTCATAACATAAATAAGTTGTGTACATATATCTGTCATTTTTACTTTTGTGAATATACCTGTGTCATACTTTCATGAAGCCTGTTTTTGTCCACAGACAATATGTTACCCACAATAGGTAGGGTCGGAGGTCCTGGAGGGTAGCTTGCCGGCCGGCGGTTCTTGAGATAATCTGCAGTGAATATAAAAATCACTGTAAAGAGCAGAAAACTTTTCACATCCCAGCCCACAAAGGATCCTATTATGGAAAATATTGAATCCATTCTTCAAACAATGTCTCAGCACAATACAAATATTGCCCGTACTGTCCTTGCGTCTGTTATGAGGAAAATAATCTTGTGTTAAGCATATATATTGCTGTCTCTCCGTGACTCACCAAGAAACTAAGAGGACTCTGACCTCTTTTTATCTGGAGTTGATAAAACACAGTTGTTCAGTAAACATAAAACAATAATTTGAATTTGGTGGAAGGATCAAATCATTGTGTTGTGCTATTTGACAGTGCTGATAAGTTGAGCAGTGCTTTATATCCAAAACAAGATCTAGAGAAGTCGAGACTGAATTTATCCTTTACCTTTACTCGTAAACCTGTTTTTTGCTTTTTGTTTTTGTTTTGTTTTTTTACTATTGCCTACCCTGGTTGGATCAATTCCTATAGCCTGGAAGTGTCTTTTGTTGGTTTCATGAGCTGAAATTGATTCCTTTGTTGAAAATGTGCAACTCAATTGGGAATACAAATACCTTTCTAGGAGTGGGTCTGGCTGGATAGACTTTGTCACTCAGATCAGACATTTTATCTAGGCCATGTTTGTGCTTTTTCAACAAAAAAAGGTCGATTGGTGTTTTATTTTTTTAAAAATGTCTAAAGAGTTCATTATTTCTCAAAAGCAAGTACTCTTGTATTTAGGTGCAAGACAACATATAACTTAAAAAAAACTTACTTGTTATGATTAATGGTTAATTTTCTGTTTTAGATGTAATTTGGGAAAATTTTCGGCTATTTCTACAAGCAAAAAGATAAAGAAGCCTGTACGCCTTAGTAATGTGAAGTCACTATATATGTATTATTTATTTCATCATAAAAATCTATATTGTGTGTTAGAATGTTGTTCTTAGCTGATTATGTTTTGCAATGTGGGACAGGCTAATGCCGAAATATGAGTTATGTTTTGATTTAAAGCTCTGTTAAAACACCTGATTCAGAGATGTTTGGCTGTGTCTGATGTCATGCCCCTCTGTGTTGATGTGTATTTTTTTCTCTTTCATGTGTGCATATTTGTTGCTGTTTGAAAAAAAAGTTTGAAATATTGATAAAAACATTTGTTTAAAAAAAGATAATAATATTACATAAAAACTTAAAACTTTGTTGGTGTCAGTTGTGCACTTTGTCCACCATTGGTTATGTGATTGTTGGATATGACCATAGTTCCATGTGCTAAGCTTAATTGGGTTCAACAGCATGTCACATTTTTATCAAAGTTACACCTTTTCATATTGAGCAACAGATATATTTTGTCTGTAAATGTTTCATAAATATTTATAAGAAACGTAAGACACAGCACAGAAGCTCAGTAAGGAGACCCCTGACCTCACTCATGTCCCAATGCACTACTAATACGTGTAAGATATGACAAGTGATAAATCATCTACCACAGGGTTGCTCAACTGCTGGCTCACAAGCAATATGTGGCCTCCCTGCACCCTTCATGTGGCCCACAAGTAAATTGAAAAATATTTTTAAAATGTATGCAACTGACAAAAAAAACCTGACAAAATCTAAAATGACAACATAAAAGACAGCAATATTTGCATGTAATACAGTTAATTATTTTCATAAAAGTCTTTTGTGCATACTAAATGAAAAAATGCATCATAACTTACAGTGTGTGAAACTTTAGTTCTATGTTTCGCTCATTAAAAAAGATATTTTGTTCCCTTTGTTTAAGTATGAGTTATTGAAACATTAAGCTGCAAATACAATCAAGCAGTCTGGTTATAAGGACAGAACATTGTGTGGCCCTCTAATCAACCAAAGTTTTCCTTGCCTTCTCTACCACGTTACCCCTTAGTTGCCACAGCATAGCCATCTTTTGTAGACCCAAGCACACATGCAAGCTTCAGTAAGTGACAGTGCTCCTTATTCATTTTTGCATGTGACTTGTGTGTGTGTGTGTGTGGGTGTGTGTGTGTGTGTGTGTGTGTGCCCCATACCCTGAGACCCAATTTTACCAGAGGTGGCCCCAGAAACATGCAACATGGAACAATATCAAAATCATACCATTAAATGCAGAAGCCAATGAATCTTTTGAGGGGTATCTTTTAGGTGTGACTTGTATTTTGGCAAGTATGCCATACATTTTCCATCTTATACAAAGTCAGTTGTTTTGTGTGGCCATTCTGTACAAATTACTCTTCTGTGCAGACCATTCAGAGCGGGGTATCAAAATTGTTGTGGAAATGTGAGATGTGTGATTGGATATACCTACACCAACAGTGATAATTATGAACTCTTGTTGCATTCCAAAAGAGACACAGCAGTCTGTTAGCCCAGCAATAAAGAAACAACAAAATGTACCTTTGTCAAACTCTTAATAATGTTAAAAATTATTTGGGTTCTGACTCTGTAACAAAGGGGCTTTTATTAGGTCTTATCAACATTCGTAGTGTACTGAATAAAACAGAACAGATGGAACATTTATTGTCTGACTCTAATGTTCAGAAATCTGATTAACCCATTCATCACCTACATCTGCTGTCAACAGCAGGCTATAATGCATTTAGAAAGGACAAGGGAATAGGAAGCTGGGTCTTAAAGGACTGTTTTAAATGTGAGCTTTTGGAGTGGCCTGCTGAAGTTTGTATTAAATGTATTGGTCTTAATGTAATCATGTCCTCTGAAATGTATTTCACCATTATCTGTAATGCAGACTGCCCTTCTCCAAAGAAACATTTTATGACCTACTTAAGCTCCATCATCTAGCATTCATAGCAATATGATACCAAAAATGAGCAACAAAATCTAAAGTGTTCTTTGCTACATTATGATTGGTCTAATAATGGGTGATACAATTGAAGATAGCAGTAAAACTCTAAATAAAAACATAAAGGAAGTTTTTTATCAACAGAAAAAATAGGGATTTAAAAATAAAAAGTACCCCTCCAAGAATCGCCACCTTAAGCTACGTTACAGTTCCTCTCTCTACTCTTTTATCAATGGTATTGGCACACTTTTTAACATGTACCAGTAAAGTTAGGATATAGATTGTGGTATAAATTATTAATTTACTATCATATTATAAACACTGAAAACTGACTGAGGCATATGTTTGATGTTGTGCCCTGCTTACCAGTGACCCCCGCTCTCCCCCGTCCAGCATGGCATTCTCCCTGCTGAGAGGAGCAAGTGTGAACAGCCATGTTAGGGAATTATCAAGGTGCGCTGCCTGGGTATTATCTGGATAATATAGTATCAGGGTTGCATGTGTGAAAGGGCTTAAAATTCAACTTACCATAGTTGCTCAGCTGGGTTTTCACAATGATCAACCTTGGGACCAATCCTTTTGGTCTGTATGCTAATGATTTAAAAAATGCATGTAAGAGTGTGAAAGCCCAGTTTTGTGTTGATGACATAGATTTATATTTTTCTCAGCCAGCAGAGGGCCATCAAACACCTGTACTTGTCAGTGGAGACAGACTTTACATGATTTACCAACTTAAATACAGTGTGTAGGAGTCATCTTTAACTCAAATCTTACACACATTTGGCAATTTGGTAATTTTAAAAGATTTCTTCTCACCTCACATTCTGCAAAAGCATATATGCATGCAATGTTTTTCTCATCTGAGATTATTGTTTCACAACCTGCTTGCATACAACAGCAGGTAGGCTATACATGAAAAGTCATCAAATCTCTCTTTAAGAGGACACTCAAATCTTGGACAGGAAACCTTTTCATTTTCATTACTGCAATATCAGTAGTAAGTATACAATCCTTGATTTTGACAGTTACCCAACATTTATAGATGTGTACCTTATTTTAAAAGTGTTAAATGGGCTCCCCCACCCCGCCCCCATTATATGATTTTATAAAGAAAAAAAAAAACAAGATAACAGAATAAATACCAGAACTCAAACTAGAGATGATTGCAATGTGCCAAGTTGTAAAGCAGAATTTAGTCAGAGGGTGGTGTCTGTTAAAACCTCAAACACCTAGAATGAACTCCCAGCACATATCAGAAAATGTGACAACCATGCTGTTTTTAAAAAGAAAGTTAAAAACAAATTAGACATGTACTCACTCGTAATTTGTCTACTCATCTGATGCCCGTACCCAGAGGCTTTGAAACATTTTACATTTTAATGTGCAGGTTTGGGTTATTAGATCTGTTATATTTAAGGTACAGAATGTATCCACTGTGTTAGTGAAAGTGTGAGTTTGTTGGTGCACTGTCCTGTGTATTGCTATCTGGATATAACTGTTAGATTATCTTATGTTTTAGCAATTGTTCTAATTCCAGCATTTTTTACATTGACGCATGGCGCTTATTTGTTGATTGATATAAACTCTCTGAATTACACAGATTTGTAAAATGTATAAACCAAATAAATAAATCCCCTGCAGTGTATGAATTCATTCTAGTTATGCACAAGCAACAAATACAAAATAAAGCAGACTTGCAGTCTTTATTTTTTAAACATTTACATGCAGACAATAATTCAAGAGGTTTCACATAATTAGTGTGCCAAAAATCGAACAGAAGAAAAAATTGTACACAATGCAAACTCCCTCTAACAAATCACAAAAAAGAAGATCTGATTAAGGTGGTATTTTACAGATCAAGAGGATGTTTTGCAGTGGTCTTACTCTTTTCTCTGACTGACAGGCCCAAGCAACATTACTTTGGACAAACTATCATAGAGAGAGCTAGGAGACAAAAAAGACTATGCTAAAATAACGAGCTCCTCAAAATGCACCCTTCAACTGGCAGTAGACCTGCTTATAGCACATTCACATAAAAATAGCTCCATAGTTGCTAATAGTAAGCTTACAGTAGCACTGGTTGCTCTGTACTGAATCACAATAACTAAAAAAATGTAGTTGGAGTCCAAAAACATAATGTGTCACTGGTAAGTCAATTTGATGAGCTGACAGTTTTAAAAGATTTCAGATACCAGTTTACAAGGTTTATAAAGCCCATATTAGATTTCTATCAACTACATGTTATGTGATGACAACTAAAGCTAAACACTAGCTTACTCTATTTTTTCAACTCTAAAATTATTAAATGTTCACTTTTCCAGAAGTTAATTGCTTTTTGAAGACTTTTTTGTGACAGTCTGAGCTTTTATTAACGTAAGGTAGCACAGATTTCATATGGGCATGGAGACAGAGTAACACCGAATTGGTAGTCCAGTGTTGGCTTCACTCCTGCAGGCGCTGAAAAGCTGAAGTGCTGCATGAAGGAGGTGAAGAAGAGGAAAAGCTCCATCCTTGCAAGGTTCTCCCCTAGACATACTCGCTTACCTGAAATATGAAATAAACAACAGGCCAAAGGTATATGAGATCCTGCCAGGCTTTGATAGGCCTGGGGTCTTTTACTAATAGTTAAAGATGGAAATAAAATATTGTGTCTCCCTCACCTGCAGAGAAAGGCATGAAAGCTGGTTTCTTCACAAACTTTCCCTCCTTGTTCAGAAAGTTTCCAGGGTTGAAGGTGAAGGGTGTTTCCCACTCATTCTTGTCAAATAACACTGATGTCAGGTTTGGAATTACAGTAGCTCCCTTTTGACAGGAAAAATAAAATAACAAATGAAATGTACGATATCAGAGAGCATAATTAATATATTTAATGGCAACATATTGGGGATTTTCAGACCCCAATAGCATCCATAATAACAAACCTTTGGGATAGTGTAGCCTTGCAGCTGGATATCTTTGTTACTCATATGCTGCACACCCAGAGGAACTATGTTTCCCATTCTCATGATTTCATGAAGGACGGCATCAGTGTAAGGCAGGTTTACACGATCCTCCATTGCTGGTGGTCGGGACTGTCCAATCACTCTACTGATCTCATCCTGGACCTTTGCTGTGAATAAGGAGAATAAACAGAAAAGGGGTTTAATGAGCAGTTTCCTTGAAAAAACTGAGTCAGGTTTTTATCTCAAAGTGATGCTGTAGTATCCGACTCCATCTTCAGCACACACTTGTGTGTTGGTGTCATAATCGCAGGAATGTAATGTAGAGATTCCAACAAGCCAACCACTGTGACAGCTGCCCGACGTCACCTCATCTTGAGTTCAGACCACAATACTGACATACCCTGCCTAATGCGCATTGTTTTAATTGGTGAATACGTTTGAGAGGAAATACCAATGATTTTTTTAATATTATATTGCACAGGACAAGTTACAATAGCCTGCTAGATCGACACGTTTTTTCCGATTTTGTAACTGGAACGCTGATAACTCGGAGATGACATCATTCCTACTTCCCTCTTCCCAGTTCCGAGGTTAATGGAACGCAGGATTACACACTGCATTACGCACACACAGTGCACCCATTCATCATGCTTGTGATCCACTGCATTCCTGGTCTGTCATCGCCAAATAACAGAACCTTTGGTGAAATATTACCCCCGGTATCTCCTCCTCATCCTCCTTGCAAAAATGTACTCCATCTTTTTAGATCACATTAAGAATAAAGATTAAAACAGAGAAATATGAGCAATCACAGGTAAATTCTTAAGACACCGAGTGACTTACATTTATTCAGCTAGCGTCCCTCTCTTTTTTCTTTTCTTTTGAATTTCATGAGATGAGAGAAGCTGGATACTCCGTATTGGATGATGTGGCTGGCTGAGAGATGTGAACTCGTTAATTTGCGTCAGTCTTCCAGCTGCCATCAGGTTGAGTGATGGACAATTAATATAGATACAAATGTATGTGCTGGTTCAGACAGTTACATGAAATAGTGGTTGCTCTGATTGTTTATTGCATTGAAATGTGCCTGACACTCTGGATACCTGCCTGTGAGGTTTTGGTGGCGTGTGCGCACTGTGCGCCTGTCAGTCAAATTACCACTGCCCTGGATGCTCTTCGCCTGTGCCAAGAATAGACCAGGTTGGAGCTGGCGGGCTTTCAGCGCACCTTCTATGCGTTTTTTTGGCACGAAATTGTCACTGCGCCAAGGTGAATCTTACGACACCTCCCCCGGTGTTCACTGCGCACGGCGGTGCGCCGGACAAAATTACCACTGCACGGGGTGCGCCAGGCTGCACCACCCTGCGTTGCGCCAGGAAATTACAGCCCTTTGCCTCTTTTCACACACAGCGCTCCTTCCATCCCACCCCCTGTAGCTTCTTCTGTGTATATTCTTTAGGTTTGGGTTTATATCACTACAGCTGATATCACAAGTACTGATCAAAATCTTACTGAATGCAGAAAAACATCAGCAGCTGCAGAGTGATATTCAAATGACAGCCTAAATTGCTGATGATGACAGGAAAACATTACAGTGCCATTTTCTCACTGAGAAGATTTGCTTCTAAATTTTCCTCTATCATTTTACAAATTGTGCAGAATGTTTCGTCTATCCTTTCTGGTTTCTTCATGTCCCAGTAGTGTGCAGGGTGTGTCTGTATTGAGGTGTCTTTACATAGCTATAGCTGCTTCCAGGGTTGGAATTCTGTTCGTTATTAGCATGTGTGCGTGAGAGGGGAAGAGAGAAGAACACAAATTATTTTAACAGTAGTACACCTTGCCAGAAGCAGTTTGGCTTCAGAACAGCCTCAAGCATTTGTGGTATAGATTTCACGGGACATATACATATATGGGTCTAATATTGCAGTAATAAATGCCCTTAAAGCACAGCAGGGGGATTCCTTTAGCGCAGCCACCTTTTGATGGTGTATCGGTGCCACCCTGCAATAGTCCACCAAAATGCTAGACAGCAGAGCAATCTCTACAATAGTCCTGACATGGTCTCTGCTTCTTTCAGCAATACTGGGCAAAGAAAAAGGGGAGAACACTTCAGAGGAGATGAACTGTACAGCTGCTGAATCAGTCAGGGCAGGAAACGGGCATGTTTGCATTGCTTTTTGGCCACTGAATGAGACTGGGAAATATACTGTTGTACTCACAGTAAGTAAATGTAAGTGACAAATTGGCTTTTCCTTGGAAACCTTTACTGTATTTTACAATGTAAACACAATAATGCCTCTTGACAGTCAGTTCTGGCTTTCACCTGGTGCAATGCCAAGGACCATTAACAGGACTTGCAGTTCACATCTTTGACATGGATTTGTGTCTTTGATGAGGTGCATACCAGGCTGCATGCATAGGTTTCTGTGCTGATTCAAGGTTATGTAAAGATCATGTACAATTTACCAGAGTCAGTAGTGTGGAGATGGATTTGTGTTTCTTTGTTTTAAAACACTAAGCCAGCCATTGAGCTATTAATGAATACAGGTACTTGATACATAGAGTGCAAGCTAAATATAGGGGTGAGTAGTGGTTGCACCAACTTTTTAGTTTAAATTGACCTGGTAATAACTCTTACCTTGTATTTCTGGGTACTTTGCCATGAAGATTAAAGCCCAGCGGAGGGTGGTGGATGTGGTCTCAGACCCAGCAACAAACAACTCAAAGGTGCAAATGACCAAGTTTTCCTCATCAAAAGTACTGTTGACCTGCTCCTTATTCTGAAAATATTTCCAAATACACATTTTAAAGTCATGCATGAAATACTACACATTTTCACATTCTTTAAAACACATTTAATATGTAATAACACTTCTTTATTATCATTTTCAAATATGTTTATACTATACCATACCACTTCCCAAATATGATTTATCCACAAAATCAAACCAAAGAATAAAATGTGCAAATCAGTAAGCAAACTAATGATGTATACATACAACAGAAATTCTGGATAAATAAATGACTAAGACTTGAGGTTTTGATTGAATCCTGATTGTTAATTCTTACCTCTGACTTGTGAGCCATAATTTAGTGAGCAAAAAAGACAAATGAAAATCTATGTTTTCTTGATTAAATTTGCCTGTTGAACAGATAACCAGATTGTTTTGAAACATTATCATTTGATTTATAAATCCACAAATATGCTAAATATCATCCCTATCCCAGATGTCATTGGGCGAGAGGCGGGGTACACCCTGAACCGGTCGCCAGTCAATTGCAGGGCATCCTGTCACATGTTAAACCTTTTTGATTATCCAAGTCTGTGTGCCACCCTTGACATTACAACTGCATTGCTTCCTGATTTCCTGAATTACAGATTTGGCCAAGGAAAATTATTTAACATGTGTGCGGTAGTGAGCCAGACACTCCAGAAGGACCGTTCAGTGTATTTCGCCAGTCCATCTAGGAAAGAGCTCATATAAAGTGTTTGGGAATGGGCAGAACCTTTCAAAAGCAAATCCAGCAGGTGATTAGATGATCATTCTGTCGGTCACATTTATTATGAGCCAATCAGATAAGGTAGTAGGTGCTCTCTGATGTCACAGGGTAAAAGACAGAATGTCAACCACTTCGTGGTCAAACTCTCTACAAAACATTTCAGAAGTGAAGCAAAAACATCCTTTCTATTGAGAAGTTTTTAGTGTTGTCATTTGTTTTTCATTTAATATAGAAATTCTATCCAGATCTTATAAAATTGCTACTGAAGCTGTTAGCTTCTATGCTACTCTCTCACCAGCAGTCACCTCCTGCTGTCGTCTCGCTCGTAGCTCCCAACTCTTCCTGCTCTAAAGGACGCTGATTGGTCCATGCCACTTTGAGCCACTCACAATCATTCTGGAGCTTGGCAAGATGAACATGCCTGATACAGACACTGAATCAGGCAAATCCATCTGCACTGCAAGGTTATGCGTTAGTCATGCTTCAAAAACTTAGTGACAGTGGTAGTGTTCAGGGACCTGCCTATCCCTGCTATAGGGCCTGCAGTATCTCAGCCTGCTTCTTGCACGGTTTCTTATCCCATGCCAGTTTTCAATGGAGAGGATGACGAAGTTGAGGATGTAGATATTGAAACCATCTTTTCCTCTGAGGGTGACGACCTCTCTAGTGGGCATCAACCACAGGCCAGCAACCCTCTGAGTAGCCTGACCCACCAGTTTGATGAGGTCATCAGTAGGGCAACTAGGTTTGTGGATATGGCCCTCCCTTAGGACCGGGTGCCCATCCGATTGAGGTTTGAATTGGATGTGGCAGCATGCTCAGAAGTGGCTCAGCTGCCCCTCCTATCTTATTTCAAGGACTTGGTATGCCAGCAGTTTCAAAGTCACCTGCCTTGGCAAGAACTGCTGGGTAATGGATGGCCTGCTGGCTAAACTACATAGGGCTATGGCTACTCAGACCCGTCTGGCTAACACTGGGGCCATTATGTCTCTTTACATACGTCAGCTGTCCAGTAAATTGCAAGAGGGGTCAGAGGGAACCCCAGTATTGCTACTGACCTTCAGTTTGCTTCATCCTTGCCTCTTATCTATGATGAAGGAGCAGGCTGATGCAGCAGGCAGCAGTGGAGCAAGGGGATCGCCAAGCTGGGTTTTATTTCCAGTCTTGGTCCACAAGCAAGACATGGGTCTAAGACCTATCCTGGATCTCAGAGGACTAAACAAGCCCATTAAAGTGCGGATTTTTGACCCTCCCCAGGGCTCACCCTCTCAAGGATGCATACTTCCAAATTCCCATCTGGAAAGGGCCTTGGCACTTCCTGAGGTTTGGCTTTGACTGGAAAATCTATGAATTCCAGGTCCTGCCCTTCAGCATATCACAGGCTCCTCGTATTTTCACCTGGTACATTGATGCACTTCTTGCACCAATGAGGCAGCTACAGATCAGGGTCCTGAATTATTTGTATGACTGGCTGGTTTGTGCTGCTTCAGAGGAGCAGTGCAATCTTCATGTGGCTCTGCTTGTGAAGCATGTTCAAGGCTTAGGTTTGGATCTCAACGAAAGAAAGAGCAAACTCCATCTCCCCCAGGCCACAATACTTTTGGACATGGTTCTGGACTCCAAGAGTGGGACCAATGCGCTGACTCCTGAGACCCTGCAGTCCTTCAAAGTCTGCCTCAGTCACTTTTGGCTTCATGCTTGGGTCACTTGGGGGCTTTTTCTCCACCTCATGGGTCTGATGGTGGCCATGATGTAGATGGTCCCTCTAGCCTTACTTCCCATGCAGCTTGTTCAAAGGTGTCTGCTGAATCTGGGCTTCCATCCTCAGAGATCTCACTAGATCAATGTGGTGGTTACTTGAAGGCTCTAGTCTGGCGGAGGGATCCCAGCAACATCAGAGCAGGTTATGGGCTAGGACCAGTGGTCTATTGCCAAATGGTATTCACAGATGCATCCCTAACAGGCTGGGGCGTTGTTCACGAAAGGCTATGGGATCAGAGGCAGTTGCTCTGGCCTTTGGTTGACCCAGTACATAAATGGAGTTGAAGGCAGTCTTACTTGCCCTCAGAAAGTTCCTGCCAAGGCTAGAGGGTTATCATGTCATAGTCAGCACCAACAACATGGTGACGGCTGCCTATATCAACAGGCAGTGATGCCTGGGCTCTCTTGTCCTGTGCAAGATGGCAACCAGACTGTGGCAGTGGGCTCAGCCTCTCTTTTGATATCTCCTAGCCACACATGTTCCAGGGCTGTCAAACTCAGCAGCAGACATCATGTCAAGAGGGGTCCACACCCTGGGGAAGGGAGGCTCCATCCACAGGTAGTAGAAGAGATCTGGCAATGCTTAAGCAAAGCAGATGCTCATCTATTCGCCTCCAGGTAGACATCTCATTGTCAGCTCTTCTCCCTGACAAACTACAATTCCCCACTGGGGTGGGATGCATTGACCCACCCACAGCCCCAACTTCTGCTCTACGCCTTCCCTCCCTTCTTACTCCTTCAACCCCTCCTGCAAAGGGTTCAGCTGGAGGTGACCAGACTGATACTGATGGCACCACTTTGGTCGCACATGGCATTGTTCTTTGCAATTCCCCCTCTGTTGGACGGATAGCCCTGGGAACTCCCACATCAGAGAGATCTACTGTCCCAGGCAGGCAGAATGCTCTTCCTTCCCTTCCCTGCGGGGCTCAAACTAGTGACTTGGCCCCTGAGAGGGACAAGCTCCAGGGGGGATCTTATCACTGAACATGTCATGTAATGGGTTGGAGAGATAGTCTCTTCACGTAGAGAACCACACATTGTTTTAATTGAATTTAGATGGTTTGCTGTTTAATTCTTCAAAATAACAAGCACTTAAATCTTGAAATATGTGAAAATAACTTTAATAATATAAATAAAATAAGTTACACAACACTTAGTACGTGGGCATTACATATTATTACAAATCTTACATTACAGAAACAAAGTAAAAAAAGTCTACTCTGGTCAGTTGGATCACTTCTCTCTACACGCTGCTCCTCCCCCTGCTTCTTCTTCTCTGACCTCTACGATTCTCCTGATCCTGGAACTTCTCAGGAGTCTGAGGTTGAGGTTGAGTCCTGAATCTAACATACACGTAAGAAAGAGAAAACATACAAATGAACAACTGTAACATTGTAACATAACTTTTTATGTCAAATGTCAAAATTTTATGTCAAACCAACTGCTCTGCTTTCATTGTCATTGCTTTCAAGTAGGTGTTATAAGTTCTTACAGCTGATAGAGTTTATTTGTTAGATGTATTTCTACAAATGGTGGTTGGAAACAGCTATGATGTATCGCTCTTCTCTGTTGTTTTGGCATCAGCTTTGTCGCATATTAAGCTGCTCTACCAACAGCATGTATTCATCCTACCACTGTCATGTCACAGGGTTAGCTTAGAAATTTGTAACACATAAAGTTGTATCTGTCAGCGTGTAATAAACAAATGCTGACATTAGGCATGGTATATGAGCTACAGACAAAGTTACTGAATACACATGCAAACGCTTAGCTAACAACTGACAGTTGATGCTTAAAATGAAATATATTCAGAAGCAAACATGATAATACTGTACCTTATCACTCAACATGGTTTGTTTGTTTCTCGGGACGTCGTGTCAGCTCACTTCCCCTCCCTCTGTATGTCAACAAATGCACGTTGGTGTGAGGCACTCTGTTTCACGACAGTGAGGTTACACTCAGGCGTCTATAGTGGCCACTAGACAGCAGAAATACCTGATTCTTTCATATTGCTGCTTTAAGCCAGAACAAAGTCTAGCATACACTTCTGCCAGTTTGAAATAATAATCAACACCTATAAAACAGAAATCTGCATCCAGAACTTTTTTTTGCAATTCTTCTGTTAAATCAAAACTGTACTAAACCATGACCCCAAATCCATGTTTCCAATCACACTGTGAGGTCTTTGACACCCCAAGTCAGCAGATGATAGAGCTGATTCTGTGCAGATAAAGAAGTGTAAAAAATCAAATGTAATAAATACAAAACATTTTGTGCCAGTCACCATCTGTATCTCATTCAGGTAGCAGTCAATGAAGTCTCTTGGGTCGGAAGGCACCCAGTTTTTTTTGTGTTCCTTAAGCTCTTCTCTTATGAAGTCCTTTACAGATTTCCACACTCGAGGGATTGTGTGATGTGGCCCTGGCAAACGCTTCATCAGCCAAGGGTAAGCGTTATACATCTGTTAAATAGAGAACATCATTTGTTGAATTAAAGGAGTTTCAGCAACATGGTATAGCTAAATTTTGATGACTTTTTGAGTTCTGATACCTGTGCCCAAATAGAAGCTTCAAGCATAAATGCAGTCTCAAACCAGTCAAGCAATGTCCTGAATTTTACATCACTGTATTCAAAGCGATGCCCAAAAACCAGGGAGCAGATGATGTTGGCAATGGCGTTGGTCATGATGAGTTTTGGATTGAAGGGCTTACCTTCATATTTAAACAGAAAAGCAAACAAAATCAGTACTGTGCAAAAATCTTGCTCTTCCCTTTTTGATGTGTTTTGGCTATGTTTTAATTACGTTTTTCTTACGTGTTCAGTTTAGTAGATTTTATTTATAAATCACTGGAAATATTCATGCTGTTTCTTGGACAGATCCTAAGAGATTTGTTTTACACAATCTTCCTACTACTCAGATTCCTGCTACAGTGTAAGACCCTTTCCATCACAATGTTACATTTAAAATCCAAAAGCTCAAAAAAAAAAAAAACCCTGCCCTGCATCCCTAGGATGAAAAATCATATTGCCAGCGCTGTCCCAGATTCCTGGGGTGAAAAAAAACAGCCATGTCAGCAGATGCATCTACTCAAGAGGTATCATATGGGGTCACAACTGGTTGGCATGAGGCAATTAAGCTAGGAACTCAAAGTTTCTGGCTTAACTGCCTGGAACTTTAAATGATGGAGGCAAGGTGGTGACACCACAGAAGACTAATGGTTAGGATTCTAGTAAGAGGAGTCTTAAAGCGGTGGAGGGATCTCAGATGACAATTCATGCAAGACCATCACTCATAGGGTCATACTGTATACCCAGCACATAGTGACACCTGTTATTTGTCTGACATGTGCTCATGCTGTTAAAGTAGCAAACAGTCATCTGCTGTTGTTTGCCCCCAGTGGTGTGGTCTGATATTGAGGAGTGGTCAGGCACAAAGCTGGTGTGATCCTAACTTGAGGAACCAGAAACTACCTGCACCATAAACCTCCTTCCACTTGGCCTTAAATCTAAAGTCTGTGGCGCAGAGTGTTTCTGCTATTTATTGGTTGCTGAGATCAAAACACACACTTTACTTAGTTAGTTCCACTTACATAAGGTGCACAGCAGAACAAATCTACAGTTAAATATTAAAGCAGCACTGCAGATCTTTTGAGCCTTCAAATATTCTCTCCAAAGTCTGTTCAGTGGAGCTCGGCGCTGTAACAGAGAGAATGCCCCCCCCCTTCCCTGCTCTGTTTAGGGGCTATGTAACTTTTGCTCCCATGACAGGGACACATATCGCGAGCGGCTGGGAGAAGTGCAAACTGCTTTACGGCACTACGCGAGATTTGGCTTCCAGCTAAAGAAGCCAGTGTTTTGCATGTAGTAGTAGCAGCCATGGCATCCGCAGAGCGTGTGAGGAGGACTCTTTCTCCAGATTCAAGGGCCAAAAAGAGACTATCGGACAACTCAAGGAACAAAACTAGAATTAACATTGGAGCCCACTTTGCTCGGTGGCGAGAGCGTCGGGAGATCGAAAATTGCAAGATGGACGCCGAGCTTGCAAAGTTACTGCTGGAGAGGTAAGTTATGTTTTCGTCGGGTTTTCCCCTGTTCAACACTTGGTTTCGGTCGGTGGTTGCTCCGTAGCATTGCATGCTTTGTGTAACTTGGCGGACGTTGTTTTGTTACTAAATGCTACCAGCGGTTATTTGCCGGCGAGTTTCTCAGATTGCTGGAGATATTCATGGCGCCGTGACGCTCGGTCATTCACTATTTCACTATTTCTTCTATGTCTTCGGACGTCCTGTCGACTCGCTTCTCCCGGCTCTGTATGTCAACAAATGCACGTTGCTGTGAGGCGCTGTGTTATGACAGTGCAGTTACACCCAACGACCAGAGCGGCCCCTCGAGAGCAGACAAACCTGAATCTTACATAGTGGGGCTTTAAAGAATTTGTTGGTAAATTCAATTAAAAGTTAAATACAAGATGAAAAGCAGAGAGACAGTGTGCTTCTTTTCCCCAGCTCTTGTTGGAGTGCAGAATAGCGTGAGGAATATTCAATAAACCAAAAAAAAAAAAAAAAAACAGGATTAAAGATTTCTCGTTGCACAGAGCTACATTTCTAATAGTTCTACACTTACTATAAAGCTTATCTTTAATCATGCTCACATATACTAATACAGGCTGTTTGGTGTATTTTACACACACACACACACATATAAGAAAATAAACTGCTTTAAGCCAACAGTTATTTGATATGCATTAAAAAGATCTATCATAAACATATAGAAGTCTTATCCCGTTGGTATTAAATGGAGATTTTGGTCATTTTTTAGGTTTCTTTCTGCAGAAGTTTCAGTCTTTTCTTTTGGATCATTTCTTATCCTCTGGATGCTTCAGTGAAAATAAGCACTTTAACCTGAACATTCTCATATATCATACAGTGTCCTCAGTGTTCTTTGAGTATAGTGGCACAGTAAAAGGAGAGGAATTAAATAATCCATCAGCAAATCAGACCGAACAACTACACTGCTGCGTAAATAGCAAACCACCAGCCGCCCACCTCACACTGATTTGAAAGGGTCATATCATACAGAAACAAGATTTAACACCTACAAATAATGTTGTTTATTGAATTGCCGACTCTACACTTCCAGAAAATCCCACAACATGAGATCTGCTCCTGTCCCCGATATCCGGGAGCGAGATTTCCGCCCCTGAAAACGTTTCATAGCAAGATCTTCGCGAGATTTCCCGCAACCTGACGTCAGGTATTTTCAGTCTCTTCTCACTGGACGAGCCTGAGAAAGCAGCTCCTCCCCGGTAATGCCTGAAGCACCGAGCTGCAGCTAGGACACGCCGACCAAGCTCAGCCCTTTATATCCTCTCCAGGACCAGCAGTTTTAGTTGTAGTTTCAGTGTTTGTTTTCTGTTGTTTCCCTGAGCTATATACTTAAGGGTCTTCATCTGTGTTTTTTTGGTTGTGGATCAAAATCACAACTATTTTCACTTCCAAAGAATGAAGACACCAAAAAGCAGTGGGCAGGTTCAGCCGCTGTCTAAGCTGTTTCTGTGTGCTCATCATTTTACCCCGGATACCTTTGTAAACAAAGGGCAGTTTGATGCAGGATTTGATTCTCAACTGCTGCTCAAACAAGCAGTTCCCTCCATAAAGACTGTCCACAGAGACCCAGAACCACAAGCGGTAAGTAATGTAATCAGAGGAAGTAATGTAAATAAAGCCATGATGTAATGTTGAGCTAATGCTAAGCTAGTTGGCGTTAGCGTTAGCGTCAGCTGTGTTGTGTAAATTCAGACTTGTAGAGCTCTTTTACGACCACACAGTAGCTAAAACAGCAAAACTCACAAACGGTGCTTCATCCTCTGTTACTTAAATGCCTATCTTTTAATTATTATGATGAACATGACTTTGACGAGGTCTGCACACCCCCCTCAGCTGCTGAAAGTAATGGGAAGCTATTGTTAGCGGTTTGACTCACTGTTGTGTATAATCACATAACTAATGTGGGCTTTTTTCTTCTTAAAAACTCCTCTGTATTCATGGAGATGTGCATGATCAATCGGCGAATCTCATAAGTAGGCATTTTAATCATGCAATAAAGGCCAAACAAAAGTTTAATGTTAGCTGCAAAGTCTATACAACAATCCGAGGACAGCCGGGGCTAGTAAACAATGCACTTCCGTATGTCACGCCTCCGCTCGGCCTCGGCACCCCCTCCGCTCCGTCTCTGGCTCAGCCCTCACAGAACTGGCCAATCAGAGGACAGAGCACACGTGGTCTCGGTTCTCACGTGTACTCTGTCTGAATCAGAGCGTTTTGAGGGAGAGCCTGAAAAGCAGCTAGAGAGAGGCTTTTGTAAACGCGATTTTGAGGCGAAGAAGGAGCTTTATGACCTGCAAATCATACAGACGTACCCCAAATGCATCCCAGATTGGCATAATGACAAGGAAAACAGCATGATATGTTCCCTTTAAATGGAATTTTAGCTTTATCTGTGTTATGCCAGAAACACACTCATGCATAATAAAGGCACATTATCCATCCCCTTTGCGTGCTGCACCTGGCTATGCACTGAGAACGTGCCCAAGGAACTATCAGCAATAACACCTGTTGCTTTTAAGTTTGTTTCTTATTTAAGTTTGTAACAGAATGCTTATAATGGCCAGGGGCAAACTTTGAGTCTCTTCAGAAGTGCCATTTACTTTGGATCAGATCAATTAAGAGAATACGAAAGTTTCCTGATTAATGACTGGTGAAAACTTTGAGTCCCCATCTGATCTCATGCTATCCCCATCCTATTGTCTGATAACAGTCCTCCGTGCCATAAATAGAACCTTTTTTTGTCCTGCTACTGGTCAAAAAGAGCCTGCAATACTAGACAAGCAGGGGTGAATAAAACTCTGGGGTTGGTGTTGGCCAATTCAAAACAGAGAGAGATAATTAGTTTCTTAGTAGACACTAAATAAAAGTTATGATTAGTCACTGGAGCTTTTCAAATATAAGAGATGACACCAGACTTATTTTCTTGTCGTCCTTCTGTTTGCAGCATTTAGATGTTTTCATGTAAATTCATTATTTACCTTCATAGCTTTGAAATTCTTGTGAACAATGTGCAATTTCTTCCAAGATGACAGGTTCAAGTGACTTCTTTCCAGATCCAAAATATCTCAGGGTTGAAAGCGCAAAACGCCTCTGCTGCCTCCACGTGTGCCCACTAGTAAACACCACACCTGATGGGAAAACATCCAAAATACAAACAAATAAGTTTTTGTATCAGCTTGTGATATATCTCAGCAAAAATATCACAGGAATTGCAAAAAAAGAGTTGACAAAGTGTGTCTGATTGTTTCTGTGTTACGTCCTCTCACCTATTCCATCGCTTATGAGCTCAAACAAAGGGAGAGGTGGGCGGTCAGCAAAGCTTTCTCCCTGATTTACCAGAACTTCTTTCACAACGTCAAACCCATTTAAGACCACCATCCACTCTGTGCCCAGTTTGAGGCTGTACACTTTCCCGTATTTCTCTGCTAACTGTGAGTCAATTTAAGGACAAAGGATAAAGAGACCAGACTAACACAACATACGATAAGTCCCATTCACTGATTTGTCGTTTTTTTATTAATTATACTGAAGCTGATCTACCTGTGTCATACTCTCGTGAGCTCTGTTGAAGTCCACAGAGAACATGTTGCCCACAATAGGTAGAGCCAGAGGTCCCGGAGGATAGTTGGCTGGCCGGCGGTTCCTAAAATAATCTGCTGTGAGAAAAAAAATCACTGTGAAGAGCAGAATACTCTTGACATCCCAAGCCACAAAGAATCCTATAAAAGAAAATATTGACTCCATTTTGTGCTAAAAAAGAAAAAAAGAAAAGAAAGAGAGCTCAGCTCAGTTCAATAGAGCCTGTGCTTTTAGAGGTTTGCAATTTGTTGCAGGTTGTTCATGATATTTGGTCTCACAGCATGTGTTCTGTTGTATTGGACTCTGACCTCTTTATTCATTGATAAGTAGTATAAAACAGTTAATCAGTGACCATAATGAATGATTGCAATTTCTTGGAAAGATTTTTTCCTTTTTCATTGCACTATTTGTTTTGTGGATAAGTTTAGCTATGCATTTTTTATCCAGTATAACACAAGAAGACAACCAGACTAAAGTTATCTACCTCCCAAATGTATGTGCACATTTTTTACTGTTAACTATCTGTTAACTAAAATCTGCTTATTTTACTTGGAAGTCTTCTTTGTTGTCTCTTATGAGAAGTAAATGAGTTTCACAATTATAAGACACTTATGTAAATAAAATAAGGACAATTGGAGAAACTATGTTTGATAACTCACTTATAAGATCAGTGAGGTAAAATTATTATGCATTTCACTGCAATGAATGTGGATAAAACAGAAGCTGACTTGTCATTTTCTCACATGAATCTGGCTCTGCTTGCCTCCTCTTTCTCTTCCTCTGTCACTGTCCTCTCTTTCTCCACTTTCCCCCTTTCTGTTCTAACATATATATATAAAATAAAAGTTTGTTTAACCAGGAAATTACATATGACATAGAAGAGAAACAGAATATCTGGGGCCTAACAAAAGTTAGAAGAAGCTGGGTTAATCCAAATTTGCTAATAATAGAATGATTCAGTGTTCACTCAGAATCATGATTGATTTCCCTGCTGTCAATGTGAAGAAACAACAGTAGCATTTGAGGCTTTAATAAAATTTTCAAGGGAGCCAAGCTGGGGCAGTGATTTAGAGAGTGGTGACACATTTAAACACAAAACAAAAAGCCATTAGAATTAAAAAAAAGTTGATATTAAGATAATGCGATATTAAGAAGGCATAAATATTTGCAATTTAAGCTATTTCATGTTTGATAACTAGAGGTAATACACCTAACATTTACAATAATGCTGACTGTTTGATACAGGACCAAGACAGCTTTTCATGTGTGCAAGACAAACCCACTGCAAACATATTATTAACTTTAACAGATTTGAATCTAGAAAAATGTAACACTATTTTATTATTAGACATAACTACCTTTAAAGATGATTGGACTTCATCAGTAGCTACAGTGTATCAATCTTTTGTGTGCTTCTTGTTTTGGTTCTGCGTAAACACTTGACAGCCAATAAGGTTGCTATCTGAAGAAGCGTTGTGCTGCACCATTATGGAAGTATTCAAAGGAATGATGTGAATAATACGCTATATGACAAATGCATTGAACTAACTCTAAATTCTACCTCTAAAACTAAACATCAGATAGGATACCATAAGTACTATACCATCTTTGATTAAGACGGTATAGTACTGAATCCTGCAAGATTCAAGGACCCAGGGCTTCTCTCTCCTTGGCAACTGACCCTTACCACTGGTTCAGCACAAGGCATCAGATTGCATGCATAGTCACCAGCCAAAGTCCTGACTGACTGAGTCACTTCTGCTGACTGCATAGTGAATACTTCTCAGTGTGCCTGCTATAAACAAGTGCAATGTAAAGTAAACATTTTTCCATGTGGTGGATACTGCTCTGTCTTTGCCTCTGCATCCCAGCGTACACTCTTCTGTTTTATGCACATTTGAAGCAGCACTGCAGATCTTTTGAGCCTTCAGATATTCTCTCCAAAGTCTGTTCAGTGGAGCTCGGCGCTTTAACAGAGAGAATGCCCCTGCCCCCTTCCCCCCACAGTGCTTCCCTGCTATGTTTAGGGGCTATGTAACTTTTGCTCCCATGACGGGGACACATATCGCAAGATGCTGCGAGAAGTGCAAACTGCTTTACGGCACTACGCAAGATTTGGCTTCCAGCTAAAGAAGCCGGTGTTTTGCATGTAGTAGTAGCAGCCATGGCATCCGCAGAGCGTGTGAGGAGGACTCTTTCTCCAGATTCAAGGGCCAAAAAGAGATTATCGGACAACTCAAGGAACAAAACTAGAATTAACATTGGAGCCCACTTTGCTCGGTGGCGAGAGCGTCTGGAGATGGAAAATTGCAAGACGGACGCTCAGCTTGCAAAGTTACTGCTGGAGAGGTAAGTTATGTTTTCGTCGGGTTTTCCCCTGTTCAACACTTGGTTTCAGTCGGTGGTTGCTCCGTAGCATTGCATGCTTTGTGTAACTTGGCGGACGTTGTTTTGTCACTAAATGCTACCAGCGGTTATTTGCCCGCAAGTTTCTCAGATTGCTGGAGATATTCATGGCACTGTGACGCTCAGTCATTCACTATTTCACTATTTCTTCTATGTCTTCGGACGTCCTGTCGACTCGCTTCTCCCAGCTCTGTATGTCAACAAATGCACGTTGCTGTGAGGCGCTGTGTTACGACAGTGCAATTACACTCAACAGCCAGAGCAGCCGCTCGAGAGCAGACAAACCTGAATCTTACATAGTGGGGCTTTAAAAACATGACACTCAAACAAACATTCAAAGCTGTGCTCATGTTGGAAGTTTTTACTTGGTAAAATGTCTTTATTTGTGAAGACTGTCACATTTTCACACACATAAAAAATTTCAAGTCTTCTTTCATTTCATAAATGATTCTTGTGTATGTTTCAAGTTCAATGACTGAAGTACTGTAAGTGTTTCTATATCTGTCAATTGGAACAGGCAACCTCATATATGGAAATACATAAACAGAATAGAAATAAAATCCACATAAGCAGTCTTACAACCATAGGTTGTAAGACTGCAAATGACTTTATTCTCAAAGTACATTAACCATAAAGCTGTTCATATTTTGAATTTTACATTTTTTTTTTCAACAATACCTTGCAGGAGGAAATTCAAGGTTGCACATGTGAGGCTGTTGATTATACTTTAAAATCAAAAACAAAAAATACAGACTTCTTAAACATCTTCAAGTTAATCAAAAAAAAATCTGGAATCTGGAATTCACTCCAGTAGGTGCAGAGAGGGTGAGGTGCTGCATGAAGGAGGTTAAGAAGAGGAAACGTTTAATTCTTGCAAAGTTCTCCCCAGGACACATTCACTTACCTTAAATGTGAAAAGGACAAAAACAAGAAACGAATAAAGTAAAAGTATGAAATAGAAGAGACCGTGTCTCTCCTTACCTGCAGGAAAAGGCATGAAAACTGGTTTTGCTCACAAACTTTCCCTCCATGTTCAAAAAGTGTCCAGGGTTGACAGGGATGGGTGTTTCCCACTCACTGTTGTAAATAGTACTGAGGTCAGATTTGGAATTATTGTAGCTCCCTATTGGTTAAAGAAATATAATGTAGTATAAGATACATATATTTGATATCGTGATAAAACACAAGGTTTTTAATGACCCATTGGTTACACAAAGATTATTTTTCTTTGTCTTCCCTTCAGTTTTTAGCACAATTTTAATCTGACCTTTGACCTGCTTATTTATATGCATTTTCACACATAAATGCTTTGCATTCAACATGCTTGAATGTATATCGTTAGAGAAAGGATTAGAAGACTAATCACATTCTTATATTTCTGAGCAGATTGGGATTGATCAAAAAAAATATTAAAGACGTGTTTTATACATCTGAGTTATTTCAGTGCTATGTTTGTGCCAGTTTTTGGTGCACAAACAGATTTAGTATGTAATTCTTTGTTCTGCTCTGCAAATGAGACCTGGTGTTTTGATGCTTCATTGAACACCAGTCGATAGTAGTTTGATTAAAAAAAACTACTATTAGGGGACTAACGCTATATGTATTCATCTCCTCTAAGAAGAGAGAAAAGGTCAGCCACAAACCATACCCACTGCCCAGTAAGGGTGGTATGTAAGTGTGCATGTGTGAATATGTAAGAAAGATTTAATAACTTCAAACTACAATGGTAAAGTGATTTTGCACATTTAGTGAGCAGTGAGAGGATCCTACTGAGCATGTGTCGACTTAGTGAGTATTAATGACTTAATGATTATTACATAAGCACACTATTTCTTGGGGGAATTGTGAGTCAGTTTCCCTCAGTGACCTCAAGGTATAAAGTACCATGCACTATTGTCCGTCAAAAAGAATAATTACATGGGAAAACGTGTAATTACAAAGAACTTGCACCCAGAACTTTTTGTTGCTATCTTTATTCTGAACCAAAACTTTACTAAACTCTGACCTCATAACTGAAGAACTTCACTGTTATTTCTGTGATCTCTTGTCCCTATGATATAAACAAAAGATAATAGTACAGGTTCTCTGCAAAAAGCATAAATGACAAAATCTACACAATACAAAGCATCATTTTGTGCCACTCACCATCTCTATCTCCTTCAGGTATACACAAAAATTGATATTTATAACTGATGGACTGTAAGAGATGTACTTTTAAATGTATAGCTTAATTTGATGACTTTTTGAGTTTTGATAACTGTGCTCAAATTGAAGTTTCGAGCTGGAATGCAATCTCAAACCAGTCAAGCCGTGTCCTGAGTTTTACACCACTGTACTCGAAGCAATGCCCAAAAACCAGGGAGCGGATGATGTTGGCGATGGCATTGATGAGTATGAGATTTGAATTTGTGAAGGAATTTTATTGTCTTCCGTGGTGAGAGTGAATAAAATTGGTTCGGAGTCAGAGATGTCTTCTTGAGTTTTAATTTGAAGCATCAAAGGCATAAGTCAAACAGAGTACAGAGCCGTCTGAATGAAAGCACACTGGAGTGCTAGACAGCAGGGTGTTAAGAGGAAAGCAAAAGAAGGAACCAAAACGGGGCAATGTTTGTGTGCTGTTAGTTACACAGATAGGGTGATGTGAGGGTCAGCACATGTACAAGACATCGCATTATGTCCAAAAAATAACCTTGTGGTTACTTAGTTCCTGAAACCACATGTACATACACATGAGATATTCTAGTATACGCCTTATCAGTAAAACAAGAAACACCTGGGTGCAGTTAATATAACCAGTCTAGCACAACGTTCTTATTATATAAGCATGAATTGACAAGGCACAAGGGAAAATACAGAAATGATAGTAAGAAAATAATATAATAAGAGCATAATATAATTTTGCCATGACAGATTGAAGGGCTTACCCCCCTATTTAAACAGAAAAGTGAAGAACAAAACTCTTGCTCTTATAAAATGTAAGACCACCTCTCAATTACAACATTCCATTTAAATTCCCAAAGCTCAGAAGGAGCATCCTGTCCTGCATCCCCGTGTCAGACAATCAATTCACTTGAGCTATCCCAGATTCCCAGGGTGATGAAATATAGTTTTAACAGATGCATCAACTTAAAAAGGAAACTGTTCAGGTGGAAACACATGCTTTTTGTGTTAGGCAGCTAAGCCAGAGACTCAAAGTTGACATTTTCACATTTTGCCTTAACTCAGGTTTATAAGTTTGATTTTAGCCTGATTTAATGTCTGTAATCAGAAAGATCAATCTTGCCAAGCTCCAATCTAAATGATTGGTGGCCAAAAGCAGCTCCGCCTAATCAGAGTCCTTTAGAGCAGATAGAGGTGGGAGCTACGAATGTGAGGACCGTAGGAAGCAACTTTCTGTACAGACATTAGCATACGGTAAATGCTAACAACTTCATAAGCAGTTTTATCTGGTTAGGACCACATTTGGGAAATGGAAAACATCTGAACTTCAACAAAAAAGGTTTACAGATCAGCTACCCAAAGAATACACAGGAGCCGCAATAGAAACAAAATTGCAAAGTGTGTGTGTGTTGCATCCTCTCACCTCTTCCATTGCTTATCAGCTCAAACAGAAGAAGAGTTGGGAGGGTCAGCAAAGATATATATATATATATATGTATGTATTTATATATATATATATTTATATATATATATATATATATATATATATATATATATATATATATATATATATATATATATATATATATATATATATTTATTTATTTATATATATATATATATATATATATATATATATATATATATATATATATATATATATATATATATATATATATATGTATATATATATGTATATCTTTAACAGACAAACCAACACCAAACATAATTTTCGGTGTAACATAATATAAAGATATTTCTGTATACTATTCAGTTTTTTTTTTATTTAATTGCAATATTATTGATCTGCCTGTGTCATACTTGTGTAAACCCTGTTGTGGTCAACAGAGAACATCTTGCCCTCAGTAGGTAGGACCAGAGGTCCTGGGTAGCTGGCTGGTTGGAAGTCCATAAAATAATCTTCAGTGAGAGTGAATAAAAATCACTGTGAAGAGAAAATATTTTTAACATCCCAGTTCACAAAGGATCCTATTACAGTAAACACTTCAGGCAAACAAGGTCTCTGCTCAGTCTAGTGATTGACCTGTGCTAATCTTGCTTCTCTGTGAGATTGAACTCTTGTGTTTTGCTGCCTGGAATAACCCCTCTTATCGTCTCCTGTTGAAGTGAAGTGTATATTGCTGATTCTTGGTGGCATGCAAGGTAAAATGGTTGTGTTGGACCCTGACCTTGTTATGTATAAGTGATATAACAAAGTTATTCAGTGACCATAAAACAAATATTGGAAGTGTACAGACAGAGCAATTGCTTATTTTATGTTGTATTTCAGTTTTTTGGGGGTTTTTTGGTGTGGAAAAGTTTTGCAGTGCTTTTTATCTGATAAAAGACAAGTAAACTTTCACACAAATATCTGCCAATCTATTTTCTGTTATCTACCTCATTTAAAATAATTTCCCTTCATTGGGATTTAGCATTGCTGTTGTTGGATATGAAAATATGTTTCTTCAATGTAAATATTCAACTCACCTGTTTTGAACACTATGGGCTCTAATTTCGTAGACCAGGTGCAGGCGCGGCGCACCTGCTCTGCGCCTTGCCTGCGCCGCGCCAATGGGGTGTGTCCAGGGCATTTTGCAACTGTCGTGCGCGGCGCAGTCTGGCACAGGGAGGCACACCCACGCCTCTGTCCTTCCTACCAGCGCAAGTAGCAGAGAGGGAGGAGAGAAGGCGTGAGTGGGTTTAACACAGCCGAGTGTAATCTTCACCAATTAAATGAATGCCTCTCCTCGCCTTTAAATTCACCGAGGGCGAGGAGTGGTGACAATTTCCTTTCACTGTCACGTTTACAGCAACTGGGAGAGCGCAGGGGCCACCAGGCTGTGCATCGGAGGCCACGATGCGCGTCACCGTGTGGACCACCTCGCGGGACAGATGTAATCTGTTGCTGTGTCATGAATAGGAGTACATAATTAAGTGATAATTACTTTTAAACACAGCAGCAGGCTAATCCGTTCATCATGCTTGTGATCCACCTGCATTCCTGGTCTGTCATCGCCAAATAGCAGGACCTTTGGTGACATATTCCCCCAATATCTCCTCCTCATCCTCCTTGCAATAATGTTCTCCATCTTTTCAGATCATGTTAAGAATAAAGATTAAAACAGAGAAATATGGGCAATCACAGGTAAATCCTTAAGACACCGAGTGACTTACATTTATTCAGCGAGCGTCTCTCTCTTTTTTCTTTTCTTTTGAATTTCATGAGATGAGAGAAGCAGGATACTCCGTATTGGATGATGTGGCTGTTTGTGGGTGGCTTGAGGGATGTGAACTCGTTAGTTTGCGTCACTCTTCCAGCTGCAATCAGGTTGAGTTTCCATTATGACAAACGTCTTTGATCTGACATCAGATGTGATGGGACAATTAATATAGATACAAATGTATGTGCTTGTTCAGACGGTTACATTAGTGGTTACTGTGATTGTTTATTGCATTGAAATGTGCCTGACACTGTGGATACCTGCCTGTGAGGTTTTGGTGACATGTGCGCACTGTGCGCCTGTCAGCCAAATTACCACTGCCCCGGGTGCGCCTCTCCTGCGCCGAGAATAGACCAGGTTGGAGCTGGCGAGCTTTCAGCGCACCTTCCGCGTGGATTTTTGGAACAAAATTGTCACTGCGCCAAGCTGAATCTGTCGACACCTCCCCCTGGTGCGCCGTTACACCCATCTCGGTGCAGCTGGTCTACCAAATTGCCAAATTGGCTGTGCACGGCGGTGTGCCGGACAAAATTACCACTGCGCGGGGTGTGCCAGGCTGCGCCACCCTGAGTTGCGCCAGGAAATTAGAGCCCTGAGTGTCATGCCAGATATACAGAGTGCAGGACTCTGACATCTTTATTTATGGATAAGTTATCTATCACATAATTAATCAGTGATTATATAAAAATAGCAGAATTTAGAGGAGAGGCTTAATATAATATATATAGTGGGGATCATTTTACGTTAATTTTATCTGATGCAGACTGAAATTACCTTTACATCAATATCAGCTCTTACTTTAGGCAGATAACAGTTAGATAAATACCATCACATGCTGATTAGAATAAATATTTGAATTTTAAAAAATTCCTGCAACCAGAAATTCCAACCAGAAAAAAAATCAAGATTCATTTTTTTTTTCCTCAGAAATTAACACCCCTGGCTTTCTGCAAAATTCCCAAACATAAACAAATGTAAAAATGCTGATAAAGCCTGTTCAGTCCGAACTTTTTTTTTAGTAGCCTAGATCCTCCCCTGTACATTCAGTTTTCATTACAGTGATTTAGTTGTTCTGCTGTAATGCCGACTCTCGCCACATGGTTGCAGTAAAGAGGCATGAGTAGTTCATGTGGAGGGGAAGTAATCAAGAGTGAGTTCAGTACAGGAGGAATCTTACTTCAAAATAAACAGCACCTGGGAGTGAAATAAAACAGGAAAAATAATGCGCTAGGAAAAGAATTTCTGTTTTGATATGGAGTTTGTAAACTTAGACCGCTGTACCCGCAAAACTACTAAGTCAAGGTGGACAACTCACGTTACTTCCCCTTTAAATTACCGAAGTTGACTTTTAATTAATTTCAGAAAGCACTTGTCCTTTGAGACCATATGTCAGAGACACATTTTTTTAGAGTGGCCTTTTACCGTCTGATTTAGTTTGTCTGTTAGTTGATTTCCGGGTTTTCGTTATTTTTGATGATACTTTGAAGTAGTGCAGTGATTATGCATTTTTATCATCAGACCTGGAAGTAAGCAGTATGTGTAAATAACCTAGATTAAACTATATTTGAAGCAAATGCAGTCTGAGTAATAACACATAATCATGCTATGGAAATACAACCTGGCTGCTTGACTTGGAAGCTGCTACTATACTTACAGCTTAAATCACGCTGTTACCTAATGTTATAGAATATCATCTTAGCGTTGGTACCATTGTTTATAAAGACCATCAGAAATGACTAAGTTTAATGTCGTTTGATTTAGAAAAAGTATTAAAATAAATCTCTTATGTGTTCCCCAAAGACCCTATTTCAGGCAAGTGTAAACCATAAATTATTCATCTATTAATTATTATAAAACAATTACATAGTCTTTGAGGCACGTAAGCCAGAAGTACTAAATTGCTCATTATCTTTCGCATTTTACTGCACCACTCAGTTTATTTTTCTCGTTTTTTTCTGAAGTGCTGTGCAAATCTGTTCTTTGTAAGGTGTTCATCCTAAAACTTTAAATAGAAATTTCATAACAATTGTTTGTAGATATTTATTGTTTTAGCTTTTTTGCTATGCTTTCCATCGTATGAACTTTCTTTCTTTAACAGATGCTTTAAATAAAATGAAAATCATAATAAAACAATGTAACCACGTACAGTACTTTTCAAGATACCCGCTCCCATTCGGTTAATAATCTTAAAGTGTTTTTCCTTTTGATTGGTCAGATTAAATAATTCATGTTTCTCTTAAAGCATATTTGAGAACATGAGTGTTTTCATTCACGTGTCCGTGGGTGATGACCTCTGTAGAACAAAACGACAGCACCTGAGACATTTATTTTGAAAGGCCGGGGAACGGAAATGATTTTGCTCATTCTGACTTGTTCCTCGTTGCTGTTCCCATCTGACCTGTTGTGTCCTCTAACAACACTTATCTGTGAGCCGGTCATTTGAGGATAACATCGCCAAAACCATGGTTTTTGAGGAGAAGATGATCCTGAACGGAGAGCCTGAAGATGTATGTGGACTCTGAATCCTTTCATAGCTCTGACATGCTAGCTGCGCCTGGTTATTTAGCTGTTAGCTTACACATTACCGCTAAATAAGCAACACTATCACATAGTTAGCATTAGCCAACAGGCACGTCCCAAATCTGACTGTTAGCAACACGCTGGAGCAGTTTTTATGATCTCACAAGCCGATACTTTGTTTTTGAAGGTTATGTTTCATTTGTGGAGCACATTACATCAATAAAAACAAAAACGAGGTCCCACAACTGTCTTTTAGCTTATGTGAATCATTGTGATTGATGTGATGGTGTATCTGTTCGTTTCAGGAGGATGAAGAAGAAGAAGAGGAGGAAGAGGAAATGGTGGTATGCGACCTTAAACTACTAATCGAAATTAATATTAGTCAACTGTTCCTCTCATTATTCTGTTTAGGATTTTGTGTTCTGAAAATTTGAAGCCCAAATTGGGGTTGACAATGTTATTCTCATGTGCATGGAGAGTAAAAGTTACAAGTTACAAGTAAACTAGCTGATATATGGTTACAATATGACATGTACAAGGCATGCTCAGAAAAATGACTTTAATTGAATAGGTAGTCGTGGTGTATTTAGTGGAAGTACGAAGAAAAACAAAAATATGTTTTTTGTTTTGAATTCTTCACATATCAAATTTTAGATGGTTCATTTGTAAAACCATTTTTTTGTCAATTGCTACCGGGTGAGTAGATGCAAATACATGCACAGGACAATCAGATACTTATGCTCATGTTGGAGTTACTGTAGGTATCAATATGGTGTGCCTTGAGATTTTTGCATGATCTTGACGTGCCTTGGGCAAAGAAAAGTCCAAAAACCTCTGAGAGACAAGTAAATGGATAGGTAGATTGATGGATAAATATTTCATTGTCATAGCATCTGAAATGCAAAAACTTAAATTTGGTAGCAAATAAAGAAATCACAATTAAGTTGGCGTGATCATGATATTGGTATGTAATTGCCTGAAAAGTTGACCAGTGATAACTGCAGATAAAAAAAATTCTGGCAATATTTAAAGACGATATATTGGTCATCCAAATTGGCTCTATATATCCAACCTGCTTGCTTAAATATTGGTCAAGTATATAACTGTATCATAGTGCTTCATCTAATTTATATTGAATGCTCACATTTTAAAAACGGCAGTATCATTTATTAGACATTGAAATGTTTTTTCTTTTGTTACATCTGTCTCTAATGCAGATAAACTGTTACATTGAGAGAAACAAGTCAATTTTACTACAGTGCAGTTGCCTGATAACCTTGCAAAGCAGCTGGATCCACCAACTTCCGTGTTTGTCATCAGGCAGATCCATCTTGCAATGCTGCAGGCTGAAACATTGTGTTTGGTCAGAAAATAACTGTTGTTTTCAGTGAGCTTTTGAGAACAAAGAAGCAGTGGTACCAACCAGGTTTAGTTGTGCTAAAAGTGAGAAGTAACCTTAAGCCTCTGACTAGTTCAAAGTTAATGTGATGGACAAAACATTAATGTCGATACCCCTGTTTTTTCTTGAAAAGTCCCTTCCCAGTCACTTTCTATGAGATGTTTCCTAGATGGAAATGTATCCTATGGATATCTGAAACAATTCATCTAGTGTGTCAGGTTAGTCGGTGGACTTCAAAATATTGCTTTATTGCAGTGGTTTTTGAACTTGTTTTTCCCAAGGCACATCTAAGATCAAACCAAAATCTCAAGGGGCACCACATTCAGAATAGCCCACTCCACATGTTTCATCCTTATCACTGAAGTTAATCTTGCATTAAACAGTAGAACTTCACTGGGCACAGTTTTAAGATTAGGTAAACTGATAAATAGAAGACGGCACTAATTGAGTGAATTGATTTGATTTCTATACCAGCTTTGATACACCCCCTCAGCCTCAGCAAAGGTGGAGTTGGCATATAATGGCTATGTGAAGCTGCCGTGATGGCAAACAAAACAATAATGGAGGTTATCACTGTGATATTTTACTTGGCTCTTGGCCTGTGGCTATGTGTCACAACACGAAGACAAGTTTTAGTGAGATGAAATAACTTTTAAAAGTGCATGAGAGTTTGGGAAGCCATATTAAGCAGATGGAGAGAGGAGTTTGATTCCTTGACTTGTCATTGGTCATCCCACTTGTGATGCTCACATTGATTTTACTCTAAAGCCATTTAGTAGTTGATAGTGTCCTGACCCTATATGACATTATTGGCTACCATCTTATACGGTACAATAACATTAAATAAAAAGTATTTTATTTATTTTATATATATATATTTTAAATCAAAATGACTACTTATACTTGAGTTAAATAATCCTGTACTCGCATTTCTGGAAACTGACCATTAGCTGGAGCCAAAAGTACAACACAAACTTATCCTTATAAACTGAGGGCTATTTACTGTCATGTGTGCCAGCTGTTAAAAATAGTTAAACCTCCAGTCCTCCAAGCTGCATTGCTAACAAGTGTTCATCAGAGGTCACGTCGGGCTATCCTCACTGCTGCCTCCTCTTTAGTAAGCTAATTATACATGTGAGATATTTTTTTTCAGTGCTACAAAGGAATAATCAGTAACTGGCTTTTACACTGATTTACTTTGATCAGCCATGAAATATAACGTTGTTTGGGGTTTGAGTTGATGAATTATTGTATTTCTTTCACTCTGGCCAACATTTAAAGCCCAAATACACTCACACTGTGTGCAGTGTATGAAGTAAACTTTCAGAATCATTCTGGATTATTCATCTGTGGGGGAGAAGTTTGTATCATCATCTTTTTTAAAACTGGGTAGTGGTCTATAGGGTCACATAATCTGCATTTGGGACTTGTGTGTTTTGTTTCAGGATCCTATTGAAACAATGCGACAGAAGTGTGAGGAAACAGAGCACTGTGTTCACACACGGGAGCGTCTGGAGCAGTGTGAAACCAGGGTCGGCTCTCGGTCCTCGACTGTGGAGGATTGCACTGAGGAGCTCTTTGACTTCTTGCATGCGCGGGACCACTGTGTAAGTCTGATATTTGCCAAGTCTGCCAAGCATTAATCTGTTACAAGTTAACCACAAAGAAAGTGTGATTTGGGAATACCTCTAAGCTGACGTGATACAAAAGTGCAAGTACACCAGTCTTACCTTTTTCTGAGAATTTACTTCTTTGGTTGTTTCACAAAGAATACAGGTCAATTTCTGCACAACACCAATCCATGTGTTACCCATGTTTTAGGACAGACCTTTTCAGATTTCTGGAGATATTGTAGTGAGGGAAAAAAAATAGGTTGACATGAGATGCCACGTCAGTTTCAAAAATTGGCGCTAGATAATGTTTTAAAGCATACTCATGAAATATGTCCATGTATATGGCAATGCTCAGAGACCACAAAAGAGGTCCATCACACAAAGCCCATTGCTACATTTACAGAAGCTGAATTGGTCCAAACACACCCAACTGACCTAAAAGTGATAAGCAGATCTCAGAAGTTAAACACAAAGAGTAGAACTTTAAATTGCTAATCAAAATATTTCTATTTAAGACCTTACCAAAAGATCAAAAAGTGACTTATACAGTACATTCCATGTGTTAGATAAAATGTTATGACATTAAACAGAGCACCCGAATAAAGATGAGTCCCAAAGCAAACTGAACCCAAAGACAAACCACCCAGAGCTGAATCTGCAGGTTACAAAGAGATTCATTGCTATTTATGCAACGCGCGTTACATTTTCTAAAATAATTGGAACACCCCTCAGATTTCTGTTGTCTGTTTATGAACGTCTTACATGCAGGCTAGCAGGCTGCATTGCACAAGACCCCACACACGCACTCTGCTCCCAAAGTTTGTGTGGCTCCCATCAGGCCGCCGGCTTCACTGCCTTGCCTGCAGAACTCAGAGGAGGAAGGCCACCTTTGTGCCTCAAGCTGTGCTGCTCCTCATCTCAAAACATCCATAAAGCATTCCTAATTGACTGAATGTCATTTGCACCTGTATTACAATAATGCACTCCTCACTGTCTGTCTGCCTTTGCACCAGTGACATAACTACTTTAGGTTAATCTACATCTGCTAATCGGTAATGCACCTTAACACTCGTGCCAAGTTTGCACTCTTCTTGCTGGTCCCCAGCACTCAGAGTTTTTACCATTTTAGTATTTTATTTCTCCTTTCTTCCCTTTATTTATTTTTATATATTATTTGCGTATATATTTGATTAGTAGGACTGTTTATTTTGTTTGTGTATTTTTCCTTAACTCAGAGTTTTAGCATTTGTAACATTTAAGTGCAGTTTCATTCACTGGCTGCTCTGTGTGCCTTTAACTGCCCCCCGGGGACAAATAAAGTTTTTGAATTTTAAGTCAGCAGTTGCACTTAATCAACTTAAATGTCTTAATAATGAGAACTTTGGTAAGTAAAGATTAACTGCATTTACAATCAGCTTTGTGGCTTCAAGTGTGGTCACCTCTATTGTTTACCGGCCTCCATATGGTCAACCTTAGCCTCCATCACACACAGTATGTAAACATATTTGCTGAGTCACCTTTCAGAATTCCCATGTATATAGTGCATTTGACTCACAAAACAACCCAATTCTTTATGTAATAATGAAATCATGAATGAATCCTAGATAATGGCACACCCAACAGTTGTAAGAAGGCTTTAATCCTGACAGCTGGTCTTAAGTTTAGGACTGAAATGAACTGTCATCCTCGTACACCCTTTCCTCTACTGACTAATTCCTCTTATTTCTATTATTGGATTATAAGCTTGTCTATATATGTTCTACTCTTGTTATTTGACCCTATGTCCATGTAGTGGCACAAAGATGAAGGTGGATTGTCACCTGTTTGCAAAAGAATTAGATCATAACTAAAATCAAAATTTCTTTTCTTAAAAATATATTTAAGTCTCATTAGAATACCTCCTGTATGTTGTGGAGTTGCATTAATGAATTTATCCTTTTGTTCTCCCCAGGTGGCACACAAACTTTTCCATTCAGTTAAATGAAGTCTGACCTGATTGCTCCACCATGGCTATTGACATTCTGCCAACATCATATGGCCAAGAGAACACGCTTTCAATATATCATGTGTGGACCTGCTGTATGTTGTAACTTTTAATGTGTACTATACTATATTTGCTCATGTAAAGAAACTTAAGTATTTAATGAGGTGATCTGAGGCAAATTCCATTAAAGTGAATGGCTTGAAAACCTTCCCCTGTGTCACAAGCTTTTTTTATGACTGTAGTAATATTCAGAGGGTGAGTAAATAATTCACGACAGGCTGGAATTAAAACTGGAAAGATATTGCATGTTTTTTTCCACAGAAGCAGTGGTTCCTATCTGGGCTATCCTCAGGACCCACCATAACTTCCTCTAAAAATATCAGAACCTAAATTTCCAAACATTTTTGACTTCTCAAATTCAGTTAATAAAAATATTGCTTTTCAGATGGAACAAAAAATTATAAAACAGAGTCAGGACAAACATAATGGGTTTTGAAAGCACATCACTTTGAGGAGACATATTGATGCATTTTATTTTATCCTTTATCCCTTCTCATGCAATGTAGATGTTCTGTAGAGATCTGAAAAGACACCTAGTCAAAGGCAAAAACCTTTGTTATCCAAATATAACATAAATGAGTCATGAAAAAAAATGTACTTGTACAACAGCAAAACTGTTAAAATATGTGGAAGTAAGCCGTCTTAGAGCTGTGGCACAAACAGCTCCAAAGCCCACTTTTAGGTCCTGACCCACTATTTTAGAAGCACTGTCCTCAAGGCTATCGATAATGTTCATGGCAGTAAAAAGAATGCACTGGTTTCAAAATGTCATGCTGGTTGCTTTAGACATTTCAGGCAAGGGTTCAAACTTTGCTTGAAGTTCTGCCCTAAAATGTATCAATGAAACTTCAATCTTAAAATGTTTGCAATACAAGTGGTAACAACAGAGATATTCATATGGCTAAGATCAATATTTTTCATCTGTTGGCAGAGGTTATTAAAAAAAAATGTCAGCTGCTTGTTTGTGCAACTTGGTTGCTTGACTTCGATATTTGATGACATTAGGGGGTGTTGGCAAGAATCTGGGGATATGAGACATCCTGATCAAGGGTGTTAAAACATGTAACATTTTAGGATAGTATAAGCTGTTTTTCTTTTTGCAAAATAGCCATTTTCAAAGTATTAAAAACCTGCATAATAGAAACAGTTCCTAATCAGTGCTACTTTGAAAGCATGGTCACTGCAACATAAACTCTATCCTTTGCCCCAGTTGAAGAAATATCAACCGTAACAAAGAAAGAAAGAGTAAAATGGCTGAATGTCTGCTGCTAACAAATGTCCAGAAATTCTATGATTTACTAATAAAAACTCCCATATTGTGCCGTAAGATAACTATAGAGCGTCGTGCTGCAAAATATTGTGATGTATTGGTTTATCAATGTCTATCAAAAGTATCTTTTACAGTGGGGTGGTCAAAACTTTGGGTAATTAGGAAGGAAATTTGTACAGGAATACAAAACACTGATAACATTAATTATGAATATAGCATTCATCGCCTTTTAAGATATTGTGAAGCACTTTGTACTCTCTTCAACAAGAGTTGGTAGTTAGCAATAGCTATAAACTCAATGTGCAGCACATCAGATACATGCCTTGGACTGATACCATGTTTAACTGCATCATCCCTAACATAGCAAAGCAGCTGGGTTTGCCAGATTTAGAAAATGAACAGACTTTTCAGTGTCCATTCCAGGACGAAAAGGCAGTAGTGCAAGCCTGTTTAAGTTGTGCCAAATGGTAGAAGATCATTAAGCCTCTGTCTAGTTAATAATGTATGTGTGGGTTAAACATTAACTAAATGAAACAGTCTATCTGGTTTGTCAGGTTTTGTTGTCTCTATCAAATAATAAAAATAAATTATATAAGTCATTAAGACATGAAATGGACCAAATAGATAACAAGGTTTAAAAATAATTTGGGGAAAAAACAGGTTTAATGTTGATTCATGTAAATAATTTTTTTTAAAGACTGTCTGCTTAAGACAGTTATCAGATTATAATGATTCATATTTTATATAACTGTAATAAAAATATGTACGGTTTGCATGTGATATTGAAGTTCTCCATGATAATGAACCAGAGATTCATGAAATTTTGCGAAATGGGTCCTTGACAGCTGCTCCTGTTCTGAGTTAAAGCAAAGTTTGGGAGCCCTGAACTCACACTTACTGGTTAACCATAAATACCACTTTGGAGAGCAAGACAGTGTGACCTGAATAATTATTTCCCCCTCTGTCCTGAATGTATCTGTGGAGCGTGGAATACATTTTATTCGACATTTTGACAAATTATTTGCCATAGGGAGGGATAACTAAGCCGAGGAAACACAAGCGCCCTCTAACGAGCAAAGTCTTTTCTTTTTTTGTCTTCCTCGGACACATGCTAGTCGGCTATCAAGAGTGGGCTGAGTTTGTGGAGGAGCAACGATGAATCCGTAAATGTGATCGTTAACCGCGCCCACTAATCGACTTAAAAGGTCCGGAAGGTTAAACACCTTGCCAAAGTAGTCTCACCAGCCGCGCCTGCAAGTGTCATATTAGTTGTTGAAGCCTTTGTTATAACAGGACGATCCAAGATGACCAAGATACCCATGGACTTTAAACAGTTACTTCACCAAGTGGAGCCCCACTACGGAACAGCTGCACTGGTTACAGCTGCTGCTTGTGGTGTGGGAACTCTGGTGTTACTGGTGCAGAAGATCAGCAAACACCAAAAGACGAAGGAGAAGATCCGGAGAGCCAGGGCACGGAAGGCTGAGAGCATACAGCGAGCTGAGCAGGCTCTGCGCAAGTACAAGGAGACGGTGAGAGCCACTATTCTGTTTCGAAAGAGTGACCATGGTAACGGCCGGATACATCTACGGCTGTCGTAAATAATCAGACAAAATGAAAAAAAAAAACTATTAGCACATGTTTTTTTTCTTTTGCTTGTCAGACATATATGACGACAATATTAAGGCATACATGTCAATAAACTGCATTTTTTAAGTGATGGTTTACGTTTTAAACATCTGCTGCAATTACGACAACCACGGGGGCTATCAGCCAGAAGACACCAGATATTACGGTCACAAAATAAAGCACCACACCTGAGAGAAGGGTTCTAGTCAGATGTTGGGTGTGAACGTTTAATAATAAGTTCTCTGATCATTTTTTGTCACTTCTTATCTAATCCTTGAAGATAGTGTGTGCCTGCTTAGAGGGCCAAAAACGATACAAAACGAGATCATAAAATTATAAAGTAAGCTAACCTCTGTCTGTAATGGATAAGCTGTTCAATCTATTAAGGTAGCTACGTAGTAACAGCATACATTAAGCGTTTATATGATTAGCTTAAAGCTTCAGGTTAACCTCCTGGCTTTTAACAAGAAGGAGTAAACGGACACAATGTCAAAATAGTTAGCCGTGGAGGTCAAAATTTAAAAAAAAATGCATTTTATAAGAGTGATAGGCAGTAACGTCACTACAAAAGCTCAGTTTGTTGCTTTTCCTGGTAACTCTGTAGTAATGTTTTTTTTTTTACAAGTGAAATAGCTTTTCAGTAGTCTAGTTATTTTATTACTCAAGTAGTTTCCCTCAGCTAAGGCTGAGAGCAGCGGTGCACAGTGGAGCTGTAGCAGGAGGGTGCTCCGTCACTGTCCACTGTCTCACCTTTAAGGATGAGTACTCACTGTGACACAAAGGAGGAGAAAAGTTAGGATAATTTTAGGGGCCTGTTATGGACGGGACCCCAACAATGTGAAAACGTGAGAATTTTTCTATTTATTATAAACTTGTCTGTAACTAGGAAGCTTTCTTATACCATGATGGTAAAACCTCCTGATTCTTTGTCCTGCAATAGTTTCTATTGCAAAAACAGGCATCGCTCAGGTAGCCTCCACATCGCTAAGATTTTTTAAAAGACTGATAGATACTTAAAAAACTCCCAGAAGCCAGACTAGTTCTTAAATTAAAATTTAATTTAACTATTGATGTATGTTTATTTTTTATGTTAGGACTATTCTGTAATTTTTTATTAGAAAATTATAGATGCGATTTGCTTAAAAGTCAGAAGGGATATGAAAGGGTTTTGGTAAGATGAGCTTAAAAAGGTATTTCAATATTTTTAAAGTTGGGTTGAATGAAGTACTTGACAACATTCAGTAGCTCGATTCACACTGCCATTTTGAGGCTTAATAATTATGCCATTTATGCTCCTGTGACATTTTGCATCCACTGTGAACGTCCTGGAGACAGAATTGGGGGAACGACTTGCTCTGTCCCCAGAAGTAGGAACAGAGGCGTCATATTGGACAGAGAGGGGCTTGCAGACTCAGCGGGAGACAGGAGTGCTGCGAGTGAGCGTCTCTGCATTTTTGTGTATGTGGGGGCACGTGCTGTGTTGCACACATCCAAGCTGAATTGCAGTGTGAATCGACGCCGATGTTATGGACCTGAAGACCTAATGTGAATGTCTCTAAGTGTAAATATAATGGAGCCTCATTGCGGTGCTATTATGCAAAGGCATTGTGAATTGGGCTAGTGAAGTGGCTGAAAGGGCTCCTAACAGCTCTGTGCCTTTAGGGAGAACAAGCTCGGAAGACTGGTAAGGTACACTGCTGTTGGCATATTCAGTTATTTCATGTAATTTTAAGTTTTAAATAAAAACAAGCCACAAAACAATGTTGGGTCAAAAGTATTATTGGGTGTATAAATCAGGGCACTTTATTTGGCCTACAGTAAGTCTCTGTGTTTGGCACTATATTACTATGCAGCAAATGACTATGCGTTCTCGCAACTGTGCACACTGGTTCCACAGAAGTTTGTCCCCTCACTCTTTTAGCCCACTGCATCTCATTCTGAAGAATTGCTTCTTCTATATACCCCAGCTCATAAAGGTAGCCCTGTGCATCCACATTAAAAGGAACATTATAGTCACTTGAGTCAAAATCATTAACCATTCAATATCTTTGCCTGGGAGAGACCTTGCTGTGGTAAAACTACCTTGTGTCTTGTTTCTGTGCTTGGTCTTGTCATAGTGTACAGCCCGTGTCTTCCAAAACCTCACCTTTGTAGTAGAGTTTGGTTGTTGCTCACCCAGTTTTGAGCCTCCTAAACAGCTGATGCTGTTTCAACTAATTAATTACTTTGTTTTAGCCTTTAAATGAAAATGATGGTCATTAGCATCTCTTTGGCAGAACTGGTTTATCACACACCTGACTATGATCCTGCAAAATCCCTGACTTTGTGCAAGTGTACAAATATAAGAACTGGTTCTGCTTTAAAGGCAAATGAAGTCATGACAAATATTGATTTAATCTAGTCCTGTTCTTTTTGCTCACTTTGCATGTAAAATTTTGAAAGCATTCATTCTGTACGGCATTTCTTCAGACCAGCTTAAAACTCTTGCAGAAGATTTTTATTTAGCATTAGGTCAGATAAGCGGTGGAAGATGGATGGATGGATGGATTAGGTTGGCGTTCTTTTTTTTTCAATCAACATCAACTTTTTTCATAAAGATGCTGTTTTACACGATTGCACACTTATTGATCACTTAAAAATGAATCTATTTCCAAGCTCTAATGTGTGGCAGGGTCCCTTTGGCCATAAAAATGGCAGCCAATGGGTAAAGACACACTTCCATATCTTGTTTGTAATCCATATTGTGTTGAAGACTTTGGGAAAATTGCATCAAAGTGTTGGCAGATTTTTTAAGTACTTTCAGAACTCCATGTCTGTATCATTTTTGGTGGTCGTTTTTATTGTATATGGTACAGTTTCAGGCTCCTTGGACTGTGCAAAAGTTTAAATTCACATTTGAGCTCTTATGTATTGTATTTGGTTTCTGTCTGTCTGCCTTTCTTCCAGCATCCCATGTCCAACTCTGCTCTCATCTTGAAGCTGTCCCTGACTGAGCTGACAAAGCAACTGCAGGAAGGCTCCCTCAGTCCAGAGGATGTGTTTTACACTTACATGGAAAAGGTCAAATACCAAATGCTTCTCAGTTTATTGACAGCACAAATCAGTAGAGGGAAAAACCCAGAAACAATCAGCGCGAGTCCTTGCTATCTTATCTCGCTTTGAGTCAAATTTACTTTGTGTTCTTTGTCTGCATGTTGCAATTATGTGACTTTCATACTATTCCATGTTCTTTACACTTATTTATACAGTTTACATTTATGTAGTACAGTATTTTTATGGTTCAAAAATTTACCCTTTGATTGTAAATCTCTGACTTGAGCCTGTCTTAATGCTTTGTGCCCTTTACCCACAGACTCTGGATGTTGAAAAAAAACTAAACTGTTGCACTGAAATCATGTTGGAAAGTTTTGAGCAGTTGAAAACTGTTTCCACTGGCAAGAAAGGGCTTTTGTACGGAGTCCCAGTCAGCATCAAAGACAACATTTCTTACAAGGTATTTCTTGTTGTTAATATATCACCACAGAATTTACTAAATGGAACTCAGTCACAGAGTATACAATCATATAGACTACAAAACATATAATTGCCTTCAATAAAGCTTAAGTTTATGTTAATGACAGTCTTACCTAACACTGCTTTCTTTGCCTTGCATTTACAACAAAAGAATTATGACACCTCCTGTGGTGTGGTCTTTTACTTGGAGAAACCTGCCAAGAAGAACAGTGTGTTAGTCGAAGTTCTGAAGAGACAAGGAGCTATTCCTTTTGTGAAGACCAACATACCCCAAGGCTTAATGAAGTAAATAATTCTCTATCATGTGATCACTGTGCAACTCTTCTCTCGCAAAGTATTGTTCAATAATGCAACATGTCTGCACTTACAGGAATGTTTTATATGTTACTGAAGCTGTAAAGTTCTTAGTTAATATGTGTTTACTTTTATTGCCCGATTAGCTATGACTGCAGCAACCCCATCTTTGGCCAGACCTTGAACCCCTACAACCTTAAGAAGACCTCTGGAGGTTCATCTGGTGGGGAGGGGGCTCTAATTGGGGGAGGTGGATCAGTGCTAGGTTTAGGCACTGATATTGGGGGTAGCATCCGTATTCCCGCCTCATTTTGCGGGATCTGTGGCTTTAAGCCAACAGCAGGTCGGCTAAGGTGAGTGTGTCTGTGTTGATGAGATGATACATAAAAATTGTGCAGTTATGACATTTTGAACTCACTTTTATCATTTCTTTGTGTGGTGTGTTTCTTGGCCAGTGCACAGGGTGTAACTGGGCTTGTTGGTGGGCAAAAATCAGGTTAGTTCCTGTTGTGTCGTGTCTGAATGCTCACTACATTTGTGATTTATAAAAAATGAGAAGTCTTTTTCTGTTTCCTCTTGAATCAGTAAAGACAACCTCTGGACCCATGGCGAGGGATGTGGACAGCCTGGCTCTGAGCATGCAGGCTTTGCTGAGCGATGATATGTTTAACTTGGACCCCACTGTTCCACCTATACCCTTCAATTTGCAGGTGGGTTTTTTATCTACAGACAGACATGTCACACTTAATAGAATTAGAGAAACTTCCGTCATACTTAGGGATACACGATACTGGATTTTTGCTGATGTCAGATATTTCCAAATTTATTTATTTTTTGTCAAAAACACTGAGTCTCAAATGACCAAAAGTTGACCTGTTCCTTTCAAGGTGAAATTCTATTTTAGTTAGAAACAGGTGTTAACACAGAATTTACATTGTATTATTTAGTAAATTACACTTGGTCATGGTACATTTGTACCTTCTGCCAATTGAACAAACAGTAAAAGTTAGACCACGAGTCATGAAAACAAGAAAACATAATTATTTTAGAAATCTTTCAAAAATGTGTTAAAAAATGAAATTGCTGTTATTGGACATACATTTTGAACAGAACTGAGGAATTTCAAACTATATTCACCTTTTTATACCAACATTTGAGCCGGCTCACTGGGCTTCTCTGATAAGAAAGAGATTATCAAGCATAAAATTCAACCACTAAAACTATTTTTTCTGTTCAGGAAAGCAAGTAAATAACTTTAATTTGACATCTTAATAAAGAAATTAAAATGAGCTTGTAAAACAGTACATTTGAATATTAATTGATTACAAGAATAATTATATTTTGGCATACTAATGAAGTAACTATTGCAGAAACATAAAAAATGATTTTGGTAATTGCCAGTGCTGTTAATTTAGGGCAGCTGTAGCATAAAACTTACATTGGGTGGTGGTTTTGTGAATTTGTTCAGCACTGTACATGGCCAAAATGTGTGGCCAAAATATCTTCTGTAAATATGAGCAAAAAATGTAATCTCTGCAGATACCAGTAATCAGCTTTTTAGGCAGTTATCTGCCAGTATTGATATTGTCCTGATAGTATTGTGCATCGCTTATGCTTTTGTCACTCTTTTATGTTTCTATCCCCTTTTAGTACTTACAGGGTCACACACCTTTGGTCCTCTCAGCCTCAGAATGTACTTTTAAGTCATGATTAATTATATTGTTCAAGTTATTTTACGTAGAGCTCTCATTTTGTAAACCCTTGTTTGCAAAGAGCTGTACAGACAAGAATATTCTTCCTCCTCTACTTTTATTATCAGTAGTAGTAGTATTAGCATGAGAACACCCGTCACCCAGATTTACTCATTTTTATGGCATAATGATGGATCTGTTTCTCTCTTCCCCAGATATATAAGAGCTCCAAACCACTGAGGATTGGTTACTTGGAGAGTGATGACTTTTGCCAACCATCTCCAAGCATGGCTCGAGCCATCAGAGAGGTCAAAGTCCTGTTAGAGCGAGCGGGGCACACTGTAAGACCACTCCACCACTCCTCACACAAGCATATGCACATACAGAACATTTATAGTACTCTTTAAGACATGTTGTTTGAGCTTTAAAATGATTGATGTCACATTTTTTATATAATCTGTTTTTCTGTAGTTGGTGCCCTTCAGCCTTCAGAGGGTCAGCCAGACTTTCTTTGAACTGGTGCTGAAGGGTGTTGGAGCAGACGGTTCTTTCACCTTTGCTCAGAAAATGTAGGTTCCCATGAATGGCCAGTTGTTTAGCTTTTATTTAATAAAATTATTGTTCTTTTTAAAACTGTATGTAATGACTCCAAGCATTTATGCTGCAGTAGCCTATGTAGTTTATTTTTATGTCACTACCCTCAACAAAATATGCTTAACTGTCATCATTTTATTACTGAAGCCACATGAGAGATCAGTAGACATCTGTGCTCCCTCCTTGCTCTGAATTAACCTTTAGAAAATCTAGTGAGGGACACCCACTTTTTAACCAATCAATCGTATTGGATCCTCTACTAAATTTTACATGCTTGTTCTCCTAAAAGAGCTTTAGTTGTTGTTTAGATTGTACAGGTCATGTTAAATTTATGAAGGGACGTGTGTTTTGTGGCTCTTTTGTTGCTGCAAATGTATTACATTTGGTATAATGCTAATGGCAGCTAAAGGCACACAAACAGTGGATTGGAGCACAAACATGGCTGTGCAGCCCTTACCCTCAACCTTACAGAAAATTGGGATATACTATACAAACAATGATGACCTGAAGGATGAGGTGGAGTGCCCTGAATGCAGAGTGTTTTTAAAGCTGCTTCTGCCGCGGTACGAGCATAGGGTACGAGCAGGGGTTAAAGTGGGCCAGAACCCTCCGGAGCTGAGCTCCACTGCCTTAGTCAAATAAATAAATTATTTAGTTCAAACTGTCTGACAGTAGCGCTGCAGACTACAGATCATTTTCACATGCACTGCCTGCGTGGCTCTCGAGATGCTCAACAAATCCAAGTGCAACATCATCCTCTGCTGGCCCCGCCTTCTTTAACACGCAGCATCTACGAGTCAGTCACACGTCTGTGTGTGCACACTCCAGCGTGTGCCGGTGAGCGCAAAGACACAGATAGATGCACATTGCAGGGACAATGAGGGATCATCAGTCACTTTGTGTGATTTTATAATCCAAACGGTGTCTTGATAGCTCATGTGCACGGTTTAAGTGAGCAAATAAGTGGGTCTCAGAGCTGTTTTCAGTGGAGGGTGTATAAATCAGGTAAAAATGTGGCAAAAATGTCTTCATTGATGGAGGTCCTAAGCAGACAAACATCCATCAGAGTATGTCAGAGTATACCCACTAGAATAAACCACTGATCTGAGGATGATTTAGATTGCTGCACATCTTGTTCAGTTTGTCTTAATTTGAAATATATTTTCTCCTTGTGTAGCCTACGTAGTTAGTTTTACTTTCAGTGTTTCTCCTGCCTTAGTTGATCTCCTCATGTGTTTCACCTGTCTTGTTTCACTCACCTGTGTGTCTATATAGGTTTGGTTTTCACTTAAGTCCTTGTCCGAGTCTCTGTGTTAGGCTGTTAGTTTGCTGTGTTTTTCTGTGTTAGTTAGCCATGTTTGATTGCTATGTGTGTGTTCTGCCTGTTAATCCAGCCTGTATTTTTCTGTTGAGAATAAGGCAGATACAGTTTTTGCAATCATTTATGTCATTTTTCCTACTGCACTGTAACACTGTATTTTAGGGCTCCCCCACCTGTCAAATCCCACTTTAACCACTGGGTTCGAGGCGGCAGTGACGTAGAGGTGATTGGGCGAACATCAGAGCAGAGTCCTTCACAACACTCCCTTTCCAAAAACTCTTAGTAGAATATGCTGTCCCATGCCTAGTTTTTCTTCTGGTTATCTTTATACAAAGGTAGAGCCATGTTGTAGAGTTTCGGATACTCCGACACCAACATTATGAGCTCCTCCATTGTTTGCTTTGACCTGCAAAGCCTGCTATTTACGGGTTCTCTCCCTCCTTCGATGTGATTGCCTGCTGCCAAGCGGCTGCCACCAGGAAGTTCAACTCGCTGGACTGTGAGCGGCAGGGCAAAACCTGTGCGCACTCACATGGGCGGCAAAGCCTTCTGGGTCCTACCACCGCGGTTAAAACCGCTTCCCGCCTGCCGCCCGTCCCTCATTAAAATGACTGGAGGCGGCAAGATGTGTGTGTGAAAAGGGATTTAAATTGCAAACCACAAATGTTAAAGATGTGTTGCTAACAACAGCTTAAAGTTGCGATGAGGTCTTAAAAATTTTTTTTGAAAGACTTCTAAAAAGTCTTATAAAGGTATTGAAATTAACCTCAGGATTCCTGCATATACCCTGTGAATAGGTCTAGCTAGTCTAGACCCACCTGCCTGTCCATCACTTCTAGGTTGCCTTTGGTTTTTTCCTCTGTGTGAGTGCATTGTTAGAGTTTTCTAGTGATGTTGATGTGTTTTTATTTATCTATTTTCAACACTGTATCAGTGTTGACACTATTTTGTTGCCAAATGTGATTCCTGCCACACAACAATTTTCCTATGGGTGACAAATAAACTAACTAGCTAACTTCAGAGAATTACGGCAAACTCCCCTTCAGATTTATACACTTAAATAAATATTCAGGGCTGCGACTAGAACTTAACCAAGAGCATGTGGTTTTAGAAAAAAAAGCTGCTTACTTTGTTTTTGATTTCTCCTCTTCCTCTGGCTTTTTAAGACCACAATGCAAAGCAGTGTTGAGCCCTCTTCTTCTGCACTATTTTTTAATATTATATTTTTCTCGTCTTGTGAAGTAGTCAATAGCAAATGAAGAAACCTGCTTAACATGAGCATACTGACAATATCTCAAAAAGTTATATAAGGGCCACTGAAACTTTTTCATAATTAGTTATAATTAATATAAACATGTGACAGTTCCTCTTAAATCATGACTGTAATGTGTTTTGTCCATAAGCTTAATTGTTTATGTTTTAGGAAGGGAAGCCCTCTGGACCCCAGTGTCAGACCACAGTTTCCCTTGATATATGTCCCTGTGTGGCTGCGAAAAATCCTTTCAGCCATTCTCAGGCCACTGGTGAGGTCCCTGTCTCATTTTTTAAACACTGAAATACATTAACACTGTCTTTTTTTTCTCCTGAATTTGATTAAAAAATAACCTTTGTCATTCTTATGCAGAACTGCTACTGTGTAATTTATTAATCAAAATGTCTCCTCTTTTCTTTTGCAGGGTTCTCGTAGTGCTGGCATGCTCAAAGCTTCCTGTGGTGTAGGGTGAGAAAGCTGACAGTTTGTCCCGAAGATTTAATTATTCATTTGACTTCATGTAATGTTTGAAATGTTGAAACTTTCTAACTCTCTCTCTCTCTCTCTCTCTCTCTCTCTGTCTTTCTCTCTCTGTCTCACTCTGTCTTTTTTAGATCTGTTGCAAACCTGTGGAAACAACATGTAGATGTTGAGGTACTGTTGAGTCCAGTCAGCCAAAGATCAGCTAAGAGAGAGAGAATTTTTACAACACTGCTGTAGGGATGGGAATCAAAAACAAATTAGATTTGGAATTGATTACATTAAGCTCAAGCAATCCAAATTTAGGAGTCTTTATGCTTAGCACTCCCCTTATGGACTGCTTCTACAAAGTTCTGCATGCCTTGCAAATCAAGGGCAATACACTCTCATCAGAAGCAGATGACAGAAACAATAACGTAGAAATTGACAAAGTGATCATGGCAGATAGGAGACTGAAGTGGTCAAAGTAGTGGCTAAATTTTACACAAAATAATGCTAACTGCACATCATCAAGTGTCAGTGGCAACACCATCAACATGCAGAGGCATTTGTCATTGCAGCATGGCATTAGATAATTATTTATTGATTTATTTATTGACCTTTATTTAACCCGGGAAAAACTCATTGAGATTAAACATCTCTTTTTCAAGAGTGCCCTGGCCAAGACAGCAGCACATTCAACAGTTTTACAGAAACACACGTAGTCATCAAACACATAAAACTAGACTTCAATACATTAAGAAAGAAAAGTCACAATTTTAGACAGCCAATTTTGCGTTAGATTGCCCATTTGAGAAAGATAAAATGCATTTGTCAAAACATCTGCATTCAGATGGGTCTGCCTCCAAGTCGCTCAACATCGTCTTAAAAGTGCTCAATAAAACCAGATCTTTTAGTTTCAGGTCTTTTTGTCGTTCATTCCAAGTGTGTGGAGCCGCAAACCTGAACGCTGTTTTTCCCAGTTCCTTTCTTACTTTTGGAACAGACAATAACGAAAGATCCTGGGACCGAAGATTATGATATCAGAAATGTCATGTGTTTGCTATTCATGACATTGAGCATTTGTGTAGACTGACTTTTTTCCTCACAGAAAATCCACAGGAGTTAATGGTTGAATGGATAAAGAATGAAATCCATATACAGAATCAAAATGACATTCACATCCCCATCCTTCTTGCATCAATCCAATCCCAATTTTCTTTAAGATAACACACATATGTACTAATAGACTTTTAAAAGCATTAGTATTAGGCTTCTACAATATGTCATCAGTCCCTGCATGTCATTTTTTGTTGTCTCAAGTGTCTCCATATAATGTTGTGTCATCCACATAGTGTTATTTTTGTTTTGTCTTCCACTATGTTTGTTGTTTTATATTGTTCCGAAGCACCTAAAATAAGAAAATGGCATTGGAATCAATAAAATCTTATTATTAAGATCAAAAAGACATACTCTGTACACGGCAGTTTCAAAGCACACAAAACCCATGCTCACACCTCAGTACAACCCTGAGGGCAGGTACTGATGTTTGTGTTGTGTAGCCTCACCCTTCGTCAAACAAACTCAAACTTGCAGATCTTGGACGTACTCTGAGTCAATGACTACTGTCTCCTTGAGGCACATGTGTATCCTGGCAGGTTTCATAGTGACACCGGACTTATTGTGAAATAATAAGGTCTGTGCTTGAGTGGACATGTTCATTGAATTCTGTTGTGTCTCTCTTTAGGACTACATAGCTGAAACCATCGAGGCTTGGAGAAGAAGCAACATCGATGTGCTGCTTTACCCTGTGATTGGACCAGCCTACAACTTCCTCTACTGCAGCAGGAATACTCGTATGTTTCCCTAAATAATATATATAATGTAATATAATAGCTGAATAGTATAGTATGCTTATTGATTATATTGATGAACAACATATTGGAGTAACCATCAATCCACTTACCTGTTTACTATGAGCTGCCAAACTGATAAAGGCTTCTCTTGGCCAGGTCACCCTTGTGAAAGAGGTCTTGACCTCAATGGGTCTTTTACCTGGTTAGATAAAGGTTAAATAAATAAATAAAATAAGTGACTTTCATGAAAAACAAATGTTTATCCTTCAGCTCTTCCTAATGCCAAGGTCAGGCTACAAATTTTTTTTGTCTGTAACAATGGTCTGCATGTCAGATAAGGCGACCACAAGCCATAGATTCCATCCTGTGACTTGCCCAACAAGCATGACAGACTACTCGACTGAAACCGACTGCACACAACACGATTGTGATAAGTGAAAGGAGGAGGGCAACACAAAGACAAAAAACTGTTTTTAGAGCACCATACAACATATGATAATGGCATGGATGCTGTTTTTCAGACCTTTGCAAACTTTTTCCTAGTCTCATAGCTCTCAAGGCATAAACTTTTTGGTTTGTGCTTTGGTTTGTTTACATCCATGATTGTCGCACACGCAGAGCTCTCTGTGCTCTCATTGGTAAATGTCTCTAATTTGGAGAAACAATTGTAAGGGGCAGGACAAAAATAAAAAATGCTAGACTTTCTGTCGTGGGATCGTGAGGCATCCCAGACTGGTCTGTTGTTGTTGATAATTATGACACAGTACACAATATGGAACAACCGAAGTCCCTACACCTGTTGGGTTGAGCCGTAATCTTGCATAAATCATGTAGCCTGACCTCAGCAGTACCTGCCCTTCTTGATTAACCAGAAAGTTTTTATGAGAAGCCAAGTGGCAGAGAAGTATTGCTTAACATCTGAAAACAGAATTGTTGCTTGACTTGGTGTTATGTGTTTACCTTTTCAGGGTTCTCAAATAACTTTTTTTGCGGGGGAGGGGGGAGGTGTAGAGTCTTTTTGGTTCTCCGTCTGTAGTATTCATGTGACAATACTTGGCCACACTGAATCCATCAAAGCTGTTTAGAGACATGCTACTCAGCCCAAGCAACCTCTCGTGCTGACTCATTTTTAACAGAAAAAAACTGCTCTCTATGAGGTGCACCAAGGAAACATTTAACCATTGTTTTTGCACTTCGTATGAATTTCACAGATTTAGAGAGAAAAGGTGTTGTGGCTGCAAGCTACCTTGATAGTGCTCTGGAAGTGCTCACAGCACAATGTAGAAAGAAGTTTTTGACTACTTTTCACTCTCAGAATGTTAAAATCATGCAGTTAGAGAAAAATGTTGTTTTCCAGGGAGTGCAGTTTTTGATGGAAAAAAAACAACATGGAGGTTGGCAGAGCAGAGCAGCACATCTCTAAGCAGCATTGACAAATTCATTGAAGTAATACCCTAAAAGTTTGGGATGGAAGGGTATACATGAAAATTAGAAACATCTTTGAGCCCCTGAATGTGTTATGTTAATTATACAGTAAACTCATATTTCAGGAGTGTGTTTTTTGTATCAGACCTTTCTTCTATTTCATTAGGTATTTCTGCTCTTGTATCATCAGGTATGACTGACTTGGCTGTAAGCCTGTACTGTTTTACTATTGGTCAGATGGCTTTAAGCCCCGCCTCAACTTGGCCTCTTATTTCTGTCAGTTTCTGTTTTTTCCCAAAGATGTTGTGGGAACTGGATTTTGAATTAAAGTAATGTAATGTGAATATTTAAATTTCCATATTATGTGTTTTTATTTTCCTTTAAATTTTATGTGATAGCCCTTAAAATAGGGCAGTCCCAATCAGCCACATGAGGTCAACTGAGATATTTTGGGCTCATATTTCAGAGGATCATTTCAGGATCGAAATCATAATAATCTATCTATTTCAATCATTTTTAGATCCCCAGTTGGCACTATGAGAGTGGAAACTATTCGCCCTGGGGTCAACACGTCCAGACCGTAGTGATCCACCTACATAGAGCTGATGGTTACTACTTAGTGACCGGCAGAAGTGCAGGTGTCTTCCCTAATGCCCACCTTACGCAGGTGTCAGCACTCACGCTGTTCTAATAGCAAATGATGAGGAGTCATCTGGCACAAAGCTAGGGCAATCCTAGCTTCAGGACTCAAAAATAAGCTGCGCTTTAAAACTTCCTCATACCCTGTTCAAAGTCGAAAGTCGGTGTCACGGAGTGTTTCTGCTATTTCGAGGACAAATTATAGATAAGCACACATCTGCGGAATAAAAACACACACTTTACTGACCTTGTTTTGCTCACACAGGTTGCACAGCAGCACACCTCTACCTTTAAATATAGGAGCATTTGTTAAAAAATTCAGTTTGGATTTAATAACAGGACAGAGAGCAGAGAGACACTATGCCTTTTTTCCAGGGCTCCTCGTTGTGCATTGTAGTGCAGGCAGTAGAGAACAGAAGCAAGGATTATTGCAGGGAAAATTTAAAATTAAGTTGCTAAAACCCACCGTTATTTGATGTACAGTAAACAGGTCTATCATAAACATATAGAAGTTTGATCATGTTGGTTTTAACTGGGGATTTTGATCGTTTATGAGGTTTCTTTATACAAGTTTCTGACTTAGATCGTTTCTTATGCTCTGGATGCCTGAATGGAAAAAATGGGATGAAAAAAAAAGCTTTTATGTTTATGTTTCAGCTCTAAGCCATCGATGATATGAATGAAATCACAGTCCAAGTTGTCTGTGGACATTTTTACACAGCTCCTCTCTTAGTGAATTTGCTCCAACTTCCCAGTGTTTAAGGAGGAAGCAAAAAAGGATTTTTTTACCTTTCCCCATGAAGACTGAAGTCTTTCATTACAAATCAAGCTGACAGAAAATCCTTTGTACTCTGATGTAACTTTATCTTCTATTTTCCTCTGAAAGTACTTATAACACAAAATTGCAGACTTTATTCATTAAAACATTTTATCAACAGATTGTCACAACATTATGATCATCAAGTCTTGATGATCTTTTTCTTTGCCCTTACAGAGCTCAGCACGTACACCATGCTCTTCAATCTTCTGAACTTTCCTGCGGGGGTTGTCCCAGTGTCCACTGTGACAGCTGAGGATGAAGAGGAACTGAAGCACTTTAAGGGGTTTTATCAGGATAACTTGGACAGGAATTTCAAACAGGTAAGAAACAAATTCAAGTAAGTGCCCCTAACGGACAAAAACTGGAGAGAAATATGAATCAGTTCAGCTGTCTTACAGGTGTGCTTATTCAGGGGATTGAACACTTTGAATCCATCGCTAAATGCTTAAAAATGATAGATTTGATAAATTTGTCCCTTTACATATTCAACATACACTCCCAATCAAAATCTTAAGACCAGTTGAAAAATTGCAAAAATGTGTGTTTTGAACTGTTGGATCTTATAAAGCTCTAGGTCAAAACGCCAAAAGATGAAATGGGAGCGAGAGACAAAAAAGTTTGAGAGATTAATTTATTGAAGACTGCATTTAAACTCAAACATGCTTTTGTCAGCTGATCAAAAGTTTAAGACCACAGCCTTTGGATTCCATGTCATTTTCTGTGAGGTATTTACACTGTCATGACCGTTCTGTGCGTTCTGTCTTTGAATGCAGTCAGATTGTTGAGCTGCATGAGCAAAGGCCTCCCGCAGCGCGCATTGCTGCTGAGGTTGGATGCAGTTAGACAGTCATTTTGAATTTCTTACAAGAACCTGAGGGTTTTGGAACAAAAGTCAAGTAGTAGACCCAAAAAAAATTTCACCAGCACTGAGCCGGAGGATCCGATTGGCTGTCTGTCCAGACACAGGACAATACTGACCCAAATTAAGGCCGTTACTGGTGCTAACTGCAGTCCACTAACCATTAGACAGTAACTGTGAGGAAAAGCCTTAAAAAACGAAAAAAAATCTTCAAAGTCTGTATCTTCTTCAGTGCCACAAAATAGCCCTTTTGGACTATTCAAGGGAGCACCAAACATGGGACATTGAAAGGTGGAAGAAAGATTTAAACCTTGATGATCCTGATGGCTTCCAGTGTTACTGGCATGACAAAGAGATCCAACCTGAGATGTTTTCTACGGGGCACAGTGGAGGGCGCGCCATCATGATCTGGGCTGTTTTTTCCTTCAGTGGAACAATGGAGCTTCAGGTTGTGCGGGGGCGTCAAACAATGACTGGCTATGTGGAGATGTTGCAGCGGGCATCCCTCATGACTGAAGGCCCTCGTCTGTGTAGTAATGACTGAGTTTTTCAACAGGACATGCTGCAGTTCACAATGCCCGCCTGACAAAGAACTTCTTCCAGGGGAATAATGTCACTCTTTTGGACCATCCTGCCTGTTTCCCTGATCTAAATCCAAATAAGAACATTTGTGGATGGATGGCATCTTTGCCACTTGGAGCGAGCATTCCAAAACAAATTTGTGAAGTGATCAACAAGAACAGTGAAGCTACAAATAACTGAGTCCTTTTTTGACACTTTTTATTCCTGTTTCGAGGGAGTTTGGGTTTATTTTTCAATAGCTGTGACCTTAAACTTTTACTCAGCTGATGAACAGCCTATTTCAGTTTATTTTTGGTTTAGTTTCAATAAATTGCTTACTCAACTTTTTTTTGTCTCTCGCTCTCTTTTCTTCTTTTTGCATTTTAAAGCTCTGCTTAGAACCTTCTTGAGATCCAACAGTGCAAAATGCAAATTCTTACAACTGGTTTTAAGATTTTGATCAGGAGTGTATTTGTTTGTTGAATAAGTAAGAATATTTTAAGACTAATTTAAGGGTCTGGTTCTTGACTATTATAATCTGTTGATGATGAATAGTAGCATCGCATTATTCTTTGGGAAAATATAAATGTATTACTGATTGCTGATAAAAACCTCTTTTTTTCAACAACCCTTGGCACTTTCATACTTGGGGTCTTCACACCCTGTATTTGGAGGGGGCAGATCACACACTTTTCCCTCCGCCAAGGAGGTTATGTTTTTGCTGACATTTGTTAGTTTATGAACAGGATCACTCAAAATAATATCAACAGAATTTGACGAAATTTTCAGGAAAGGTCAGAAATGGACAAAGGAACAATCAGTCAGATTTTGGAGGTGATCTAGATCACCATCTAGATCCAGGGTTTCTTTAAAGCATTCTTTACCATTAGAGCCATAGATAGAGTCATTTTCCACATTTAGCTTGTATTCATAATGCTCAAAATAATTGGATACTTGAAATGTTCTGGATCTGCTGATCTACATTGCTTAAATTTATAGGACTCACAAAAAATTGGCTACTGTGAGGCTACTAAGGCTCTAGACATGCAACTAACACACATTAATGTTAGCTACTCTGTTTTTTGTTTTTGAAGGTTAATCCAAACTATGCTGCCTTGGCAGATGTCTGTGCTCTCTGAGTGCTCTCTAGTTTCAGTCTGTCAAAAGGTTACTCTGTTGGATTAGATGACCATAAAACCATAAAATTGGCAGTGGCTTGGATATACAGTAAGTGTGACTCTGCTGTTGTACCTGACTTCACATTCGACATACATGATGACACTGGAAAATGGTTGGGTGACATTTAAGACAGTAAACAAGCATACTGTATTATCAATTCTTTACCTTCTATCTATTCTAAATGTTAAGATGCTTGATGCTTAATACAAGCAGCCACTCACTGAGATGCACAGGTGCATCTGCTTTTTCCTGTAACATTTCTTTTCTCAGACTGTTGCAGTTCCTCCACAGCAGTTCATAAAGGCAGAGATGTTGTTTTCAGAGTGTGAATGTCCTTTCCTGTGTATCATCTCACCTTAAGGCAACACCTTCAGTTTGTTTACATACCCAACTGTTACACAAGCAGAGTTCCCTCTGCTCTCATTGGTCAACATCTCTCTTTTTTTTTTTTAAGGATTTGTTAACAGTAAGAAAACAGGGCAGTTTTCGACTTTTTTGACCATAACTCTCTGATAGTGTTGGAATGCCTTGGCGTAGGTTTGTGCTCTCAGAGCACTTCTTAGTTATTTTTTTATTTTTTTCACTGTAAACTGTTTGTGGATCCATATAACTGGTTTGCTTCTCTTTGTGTTTGTTTCTGTTACTTTATGTCTCTTTAATGAATCATGAAATTGCTTATTTGACTTTCCAGTAAGGTATGTGAATTTTCTCTTCATGCAGAGGTCATCCAGAGGTCATTAGCCTGGTGACTAATGAGACCATCATCTCCTTGATTTAATAGTAAATTTATATTCAACATATATGGTGCTGTACAAATAAAGACTGATTGATTGACTCAATATTCAGCAGAGACAAATGTGATGAGGACAGATTTCTGATCAGGGTGTCCATGTTTTTGTCACAATCGAAAATTCTTATTTTTAGTCCCTTTGTGTCTGCCTGGATGGATACATCTATGGATGTATGTATGGGAATATAAAAATATTTATATGTATTTGTATATATACATATATATGTATCTACCAGATGAAGAGTTTGGCTTTAGCCAGCTCTATTTTAAAGTGTCTTGAGGTAACACTTGTTATGAACTGGTGCCATACAAATAAAGATTGATTGATAATGATCTCAGAAGGACTCTTCTCTCCAACCCTTCCCATTTTCCTCTTTTGTTTGCATTATTAAGCCAAGTGAATGCCAGACTGTACATGTGACGCATGAAATAGTTGTTCCACAGTTTGTCAGTAGATGGAGGCAGAATACTGCGGTCTGTCTGGTTGCCGGCTGTTTACTGACTGGATCCTGTGTTTCTGTGCAGGCTGTGACTGGAGGCCAGGGTCTGCCAGTGGCGGTGCAGTGTGTTGCCCTGCCGTGGCAGGACGAGCTCTGCCTGCGCTTCATGAAGGAGGTGGAACAGCTGGTCAAACAAAGCAAAAAGTAAAGGGGTCAAAGGTGGGGCTTTGCACTATGGGGCTTTGCACTATGGGGCTTCAGGTTTGATTTTGTTTGTATTTCAAGAGAAAAACGGTGAAGGTGAAAATTATTGATATGTAAGTCCATGAAATGGTGAATAATGAAGAGGGGCTTAAAGATAGAAATCACTGCACAGCTTTGTTAATACTGGATTATTTGCGAGTTAATTTAGCAGATTATTTATCAGATTTAGTGATACTCCTTTTCAGAAAAAAGTAGAAGCCTATTCAAAAATCCTAAATGACTTAAGTTTTTAATATTACAGCTGTGGTACTGGAGATGTTTCAGCTTAGCGGTTACTAAGGGTTGTAAAATGTAATATAAGTTTTCTGATTTCAAGAGTTTACCTTTCTTTTTAGAAGTTGACACTCCTCAAAGCTTTAAATATTTTATTAACATGCTTGGTGCTTTGTTCTGATAATAATCAATTAAAACAAGTGGAAAATAAAGTGCATTTCATGTTTTCATAAAGAAAACTGAATACTTTAGTTAAAATGTAATTTATTTGATAACCAGAGAGAGTAGACACAAATGTTATGAAGATGCACGTGTAGGAGGTATTGAAATAATATTGTCTTCTTAACCATGTATGATTCTTGACAAGTGATGTTTTCTCTTTGTTATTATGTCTAAAAATAAAATAAATTCTGTACTGACCACTGTGTTTATTTATTTTAATTAAAACAAATTGATATTGTTTACTACAGACTATAAAGCATTTGTAAAGCAGAACCAAATTCTCAACTACAATCTGAAGAACACTTGATAAATGTTGAATAATCTTTATTAACGCTAAACTGCTTTATTGACACATTAATTGGCACAAGTAAACAATTTACTCTGGCGGCAGAATAAATAAATTACCAAATGAGAAAAAAAAAAACAAATGAAAAACTAAGACAACAAAAGACAACAAAAATAAGACAAAAAATAACGAACATAACAAAAAATATGTACAATGAATAGAAAAATAAATACACAACATAATATCACAACAGTAGTTTCCAAAAATAGAAAAACTTCAAATCAGAAAATAAGAACAAATACAATGACTAATGAAAAAACAATCAAAAATATCCTGAACATTATATAAAAAGACAATGAATTAAAAATACACAACATAAAGTAAGAAAAACAAATAGCACAATGTCAAAACAAAAATCACATCACCTAAAAAGACAATACATAAAAAAAAAGTTTCTATCAAAAAGAAAATAAGTCAGAGAGCACAACCACAAATAGGAAAAGAACTGAGGCACAATCACATTAAAAAAGTCAATTAAAAACTCAATGAATTAAAAACAAAACTAAAAACATTAATTTAAAAAACAATCTTTGAAAACAATATCGATCAAGAAAAACAAAACCAAATTAGAAAGCACATCTACAAACAAAGAACACAACTAATTTAAAAATGAAACAAAAAAAGAGGAGAACACAACATTGAGTGTAAAAATACACTGTAAGCTTTCTTATGGGTTTGACATTTTTTATTACTTGTTTTTTCTTATGCAATGTTATATTTTGCTTTCTAAATTTTTGTTTGTTTTGCTATTTGATTATTTTTGATTTTTAATTTTATGTTGTGCTATCTTGTTTTATGAAAAAACTTTCGATTTGTCATTAAACTTTTTTGTTAAATTATTTTCTAATGTGATTTCATTTTTGTGACTATTTTTTAGTCATTGTTTGGTTTTCTGCTTTATTGTTGTGTTTTTTTTATTTGTTGGCTTTTTCTCTTTTATTTAAGCTTTTTGATTTGTTTTGTTTTTTGATTTTTAGTCATTTTTTTGTTGTTTTTCATTTTTCATGCTTTTATTCATTTGTTTGTTTTTTGTTTGTAGCTGTATTTTATGTTTTTATTTAGTTTTTCTGATTTACTGCTTTGTTTCTGTATTGTTTAAGCTTTTCTAATCAATATCAGTTTTATTTTTTTTGTTGTTTTTTTTTGTGTTTCCTTATTTTCCGATGTTTTTTTTTTAGATTTGACAGTGTGTTTCCTGTCCATTATTGTTTTTGTTGTTGTTGATGTGCATTTCAAATTGTTTTTGTTTGTTTTTTATATTGTTGTGTTTTGCACTTTAGGGCCAACACACTTCACTCATCATATGCAGAACATTAATGATTGATTGATGTTATTTGATTATAATGTTTATAATACTTCATAAGTTTAGGTGGGGGTGAAGGCAGTTAACATCAATAAAGCATGTATAACTGTGTTTATAAATGACATCTGAACTGATTAATAATGCCTTGTGCATGATGTATCATTACAGCAGTTATGGCTTTGTCTTATTAATGCTCAACAAATGCTGAATTGTTGTAGTTTTTTTTTTAATATTTACATTTCCTTTTTGTTTTACAGATGTTAGGTCATCTTTCACATTCTTTTCTCAGCTCATCTGAGCCTCCAGCCATCATATATCTTGTGACTTACTATTTTGGATTTGATACTGATAGCTTTTACAGCTACATTCTTCTTCTTGTTGTGGACTTTTAAAAGTGTTCAAGTATTGTACTTTAGAGGTATCCACCTCACTTCTTTTTCCTCCAGCTCTCTGTCCCTGTGCCTCAGATCAGCATAGACGATGTGTTATTCTAATATTAAGTGATTGTTGCACCATTGCCTTATAACATCAAATGAAACAGAGATAAAGGAGACTAATGACACATGGCGCCTCCATCTCCAAGTCCAGCGCACCATGTTGTCATATTGTGATTACCCTGTGCTATTGTAAATATGTGTTTCTGTTGGGTTTACATAAATTTACATATGTTTTAAAAACTCTCCTGGGATGGAAAACCATTAGGAACAATGTTAGCGTTTTTCATTACAATGTCCCACGTTTACGCTGCGTCTCATTGAATGGAAATGACCGTGTGTGTGCAGTTGAGGAAGGAGGGCACATTAGGCGAGGAATTGAGAGGTTGTTCTTAGCATTATCTGTGGCACATAGAGAGAGGGTGTGTGAGTCTTGCTGTGCCACTCAGTCAGGGAGCATTAAGCTTTAAGAGGCAGTGAAGGGACTCAGGTCTTCAGAGGGAGCTTGACATTGTTCATAAATCCCTCAGGATCTGAAACAGAAGCAATGACAAATGCACACACTCAAAGTCAGCCTTCAAATTTGCCCATTTAGCATTTACCCAACGCAGTCTGCCAGTGGTATTTATGAATAAACATGAAATTCAATTTAGAAATGTTTTCACGGGTTATTATGCATAATTTTATGATACCAATTATCAGTTCTTTAAAATAAGATTTCTAATAAGCATGAAATTGTTTTAAAAACAGTGAAAGACAAAACTCAGACTTTCCTAATTTGTCCTTGTATTTACTAATTAGCGGGGAAACCAAAACTAACCACATAAAAAATACTGAAATGCAAAAAATGGTCACCAAATTCTACATTACAAAAAAAAACAATAACTCTGCATTAAAAACAAGTAAAACTGTATTCTGTGTCTGGAAAAGAACTGTAGACAAATGTCCAAGGGTTTTGTCTTAAACACAGGTATACTGAATGACACATAACCTTTCAGTTTGTCTAAAACACATTGAGTGCAGCGTTCCCTGATATTGTATGAAATGAACTAGGACTTACAGCCTGCTTTTTTTTTTTTTTTTTACTTCGTTTTAATAAAGAAATAACCCCACTTTAATAAATCAGCAGTCTATCTCATAACAGAAAAAATGAATTTAAAGAATCCATATTTTGCCTTAAATCAGGTTCATGAACTCATTTTAATGACTGCTAGGGTATGCTCACAATCACTAATGTTCAAAAACATTCTGGTTTTTATATATTCTGTTGTGTGTGCACTGTTAAAGCTGAAATGTGGCTTGTACCCCAAATATAACTATTCAAAACTGACTGTCATGCTCACTCTAGGGATGGAGAATAGTAGATTTTTCCTATATCCGATATACAGGTATTTCAAAACTCATTTTAGCTGGCACCAACACTGGTAATGAAACATAAGCACAAACCTTTTTATTGTAAAAAAAAAAAAATCTCTCCTTTAATAGAATTTACTTGTTACTCATATAGTGACAATCTGAAAAAAAACGGAAAGGACAGTAAACTCTGTAGAGCACAAAAATGGGCCCTTTTTATTGAGCTCATACATTCAATTTAAAATGAATTCTCAAAATTGAATGTGCTGTTGTTCAGACATGAAACTGGTTTGTAGTGTCAAAGTTGTAGTGTTGTGCTTTCTTAATGTGTTGTTGTGTTTCTTATAAGCTTTTTTTTTATATGATTGGGTTGGTTTTATTACTTGTTGTTGGTCTGTATATTTGTTGCTATTTCTCATTTGTTGTTTTCTTATTAGTTGATGTGTTTTCAAGTTGCATCGTGTCTTCTTATTTGTTGGTTTTTCTTTCTATGTGATTGTTGTCGTGTTGTTTTCACTTAACTTGTTTTTTTCTTATTACTTGCTGTTCTTCTTTTAAAATTTGTTGTTGTGTTTTGTCATTGTAGTTTTTTCTTAACTTGTTTTGTTTTTTGCTTTTGTTGTGTTTTTATAATGGTTTTTGTGTGTGTTTTTTGTGCTATGTTGTGTTTTCTTCTGTGTCGTTGTGTTTTGCTCTTCAGGTCTGCAGTATTAATGTCAAACTTTAGGCACAAACCTGATTAATTACTGATTCAGCGTCCACAGAAGTTAAGAAGGTGAGAGTTTGATGAAACAGTTGGAGAAGTTTGCTGCAGAGAGCCGAAGTTTAGCCTGTAGTAATCAAACTGTTGAAGCATCCAGCTGCCCTGACGGGCCGAGGTGCTCTTCTCATGTAACGTCTCATTGGTAAGAGCAGCAAACACCTCATTTACAGGAACCTTAGGCTATAAGATCAGGTACTTTAAAAGCCATCCAAACACATTCAGACCCTGCCTGTGTGCCAGCAAATAAAACACCTTGATATCGCCCCAACTAAACTAGGATGATTCTGTCTTAATGTCCCATTTCAGGGACCAAGGAGCCCACAGTCTTTATGGCTCCACAGTATTGCAGGTAATAATGTTTGACACAGCAGGACTCCTGCCTTTCAGATGAACAAAGTGACAAGTTCAGCCTGCATCCACAGCCTCTTACAGGAGACATCAAGAAGCAGCTAGATTGGCAGCTTTTAGTGCTTTGGTCCATTTCATCAGCCGCTCCTACCAGCAGAGGCTACGTGCTGCTGAGGATGTGTGGGAGGAGGGGGAGGCAGATTAACAGACAGCTGATACAGGTGTATAGGCGGTATCAAACAGCAGCTCTGTCAATACAACAGCCTCAAAAATTCTTCACAAGGGGCTGGGATCCTCGAAGTATGCCCACAGATTTGACTATGACAGGATTAACTGGGAGCTCCGGATGATTTTCTCAGATTCTGTGACTCAACAATTCAGTGATCCACGTTCTATCGGCTTTAAAGGCCCCTATCCCAAGTTTCTAAAGCTTACCCTTCGGACAAGGGACATTCTTTCTCCCATGCCGTTCTGCTTCCCCTTCTTTTTGCTGCTTTCAGTTGTTCATCAAGCCCCGCGTCCTCGCCAGCTCTCCCATCCTCCCCTCTCTGCACATCTGCTAGGTCTGAGTTTCCTTTCTTCCCTCAGGCGCCGTGCTTGGCCCAAGGCCCTTATAGCCAAATTGGTTTACATTGGAGAGATAAATGCTCTGCAAATGCGCTTATACACGTACAGTAAAAAATGCAGACAGTGCGTGTCAGGATTATCACCCAAGTCAGGGGGAGAAAGGAGAGCGTCTGTGTAGCACAAAGCTGTGGAGCCAGAGTGAAGCCTGCAGATAGAGTCCGTCTCATCCACTTCTCAGGAGAAAGAGAGGAGGATTTAGCATTTGCATGCTAGACTGTAATTCCTGGCATTATATAACTTGTCGCCAACAATCAAACTCCTGTATTGTGAAAGTATTGTTTCACATGGGTGAGCAAAGTGTGGAGTTACACTCTCAAAGGAAGAGGGTTTAGTGGCAGCAGTTGGTCCAAGAATTATGGCAGAGACCACCCTATAAGCCAAGAACTGTTCTGCATCCCAACCTCAGGCCTTACAACAGAAGGTGCATCTCAAAATCCCCTCAAAATATTCAGCTTAGAGCGTAAATGACTCACCTGACTACTCTGAGTGACACACTGAAAGAGGCTGATCCAACGTGCTACAGTGATGGGAGGAGAGGGCACAAACGTAGAAATATGTAGACCAAACAAACAAGGCTGCTGTACCAGAAACATGGTGATGAAACTACCTTTTAAATCTAACTTCAAATCAGTTTTCTGTGCTTTAAAAACAAAAGACTCAAATGTTTTCATGAAAAATACTTTTAACTTAGTGGCTACATATCTTTTCATTGATTTCACCTTATTTAGCTTGGTGTTTTCCAATTGAGAAAACTTGATGTGACTTTGAAGTTGACAGTCTCTGAGAGTTTACGTTTGGATGTAAAACTACTGAAGAGAGCAGCCCAAAGTATAGTTCTACAGAGCCCCATCTCAGGATGAAAACCAAGAGAGGTCAATAACTATACCCCTCAAGACATGTTTGAAAACATACCAATTGGTACTGTATTCTATATCACTGGAAAGCCCGATTAGTTACAGTTACAATGAGGTAAAACCTGTAAGGATTATGCATTTAAGGGATGAGCAACACGACTAAAAGTGTAGGTAGTGCACCAAAAATGTTCTAAAATCCCCTACTCTCCTAAAAGAAAGCTCACTGTGAAGCAAGGGTGAGGAATACTACTTAGTAATGAACCTACTTGGGGTGTTGTCTTTCCAGGACACTGACTTCACCAGTCTCACAAAACTTAGTTCAAAGTTTGTAAATGGTACCAGGGCTGACACCAAATCATGCTGCCACTCTGCATACCAAACACCAGCTTCCAGTTGCAGGGGATTCAATCCATAATCCATACAAGTTTTACCTCATTGTAAAGGTGACTAATCAGGCTTTTCCATAAAATACAATATCAGTTGTTATTATTAAAGGGGAGACATATTTGATCAAAATAATGTTTCCCATCTTTTTTGGAGGAATATACATTAATGTTGTGAGATGCTCCACTGTGTCTCTATATTACAAAGACAGTAGAGCCAAACAGTCTTCTCAAAATCTTGACAAAATCTTTGTGTTAACTTACTGAATATTATCACCTTTTATAAAATTACTTCCCCAAAACACTCACCACTGACAGATGATAGTGATCCTGGTTCTATCAGTGATTAACATTAGCAAGCTACTGTTGGCTCAATACTCAGATGATTTGATGAATATCTTGTTCCTCAAACCCCAAACAGCAGAAACACTGATTGAAACAGATTAAAAATACATAGAATCATCAATATATCTGTAGATTTTTATCATGGCAGTGGTAAGAGTAAAGATTCTCTAATACTGCAGTTTGTAGACATACCTGAAGTGTTGATCTGCCAGAGAATTTGCTGCTTTAATTGATGTAGAAATATCTTAAGTGCTGTTCAATGGTCTGAAGCACAAAAAATATATAGATCACTGTAAAAGCTCCATTGTTCTGTGGTTTTGATAGATGTACGAAAATACATTTTTGGGGGGCATAGATGAAACATTAAAAAGCCTGTGCCTCATAGCTCCTAACAATGGTCAATGCTAGAAGACACTCTTAGGCCCCATTCACACAGCAACGTTTTCACCAGAAACTGAAAAGTTTCTCCTTTGCGTTTTCAAAAGCCTCCGCGTTCACATGGAGACACGAGAATGACTCAAAACGCTGTAGTGTACATGCCAGGCTAGTAGATGGCGATGTAGGTTTGTAATGACGCAGCGGTGTCACAACACGCCCATGCTTTCCGGTGAAGACAAACTTTTCACAAACAATGATGGCGAGTGGATGCACGAAGATGCAGGAGTTCCTTGTCTGGATGACAAATCTGTCTGGATATTTTTGTCTGGATAACAAACCGAGCACAGTAAGCAGCATGCATGTTGTTCTGTAGACGGCCAAAGCTGTTGTTGTTGTTCCTGGGGTGCATGCACAACTTTTATCTGAATGAGTACTGCGCACGTGGTTTTCTCTGGAAACGCTGAATCCCGTTTACATGGAGACGGATACGAAAGTGTTTTCAAAACTTTAAACTCTGGACCCTGGTTTCAAAAGTTTACGGATTCAGGCACTCAGGTACCATTCTCGTGTAAACAGGAGGTGAAAACGCAATGAAAGCTCTCAGTTTTTGGGTGTTTTCATTGTCATGTTAACGGGACCTTATTGTCCTCCAACCCTCACAGAGGGGCTCTCAACTAAAAAAACACCTAACATTGAGTCGAGACTTTGCAAAACTAGAAGTGCTCCAAGCGCTCAAACTTCCAGGTAGGCGTTTCCAACATTGCCGGACAAGTTATTGTCATAAAATGTGGGAAATTGCCTTATCTCTTATTAAAACAATCCTAGAATCACATCTGGATTCAGATCACCACATAAATGCAATCACATCTTCCTTGTGCCATGACCAACATTCCCTGAAATTTCACTGAAATTTGTTCTTAACTTTTGAAGTTGTCTTGTTAACAGAAAGATAACACCTGCAAAAACGTAAACCTTCTTGATTGAAGTAATGAACCACAAATTAAGGAGAGACTGAAGGACATGAGCTCACTGTCCTCAGAGACAGGCTATTCTCTGTAGTTTAGGCAGTGTAGCATTACAGTTGCTTTATAATACCTTCTGCAATTTGCGGCTCAGTATGTCTTTGAATGTGTGAGAGAGCAGGGTACGGCACATGCTGCCCACACAGACAACGGTAGAGACACACACTAACAGTGATCCTGTCCTCCGTTAAGTCCACATACCCCCCTCTCAGCAATTTTATGCTTCTGATACTACCTCAGGAAACAGAGCAAATGTGCCCTTACACTGTATGGATCAGTTTTTCAAACAAGTGTTTTTGTCATTTATTCCATGGCATTTTAGAGTTCAGTAATCCACTTTATTTATAGCTTTGATATTTCTGTAAAGAACACTCTTAACACTTAAACACTCTGAACACCAGAAATTCAAACAACAAATAAAACTAGAAGAGCAAAAAGTGTTCATTCAAAACATTTTAAAAAGTATACCTGAACATTCAAATGAGCACAGCATGTACCCCAGTAATTGTTTAATCAAATAATCTGGTTATCATGATTCTTCCTGGGAGGCCAACATTGTGACTGAAATCAAAGTACATGAATTCCCATCTCTATTCAACAGTTTGGTTCATCTGTGCGTTTGGTTCCAAATCAGGGAAACAGTGTAGGAAAATGAGACAATAAAAGGCTTAACAGGCTTTTTGAGCAAAATAATATTCATAAACCAGATTAATCTAGTGAGGTTTTTGTTCTTTAAACTGGATTTGTTGACAGTATAACTAGAGAGATGATTACAGCAATAATCCTTCAATGAAACAAATCTTTCACAACCCAGATCCAAGCTGTATTTCATAAGTGGCCATGAGTAAAAAATAGACCCTGAAAGAGTGCAATGCAGAATTTATTCATCAACAAAATGTGTCAAAAGTGTATGTTGGGTACCTTCATTTATAACAGAAAAGAAACAATACCTCACCAAAAACAGTAAATAAAAATGAATGAGACTTAAAAAGAATATGTTTTAAAGAAGGAAAGTATTATGTAAAGCACTTTGTTGAATTTGATACTAAGTGAATAATTCTATACCTTCAATGAGTAAAAAGTGACTTAAAAAACGTACCCTTTGTCAGGAAGTGACCCTGTAAAAAGCACCCCCCTCAGTCAATGTTACTAGATTAGACCAGTTAAAGGGTTAGACCAGGGGTGTCCAAACTGTTGCCCAGGGGCCAACTGCGGCCTCTGGGTAACTATAATTAATAAAATTAATAATAAAATTAAGTTTGGCCCAGAGTAAAACTCAGAGCTTGTGTTTGAATGGTGAACAATATCCAATGGGTTACGACATTACATGGCAGCACAACTTGAACTCATTTCCTTGCTGTGTGCTTTATCTTGAGGTTCAATCTATAATCATCAGTGCTATTTGTCTTTAAGAACTGACACTCCCACAAAGCTTGACATTTTGCGCTCGATTCTTTTCTGAATGTGGCAATACAGTATACTGTTGTCATCATTCCCTTCAGCACAGAGCGTTGGTCTCATTCTAAGAGGCAGATCCAGTAATAACCAGGACCAACCAGAGCACCCTGAGATCAACTGACCATCCAAAAAAATGGTCAGCCTATGTGAATAAAGTACAGACACCTTGAGTTAGACCAAGGTAAGCTCCAGGGCTGAAAATGAAGCCTAAGCAGAAGTGCCAAAAACTGTAGTTCTTTAAGTGTCTGCTTGAGGCTGGCTGCAGAACAACCTGGAAGTTGCATGACTGTGTGCAGTATACAGATGGGTTTCACTAAATAAACATCTTCACAGCCTGAGTTAACAAATGGCTTTGGTCTAGGTATGAAATGTGTGATTTTCTTTTTAATAGCATCTGTTTTTGTTTTATTTAGTATTTCTGGTTTTGAATAGTAGTCTGGTATCATGATTGGCATGGATACCAGCCCATGTGGTGTAGCCCATCTGCCTCAAGATTCTGCACATTGTGCTTTCAAAAATGGTCTTCTTGTTAATTGTTACAACTAAAGTAACAAGTGGTTCCCCTGTTTGTGACAAGTGTTTTTTGAGTTACTGTTGCCTTGTTATCATTTTGAACCACTTTGGGGATTCTCCTCTGACCTCTTGCATCAACAATACATTTTGTACAAAGAAATTCTGCTTACTGGATGTTTTCTCTTTTTCAGACCATTCTCTGTAAACCTTATGGATGTGCATGAAAAACCAGGTAGATCAGTCATTGTTTAAATAGTCAGACAGGCCCAGGCCATGTTCAAAGTCGCTTAAACCACCTTTTCTCCCCATTTTGAAGCCCACTTTGAGCTTAGGCAGGTTGTCTTGACTATATCTACTTGTCTAAATGCACTGAGTTGCTGCCATATTATTGGCTAATAGGCAATTTATCTAATTGAGCAGTTGAACAGTGATACCTAAGGAGGAGGCCGTTGAGTTTCTTTCAAGTGTTCCAAACATATTTCGGCATCTAAAGTATTTTTAATACAGTTTTTGTATAAAACATAACTGTCAGCCATTAAAGTGTTTTACAACAGTTCTGAAGTTAGCATATGAAATTAAAAAATATATATATGATGTTTTATTTATTTTCCTAAAGACGCAACATATCCTGGTAGATACAAACAATAACTAAGTGTGCTCTGAGAGCACAATCCTCTGCCAAAGCATTTCCAACACTGTCTGGTGGGTTATTGTCAAAAATATGGGGAACTGCCCTTTATTGCACAAATACTTGAAAAATTTCTAAATCCACATCAAGATTTGGATCACAACCATAATATTAGAACTTGTCCTTTGAGCCAAATATTCCTAAAACATTTCATCTAAACCCATGTAGAACTTATTGAGTTATTATTGAACATTTGGAAAACAGACCTTTTTCACAATAAAAACAAATCCTTAAAAAAAATCTGGCTCTGTCACGATGTTTGGGTCACCACCAAATTTGATCAAATTCTGTTAAAAAGTTTTTGTGGTATCTTTTTAACGACAAACTAAGAAATGCCAGCAAAAACATAACCTCCTTAGTGGAGGTCTTTATTGAATAGAAAGCATGTTTGGGCAAAAAGTTATATTTTGACCAAGATTCTTTCAAATTTTGCATTCATTTATTTTTGGAAACGTTTATAAGATTAGTTTTTCACCTGACTCAGGCTTTATTTAAATGAACACTGATGTTTTGAGTTAAATAAGGTTTGGACTTAACAAAATAAAACTCCACCCTGAAGATTCAGGAAGTCTCTTGTTTTTCCATCTCCACCTGTTCCTGTTCCCTGCCTGCTAGGCTCAGTAACTGCAAAACCCCTCCACACGCACTGCCATTGGGATTTGGGTGTAAAACTTCTAAGAAAGACCACTTCCAAAAAAAAGGCCCCTCCAACACTCCCCTCGTCTTGTCCCTAAAACCTACCCCTCCTTCCAAATCAACCCCGCCCCCCTCAGACCTCCCAACACAAAGCCTCAGTGCAAACCCAGCACAGAAATCATAGCGCACCATTCAATCATTGTTTTTTCCCCTCTCTCACCCCTTTTATGGTCCCACTAAAGGTTTTAGCCGGGCAGAGAAGGAGGGCTGTCACTGAGGAAACCTTAGCCCATTGATGAAGTGACAGGAGCTGCCAGAATATGATCCTAATCCTGTTTCCAGCATTCTTTTAGCCCGCTGGCATCGCAATTCCTCCACACATTCTCTAAGCTGTCAACTAGGAAAATCCCTCTAATAGCGCATTGCCCAGATACACATCAAAGAGCTCCTGGAAACCTTCAGCGGCTTAGCTGCCATTGACACACACACACATACACACAAAAACACACACACAAACACAGCTTTCCCATTAACTTAAACATTTATTTAAGAATACAGACAAACTGACCACATAGTGAATGACTACAACTACAAAAAACACCTACAGGTGTTTGTAAGAATTTGCCCAAAAATGATTTTCTGGTACTGTAACCTGCCCTCTTTTTTTAACCACCCTCCCCTCTCACCTCCCTTCCTCCAGTTAGACAGTGATACAATCTTTACCGTCAAAGAGTGAGTAAGCGGGAAAAGAGCAGGAAAAAACAGGTGTCTGAACTTTACTGACTGCAGGAACCCTTTCAAGCCCATTTTTATCTCATTCTATTCTTACTTAATCCATCGATATCCCAACCAAAGGTAATCTTCTTATGGCAAAGCATTCTGTTTCGGTGCAGCCAAACCTCGGCTGACAGGGTGGGGGAAGAGGGGAGCAGAAAGAGAGAGTGAAGGGTAGGTGGGTGGGATGTGGATTGGAGGCTCTTTAGAGCTTGACACTGTGCTTCAGTCATTTCATTTAGGATTGGTTATTCGACACTGGGTGAACAAGTGGCAGGTTGTGGCGTGCAAACCTCACCATCAATGACGGTAGACCTCCTGTGTCTAAATCACGAACAGCTCTTCAGGGTGTCTTAAACGGATCATATCAACCAAACTTAAGTTTGAGGTTATAAGAAAATTAAAGGTAATGAGTGAGGAAATAAAAACTGTTTATTAAGACTCAGCCCCTCTCACTGATGTTGGCAGCCACAGAGAGGCAGGGTAGAAGTTGTCTGAGCCATCAGAAGTTGCAAACTTCAGCTTAATTGACAAACTTGTTTCTGAGTGTATTTGCTTTTTTGAATAATTGTTGCTATGGAGATTAATTTGGGTTTATGTTAGCTGTTGTCTTGAATGAGTAAGGACAGGAACTGACATAACAAATTGGGGGTGTGGTGGTTTTAGAACCACTATTCCTCATTACCTTTACCTGGCATCAGTCGAGAGAGAGTGATAGAACAGAATAGATGCTGCACACTGGAGACGCCAGAAGACAATGAAAACACTGGAAACAATAAAACAGAAAGTTAGCAGTATTGCGATTTCTAGATGGATCATTATGCTACAAGTTTATGTTGCACCTTTTTAACCTAAACAACAAAAGATCACGTGTGTGCTGGCCAGGGACAACTGCCACCTGCAGGAAGATGACGAGGTTACGATATAGATAGAGCTACATGTGGTGAGTAAAACACACACACCCACAGACACCATAGCTTTGCACTTGTTTGGTGAAGCTTAGGTAACACTTCCATATTAAATTAGAAGCACTCGAGAGCAGAAACCTCCACCAACTTGACAACATTTTTGGGCCAATTATTGTCAAAAATGTAGAAAACTGCCCTATCTCACACTTAAAAAAAATCTTTAAAAAAATTTCCTGGATCCACATCCAGATTTGGATCACAATCAAAATGTAATCACTTCGCCATTGTGACATGACCAACGTTTCCTGAAAAAGCCATCAAAATCTGTTGAGATCTGTTGTTATTGTGTTATTAGCAAAAATAACAACTGAGCTATTTTGCAATGTTAACAAAACCTTGAAAAAATCCTGGATCCACATCCTGATTTGGATCACCCCCAAAATCAAATTGCTTCCTTTTGTGCCATGACCCACATTCTCTTAAAATTCCTGAAAAACCCATAGAACAATTTTCTAGTTATCTTGGTAACAGTCAGACAAACAGTTGGACCAGTGCTGGCAATAACATAACCTCCTTGGCAAAGGTAATGAATCACAAATCAAGGAGAGACTTACGGATACGAGCTCACTGGCCTTAAAGTCTGGCTCTTCTCTTTAGCTGGCAGTGTAGCACAACAGTTGCTGTCTTTAAGTGCTTTAAATGGCTTGACAGGTTTTCTTCTGGTGTATGTTTACAGCTGGCAACACACAGGACCAACATTTCCCAAACTGTCATGGCCAACCCCAAAATGATCCAGGGCACACCATATACCTTATACAGCCATAACATGAGACTCAGCAGTTAAATGCAAAGTCTTAGTTTTGTACCCATATTTTCTTTAGTAAAACTGTCTTTGTTATCTTACTTTAGGAGTCCCTGTAACATTAATGCCTTTGGAGGTATTGACAAATTCACATAATCCGTATGTGTGTGGCTAAATTACATGGTCAACAGACTGTTATCAGTTAATTCAGAAAAATGTTTACTTGGACACTGATTCTGTTTATAAAACGCTAGCATGGTTTAGAGTTAAGTCTTCTATTTTTTGTTGGTTCTGAGACTTAGAGATGCATTCAATCAGATTTTTAAGATCTTTTGAAAAAAGGTCTACATTACACTTTGTATTATTAAATATGACCATTTGCAGCCCACTTAAAGTATCTCTGTTGCCCGCTAAGGTACCTTGGCCAAAACCTTTGGAAGCATCGCTCAATATAATTTTCAAATCTGAATGATTTCAAAAATTTTGGACATCATGGACATGAGGACAAGTGGGACATAAGTTTTACAAACCACAGCATCTATAATCCTGACTATGAAACCTCTAACATATGTATTAATGATTTCAAAGTCGTGGTTCAATGAGATTTGACTAAAAAAGAATAACATGCTCTACGTCAGAGCAAAATAAAAAAAAGAGAAAAGGAAAATAACACAGATGAAGTCCTGGTTGGGAAAACATGGCATAATTCTGTTTATTTTCAATGCCAAGCTTGTAAGCTGTAAAATTATTCAACATTCAGTTGGAAAAACTTCCTGGTTTGCTTGTTCTTATTGGCTATTACGGATATTCTGTCAAAAGCAGCCAAAATGATTAGTATTTACAATTTGAGAGTGGAGAGGCTTCAACCTATTGACTCCATTGATTGAGAATTATTGCAAGTGGTTGGTTTTATCAAGCCACCTCCCATTTCCCTTACCATTGTTGGTAGAGGTTAAACTGGGGCCAAAATTGTGCTTACAAAGTGTACAAGACCTTCAGAAACATTAAACTGCTTTTGAGAGTACAAGTCTGCTAGAATTTCACACGAAGTCCCTGTCCTCACTTATTTAACCCCAAATTTGGAAAAAATGGTAGGACTCCTTGTACAATTAGAAGCTGTCTCTTTAGCTCTCTATGTCTTACAGTTTCTTAAAGTTTGTTCCAAGCTTCTTTTTTTTTTCTTTGCAAAATTAACCAAACGAGGCCAAAACTTCCAACTGACCACACTGAGAACATGATTCATTCATATGTTTGATTTATTCCCTTTCATTAAACAGATAAATTACTTACATCTTAAACCATTGAGAAATACATGTCTTTAATCTACAGTGGTATAATACATAGAGAATGGGCCTGTGCGTCTTTCTGCATAAAAGGCTGCTGGCTCAGAGAAAGTGACCACTGTCAAGCTCTGAACAAAATGTTGACTTGGTTCTTTTGTGCCACTGTACCTTCTTTATATCTGCTGTAGGTCCTTCACTTAAAACCAAAATTTAAATAAACTCAACACTTTCTCTTTAATTTCTCACAAAAAAGGATAAGTGGAGATACTCTTCAGTCGGACAAATGGGGTCAACACTGACAGGTATTTACAACAATCAATGGTTTCTTGAGTGCTGAGCTGAGTGCTGTTATTCAAATGAGAATAATGTGTCATCTACATAAAGATATATTTGGCCCAGGATTATATGGAGCTTAATTTGAGATAATAGATCAAAGTTTTGCAGCTGTAAGCCATGCGTCAGACTGGCTCATGCATGCATAGTTCATGTAACGTTGCAATATATTTTTATGTCTTATACCTTTCTGAAACAAAAGTGAGATAGTGGAATTAGTACATTTGGTGGATGATGCTGATCAAGAAAATTAGAAACAAAATTCCAAGGTCCATCTAAAAGGTCAAAAAGGATCTGCAGTCCAGGTGGGTTCTTTCTTTAATAAGTCCTTTAAGATCTCATTTCTTGATCTCTATCCTGAGGAGATGTTTTTTCTGGTCGTGGAAGCTCCTTATGATGAGTTTCACTCCATTACAGAGACAATGAGGAACAGACGTTACGATATGTAGAAACTCAAAGCCATGTAAATAGTCTGAAACAAAACCTTTTTTTTTATGTGAACCAGTATTTAAAAAGCAGCTAATGCAATACTTCGGTTTTCAATTGGGTTAATTTAGAATGTAAAAAAACAAGAACAAAACTTTGACAACATTTAGACGTTAAGAAACAAGCTTCATTTATAATCTGGATTTTTTTGGAGACTTTTGAGTAATCTTCCTGTCAGCCATGAGCTCAAATCTGGGGTATTTCTTAAAAAAATGGGGGTGGTCATATATATTTGTAGATGGTAATGAGAGGTCAGAAAGAAGGTGAAGGGGGGACCAAGAGTCACCAAATATTGGCAGGACCCAGAGTTTGTAGGTTTGTAGACAGAGCAGTCCGAGCTTCAGTTTGGAAGTGTGTCTAATCCCAGTGAGGCTGCATGCTGCTTGGCCCTCAGCCGCAGGTTTTCGATGCTGGTGGTTTTGCTGTTGAGGCTCCCGGGGAGGCTGCCTGGTGCTGCCTGCAGCAGTGGGCTGTTCCACACCTGCTGGGCCTGTGACAGCGTCTGGTAGTAGGACTGGCAGGGTAGCGAGCCCAGTGGGGACGGCATGTTAACGTTCATGCCCAGGTAAGGCAGGGAGGAAGGCGTGCTCATGTCAAAGGACGGGTAGTGCACCAGGTTGTTGGTGGCGGCCATGTGCTGCCGAAACTGCTCCTGCAGCCGGAAGAGGCTGAGGGGGGACGAAGCGTAGGAGTTGCTCTGCGCCAATCCGGTGGTGTTGGTGCTGGAGGAGGGTAAGGTGGGGGAGTTGAGGGGGGAGTCTGAGGGACAGGAGGAGAAAACAGGGACCTTAGTTACTCTTTTTATTTATGCTGGTAGATCCTGTTAAGATTTGGATTTTTTTTCATCCTGCCCTTTAGGATGTATCGTTGCAATACATTGAGAAATTCTGTCTTTTTTTTTTATTACTATGCAGTGCATTCATACATTCCTTTTATATGTATGGCCATTACCTTGGCTGCAGATACTGTCAAACTACTGATATACAGATATTTCCTAGAAATACACAGGTTTTAAAAAAACTGAGCCGATGTCTAAAATATCAGTTTAGACAGTTAATGTTAGCATTTTTCCAACTTCTTCTGTTGGAGTAAGACCCCCATAATGCCAACACTCTCTCTCATGTTTAACCATGACACAGACCAAAGGAGACTATGTGTCTTCTTCTACCTGATTTTAAGAATCAGCAGTTAAATGTGTTAAATGCCAGCGTTTAATTAAGTAAAAACAACAGATAAATGATGGCTACTGCTATCTGTCCATGCCACCAGTGCCCAGTGTCTGTCAACAGGTCTGACATCTGCCAACACTGAAGTTAAATCAATGCATTGGTGCATCGCTACTACCAAACTTTTCAAGCCATTATGTGGCAATAACAATGTTATGCCAATAAATGTATTCATCCCTCATTCATTAATCTTGAATCTCTGTAAATACTATCATAAACAGCATGGTCTAGACCAGTGTTCCCAAAAAAATGGTGGAGATTAAGACACCCGGGTGGCCAGAAGTCACCAAAGAATAGGGGTCATAAAGTCTTCCAAACAGAAAGTAATGTTTAAATTATTGTAAATTTTTAACTTTAACTGTGATTGTAAAAACATACACACAAAATGGGCTCATACTGACATAAAGGCATATTCAGTGTGTCAGCTGTATAAATTATTGAATATAATGTGTAAAAATTATTCTTCAAATGTTTGGTTAACGCATGCTGTAACTATTATTAAGAATAGTGGGGGTTCTGGGTCATTGACACTGTCATTTGGGGGTCTGGGGCTAAAAAGTTTTGGAGCTCCAGATCTAGTCCTGCTCTTTTCCAAAAACCATATATTGTGAAATGGTCTAACGCAAAGACAGATTTACAGATTTATTTATGAATTGAATGTTTATCACACTGTGATGCCCTGGGTAAGAAATTCAGTGAATAAATCAAGTCTGACTCGACTTCAGTAAAACGTTGTAAAGCATTTATCTTCAAGTTATTGAGAACCATCACTGATGCAGCACCTGTTGTTGAGTTATTGCAAATAGGGGACAATTAAACAAAAAGGCATCAATCATAAGACATCAGAAGTAGTTTTACCTGATGTGGGGCTGAGGCGTTTGCAGGACGGGGATCCTCTCCCTGGCTGCACCTCCCCATCCCCTTGCATCTCCTCCCTGATCTTCCCCCTCATCTCCCCCCTCAGTTCGTCCTCCTCTCTGTCAGCGTTATCTTCTGCTGCTGACTCGCTGTCCGACGGCTCAGGGGAGGTGACGTTGACTTCCACACTCATCTCTCCTGGTTGTGGCTGCCCGGCTGCCAGCCTCTCCGTCTCTGAGTGACAGGAGGAGGTGGAGGAGGGAGGGGGAGGAGTGCGGGCTTCAGGAACCAGGTTGCTGGTGTTGGTGCTGGTGGTGTTGAGGTCAGTCTTTGAGTCATCTGTGGAGCCCTCTGTGGTTCCAGTGGCCTCCTTCTGTTTCTGGAGCTGCTCCTTTTGCAGGCTGCGCTGCTTCTTACGAAACTTGGCTCGACGGTTCTTAAACCAGACCTGGATGATGGATTAACAGTTTGATCAGTGCACTGGTCAGGAGTGAACAACAACTCAAGAGTTGACTCTTAGTCTCCTCATATCTTGATTATTTATAAAGGTAGACCACTGCAACCTTTTAGGCTTCATCTTGATTTTGGGGTGTTTTTACCTGGACCCTTGCCTCAGGCAGGTTGGTGCACATAGCCAAACGCTCACGCATCACCACGTCAGGGTAGTGTGTCTTCTGAAAAGTTTTCTCTAGGGCCTCCAGCTGCTGGGCTGTGAAGGCTGTTCGACTGCGCCGCTGCTTTCGGTGCTGGGATCCATACCGGGCCTCAAGAATAATGTCTTGAAATGTACAGCCGTTGAGGAAAAAAAGAAGCATGCTCAGTTTAATTACAGAAGAAGAAAAAGAAAATATAAAGACTGGAGCATTGTTGGGTATAAATCTATAGTTGACAAAGAGGTGTCTACAGAACAATATCAGGGCCACTGAAAAAAATTAGAGGTTGAAAAATGTTTTTAAATCTGTGAAAAAAAGTCTGAATTTTGAGATTGATGACAGAATTCAGAAAAAAGACAGACTTTAATCTCGGCATCCTGACTTTTTTTTTTTTTTTTTAACTTTTTTCTCAGAATCCTTAATTTTGTCTGATTTTTCTCAGAATTCTGACTTTTTTCTGACTTTAATCTCTGAAGCCTGACTTTTCTTCAGAATTGTGACCTTTTTTTTTTTACTATAATTTCAAATTCCTGACTTTTTTTTCTCAAACTCTGATTTTAATTCCATAATATTGACTGCAGTCTAAGAATCCAGACTATTTAAAAACAAATTGCAGAATCCTGACTTTTTTCTTACTTTATTCTGAATTCTGTTATATTTAAGAATTCTGACTTATAGCTACCTCAGAGTCCTGACTTTTTCTTGAGAAGTCTGACGTTTTTCTTAGAAGTCTGACGTTTCCTCAGATTCAAAAAACATTTTTTTTTTTAACTTCTGATATTATTTTACTTGGCCCCAACCAACTGAATTAAAAAGGAGCTACTACTTCTTACCAGCAAGTCTCTCTGCTAACGTGAGGGCATGCACTGAGGGCCGATAGTCAGGTGCATGCTGGGCCTGTTGCGCCGCCTGCTGGTGGAGGTTGTACATGGCGCTCAGGGAGTTCATGGCGTGGAGAGAGTATCCGTTCACCCCGTAGTGCTGCATGACCGACGAGCTGTGTGTCCGTCTGGAAGGGAGAAAACGTACAGTCAGCGGGAGGCTTATAGGAGACTCTTACAGTTCTGTATTTGCACTGACATAAACAGCCTGTTTTGTCCTCAAAAAGCAACATGTTAATGTGTTTTTTATTTGTTTGTTTGTTGCAGCCTGGCGTCAACAGGTGAAATACACTCCAGTTATTCATAACTGGGATTGAGAAGAGAGAGGGCCGAAAGTTTTTTTTTTTCTATTAAAAAAAGGACAATCCAACATAGACATGTAAAAATAAAATATGATTTAAAAATGTTATGTTCATTTATTACTTTTGCATTTTTTTTATTTTGTCAAAAAATACATAAAAAAGAAAGAAAGAAAAGAAAAGTCGAAGCGTTACAACGAAGCGGCATTTGTAACAGTTAAAATGTTTTAAGGGGTAAATATTTACAATTTTTCCACAACCGTTAAATGAAAGTTTTGGGGGAAAAACTGTTTTGTAATGCACAGCGCAACAGTGCGTGTATCTAAAATACCTGGGTCTATTTTTGTGTATTAGCCTAAGTCGAAAGCAGAAAGAGTAAAAGGAATATAATCATTTGTCCTCGATTTAACAAATTGCGTCTGTAATTTAGGCCACAAATAAATAACGGGTTTATTTGTTTTTGTTTGGTTTTTTTTTGTTTGTTTGAATCTTGCTCGTTTGTTTCTTATTTGATATAAATAGCTAAATGAAATAGAGCTCTTAGGCCTTAAAATACGTTGATAATGGTAAAAAAAAAAAAAAAAAGAAAAAGAAGAAAGAAAGAAAGAAAGAAAGAAAGAAAAGAAAAGAGAAACGGACACCAAAAAAGTATAATATAGGTCCCCTAGTCTTTTTTAAATTTTTCTTTTCGTTATTTTCCTGCCTTTCGTTTAGAAAAAGACGCCTTTTTTCCCTCTGACTTAAATATAGGCCATATTCATTCAAAACAATAAATAGCCCATTTAAAAATCTTACAACTGAAAAATGTCTATATAGGGAAGTTTTTTTTTTACTTTTAAATAAAACATAACGAAATGTAAAGTACTTTTGACCATTTTCTGCCTCATTTACGAACGTACACAAAATGATCGGTTGTAGATTTTTTTTTTCAGTCTAAATAATAATTTCCTTGTTAAATCCACGCAGTCTGGCCTGACAGCAGCTCTGATAACAGTTTTGTTGGTTGACTCGGTTGTTCAGAGTTGACTTCAGTGCGCGTGATTCTACCTCAGGTCACTCTCTGCTCGCGGGGCTCGCGCGGAGGTGTGACAGGTCTGTATGAAATATGCACGCGGACTCCGCCGGGGTCCTGTCTAATGTAGGAGAGTGTAGGTTCAACAGGGCTGTTAATTTATCACCAAGCCTGACACTTTAGAGATCTGTGTGGGTTTTCTTCTCTGTGTCAAAAACAGTGTGACCAAGGCAGTAACAGGCTGCTCTAAAAACACACTTTCATTGTTATTTCACTGATTCAGCCTCTGGCTGGATCTCACTAGGCTAATCTTGTCAGGGTTTTTTTTATATTCTGCTTCAAAATTGAACATATAACGCTGTTCTTTGAGGACAATGTCCCCCAGCCTCGGGCTCTGATTTAAGCCTCATTATGCTAATGACCGTGGATTTATGAGTTATATACACCGTTTAACAAACACTGCCCCAGGACACTGCGCTCCAACATGGAGGCAATTTAGCGCCATTCAGGTACCAGAGGAACATATGGAGACGATAGAATGAATGTTTTCTCAATTCATTAAAACAAGATGCATTTGCTTGATACAAAGAACCAATAATAACTTTATGGCCACAACTTGTTATCATTAGCTGGCGCTCTTATGAAATGACACTTTTATTTACTAATTATTTACATTTGTAAAACTTGCTTGGAGTCGCGAGCTGTGATGTTGTTTAAGTGAATGATTATAAAAAAGAATACTGACCATCGATTAAGCCAGATAAAATAGACGCTCGCATTTAGGACTCCATGCTTGACATAACCTACCTCACTTTAGATCGATTTAAAAAAAAAACTTCACAACAAAGTTTTTAAGGACAAAAACTCCGTGATGGCAAACATAAAAAAGAATTTAAAATTCCCAGAGCAATAGGCTTTGTTATAACTGTAATAAAACATAAACTATTTAATAGAAAATAAATTTATAAGACCTTAAACCTCAACAACCATAATTTAAGTATTCTTTGATTTACAAATGTCTTACCTTTCTCCTCGGTGCGAATCCAAAATTTCTCCTTAAGGCGCCGAATATTTCCCTGTTATCGTCTCTATAAAGTCCCAAGAATGTTGTTCATTTTTCGCTTTTACAATGACAATAATTTATTTTTTTCTATAATATCCAGTAATATGCCGTCTTACTCCGCTCTCTCTCTGCCTGTGGATGTGGGAGGATGCTGAGCTGCCATCTCTCGGCCTTTAAATCTTCCGGGTGGGGTCACAGAGCGGCTCACACGCTCCCTCTCTTTGCCAATCACGTCTCTCTCCCTCTCCTCCCTCCACTCCTCCTCCTCCTCCTCCTCCTGCACCACATTACTCTGCATCTCACACCGGACTCCTCTGCGTCCGAGCTCTGTGCAGTCCATGTTTATTTAGTAGAGAATATCATTGTGTCTTCATCAAAATAATACAGCAATTCAGTTATTATTTTTACTACTCTTATGATCACCATCATCATCATCATCATTGTCATTATTATAATTATTGTTTTACATATCTGATAGTTAATTTGTTGTTTCTTGCTTATTAATTTCAAAACACATGGCATTAATACTGTTCACTTTCTTACCATGCAGACTGGTGAAAGCAGAAAGGGGCTTTCACTCAACTTCACAGGCCTATTTTTAAAAGGGGAATTTCCCATAATGTATTGCATTCCTAAATCAGATTTCCTTATTATATTTGTCTGAGTGTTAAATGCAATGTCTGTTTCTCCATGGGAATTAAAATAAATCTGAGGTGGAGGTAAAACTGCACTTCATTTCTATTTTCGTTTTCTAATCTTGACTAAGTGTTAGATACCAGGCTTACATTTAAGCTGAATATTAGAAATAGCTCTCCCAAATTTCACAATATATTCAAATATCAAATAAAAATCATAATTGTAGGTCAGAGATAAGCAACTCTGATTGTAAAGAGGGCCACAATAACTATTCTTAATGCCAGAGGGCTAAACTCGCTGTGAGAAACTCTTAAGACGAACAATAACAATTTTACATCAGTAACAAATAAATACCCTATATCATAATTTATATATACAAAAATTACGTTAAATTCGAGTTTAAAAAGTACTGCTTAATGCAATGATCCCAACACAATAGTAAAGTCAAAATTACCTTTTTTACACTCAAAGAGGATCTACTGTTTATTATTAAACATTTCGACTTATATTTCTATTTTCTTAAATGCTTTTTGGCAAAATAAAATAACAGCCATTTATATCCACCAATTTCTTGCAGAAAACAAAAATCAATGATCAAAGATTCTCAGAGAAATATACCCATTTTTCATTTTCTAAATATTACACTGTTTTCTTTCTGATTTCAGTTTATTTATAATTGAAATGAATTTGTAGGTCACTGTGAGTGAGGAAGGGGCTACATGGCCCCTGATCATTAGTTTCATCCCTGTTATTTTATAGGCTTTCCTTTTTGATTTGTAAAACAATCAAACAAACGTCATAAAAATAAAATCAATAAAAAAAAAAATCAAAGAAGCCTCATCAGTAACACGAACAGTAAGCCTTGACAAACTTTAACTCATAAAGTGTTGAAATTAATCAGAGAGCTAAAACAGAGTTTTAATTAAATGATATGCTAACATGAAGTGATGTCCTGCACCTCTCCTGTACAGTGACTGGTGCACACTGACTTTCAGGTTAATACCTCGCTTTAATTTTATTTTCCTCCTGCCTCTGTGTGTGAGAGTGTTTGGTGGGAATGCAGCTGAGATAGAGCGATGCAGGCTGGGCTCCTCTCCTGCCTCCAGCGGCTCCCCGGCCCCGAGGGATTTAGGTTAGGATTGGGTAGACAAGACGCCATTTCACCCTCCAAAAAAATGTCTTCAAATGACTGCTGGTAAGAGGATTAAAACAATAATGCCCCTCTCTTCTTCAAGGTTTTTAGAAAAGATTTCTTCTCCCGAAGAAAAACCGTTTAGGCTGGAATTAAGGGCAGCCAAAAGTAGCCTTTTAATGTAAAGCTTGCATATTTTGTTCAATTTTCTCAGAGAGTGAGAGCAGGGGAAAGGGAAGGTGGGGTGAAGGGGGTTAAAATCCTGAACCCAGTTTGGTCTTTGGTCACATTTATTTTCTGAACTTCAGAGTCCTGACATTAGACCATTCAACAAGAGAAAATAGCTTTTATATTTTTTACCTGCTTACTCAAAGTTCACCTTGATGTTTTTGAGGGTATTTATCCTTTCTCTGTTTCCCGTACAAAAATACCAAACAATTAAAAGAGAAGTTTGGTGGATTTTGTCATGCAACAGGTTGTCAGTACACAAAAAGATGTAAAGGAGGAGCTCTAATGTTTATTATTTTGCACATTATTTTGCCTATTTAGTACAGCTAAGTACAGTTTTATCTGTCTATGTTGTTTAGTGTCCCTCATTTATTATGAGTTGCGTTTTTAAGCATGTCCTTTTAAGTTTTTTTAATATTTCACTGCAGTTGTGTAAATCACCTTGTTACAAAATAACATATATTTGCACAACCAAGTGAATAACACGTTTTTGTCTTTTGCATGCAAATGAAATCAAATGAATTCTATTCCGTTCTATTGATTTATAATAATCAGTAAATAAAAAAGATGAAATTGAATTTCATAATGTTTGTTTTTAACCCAGGCCATGTTTTCTTTTTTTCACAGTAGCACCACTGAGCTTTCTGGCACAGAAGAGGAAAAAAATGGGATTAACTTGTGAACCGATGGAAATAAGAACTTAAACTGGAGGTAAATCTGGCCAGTGTCTCTTTGTGGGAAGCGTTTCTAAAGCAATTAAAGCGAGAAGGAATTCCTCTCAGCTGCTCTTCCTCAAATCAGCTTTTTTACGGACCTTAATGCGGGCTGATGTCCAGCATGGCTGAAGGCTTTAATGCAGAGTGTCAGAGGGCCCACTATTAGAGCCATATTACGCCAGTGGAGCAAGGAACACTCCTGACCATACAGCACACTCAGTGACTCACTGCAAATTAAATATCTGGATATTTCTACACACATTTTCACAAAATCATGTAATAAAACCTTAAAATCCCTTGTTGTGTAGTAATAACTGTAGGCCCTACATACCACATTATATAAGAAGTCTATTTGTGTACCCTGAAGCTTGGATTTTGACTTATCTCTTCATACTTTCTACGTTTATGTGACTTAATATTCTCCATATCAACCCCAAAATAATAACAATTCAAAGTAGGGTTGTCCAAACTTATTTTCATAGAGGGCTGCCAAAAATATTAGGATGACTGAGCCATGATAATTTAACTAACCTGTAGTAAATTAAGTTAGAGACAACAATGCAGTGTAGGTTAAGATCTATGTCACAGCCCTCTATCCCACTTACCCATGTCAGGCTGTGAGCGATGCCAAGTGTATCAGAGAGAAGAGAGAAACTGACATTTCATCTCCACGTCAAGACTCAAAACAAGTGCAGACTGCATGATCCCTTATTATTTGGGCAAAATGCTTTGTAAATCAGAGCAAATCAATGTAATTACAGCAACTATTTGCTGTTGTAACACTTTTATATTTGCAAAACCAAGTATCAAGTTCTACAATGTGCACTATCTCATTTTATTCTACAAATCAGCTGCAAGCCAAATTAAAATAGTCCATGAGCTGCAGTTGCCTCCCAGGCTGCAGTTTGGACACCCCCTGACTTAAAGCACATTTCTTTGGAAGTTATACTATGTTAGGAGTGTTTATACTTCTATAAAAAGACAGGAGCCAAGGAAAAATAAGAAAGGGAACTAATATAGAAAGAAGCAGATTAAAGGTTTGGTGAAGCCTTAAAAAAATTCTCAATCTATATTTTTCAAAACAAATACATTTTCTTTCTCTAATAGCATGTCCTTTTATTCCAAATAAACTGAGTTATCAGTGAGATGTCTAAGAATAATGGAAATAACCCAATAAAAATTGAAAGATCATTCAGTTAAGTCAACACATATGTCTTACCATTAGAATAAATACACACAATTAATACAAGGACATACAAAAGAAAAAAAATAAACAGATTCTGGTTTTGTGCGACTTTTTAAGTCTTTCACCGTAAACAGACTTGATCAGTTCTGAGTAACACTGTAACTTGTTTAGTTTTTGGCTGTTAATACATGAAAAAAGGGCGTCCTTTACACTATCCTGTTGTCTGTTTTTGAGATTCTTTACATACACACTGAGGGGCTTTGCATAATAACAACCTTAACATTTGTTTATAACGATCAGTCTGACAGCAAATGCCTCAGTCCTTCAGGTAAACAAAACATGAATAAGAAAAAACTCAACGCAAATGTTACACTGAAACAAACAAGGGCTACTTTGTTACATTCTCTCAAGCGCCCCATACCACACTGAATCAATCAATCTTAATATCTATTAACACCATTTTCTAACCAATGTTATCTAAAGACACTTCATCATTAGAAAGCACTTGGAGAGCGCTAACCTACACCAAGGTAGCTCACATATTGCTGTTACATCTATTAGCAATAGTTCCACGATAAAGTTACCATCCTAATATGATTCTCTGACCCTGAAACCCACACCTAGCGCCTGGAATCATGTTGATATTATAAGTTAGACAGTTATTGAGCAAAAATGATCATTCACTTATCTGGATCACCACCAAAATCTAATCATATTTAAGTTGGGCCATTACCAACATCTCCTGAAAATTGCAGCAAAATCTGTCCAGTGATTTTTGTGTAATCTTGCTAACAAACAAACAAACAAACAGCATAAACATAACCTACTTGGCGGTGGTAAGAAAGAGCAGGTCCAGACCTCGCTTCCTGTGCTAAAACTGTGTTGGGTTGTGAGGGGGTGTTAGGAAGATACAGACAGAAAGAGATGTTGAGACAAACGGAGAAACAGCAATGAATAACATAATTAATGGCTGCTTAGGCCACAAACTTATCCAGTAATGTTTTCCACTACATGGTTACAAAGATGACAATAATGATGAAGCAATGTGCAAATTATCAACAACCACATATTACAACAGAGATCAGTCAAAAGCTCTTTATTTATTATTGTTATCATAACTGGGCAAGAGTCACAGTCGGCAGCTGATTGCAAAGCCACATAGAGAGACGGACAACCATTCACGCTCACTCTCATACCTAAGGGCAATTTGGAGCCACCAATCAACCTAATACTATGTTTTTGGTCTGTGGGAGGAAGAAAACCCACGGTGCACAGGGAGAACATGCAAACTCCACACAGAAAGGCCCTGATCAACCTGAGGATTGAAACAGCGACCTTCTTTCTGTGAGGCACATGCACTACCTGCTGCATCAGTGTTCCTCCCACTCTAAAACAAACACCAGCAAATTAAATGGTAGCGAAAAAAAATACAAATGTAAAGCTGTATGTCAATAAGTGCTGCAGTAGCTGTAGTGGCTGAAGACAGAAGGGTCCACTGCAGCTGTCTGTCCAAAACTGTTATAATTGTGACAATAAGTGTGAACAACCATGGAGGCTTATAGACTTACCACTGTGACATTAACATTAGTATTTAAAATGATCTGAACAAAATGCAAGGCTTTATCTCAATAGTTAAAATAGCTGTAGTAGTTGGAGTCAGGCGGGTCCATAGCAGCAGACTTTCCATTGAAACAGTGAGTGTGAAGGTTGAAGGTAGACAGTAGGGCTGAAAGATATATCGTTATTGTATCGATATCGAGATATGAACATTCAAGATATTAGTATCGAAAAAGCAACGATACAAATGATATAGATTTCCCCACACTCGCCCTCCATGTACAGCTCTGGAAGTCACAACAAATTTCATTTTTACGATTGCCCTTGAATGCACCACTAAGGCCAGCCAACCACAAACCTTTTTTATTTTCAAACCGTTTTTATTTTTCTGAAAAATGTTTGGTTTTCACTGAACCCGTAGTCATATCGTATAGTATCAATATCGAGATATCTGGCATGAATATCGAGATATGAAATTTTGTCCATATCGTCAGCCCTAGTAGACAGGTCAACAAAAATCTGTAATAATTTTGAACAACCATGGAAGCTACCAGAGTTATCGTTGTAACATCAACATTAGCATTTAAAAGTAAAAAAATGTAAGGTTGTATCTCAATAGTTCAAATAGCTGTAGTTGTTGAGGTTGAGGGTTTAAGTTGGGTAGGACAACTGAAGTCAGGAAGATCCATAGCAGCAGACTTTCCATGTGAGTAATATTCTAAACAGTGGGAGTGAATTATCATGTCTAATATTAACATCAGCACTTATGATGTTAATGAAAAAATAGAAAATGTTAGACTGTAGGTTAAAAACATAAAAGTTGATGATTTTACATCCTACAGCAACAGAGTCTGCAAGTCTTCGGTCACTGATTGTAGTTGCTAAGTCTCTTTGGTACAGTAAATACCCAGAATGCACAGCTCCAACAAATCAGGGATCCTGATTTTTGTTGTTAACCTGTCCCATTACACTTTGAGCCTCTTCATATTCCAGTAAAGGCAGTAAAAAGTGTTTTGTCAACATTATTACATTTAAAGCATGTATCAGTTGCACATCAGTTTGGGGCATTACAATTGTGTTTCAATGTTGGATGGCTCTTTGTTTTTTGTGTTTGTGCTTTGAGACATTTATCTGAAAAATAACGGTTAATATGAGGCCTGATTGTGGTGGTTTTCTGTGATGCAGACTATAGTTTACATATGTGATTGTTCACCATCTCCACGCTGCCTCTCATTCCCCGCACATCCAGGATCACCTTTAGCATCCCCGCACTGCTCGCTCCAGGCTAACTTCTAAACCCCAAATTCATCCTCGATTTCTGTGGATTTTATCGACGCCCTCATTGTTCTCTGCACTCGGGCTGCATTCAGGCTTTATCGTGTTAAAGCCTCCACTCAGATCTGAGTTATCGTCTTTGCTCTCACTCATCCTCTCTCGCCTGCGTCCTGAATATCCAAACTTTATCCCTGCATCAGGACTTTGGCAGCTGCAATCAAAGCTCAGCTGAGGAAGCTGCAGCGATTTATAAATCATGTTCACTTTTTAATCAGGTTTATAACGCATGAACGTTTGTAATTTTACCCCTCAGATGGCTCCCTATATTTCCAAGTGGTGGTTTACATGGAAAGTTGATGCCTTCAGCCTTCAGAGCCCATTAACTTTTATCATTAGGTTTTCTTTAACTTCGTGAATATATTAGGTTCCAATCCAGCTGCTCTGGCCTGCACACACTCTTAGTCAAGGTTAGCTTGTGCTCATTTGGGTGAAATTAATCATTTTGATGTATGGTTCAGAAATGACTGCTTCCTTGGGACTTGTGTGACTGGAGTAACAAAGCAACTTGCCATCAGCGATCCTCAGTCTGAGTATAAGCGGGGCACTAGCCTTTAAGACGTTCCTCATTTGTGTTGGATAACCCGATTTATATGGACAGATCTCTGGTTTACGCTTTCACTTCTATCCATTCCAAAAAGCTCACAGTCTCTTGTGTGCATTTATTACAACTGTTCATAACCACAATCTGACTCATATCCATATCTCTGACACATTTCCTTCTATTCAAATCATTAATTTATAAGTTTTGTAATGACATCTCAAAGTAAAACCAGTGACGTCTATTAAAAATATTGCCGATGCCTCAAAGAAAGACACCCTGGCCCCAAGTTATGAAGTATCTGTCAATCAAAAAGTTTAGAGATCAAATTTAAATGGTAAAAAAATCTAAATAACAAAAACATTAAATTCCCTGTTGTTTCACAGAGCTACATCAACTGTCACAATCAAAGTGGTGTCATCTGCATGAAAGTGTAGCCGTAAATACGTTAGCAAATGCTGGCAAATGTAGACATGAGTTATAATAGTACAAGTACATGTATAGTTTTGCTTTGCTGTTTACACTATTTTGGTCATGACAAACTCATTATGTAATTAGCTACGACACTTTGGTCCGTAAAATACACTCTAATTGGTTTGCTGACTCATCACAAACTTTGTCCACGTTGATTTTTGCAGTGTTCTACTTATTTGGAAACAACTGAGAATTCTGGCCAGAAAATCAAAACAAACTTCCCAGAAGATATTAAAACACTCTTCACAGGTTAAGTCAGTGGTTCTAAAATAGGGGCCACAGCAGTTCTTCAGGGGCATGGCTTTAAAGTTGGAAACTATCTATGGGAATTTTTGGAAAATAAACAGGAACAAACCTGGGCTTTCCCAAGTTTAAGGTTGGTCTTAGATTTTAAATATAGTAGGGAAAAATATATATTTTATCATAATCTTGACTAAACAACCAGATTTCATGCAAGTATACTTTAGAGTATCTCTGCTTTTCCTCAATCACATGCACAGCACACTGCTTACCGCAGAGGTATTGAGGCCACGCCCCCTACATGCACTGTGCACTCCTCCATCACATGTACCAATGATTCCTCGAACCTTGGATTACTGAAGCAACATTTTTGAGCAAATAAAGTTGGGTTGAAACTGACTGATCAATAAAATATTTAAAACTTGACAACATTCTACTCACAAATAAATCTGTTGAATTATAATGTATTTTAATTGTTTTATTTTGCATGGATGTCTACCTATGACATGCTTGGATGTGATACAGTTTGTTGAAATAACAAACAATTTCCAGTCAAGTCACATAAATCCTCAGAATTTCCATGAATCCAATTTTGAATATTACCAAAAGTCCCCAGCTGTTCCAAAAATGTCACATCCCATCACTTTGCAACCCTAGGAAACAGACTCGGCCACCATCAATTCTGATTGGTCACATTAGGTGCTGATCCAAAGTCTTAAACAGTGATTGGTTATTCACCTTATCAGAGGAGGGATGTGTGTTAAAATCAGAAGTGTCTTCAAGGGATTTCTTTGTATTTAAATCTAAACAATTGCTTAACTTAACATTGTGGCATGTTTTCTGTAAGTCTTTAAAAACATCAGCCAAGCCAAAATGTTGTCATTGTTTTTACTCTTCAAGCTTAAAGATAGCACTGAATATGATATGTAATCACTTGCAATATTTGAAGGAAATAAATAGGGTTACTGATTTCAGCAATGAAAAAAAAAATTCTTAATCTCACTTGACAAATCTAAACATGGGCATCTTTAACTCAGGGTGGTAGGACGAGGGGGGACATGAAAAGGTATCATCCATCATGGGGGTCCACAACAGAACAAGATGAAAACCACTTGCTTAAGTTGTCTCTGTAACTTACCCTGCATATATTTGAATTACTTTGCACATCAATTTATTCATCAGTGAAGCATTCAGATATTGCTAAAAAAAAAAAAAAAATCAGCATAGTATTCCATAAAGAAAACTGGACTAATGATAGAAAAATCAAATACTAATGCAGCATACCTAATTTTTCTCCGTTTTTCATTTTGCAGTAAAACTTGTGGCCCACGTTAAGGCTGCACTATCTTGACTAAAACATATACTGAGATACTGCAATATCGAAACATAAATACAATTAAACCAGATATATGTACTTACATAGTAGGGCTGCATGACATAAAAAATGTCAGATTGTAGCGATTACAAAAAGAAATTAAGTTTATATAATGTTCCTTATGTATTACAACAGAGATAGACAACTTTGGTTATCAAGAGGGCCACCTTAATTTTATTAACTCTGCAATTCAGCCAAATTGTTACAAATATCAGGACATTCTTTGATAATTATTATGCTTCATTTAATAAAAGGAACAACGTAGCTTTACGAGAAATTATTTCACCTATTCAATTTTATTTTACTCAAATGCAAAACAAGTTTAATTTAAGATGATGAACACAAAGTTGAAGTCAAACGAAGTGATTATTTTTAAATGTTTCACACAAAATGTATGGTTCATGGTTAATCAATAACATTTTACAGTTAAATAAAAGAACAGTCATCACCTAAAAGAATTTCAATATCACACACAAAAAAACGTAGACCCCACTTGACCACCCATGTTTGACACAATACTTGTGCTTTTCACATGTTGCTCTTAGAACTTAAAAAAGGTTTTTTAACCACTAAATTGGCCCTAATTATTCTGAGGCTAGCTGATAGTTAGCTGATTCTGCATCATGATTCTGCATCCTGAATAAATATCAAACAGGTAAAGCGTGCTCATACTGAGTGAGAAACCATGCATGCTTTAGCTGGGACTATTTCTTTAAATTACTGAGATAAATTCAGACTTCTGTAAAGTGGATCTTGCTAATGCCCACATTGTGCCCACAATGCAACTCTACAGCCTGAAGTTTACACATAGATTCTGGCGTGTTATGCTTGTGCTGCCCTAAAGGTTTTGGACTGCAGGCCAGAAAACTTCTGTCTCCAACTCCATTCAAATGTTAAACTTTAAATGCCTTCAGGACATCTTCTGGAGAGACATCACATGAGGACAGATTAGACTCTGGAGCCATTACAGGTTTTATACGACTTGTCACGACTTGTGTTCACTAAATATATTATGATGTGTTAAATCCATGTAGTTGCCCTTTAAAAAAGCATTTTTTCAATTAGAAATTTGATAGAAGTTGTTCTAAGAGTATTAAGTTGGAGCAGCCAATCAGAGATTCTCTGACCACAGGTTTTTCTAATTCACTGTTTTCACCACTGTAGATGCAGCACACCACGCTGCAGCCACTGCCGCTCCTCTGAACGCTTTCTCTGGCAAACTTGACATATCGAGGTTGGCAGGTTTGTTTCCTCCCTCTTTCTCAGAGCCGCTCTTTGGTTGTGCCCCTCAGGCTGCGGCCCAGCACAAGGGTTCCTATTGTCAGGGCCTAATCCAGGGGCTACACAGCTTTAGCAACATGGTGGGATAAAAGCCCATCAAACCACTACTTTATGGGGGCAAATCTTTCCTAATCCCTCGCTTTATCTAAACAAAAGGAGAGAAACAAGAGGATAGAAAGAAACTGTGCAGACACAGGGCAAGACTGGGAGCTAAGATGCAAAGAAGTAGTTTCACTGGAGAAGCTAACCATTTTTGACAGGCTTTCACTAAAAGACTGACAAAAAACGGACACCAGGATTCCAAAAAGGGTCGCACAGGGTTTTTTTCTCATTTCTAAAGTTAAGCCTTAAGATCCTTGGAGGGATATGTCGAAATTAGTGAGATTAAATTCAAAAACCTGAACTATTAAGAGGACTTGGCAGGGGGCACCTGTCAGTTTCGGACATTATAAAAAAATGTTCTTGTTTCACTTGGATTTCGTAAACAAGCGAAAACTGTGTGATCTTGAATGTATTCTTCGCTCTCTCCTCAGACTGGGAAAAGTGAGTATGGGAATTACTCTTTCCGTCCAAGACAATCTACTGCACCAGTGGTGCAACACAAATTGGTTTCCCTTAAATGTTTACTCCCAGAAAATATCAGACAGCAAGATGTCTAAATTTAAAGTGTTGGACTTTCTCAAAGACTTGAAATGACTGCTTCAAATCAAACATTTCATATTAAAGTATTTTTATGAAATCCATAACTTTACATGTGCAGTATATCATCCTTCTGCTGGGAGGCACTCCTCAAACACAGCAGCAACAGATAATGTTTAAAGACATGCTGTCAGCTCCACTCGCCTCTGCTGATTACCTGTAAATTGAGATGAGAATTCGATTAAATAAAATTGTGCACTTAATAAGGAGTATTTGGTTCTGAAGACTCATATAAAGAAGCATGAGAGTGAAACTCATTACAGAATGTTTTTAAAATGTACAGAAATGCTGCATGTTAACATTTTTCATTTTTTTAATCAATCAATGCTTTTTCTCCAAGTCTTTTGCAGACAAAAATCACAAAGTTCTTTGGGATAAAAAAAAATAATAAAGAAAGACTTGTAAATGTCTGGTTGGGCCATGTTGCTATGGGGGCATGTGGTGATAGGCTTGGGAGATGGGGGTACATGTTAATCATGTGTCACTACTGTTTTCTGAACTGGCCACCGGGCGTCAGAGCTCTCACAGAGCGGCCACACGGTCCTCCACCAGTGGTGAGTGTCTTGTCCCAAGATACAAGACTTCACAGCGTCAGTCTGCTCTTTCTGTAAAAGGGGAAAACTTTGGAACTCTCTACCCATTAATCTAAAACTGGAGACCAACAGCAATGCTTTTAACAAAGGACTCAAACAATGGCTAAAATCAAAACAACAGTGCTCACATGAATAATTTTAACTGGTTGATTGCTTGACCACGTTGCCTTGGCTTTACAGCTTATGTATATATTTAATCTGGAAAAACTGCTTCTTTTTTATTGTTGGGATGTTATTGTACACTGTGCTTTTTCTTCACTCTCTTCTCTTATTACTTTTATTATTTTATCATCTCAAAAGCCTCCTGTGGACAAGTGTTGCGAATTAGCACCTGTGCTAAAACACTCAAACAATGCATCTGATTTGTCCAATGTAACTGTGATGTCCACATCAAATAAACAATAAATAATAATAATTAACAGAGGGAGCCTGGATGACATGTCATGATCCATATTGTTTCTTGTCTTGTCTTGGTGGCTGCACTTTATGGTTGTAACAAGACATCATGGTTATATCTATAAAAATTAAAGTTTCTCTGGCTTTGAAAACTTTAGGAAATATTTCAAGTACTAGGTTAAAATATATGATAAAGGGTCATGTATTTTTACTTTATTTAGATGTTTAATATCCATTTTTTGCATGTTCTGTGTGTGTGTGTGTGGGGTGTGTGTGTGTGTGTGTGTGTTTCAGTGACAGATCCCCTGGCCCCGTTTCATGTCTGCTGCCATTTCCAATTTCTATCTTTGCTCTGTGGCAACTCGCTGCGAGTCCCAGGAGTGGCATCTGCAAATGACTCTATGAGTTAGAGGCTCCATTTTCTCCACACAGACCAAATGCTCCACAAGAGGACCATTTAGAGCCGGGCGGTCTCAGAGCCGAGCAGAGATTGAGAACAAGCCAGTTTGTTCTGGCTCTGCGTATATAAACCAGCACAGCCAGGGGGCTTTCACTGTCTTTCTGACCCTCTGAGGGGCCAGGGTGACATACATTACTCACTAACTGATGGTAAATAAACCGCCCACAGTCACACAGTTCTGTAGTTTTTAATATGTAATTATTTTAATGATAGTATTTTATACAGATGCGCCAAAGTTTGACTTATCGAGCAGACATTCTTTTTTATAATTGTCTGCCATCACGCCCCCTGTTGGTCTGCGTGGGTGCCCCCTGAATTGGGTAATTAAGAGATAATAGGCAGGGGAAGCTCGTCAGGGGCTGAGTGATTAGTGATTCATTACATGAGCTTAGAATGAGGAAAAAGGGAGGAGGGAAGTGGTAAGGATTCAGAGAGGGAACACTGGAACAGCCTGACAAATTGCCAATGGATTTATCTGGGGTAATTAACTATCACCCTGGGAAAGAGCTGGGACTGCGCCTATCAGTAACCTACAGTAAAACCATACAGCCATCACAGCAGAAAGACTCTAGTTTTATTTGTTTTGTGAACTGCACTAATTTCAATGATAACTATCTCAGCTGGCGCAGCATCTAAAAATGTAGGTAGAGAGTAATCTCAGTTAAAATCAGAACTTGCATTGAAACTAGGTTACATTTAAATTTAGACAGAGCTGGTGTGCAACCCATACCAGTTGTTTTAGGATATAATTTTTCAGGTCTAAAATTGTTCATTGTTAACATTTAAAAAATGTGGGTCCCGAGGGCTTCATACCTTATAGTAGTAAAATGTTTTAGTTCTTGATGTACAGCAAAGGTCATATATAAGCCTCAATAAAATCTCTTGGCACTGATATATGAGCACTGAGGAACGTTTGTATTCAAGTAACAAAGTAGAAAATGCAGTTGTTGCTGTAGAAACCATGTTAAATATTTACTAAAACCAAAATACAGGACAGTCAAAGCCATGTGCCATTAAAAAGTATTAAAAGCATTAAACGGAAAAATTCAGCGATGTTCCTCTTATAATCTTTGCACGGCACATAGAAAGTCTTCTACCCACTATTTGATTGTCATGATCCTATAATAAAGTAGGAAAGTCTTCATTTCCATCTCCATAGTCCTTCCAAAGCCGGCCTCCCATCCAGGAGTAATCCTCTCTGGTCCATATCAAGCTGAAAAAGCAGCACAAACTTACATGGAGAAGTTGATTTCCTCTGTCTGTTTTATCTGATTTGGGAGCACTTAGAAACAGCTCAAAGTCTTTTCTCGATTAAAAGGACGAGTGAAAACTCAGCCTGTGTGATAACCGCTTGCTACCTCTGAACATCTGGCTATTGTTGTAAAATCTGCTTTAAAGCATCTGTGGGTCATCTGGATTTGAACATTTAGAGAATTGAAGCTCATCTATTGAGCTTAAGTCACTGTCGGGTTGCATCTTTTTGCTTTTTGGTCCTTAATCAGAATAAAGCTGCTGAACTGAAGCCTTGTTTTACCTCCAAATAATGCTGCTTTTCAGCCTAAATTAGTAAAACTAAACACCAGTGGTGTAGAATACAAGTGTGCCTGCAAGTGTGTGCAGAGTCACAACAAAAACACACCACTGATTCTAGGTCACGAACATAAAAAATACATTTGTCCACTGACCTGCATCTCAGAAAGGTCCCAGTTAACACATCATGTTAAGTCCAGCTTTTCCCCCATAAGCTCTATTAGAAAGTGTTTTGTGCAAATGAGCATAAGGGTTTGATTTATTGTTGTTTTATAATCTGGGTTTATGCCTTGTTCTGCAGAAAGCCTTTCTAAGAAGGCTTTGGCTGGCTGTCAGAGCAAAGCTACATCCAGTATTAATGCAGACTGGACAATGTCTAAAAGGTCACCATCATGGGGCAGAAATAATTCCACTAAATGCAACAAATTAAAAAGAGAAAACTTAAGGTTTGGTTTCTAAAATAGTACAAAAATAAGGAAATCTAGAATTTTGAATAATAACAAAAGGTTGGGATATACCTCACATATTCCTCATGGATCTTCTTGTTAATGAAAAATCAGGTGCTGATAGACAACGTCTCTTCACAATGCACATGTTAGTTGTTTTTGTCTTCAATCTTTTTAGTCTGGCAAGCAAATTTCACCATGTTAAAGTTTTTTATTCACATCTTGTGATATCAAACTTCTCAAAATTGATTACATCAAGTTATTATTTTTATTTTTTTACATATATCCCTTAACCTGTCCCTCTAACACTTGAAATCAGTATAGTTTCAACATACTTGTACATTTGATTAAATTCAACACTCAAAGCTACAGTTAGAAACTGTTATTATCTCTACCAAGACGGTAAATGTGTCACTGTACATTAGTTTGTTTGCTAATACAGTATAATAACGATGTTATTTGTAACATTTTCAGGATGGGTCAGAACTGTGCCAAGGGCCAATCGATTAGATTCTGGAGGTGATCTGAATCCAGATGTGGATTCAGGAACTTTTTAAAAAGGATTTGTTAACATTTACAAGTGAAGGCAGCTTCTACATTTTTACAGGAGATGTTGGTCATGGTACAGGGGACAAGTGATTAGCTTTTGGTGGTGATCTGCATCCAGATCTGGATCCAGAGAGAGGGCAGTCATATTGTTGACAACAACTTGTCCGAGAATGTTGAAAATGCCTTGGAGGAGGTTTGTTCTCTTGGAGCACTTCTAGTTGTCAATTTTGTTTCCTCCTATTGATATAATGTTGACCTGTATTTCTTGCTGATTCTGTACTTATATTCAAAGTTGCATCTGAAACATAATTATGTTTTACTTTTCTTTGAGTAATAGTCACTTTATTTACCCGAAACATTATGTTGTAAAGTTATGTAATCTCATTTAATTAGCTAACTAACTTTAGTCCTACGGGTTTAACGAGGATTTCAACTCTGGATTAATATTTGTAACAAACAGGACTAGCAGCACAATTGGTGGGCTCTTGCAATGGCTGCTTTAAATGGAGACTATGGCTGACCTGTAGCAGCATCAACAGCAGATGGGTTGACAGTCTTGTCAAACTGGCAGTCAAAGGTGCTGCGATTCTGTTCAATTTTATTGATATGCTTAATAAATATGGGGCTTTTCCACCACATTGTCTAGCACATTATGACACAAAAAAACCCTGTAGTATCCTCAATCTGCGCACTGCAGTGTCTCTTCACCCTTTGAGGTTGGATAGACAGACAAAAAGGTGCCATAAAAGTAAGGAAGCACTGATCTAATATTTTACCTTTTCCACATTTTGACAGTGAAAATACTGGCTTGAGCCTGACTACTTAGTGAAAAGACAGCATTATTAGCCAGCAGTTCAATTCACCTTTGTATTTATGCTACATAGCACTCACAGCGCTTCTCTCATTATCTTGAGACTTGGTGACAAAGTCAGGCTCATTGCTTGGAATCATATGAGACAGATGGGATGCAAGTAATTTCAAAATCCAAATCTTACCTAGGGAAAGTCTTTCCCACTTGTAATACTAATACAATGGGCAGTAAAATTGAAATATTTTGTTTGGGTTACACCTGCAGACCTGTTCTCTGCTATTTGGCTTAAATTACAGTGTGACACGGCCTCTACAGAGAACTAGTTCAGTGTTTAAGAAACGAGTCTGCCTGAAGGTATCGAGCTCTCTGCAGGGACGCCACGGTTGGCCACTTAGCCTGGATACCTGCTCTCACAGATCCAACCAATCAGGGATAAGGAACAGTCATATTCGGGTTAAAGAAGTATTTTAGTAGATCAGTTTGCTAGCTGATATACAAGTGTCATTCATAACCACACACCAACAAAAGAGGGGGATGAAGAGAGAAGAGGCAGAAGCTGTAAAAAAAGAGGCCTTCAGCATATAAAAGGAGTCTTGCTGGGCCCAACTGGCCATGTAAAGAGTCAGGCTGTCCTGTCTGTCAGATGGAGGCTGGCTGGAGGAACCCAAGTGAGAGCTGCTGTCCTCTCATTAGATAATCCCTCCTGCACACAGCAGCAGAAGGGGGGGGGCGACCAGAGCCTGTTAAAGAGAGCCGGTGTCGATGGATATCTGTGTGTATTTACCTGCTGCTAATGAGTGCTGATTAGCTGCTTGCTGAGCTGGAGCAAGGGCCTGAGAAAAGTAAACACCATAGAAAAAGACTGACATTAGGGCATAATTCTGTAGAGAAATAAATGGTTAAATTACAATGTTTATCTCTCTATTCTTCATTCAAATATGAGGAAAAGCTGTTTTAAAAATCCATTTGTCACATTTTCCTTTTAGAAATATGCTACACTGCATGTAGAGAGGCTAATGTGTGTGTATGAATGTTGTAAGTGTGTTTTCTTTGCCTCAGGGTCCTGCCGCACACCCCCTACCCTGCAGAGAACCCCTTCAGCGGGGGTCTGATTCCACGTGAATATGGATGAGAAGGTAACACACACAGGGGAGAGCCAGGGAATCTGATGACAGAGCAGGAAAACACCAGAGCATCTACAGGGATATATGACTTCCCAGGCCTGTCACTGATATGATAAAGTGGTTGAATTTGAATATATGTGTGTGGGTTGGATGTGCGTGTGCCCCGTCAGATGGATATGAATTATGTATTGATAGTCAGGCCCCCCTGCGGTACTTCATACAATCTCAGCTGTGTGTGTTGTCTTTAGCCTACCCAGCTGGCAGGGGTCACAGGGGATGCTCGACACATTATGTCACAGTCCCAGGAGAGGTGTGGGTGCATGTTCGCTTTTCATCATCAATCAGCAGAGTAAACTGTTTAACAACAACAACAATGAGGCCGCTAAGAGGCCCCTCAGCTCATGCCAGAAGTGGTGATAATTACCTAAACATGAAGTTGTCACTCTTCTCTCTTTTTCACTCTCTCCACACGTCTGCCTCCTCTGATTGTGTGAAGACTGGAGCATGACTCGCTCTCAAGTGAGACAGACAGTAATTGGACAGATTGATCTTTAAAACCTTATTGGTTTGACCTGCACCTTGTCCATATGGAGCACTTTCTATAAGCTTGATAAACGCTTCCTTAACTGTTTCCTTTGTTGACTTGACCTAAAAAATTACAAGATTTCTGATTCAATAAAGCATGCAAGTTTCAGCTCCTAACAGCTACATAAAACTTTTAGGATAAAACCTCAATGATAATTGTGCTGTCCTGCGAAGTTTCACCAAACGCAATGGCCTGCCATGTTGCCGTAGCATGATGGCATTTATGACAAAGGACAGAGAAGAAGATAGAGCAGAAATAAAGCTTTCTGGGGACATTTTGAGATTAAACCAAAAAGCAAGTGAAGCATTATTAAAGAAATGCTTTAAATACTTTTTGACAGGGTAACCTTAAATTAGTTTAAATACAGCCTAAAAATAAACTTTGAAGATTTTTACAGTTGTAAAAATTACCTTTTAAAAACAATATCTACTCTTCTTTGTCAGTATAATGGATGGATATGTGAACATGAGTGTATTGCGTACTGTGATGCAAGTTTACATCTGTCCCTACAGGAGCTGAGACAATTTTGTTCTGCAAGTAAAGGACTATAAATACTTTAATTTTTATATTGACATGCAGATGTAGTCTGTTTTGTCCCTTGAAAGCTGAATATTTTTTCGCTTTTGACCCTAGCTTGGTTTCTGACAACTTATCAGGACTTTTTTTTGTACATTACTTTGTTAAACAGCAAACCTCTTCCAAAATTACTTGCAAACTTGACCACAGAGTCATATGTTATTATTGAGTGTATGGTTGTTTCTAAGAGCAATTTTGCTGAATAACTGCCTCATGAAAATGACCGTTAATGAGTTCTGAACAGCAGCAGCAAACTGGTTCATCCTGACGATGAGCCTAGAGACGGTAATGTGCATGAACTCTATAGAAAAACCTGAATAGTTCCAGTTATTCCAGGACATTGTGCAATATGTGAAATATAAAAATACATAACAATTTGTTGTTTTGTGAATGAAAAGTGATCTAAGTTTTACTCTTGACAATACCCCCTCCCAAAAAAAATGTTAGTGTTCTAAAATACAAGGTCACTTTAGATGCCTTAATAAAAGTCAGTGAGAGCCAGTTAAAGCACATTTCTATACCTGATCCCAAAGCCCTTGCCCTAAAGAACAGTTTGCCCTGAATTGATTTTTGCTTCTCTTATGCTTATACCCCACCTCCCCCACCCCACCCCCAAACACACACACACATACAGATATGGCTAAAGTGATCCACCGGGAGTGCACAGTAATGTTGTCAGACATCCTCTGTATGTAGAGGGACAGAGGCACTGGTGTTAATAATGTGGAAATATCAAAAGGTCTTCTCCTTTTTTAATTGTAATTTGCACTGCAATAGATTTTTGCACCGCAATACAACTCAATGTGTAGAAGTCATGGAGTTAAAAAAAGAAAATTTCTTCATCAACACTGAGCAGGTCTGATAAACAGACTTGCTCTCATAGAGTCACATAGCCTTGAAACACACATATTAATCCATGATATTGATCAGTGTGTTTCATATTGGCCCCAGTAATCCATCAAGCTAACAGTGTGGGATAGGCCTAATTTATATCATCTGAAAGGTGTAATCAAAGATGAATGAACCCCAGTGTGATAGAAATGTGCACAGGGTCATAATTTTTTACACTGTGAGTAATGGTGGGTGGGGATAAACACAACAGCCGCAGTGGAAAACAGGTAAAATAAAACACAAGCTTCATACAACCAAACAGAGTGTGCACTCTAAGGATCTGAATATAAACTTTTTATTGCAATATCCTTTTAAACAGACACATCACACAGCCTAAACGATAATTAAAAATATGTAAGACAGTTTGGTGACTTTCTTTTGGGTCTTTGCGGGTGTGCGTAGATTCTGAAAACTCTTGTGGACAAATGGTGCTTCTATGTCTTTACTTATTTTAACTGTTAAATCCTGGCATCACTGTCTTCAACAAAAGGAAGTCTTTTCATGCTTCTGTCAAGGCAAATAAATTTTGCCAACAGATAGAAGTAAAAGTTCAACATGTACATGTTGGTAACCTTATATTTAAAAGTAACTTCTAAGGTAACGTTCAAAGGCAAAAACACTTGGGCAGAGTGACGTGCAGATCGTGTGTCTGTACTTCAGAACTACCATCATTGCAAACCGAGATTAAATCTCTGTAGCTTAGCTCTGTACTCTAAGTAGCTGCCAGGTTTACAAACTTCACGTGGCAAAGAGACATGGTACTGAAAGAGCTTTGAGGAGATTTTACTGTTTTATTTTTCTGGAGCTAAAATTAAAAAAAATTTCACTCATGGTTTTACTGCCCCTTTGTTACAAAAAAAAGCTTATCAAGTTAAAAAAAAAAATGACTGTGCAGTATACCATGTTTTTTTATTACGTCCCCTTTCCCATAGGTTTTGTTATGTGTGGTACATGGAGCACGACATGCATCCCCTGAGGCTGAGCTTGTGCTCTGCCCCTTTCACAAAGACAGCGCTCACCTGATTAAGTGAGAGCAGAGGTATCCAATACTGCTTTCCCACTAAAATTAGCGGGAAAAAGCTGTTTTTTTGCCAATTGTTAGCAGATAAACCTGCTAACAATTGGCAAGCGACTCCTTTCCCACTTTCAGCAGACCCGGGTCTAACCGCCAGCAGACGAGCTGTGTGACTGTTTTTTTTCCTCTGGTGCGTCAAGCTGATGTCATCACATTGATGACATCATCAGTGCGCCGAAACACAGCCATGTAAACAATGGAAAGGAGCATGGAAGTCATGGACAGGGTGGTCAACTGTTTTTCATACTTCGTACTTTTGTCCCTCTTTAAAAATATGCAAACTCAGCGCAGACTGAACGAATTCAAGCACTGATGATACGAAGGCGGATGGAATTTGTTGCTGAGATGGCAAAGAGTGGCAGAAGATACAGGCGGAGAAGACGTGTGCGATATTATGCCATAGGCACGTTACGCCAATGTCATCCCGTAAATTAATGTGTTCACCTGGGTGTGATGTTCCCACTGGGAGCCGATCGGAGGTGAGCCGATAAAAACCCGTGTCGCTTGCAGGGTCAGTCGACCCGGATCAAAATGCCGATTAGAGCCTTTCCCACTGCCGACAGGAGCCGACTGTTATCGGGATTAAACAGGTTTTTTGGCCAGTGGGAAAGGGGTACAAGACTGAATGAGGACAAACAGAAAACTAATGGTTCATAAAAAAGGACAAAAATCAACATCTTTTTTGTTTTTAAGTTGGACCTCCATCAGTGCAATACAACAAAAAACATGTATAGGCTTTGGACATGTTACATGAATGTGACTGCCCCTTGAAGCAGCACTGCAAATTTTATTTTCATTATTTTCTACTAATTCAGACCTCCTATCTAACAATGGCCAAGGGCATTCTCCAAGGCTTGGTTCTTGGTCCCATGTTATTCAGCACTTATATCAATAAAATCACTGCCTCATTAACAAAACCATTACCACAGTGCTATATTCTTTTTTCCAGTTTCATATAATTTCACTTAAAATGTACAGCTGTTATTTGTCTTACAAAACACTTGCATAAATCAATATTGGCTCTGCATGGCTCCAAGACTGAATGGATAATTTTGGCAAACAGAAGAAGTACTCAGTGTTAAAACTTTAATCTGTGGATAACACAATTTAAAGAGTAGACCTTGGTATTTGGCTGAATGAAGACTTACTTAAAAACACATGATGACATGCTTTAATCCAAACTAAGTCAACAACTGGGCTATCACATAGTAATAAATCTATCCTTAATGAGAGAAAGAATTATTAAAACAGCCCTTCTTTCATTTAGATTATGTTTATATTATTTAGGATCTTGCAGCAAGAACAACTTAAAAATCCTTTGGGTAAAATGTTTCTCTCAGCGCTGTGATTTATGACTAGAGATAGCTATGGGACACATCTTTGTCTCCTTTGCCAAAAAAACTGGCGTACCTGCTCGAGCAATGAGAAAAGATCATTGTTTATTAGTTTATCTATTTATCAATTCAAAAGCCACACTTGGCCCTCTTTCAATCAGGCAGCCCCTTTACACTTTCACTATCATGGCTCAACCTGCAGGTTCCCAAAATCTGTACAGAGATAGAATGATCTGCTTTTAGTTATTATGCAGTCCGAACTGACCACATTAATACCACTAAGACAACTCCAAGTTTTATTTTCAGCTATAATTGATTTGTCATTCTAATATTGTAACTATTATGATGACTTGTTTCCTTTCTGTGAAGTGAACACAAATTTTAGACAACTGAACAAGAAAGCCATTGCTATTTCCATAGAACACTAAGAAAATCATTTTCCAGTATTATTCTTGTTGATTCAACCATCATTGTATTTGCTGAATGCAGCATATATAAGTTTGTGATTAGGCCTAAATAACAGGGCTAACTTAAAATAGAATAACCATAAATCCCATAAGACTGATTTAACATACAAAATTAATGTCAGGTTAAGTCAAGTTTTATGTTATCTTGACTTTTTGAACATTTGTGTGGACTCACTGCAGTTTATGTCATAGATGGTTTGAGGTTTACAGTGTGGAGTGAGAGAGGAGGGAGAGAGAGAGGGAGAGAGGAGCAGTAAATATATGTGTAAATATATATAAACGTTTCCTTTTAAAAAGCCACTTAAGAACTCCAACCCTTTAAATAAGGCCAGGAATAATCTGTTTCCTCTGTCGCGGTAGATCCAGCAGGGATTTGCAGAAACATTCAGCAGTGACACAGATCTACATAATCATTTTAAGTTTCTACCCGCTCCTTCCAATGATTCTCCTGCTGTCACTTTAGATACCACTAAAACTGATTTGGGCTCCCTAATCTCCCAGTATTTCTTAGACTTTAAAAATCTCTAATATTATAAGGAGATTATTTCATTTATAATTGATTGAGTGCATTTGCCGGAGTGCCACTTCAAAGTTGCTGAATTAAAGATGCATTTAAGAAGCCTGGTGCTGGGCGCTGAGTCGCAGGGTGGGGTGGGAGGTTGTGTTGAGGGGGAATAGGATGGCGGCGGAGGGGGTGGGGGTGAGGCTTGTGTCTTCCATGGAGATTTCTTTAAATGGGCTCTAGCAGAGGGGAAGAGGCATCAGAGGACAGTGGAGCCAATGGTAATGGCCCAGCAGTGGTGGAAAATGTCCGCAAAGCTCCGGCTCTCCTTACATTTACCTCCTTAGAGATACTGCGCAGAGTCCTGTCCATCCTCCGAGTTCCTCTAAGAATACATCAAGAGGATGATTCCCAGGTGAAGTCCGCTCTACCTGTGAGAGACTTTACCCAAATATCTCCCAGTCTTCTTGAATGAAACCCCTCAGGACAGCCAAAAAGTGTAAGTTTTTCAAAGCTTTTTCTTTAAGCTCTATCTTTGGATCCCAGGCGCACAGGACCCCCAAAATCTTCAAATATGAAGCTCCTGATTCCTTGACTGAACCCCAAACTGACTCTTGCTTCCTCATTGGCTAACAAATACCTCCAACCCCTCCCATTGCAGCACTTTCAGGGGCCTCATTAACAGAGAGAGAGAGATAGAGCGTCTTTAAAGAAAATCCCTCCCTGCCCCAAAGAACGGGAGGAAGATATGGCCTATTGGAGAGCTCGGGCCTATTGGAGTGCTTAGTTCTGACTAAATGAATCTTGACAGTGAGGAGGATGCTCTCCTCCCAGCATTGTACCAGCTGACTGTATATCACTCTGCCTCTGATACCCTGACTCCCCTCCCCCCCAAGACCACCATCATCACACCACCACCATGGCCCAACCAGATCATAATCCTCTTAACGCTCTGCCTTATTAACCACTCATCTAAATGACATGAAAGCACCCGGCTGGAGAGAAGGGACAAAAAAAAGTTAATTATTTCCCCTGGAATAAAGTCCTGGCCTTTCTCACCGTTCACCACTTTGTATTTTACATTTAAATATGTGACAAGTGTATCTAAGTCTGCTTGGGGCTCAAGAGAAATGTATTTCAGAGCCAATCAGGCACAGCAAATTTAAAGAGGGTCCAGTATACCTCGGGATCACACACACACACACACACACACACACACGTCTAAATTGAATTCCAATTAAGACGATTCCCCACATGATGAATAAATGGATGATCCATTTGGCTCATTTTTCAATAAAAGAAATCATGATCCCTCTAACCCCCAAAGGAATCCACTCATTAGGGTCCATTTCTGAGTTGAGAACTCAGTTTCCATGTCGCCAGATGTGCCCTCCCGCCCCTCATCATCACCCCCAAACACATGGGGAAGCTTTTGACATTGCCACCTATTAATTAATTCTTCGTTCCACTGTTTGACCCACTTTTTGCTCCAGAGGTAATAAGAGTTTGTCCCTCTGTGCTTTCACACACTGAAATTCATGCTGGACCAACAAAGGGAAAATCACATGTAACCAGGGAGCTGGCTACACACACACACATTCACAGACTTGTGAGGTCACTGGACAAATGTTAGACAAGTGTGAAAAAGTTATGTTTAAGACCAACATGTCTGCAATGCAAAGTCCAAAGCCTATAAAAATCAACTGAATCTATGTTGCTAAGGCTGCTTAATTAAGGAAAAAAAAAATATAATCACAATAATCTGATTGATATTGTGATCATGGTTACTGGTAGGGGTGGGAATCACCACAGGGCCCATGTTAAGATATTATTGAGATCAGGGGGTAGGGGGTGGCTACTTGGGCTCAAGCCCCAGATATTTTCTGAAAAGCCCCAAATCTGAATTTTACTTTTAAGGAGGGAAAAAAACCTCTTGGAAGTAACAAGCAGTACCGAAGTCCAACAGAGAGGCAGCACCTGGTAAAGTAGCCAGCATACAGCCTGCCTGAGCCTCCCCTGAAGAAGAAGCGCTTCAGCAGGCTGCATACAGCGCCTGCCTGAGCCGCTCGCATGGGAATACTGATGTAAGAAATGGATATCTGGAAGTTTTTTCAAAAAAAAAAAAGAACCTCGACAGAATGGCAAGACCAGCTGTGATGAAATGTGTGATGATTCAGGTTTCTGAATCTTATTTGAAAAGTGTTCAACGTTATTCTGCTGGTTTGCTAAATTTTAGCCACTATCAGTAAAGTTATGGTACAAAGAAAGTGAATGATAGCAAAATAATGTTGCGTACGTGGTGACATGGGAAGAATCCAAACAAGCTTGGATTATAATCATGAAAATAAAGTGAATAACAGAGAGGCTGATGCTCTCTGGATGACCGAGGCCCGTTTACAAGACAACGAAAACATACGAAAATGGAGAGTTTTCATTGTATTTTCGCCTCCTGTTTACACAAGAATGGTGCCTGGAGTGCCTGAATCTGCAAAATTTTGAACCCAGGGTCCAGAGTGAAGCGTTTTGAAATCGTTTTCGTATCCGTCTCCATGTAAACAGGATTCAGTGTTTAAAAAAATATTCAATAAATAAAAATATCCAGACAGATTTGTCGTCCAGACAAAAAACTCCTGCGTCTTTGTGCGTCAACTCACCATTGTTGTTTGTGAAAAGTTTGTCTTCACCGGAAAGCATGGGCGTGTTGTGACACCGCTGTGTCATTACAAACCTACATCGCCATCTACTAGACTGGCATGCACGCTACAGCGTTTTCAGTCATTGTCGCATCTCCGTGTGAACGTGGAGGCTTTTGAAAATGCAAAGGAGAAACCTGTCCGTTTCTGGTGACAACGTTGTCGTGTAAAATATATATATATATATATATATATATATATATATATATATATATATATATATATATATATATATATATATATATATATGTATATGTATATATATATATATGTATATATATGTATATATATATATATATATATATATGTATGTATATATATATATATATATATATATATATATATATATATATATATATATATATATATATATGTATATGTATGTGTGTGTGTATATATATATATATATATATATATATATATATATATATATATATATATATATATATATATATATATATATATATATATATACACAAAGTCCTCAAATTTATATGACTCCAGGTCTTCTTCAATCCTAAATCCGCTAATCCTAAATCCAACTCTATCTAATTGCGATTCTTAACGTCTGACAAAATGCTAAGTGTTTCATCTTTACATTGCAATGTATGGCAATTTTTAGTCCTTTATTGTCTGCATTTATATCCAAAAGAAAAAAATTATAGAATTCTATAAAACTGAATAAGAAACATATATCAGTACATTCATCGGGTCACTTCAGTTTCATTAAAAACAGGAGTAAAACTCACAGACTGATGTCCACATGTAGCCAGTAAATGCAACATTAGTTGTATTTTTCCTTGTATTCAATTTCCTACTTTCTTTTTATTTTAATTTATTTTCATTTCTTCGTTTCTGTTTGAAGCAAATTGTGCTACAAAACTTGGTATGAAAAGTGCTATACAAATAAAGTCTGATTGATTGATATTAAAAGCATGTGCCTGACTGATAAACTGGTACATAAAACCTTCACGCAAAGAAAGGCAGACAGGGAGAATATGATTTTTTTTGACATTGTGTAAACAGTGTGTATAAACACCACTGTGATTAAAATGTACATTTTTTTGCAGAAGGGTTAAGACGAGATAATTGTAAAGTGTTAACAACTTTGTGTATCAAATTTATAATTCAATAACTGGCCCAGAAGCCCTTTCAGAATAAAAACACTGTGAGAAAACATGGTCAATCTAATTATTGAATAAATCAGAGTGGGCTTTTACTTTGAAAATCACCGCAGAAGTCTTACTGCCTGATGTTAAAGCCCTGAATGAACTGACAGGCAGAGAGCATACCTGCAATCAGTGAGCCCCAACACCTACAGATAGAAACCCTCAGTGTCTGTCTTAGCACACACACTCATTATTTACCCTTACAGTTAACCATGTCTTGTCCATGACTTGAACATTGAACTGTTTTATCCACCATCCATCAAAAACTGAGCATTTATTCAGCATGCTCAGGCTGAATTCTGCAGAGTGGATGAGGATCGCTGTGGGAGGAGGGAGGGGAGCACGTCTGATATGTCAGAACCAGCTTGGCATGCAGCACTGCGGTGGTGCACGAATAAGTCACATGGATTTTTTTAAAAATCCACAGCCAGTTAATGCAAAGTCATACTTCCACAAATGTCTCCTACCAAAATGCTGACTTTTATTTTTTCAGGCCTTGGTCAATTTTTTTGAAAGCTTTTGTGTCTGGTAAGCCCACGTTTGACTGATGAGAACACTTGTTGTTAGCAGCTACATCATGGGCAGTCAAAACATTTAACATGGCAACCCCCTTTGCAATGTGTGTTTATGTCACAGAAGGCTTTTTAATTTGTCAAAGTTCTCTGAAATAACAAGGATAATGAATTCAAATTTTAGTTCAATGGTGAAACACAGCAAGTTCCCCTCTCCTTTACACAATAAGTTGTGCCCGTTTATATTTTGGTTTATTAAAATTAGCACTGGGTCATGGCAACTTTTTTGTTGAGTCTACTTTGACCTCTACGGCATAATATTTTTTAGAATGTACACGAACATACTGCAAATATGCAAGTCTGGACTGATTAATATCACTTTTAATGTGAATAGAAAGGCACATCAAAAATTGCCTCAGAATTATTTTCAGCTTCTTTATTCATGTAATTTATTTGTGTATATCCCTTTACTGTTAATTCTGCTAAGGGATCCAACTTTAATTGCATAGTTTACTATCCCTAATGCAGACATGCTACAAACATGACAACATTAAAGTGTTGTTTTAGCAACATGCTACTTCATACTTTTGCCCAGGGATACTATTGCCAGGTTAATTTAACAACCGCTTTTTACATTTTAAGGCCTGAATTCTTAAAAGATTCTGGAGTTGCAATGATCTTGCAGCTGTCTAGTTTTAAATTCCTCATATACTTCATGACTCTCTTAAGCTGCTGTGTGGACTGTATTATCATCTCTGTGACAAAATCTCACACCACAACCATAAATTACTCTGCTCAGTTCAAATCTTTATCACTGAGGTATTTTCAAGTCTGTGTGTTACAAGAACAAGGGTTCCCATCAAAATCTGAGAAATTTAAAGACCTCAAAGATGTGACTCTGAATCTTACTCTTTATCTATCCATACACCTTTAAAATCATTGCTGTAAACCAAGAGAACAGAAACATTTATTTCTAAGAAGAGAATCTTTAAGGAGAATTTATGAGAAAAAAAATGTTTCCATAAAAATAATGTGTATCAGACTAGTTTAACAGGCAGTTCTTCTCTGAATCTTTCTCTTCCCTCTGTTGCTATCAACTGGACACTTTTCAGCATGAAATACAGCTTTGGTCTATGTTTGGCCCCACTGAGATAAAATGAAGCTGAAATTTGCTTCTCCTTTGACTCCTCTAAGTGAACACCAGGCTCGGGTTAAGTTGACTAAAGGCACCATGTCCAGGGCTTTGTAAGGTCTGTTTGGTTTCCCCACATCTTGTTTTCTTGTGGCTCCTCAGTGCTCTAAGTCCTTTTCAGGGAGTTTATGAGGGCCCGCCTCGCAGAGAGAAAGCTTTGGCTGTGTTTGCTTTTGGGAATAGTCTCCTGACAGGGCGCTAAAGGAGCATGTCAGAGCACGGGTCCCAAAGTGTTTGGGCAAAGAGAGCCGCTACCTCTTGCCACTGAGGAATCCGCCCTTCTTCGGTAATCTGTCACACCTCCTTCCAAATAAAATGGCTCAGAGATTTTCACACAAGTCTGTCAGGGTTAATATTTACCCCTGCCCTTTGGTCAGAGAGTTGGACAGGGGGAGAAAAGGAGTGTGAGAGTTTAGTTTGTAGAGTGAGGAGTCATCTGGGTGCCTTTACAACAAGACCTGACAAGGTGATAAAATACTGACAGACACTTTATATCCAACCTTTTTTCTGAAATGGTGCCTATGACAGATATGACAGATACTTTGTTTACAAGTAAACGATCAGTCTTTGAGAATTATTAAAAAAGGAAAATGAGAAAAAGGTAAACACTTTATTCTGTAAAAACTGAATTTCATTCTTTTATGCTTAGAAATCGGATGATAAATTAGTCCGACTTTGGGCTGCACATATGTTTAGTGTTTAAGATATTTCTGTTTTTTGTTAACAAAATATAGATTAAACATTTTTTATGTCAATATAGTTTATTTTAATGTTTCTTTGAAACAAAAATGAGACAGTATGTCTGATACTCAGACAAAGAGCTGTATAAAACTAAGAGCTACTTACTGTCACTTGCTCTTTGACCAAATGAAAACTTTTTACAATGTTGGGTCTTAAGGCTCTGTTAACGTGACGTTTTTGACCAAAGACGGTAAACTTTTGTTGTGTTTTGGCTGTTGTGACACAACAGCAGCGTTCTGGATGTCTGAAAAAGGAGTGATCCAAAAACAGGCTCCAGAGTGCAAAGATTTTAAAGGAGCACCATTTCTGTTCCCATTTATTCAAGCCAAATAGGTTGTTTTGAAAACAAGGATCTCTCGATCATGTCTACTATGGTCTCAGACAGTAGCTATGTGAAAGTACTCTTTCAGCGCATCCACATCACACTTTCAGTATATGGACTACAAATGCTATGGCAGAGCTATGAACCCCATTTGTATGGCTCACTCTCAAAATCATCTTCAACAAAATGTGGGTTTACCTAAAAGTCACTTTGGTCAACAATCCCCCTTTATTGTTTGTCCACATAAGCATGTGTGTGTTATTGGCTGAATATTTACCACTCTGAAAGGAGAAGGATTGTGTATGTGTTGTGTTATGACAAAAGTCAAAATGCCAACTACTGGTCTGGCATAGTGACTCCATGCGCACGACTGCTGTCATTAAAATGTTGTCGTCTAAGGAATTTTTGATAACAAGGGCAAAGAAACAGTCCCAAAGAGGAGTTAGCATTTTATCTATTTTAATTTAATTTCAGGAGCATTTTAAAATGTCCTTTCGTTAAATAAATGAGTAATTCATTTTTTAATCATTTTTCATGTCATACATAGTTACTTGTGCAGCTGGCTGTTAATAAAAGTCCCTGGTGGACTGTATTTAAAGAGCACATATTATGCATTTTGAGTTTCATATGTCCCTTAGTGTGTTTCACATGTGATGTGTATGTATGTTTGGATACAGAGCATTGCTGCCTTTGGTCAAACAGATGTTTTTTCAAAAAGAACCTCAGACTTCACCTTGACTGTGAATTCATGCACAAAAAGTTTTCTTTTTTTTATGAAATGTAAGCTAAGGAGGACAGAAATCTTGTTCAGGTGGCAATCTTCACAATAAAATGCTGCTGGAAAAAGTGAAATGAGCTCTTGCTTGATAAATTATGGAAGGTGTCATATTTTCACCAGATTATTTGTACATGATCAACTAACTGCAGCCCCACAAACAGACCCCTCTATATGTATTAAGACATCCATTCAAAACCATTGTCCTGTTCACATTAATAATGAACATTTTTCACATAGATGAGAAAGAAAACCTTCTGTCAGTTTCTGTATTTCTGTGTATGTCTGATGTTGCTCCACGAACACGTGTGGTGTTGGGTGAATCGGGGGAGTCTCTGTTGGAGCAAGTGAGGCTGAGGGGGAGGAGGCGGGGAGGACTTAGAGTGGCCTGTCGGAGGGCTAATTCCTTTGCTGGCGTTGAAGCTCCTCAGCTCCGCCACGGCTCAGATATTCAGATTTGGGCTGGGCTGCCATGTGGGCTCGTAGATACTCTGCAGCCGGCTCCTCCCCCCGCGCTATTCAGGGCCCGTGAGGAGCCTCGGGATGGCGTTAAAAAAGGAGATTAAGTTTCCTCCAGAGAGCAAAGCTCCTTAAGGGGGTATCTGTGTGCCTCTCAGCCGCCTGGTCAGTCAGGGATGCATGAGGGGGGCCTTGCTGTGAACTCCACTGAGACAGCAGGGGGTGGGGGACACATAAGAGGTAAGGGTGACGATGGCAGGGAGGTTGACCTGACTCCTACCACATAACTGGCACCACCCTAACCTTGGTTCCCAGCTCAGATGTCAATATAAGACAGATTCACTGCTTTATGTGGCCCCAGGAAGAGATGAGGGAAATGGATGGTACAACCTGAGCGGATTTTGCTTTTGTTTGTCCATGTTACACTAACATATAATGCCATTTTATAGTATGTCCCAGGGTGTTAGTGAGCATGACCGTGCATATGTGCTTTAGAGTGTGCGGTGGAGATACTGTGTGTTTGCACACAAGGCAAGACACATTGACAGGGCTGTGCAGCAGATCCAATGGATGACTGTTGAAAACAAGAAAGTGGAAAAAGTGATGCACAAACATGCAACATCTATTTCTCTGTAATCTTTAAAACGGACTGTACAGGCAAGAGAAGATGGACATAAAAATATAGACTTTAGAAACTAACTTTTGTAGCAGAATTTGACTTTTGTGGTGGATCTGACACAAAGGATGTGAAATGTTTTTTGAATTAACAATCAGTCAAACATTAAAATAAACTCTTGATAAGCAGTATATTTGCCTCTGTTAGGTAAATATCACCAGAGATCGTAATTACAGTGGGTCAATTGACATCTGACACTAAACCATTGATTCTCAAGTCTCAGAAGTAATTTGTGAAAAATTAAAGAGAAATCCTCAGCAGAAATCTTAGCATATCATGGTCACAAGCAAGGCATGACCATGCTGCCCATGCCAACGCCCTTGCCAACCCAAAAACCCAAAACCTGACTAGTTTGTTCTTGAGTTGGAGTGGGCAATCGCCAAAAAATGATGAAAATCTTATAAAGCGTTTAAGATATTATGCTCACAAGAACACAGAGAACATGATGCCCATTAACATTTGACCCATGACCTCCAAAATCTAATCAGTTCAACTTGAGGTTTAATGAGACAAATGTGCAAATTTTGCCAAAAATCCTCATAAGCCCTAATTGACAACACATTTTCAGTTTACACCATGTTTTAACTGAATGTGACACAAGCAACAGCCACAAAATCAGGTCAATTACATGGAATCATGCGTGTCCTACCTGCAGAGAGACAGAGAGGCAGCACAGAGCTGCATGACACTGGGAAATGTTTTTAATTCAATGCCCTGTTTTCATTTTTCTCTCCATTGCTCACATTGACACAAGCAAGTAGTGAGAAAAGAGAAATTTTGAAGAGATGCTGGAGTGATTTTCTTGATTTCTTTGCTCACTCAGCAGAGCTTGTAATCTGTTTAAGACAATGGAGATGGCAGAGCAGTCACCTCTTTCAGAAAGTGATGATTTACTTTCACTTTCAACACTGAGGGAAAAACTTTGTTTGATTCACAGAGCTATGTATTGACGAGCCTTTGAGTAAACCACTCGTCAATACAAAGTACACACCCATTTCTCTTTCTGCACAGTTAAAGCACTTGATGTACTGTTTACATGGGATACTATATGGAATCAAATTACATTTTTAGTGGATCCATTATGGACTAATATGACACACCAGATAGACCAATATATTTCACAAGTCCATCTGGGAAAGAGCCCCATGGAAAGTGTTTGGGAATCGTCTGTCAATAGCATTAAATACAGGCCAATCAGATGTTGTCGAAGGCGAGCACTACTACTAAAGTGTAAAGGACAAAACGTGAGCCGCTTCATAAAACAAACTGACAGCAAAACATGCTGGAAGTGCAGCTAAAATATCGTCTATAAGAATTTTCTAGTGTTGTTGTTTGTTTTTCATTTAAAGAATAAATGTGGTCCTGATTTGATAAAACTGCTACTGAAGTTGTTAGCATCTATGCTAATCTCTGTACAAGCAGTTACGCTAGTAGCCTCCACCTCTTCCTGCTCTAAAGGATGCTGATTGGGCTGTCCACGTTAGGCTGCTCACAGCCGTTATAGATTGGATCTCGGAACGATGAACCTGACTGATTACAGACATTAAATCAGGCTGATCAATTTGCACTGCAAAGTTAAGTATGGACAGTAGGCACGCAATGCTAAGTTAAGTATGGACAGTTCTGACGTTCACGTTCACTCAGTGAAATAATCTTCAAATTTTCTTCAAATAACTCCCATTAACTTAGAAGATTTCAGTTCTTGAAATATACATCCCTATCTGATAGATATGAGATGTAAAAGGCAATCAAAAAGTGTCATTCACTGCCCCAAAAGCTTCTACTCTAGTTTTGATATAAGATCTTTACCTGACCATTCAAAAGGCAGGCTATAATACATCTCTTACGTCTATGAGGAGAATGGAGTTCAAATCTACCCTTCAAAAGCTTTTGATTCATCTCTTCAATTCAAAAAAGGGTTGGAGCACTAGAAGCAGAAGGAAGTAAAAAAAAAACCTTACACATTCCTTTATTTGATCAGCAATACTGATGACAGGGTTGAATGAGAGGCAGAAAAAAATCTAATGACTTCCTCAGCTTTGTTGCAGAGCTGAAAAAGCCTTATCTGCTCTATTCAGCAGCAGCCTCTCCTGGGAAGCGAGGATCACCACGCCAAGGGACTGTCAGGTCCTGCCAATAGCCGTAATGGGCCCTAATTCCACATTAATGCAGTCTAAATGAAGTGTCACAAGAAGATTGATCTGTCGGGGGGGCATTGCCTTGATGGAGGCTGTTCTACTGAGTGGGCATCTGAGTGGACACCTGGTTTCCCTCTAAAACACCCTCAGGGGCCTCATGAGAAGCCCGCAGAGCAACCTGTCACTGTCTGCATACAAGCATCTGAGCGCACATTTAAAAAGTCTTAAATATGCTTAAAAATGTGAGTGAGTCAATATGTGAGGCTAATTTTCTGTGATTTGTGTGAATAAATGCCAGCAGGTGGAGGGATGGAGCTGTACTGTCTCTAATATTTTGAAGATTGTCTAATATTTTCTCGGCTCCTTCTGATGAAGGTACATTTTTCGTCGTGTTCTGTTGTCTGACAGGTGCATAGACCGGATAATGCTGCCAGCAGGAGACATTGCGGGGGGCTTAAATACAACCAGTCCTCCTACTGTACATATCTAAAACCCCATTTTACTCCTTTCCATTAGTAATTCTTGTCCACAGAAATGGATTTTTACTCACTGTCAAGTTTAAACTGCTGCTGCTCCTGTATAGAGAGTATTAGGCTAATCATGCAGCAATTTGGTTTTTTATGCTTCTCAAAAATAAACTGAGATGGGCAGACACTTCTCACATGATCTTTTATTAACATTAAAGAGTGAAGTCAGCCCAGATGATTTGGCATGTTTTCATTAAATGAATCTTGTAGATTTTGTCATAAGATTGTGTGACTGTTGAACTCTTGTTTCTAATCTGTAGTAAATCAAATGAAAATGTGTGCTAATGATGAAACATTTTCAACATATTAAAAGGTTTTTATTTATATATTTTCACATTGTATTCCAGTACAAAGCCACAATGTTTAATTTTGTCAAAAATAATTCAAATAGGGACACCAGTGGATCAGTTTGAAGAGATGATGAATCATCATCGAGGTCGAGGGTTCGAGCCCAGCTCCGGCTGTCATATGTCAATGTGTCCTTAGGCAGATCACTAAACCCCTAACTGTGAGAGTGGTGTGTAAAAGGACACAAGAGCATGTTGGGTGCAAATGGGTTGGTGTGATCCGCAGTGTAAAGGTGTTTTGAGTCAGACTAGAAAAGCGCTGATCAAGTTCTAGTCCATTCATCATAACAAAATATGATTAATATAATAATTTCATTTCAAGTTAAGTTGCATTAAGACTGTATAATGACAAGTAGTATTTTAAACTCTGGTTGACATATTTTTATGTCTTAATGCCTGCAGCCAGAGGCATTATGTTTTCCAGTTTTCATCCACCTGTAGTAAATTCTGTCAAGTTTTGTGAGTATAATCTAAAAAATGCTTTGAAGGAATTAGTTCAAGTTTTCACTTAGACACAAGGATGAACTGCTTAGATTTCAGAGGTCATAAGTAAAAGGTCAGGGTCATACAGAGTCATACTCATCCTGTGTTTGTGAACACAATTTCTCAACAACACTAAAGGGATGTAAAGGCATTTTGCCTTCTAACTCCACGCATGTTTAACTCCTTTATTGTCAATGTAAAGGATGAAATCCTTCCACAGAATTTAAGTTTTTGGTTACAGTAGTGTCTCACTGACCACTGCTGCCACATTTTGTCACTATTTTCTGACACTGGTCTCAACAAAGATAGCTGAGAAAGGGTGATGACAGATCCATCTTGCCAAGGTCCAATCTACAACAGTTGTGAGGAGCCAAAGTGAGACAGCTCGATCAGCATCCTTTAGATCAAGAAGAGGTGGGAGCTACATGCAAGACAACAGAAAGAAGTGACTGCTCATACAGAGATTAGCATAGAGCTAACAGCAGTTTGATCAGCTCTGGACTGCATTTCTTTATTAGATAAAAAATAAACAACAACACTACAATTTTCTCTGTAGAGAGGATATTTTAGCTCCACTTCTAACATTTTTTGCTGACATAATGCTCTATGAAGTGGCTTGCATGCTGTTCTTCACACCACGGCAATAGTGACTGCGTACTACATTATCTGATTGGCCTGTATTGAATATGACTGATGGAACGATCATCCTTGCAGGATAGGCTGTTGAAAGGTTCTGCCCATTCCCAGACACTTTGTATGGGGCACTTTCCCAGAGGGATTCATGAAATCTATTGAACAGTCCATCTGATATGCCAGGTTCGGAAAAAAACATGAAATGACATAACCAAGCAACTAATGGACTATAAGATAACTTATAGTCCTTTAGCAAGACAACTTGCATCACTGAATTTTGTTGACTACAGCGACTAGTTGTTGCATCCCATGTCACACCTACACCCTGTTGCTTTTTTCCCCATTTAGATTTGTGTTTATACGAGATAAAACAAACCAAGACAGATAAGGAACACCCACTTTGTTTGGATCCACTTTTACAAAAGATCCAGATGTGAAAGCGCCCTTAAACTCTACTGACAATTAAGAAAGTAGAATGTATCATTTACACTGCAGTTTTGTTAGGCCTTATGGTATGCAGCTTGAGACCCATTAACACAGGATGCCTTTTTTTGGTCTTTAATAAAATGAAAAAAAGAAAAAGAAAACACATGGGGTATTGGTGCTTCCAAAGAACAGATTAAAACACTAATGGTTTTCTGTCAAATGTGGGAGACTCAAAATTTGACCTGCTGATTAAAATTGCGCCTCTATTTCCTGCACATCAAAAAGTCTGATTGACATGTTGCAAATGATATTTGATGTACTTATAGCTGCAGAGAAGCATAGAAATGAGCGTGACAGTGTGTGAGTACACAAGCAAACATATACATACTTTCTGTGTGCACCTCCTACACGAGGAGCAGCAGGACTCGGGATGAGCTTCCCAGGTGACCCAGGAGACTGCAGCAAGTGTGTCAGTGTCACTTTGATTAACTCTAATACCGGGCTTTTGGCACATGTGGTCAGGTTAATGAAACTCAGTGAGACGGCACTTTCTCCTGGTCCCCTCCCTGCCTTGAAGCTGCAGGTGATGGGATGAGGTTCAGCGAGTTGCCCCCCCCCCCACCGACGGGACGGTCTGATACCCTCCTAAAGTAGAAAAGCTCCTGAGATGTATTACTCTTCGGCCTTGAGACTTCTTTATCAAAATCTGCTGGCTATTGTTAAGTTAATTATCTCTCCATTGATGATGCAATAAGTTAGGTTCTGAAAGATATGTGGTGGACAGTTAAAGATCAAATTTACTTTGTACTAGTGAGTACATTACCCGAGTACTTTTTTGTCAGGAAACTTTTACTTTAATACATTTAAAAGACAAGTACTAGACCTTTGACTACACTAAATTTCTTTAAAGCTAGAAGTAAAAAGCTCATTATTCAATTGATGAATTAATTTTCTCCATGCCAAATTTGATAATAAGCTAAAATGTCATGACCATTCAAGGTAAATTCATCGTAAGATATCTGAGTGTAAAAAATGGTCTGGTATATATAAATGGGGATTTATAGAAGGGGTCAGAAGAAGAAGAAAAACAAGACATTATTCCTTAATGGGAAATTCAATTCTTTGCACTCTGTTGTTGAGACGTGCTACAAAAAAAGGCTGAAATACACATGCACAAGCTAGCGAGAGGATCATGTCAGAGTGATGCCCTCCTGAAGAAGAATCAGTGCCTTGCTCGAAGGCACTTCAGTAGTGCCCAGCGAGTTAGCTGGCACCTTTCGAGCTACCAAACCAACATCAATACAGGCTTTATTCAGGGCTCGGACTGGAACCTTGAACCACCCTCTAGTCCCTAACCCAAGTCCTCATGGACTGAGCTACTACTGCCCATTAAGTAATGATGAGGTAAGACAATAAGGTACACTGGTACATTTTGCCAGTATTGCAGCTAATAAAATGGATATTTACGACCACTTTGTACTGCAAGGGTACCTACAACGGCGTATTAGGGCCACTTAAAGAAATTTTAAAAAATACATTTTCGAGAAAGAAAACTCAAATTTTCGAGTTTACAAAGTCGAAATTTTCAAGTTTATAAAGCCGCAAATTTACGACCTTATTAACTCATATTTCGAGTTTGATTTTTCACAGATTTAAACTTGAGTAAAGTTAGAAAGATATTCACAGATTTGGACTTTGCGGGTCAATTACTCATCAATAATACAACGTTGTTACAAACCCGACCCCACTGTCATCAAGACTGTGAGCTACAACCTCGTTTTCCTCCAAACGAGCCGTCCTCCAGTCTATTTGCAAAGGCTTGAGGAACAAGATGTTTTAGGCAGCTGGAGAGGGGGGAAGTCCTGACTCCGCAGACCTTTTGTCTTGTTCTTAGAGGTGCTCTATCAACCCAAGGAAGCATGTTAAACACACTAATGAAAGTTAATTAAAGCACAGTTTTGTAAAGCACACATAACAATTGATTGTTAGATCCCTTTAGAAAAGGTATAATTCCAACTAAATAAGGGAATCACAATAAATATTTCGAAGAGAAGTTTTTTTAACTCCCAGAAAATTGTACACAGTCTTAAACCTCTGCCATCATCTCTGTTCCCCATTTCAATTTTGATTGAAACAAATTCTTTTTAGTGACCAGTATTCAGATTGCTGGTCGGCTTTGTTCCAAGATTTTGTCCATTAATGTAAAGATTTTCTGAAATGTCAAAGGAGGTTTTGAATGGGGAAATTTACCTTCTGATCAATATCTGTCACTAACAGGAACAGCAACTGTTGAGATTTAGTCCATATTTTTGAAAAAAAAATCTGTTTAATTTTTATGATGTACACCTGTATTTTTGACTGCACTCATGCATCCTTAAAATCTGTGAGGAGTATGTCAATTACCTAAGCAGTTCTAAAAACAACGCTCCAGTTTTTCACTCCCAAGTACTAATTCAACAAAGAAATTTAACTGTTATTGCAGTAATAAAGAAGTATCTGTGGAGTTATGTAATGAGGGTGTGATTTGTTCAACACCAAAAACTCCAAGCTTATAGCTTTGGATATGATCCTGTAAAAGTGACACTGCCGAATCAATGTCTTCACCGACATATGACACTAAACATAATGATATCTAAAATAATAATCACTGAACACCTGTATTTTGGTGTTTCTCAGAATGGGATAGCCTTTAAACCCTAAGAAAAAGATCCAACTAAAAAAAGCTTCTTTAAAACATGACACTTTTAGTCATGGTTTTTCAATGCTTGCCAAGGTTATCATGGCACCGACTCCAAACCCCTCAAAGTGTTCCACTTTGCTCTCTCTTTCTTCGCTGACACAGAAGTAGGGCACACCAGAGAATGAGCAACACAATTGGGAGGCATCCTGTCGCTTTAAGAGGGGGACCCATCTAATCTCCCCTATCCACTCAGACCCTGGATTTATAAATTTCCTGCAATCTCGACACTCAAAGCCGTCTTGATTTTGAGAGTGTATGTGTCTGCTTGTGAGAAAGGAAGTGTAGGACTGGCAAGAGGTACTACTGGGGAGGGGGGATGTTGTGGTTTGTTTGTGCTGTCCTTTAGGAAAAGAGCTTACGGGTTCAGCAGAAGAAACGCGGGGAGCTAATGTGAAGATTTAGGACTTTCTCCGAGGCTTGGCCTCGTCTAAGCTCTGTTTGCTTGAGCCGTTTGTGGGGTCCTGCTCACACTAAACCCAGATTAATATTCCCCCATATCCAACCAGCCCAGACACCGTCTCCCGGCCTCGCTGTCCTCCACCCCCCCTCTCTTTTTCCTGCCTTTTCTGGCCGTGATCGTCTCCCTTCCCTAATCCAAGTCCGCTGCCTCTCATCTTGCTCTTTATCTCGTCTAAGTAAGCACCTTTCTCATGGATGCTTTCCATGAGGGAAGCAGCAGGAGGAGCATAAATATGTTTTCCCCAAGCCCTCCTCATTGCTCGCTGACCTCTGTGAGGTGTTATTATCAGAGTGACGGCTAAGCCCTCAGATTGCTTTTAGCCAGGTTCACCAAGGGGAGAGGGAGGATGGTGTTAATACCTCTGTATTGGTTTACATGCCACACAATGGAGCATACTTATTTTATTAGGCAAACATTTCAACCATGTACAAAATTAAATATCCAAACATTTAAGATCAGCTATTTGCACTTCCAAATTACCAATGGAAATCCTAGATAAATAGGCTGCTCAGTAAATTTACTTCAGTTTTATTCGTACTTTGTGAATCTTATCATGATTCTTTTTATGAGAACAACATAAATGATTACATGTGCTTAAAAAGGAGAAACAATTTAGCAAGTAAGGAGTACAATAAGGTACAAATTGGAGACCACCAATTAGAGCCACAGTACTTTAGAAATGAAACTAAAATTAACACCATGTAGACAGGTTGTACAGGAAGCTACAGAGCTCCCTCATACTTAGGGTAAATAAGCTCTACACATGGTCATCTCACAGACTTTTCCAGAGTTGAATAAGGTGATATGCAATTTATTCATCTCTGATAAAGTCATATACAAAAAAAATGTGCAGTCCATGGTTACACCAATGAACTCTGACATGATTACTGATCAAATCATGACAAATTGATCACAAAATAATTAAAATACCCTAACAGGTACCACATCATAATCATATGATAGTTTTAGCATTAACTTCTACTCTCATTTAAGAACAACATAAAACAGCTATTTACTGCTGTATAACAATAATAGTGATAAAAATAATGTTCTTGGACAACTTATCTTGGCATTAAACTTTTTTTGGGGGGGAGGAGTTCACTTTTCAGATCTAGGTGCTGTTCTATCAAGCAGCTGGGTTTACTTCATTACAGTCTGGTAAGGTTTGGTTGTGTGTGTCCAACTGGGTTGTCAGGATTGGCAAAACCACACACGACTACCAAATCAAGGTGACAACCCCAAAATTCAAGACATTAACTGGCTACTTCCCCTGTAACGGGTGAAACTGTAGTACAAATCAACTATTTAGGTCATTTTTAGCAGGCTAGTAGCAATTTCTCCATATTTTAATTGAACAGATTATTATTTGTTAACATTTTAAAGAGCCCATACTATGCTTTTTCAAGTTTTACATGGTCTTTAGTGTGTTTTACAAGTCTCCTCAGCATGATTGAGTATTTCTACGCACAAGACAAAAAGTCCATGGCATCAGGACTTTGCCCACTCCTCCTCTGAATGGCACTGGTAGCTACCTGAAATAGCTCGTTCCCTTGGCCTCACCAAATACACCTACCAGTGTGATGTCCTACTACTGTTTTGTTGGACGGGTCAATCAATGGGAGCAGTCTGGGACCTAGGGACTAGCAGGTCATCACAATCTAAGTATGAGTCAAATTCAAGGCAAAAATGAACTCTTCAAAATTGTAGAAAAGTTTATCAATACCTCTTCAGTGCTTATGTAACACAAACATTGTTGAAATATCCAAATTGTTATGTGCAGTACTTTTGTCCTTTGTGTTATTCAGCACTCCAGGCACGTTATAATTTATTGTGTATAATTCCCATGGTCCCCCAACTCCCGGCCCATTATAGTTTGGACTGTATGTCGTTCAGGTTGTCTACAGTATGTTGCTTGTCTTTTAATATGCTCTGTAGGTTTTATTTTATTATCAATGTTTGTTTTTGTTTTAAGTGTTGACATCAACCTGCCTATGGGGCTGTGGATGGAAATTAGCCACTTGGCTATAAATCCATGTTGTAAATGTCCATTAATGCATATTGTCCCATTTAAAAAAAAAAAAAATCTCAAATATCCCATCTGTTATGTACAGTACTAATACTCTTGATTTCATTTCACTTTTCTGTGTTCTTTTTTTGTGTTCCCTCTTTGTCGGGCAATTCTGAAATGAAAATGAGTGATATGATATGTGGGATATAAACATGAATAAGACAGGAATCTTTTCTTGGATACTTTACAAATGAAGTGATCAGATTAACTGTTAATTTGTATTGATTTTATAGATAAAAGCACTATAAAGCAGAAAACCAAAATAAATATATTTACAGCAACCATCCATTAGTAACTGTTCTGCTTCTTGCTACATTGCTGGTTTCCCAGACTCCCTCACAAGACACACAGAGCCTCTCTTCCTCTTTCTCAGTCTTTTTTGTTGTTTTTCCTCCCTTCCTTGTTCCTTTTTCTCCTCCTGAACCAAGGCTGAGAGAAGAATAACAAATGCATTTTGAGCTGAAGAAAAAAGGGGATGAATTTGGCGTGCTGAACAGGCAGGCTAAACCCATTACCTAAGTGTTCTTTATCTTCCCATATGCTTTTGTTGTTTAATCAGCTTTGTATCTCTCCAAATCCTGGATTGAGATAACAAACAAATGGATGAGCTCAACATGCAGAGGAAGAAAGCCTTTTTGCTGGCACCTCTAATGCTGAAAGAACTGTCCTGATGCTGCACAGTGGTCAGAGCAGGAGACACAACTGGGTCAGATTTCTCGGGATTTTGGACCAGGTTGACCTCCAGTTCTCCCTCAAATGACCTCCCCTGTCTGCCCCCCTGTTGTAAAGGAATGGACAGAGAGAGCGAGTGAGACCAAGAGGGGGATGAGGGGGGGTAAAGCTTGTGCTCAAAGATTTGCAATCTCGAGCAACGATTCCTTTCTGCTTCCTCTACATAAGAAAAGAAGGATTCTAGATTATCTCAGGCACTCAGAGCCAAGAAGAGTTGAAGACTCGCTGAAGGCTGGGAGGACTTTGGAGCCGATGCAGATGTACAATAGCGACAATCTTTATCAGATTTACTCTCTCAAAAATATGGTTTAAGTCTGCTGCTGTTTGTACAGTGAGCTACACTGAAGCTGAGGGTGAAAGTATAACCAAAGCGGTGAACTTAGTTTCCTTCTCTGCATTTAGCCTGATGTCAGTCTGTAATTTATCTCGAGTGACCAAAGCTGTGTCTCTTTGTGCTCTGATAGTTAATGGATATTGCTTATGTCTAACAATCTTCTCTTACAATTTTAACAACTGGTGCCCTCAACTCAGTCAGCATTAGGGTTGCAAAGGGGTGGAAAATTTCCAGTAAATTTCCAGACACTTTCCATGGGAAGTTAAAAACGAGGAATTATAAAATATTCCAAACTGGAAACTTTCCATGGGAATTATGGGAATGTGTGGGAATTATTTAGGGATTTAGGGTAATTTAAATAAACAGTATCATATCCAAATGTAAATATAAACATTTTATGTTGACAGAGACAGACATCCATACAAAACAATATGATTTAAAGACATTACATTTCATCAGATGTATTTGTAAGTAAGAACTTTATCAGGTTATAAATATTTTGTTGAACAATCACTCCCAGCTTCACTTTATGTCCAAACATAGGATCACAGAACATAAGGATCAACTGTGCAGCTTCAGCTGTCCAGGATTCTAGACTCAAATGTGCATGTGATGGGGGACTGCACAGTGCATGTATGGGTCACAGCCTCAATACCACTGTGCCGTGTGAATGTGACTGAGAAACAGTACAGACATTATCAAGAATAATTGCATAAAATCTGGACAAGATTATATTAAAATTTACTTTCCCCAACTATATTTAAAATCCATCTGAATGGCCAACCTTCAGTTTTGTTAATTCCAGGTTCATCCTTTTCATTCCTGTTAATTCCATTTATTCCATAAATTCCTGTTAATACCCATGGCATGTTTCAAACTTTGAAAATTCTTTGAATTTTGCAACCCTAGTCAGCATGACTTCAAATTCAGCCTAAGCCCTTTGCAGCATGTCTTCCCCCACTCTATCACACCAGTTTCTGCTACTTTTAACCACTGCCACCTATCTACTAAAGGCACGAAAATGTTTGTATTTATATTAGGGCTGTAAAGAGATTTAAAAGAACGAATTATGGTTAATCTCCAACTTTTGATAGTAAACTCACGTTAATTGCATTTAATCTCACATTTAGAATATTTTTAAGTTTTTAGGTTTTGTTTAATGGTCCAGAGTATATTAACAAAGGACAGTTATACTTACCAGTTTATTGATACATTAAATAAGTTGAATTTCAACAAACGTATTCTGTTTATTTATTTATCCGCTCCTTTTAAAATTGTTGCTCCAGTGTAATCCTAAACACAATGGACAGCTTCAAAATCGTTACTCTTTCAAATATGCTACTTGATACTGCTGTTCATTCAAAGGTGTGCAAAAGTGCATTTCCAAAACAGCAAAGTAAAGTTTAATGATTCTCTTTTGATGTTACAGAAATTGACATTTTTCAGAGGCTCACCTTTAGTTTATTTCTGTGTTTAAGTAAACCAGAAATAGTTAGCCATTAGGGTATGAGATTTTGTTATGAAATTGGTTTGATTTTGTAATTTGTACTGGCTTTAGCAAAGGTAACTTTTTTTCTTGTCCAAATAAATCATCTTTTATTTTGAAGGGCAAAAAATAACTTCGATAGTTTGTAATGTAAGCTTAACTGCAGGGCAAAAAGAATCACACAGTGATTGACAATAGTGAACGAGAGCAGAAAAGGGTGAAATGGTTGATTTCACCAGCTTTCCACAGATTACATTTGACTCATTCACTGACCTTTGCGTTTTTTCATCTGAAAAAGGGAGTAAAAATGTCCTTATTTCACATCAGTGGCTGATCCATATGCTCTCTGAGTAGCTGCCTCATATTTGTTTGTAAATAAATGCTCCTTTGGGTGAGCCGTGTTTTCTGCTGGGTCAGTCAGCAGTATGAGAAACTCAGCAAACTGTGATAACATGTAAATAGGATGAAAAGCATCCTTACTTTTAATCAATCTATGAGCAACAGGCATTTTGGGTGCCTGCTGGATGAAATGTCCATTTGAGATGCAGTTAACTTTATAAGTACATACACAGCAAAATCTGCACTGACAAATTAACACAATCAGAGCTGATTTTAACACTTCTGAAGTGTCCATAAGGGTCCACAACCACCACACCAAGTGCTGTTTTCACTCTTTTTGGAGAGCTGGTGCTTAAACTCTCATTAAGTGTAATTGTTGACTATTTTCAGATTTTGACTTTAAAACATTGTAACATTAACAGTGTGATTAGTCTTGGGAGTGCACTCTCTCAGAGTTTATGTTTAAACTACTTGAGTGTTAACTATATGAACACTGCAAAGTGTAAACATTGCTGTATCTACTTTGGAATAATGGGGATATTTAGCAAGAATCAAGATGCCATGTTTGGTTAGAGCACAAATATTACAAACATAAAAAAACACATTTGCATTGCAGTTTTCATGACGTGGGCTTGTGGCATCTTTTGGTACTTGTCCAATAACGGGGGATGGGCCGGATGATTGACTCTACAAGTGTCACAGGTTAGAGTTCAGAGTGAAAAGTTCAGAGTTAAAGATCACACAGTGGATTTGATTTACTGAAGCATCAGTTTTATGATTGTTTTTGACCCGAATCCTTTTCAACTGTGAGTAAATTTTCAGGGATTTGACTCCATCTAGAGTAAAATCAACTCTGCACTCTGCACAAAACTCTTCTCAATTTGCTGTATAGGAAACAAGTGCTTTGGAAACCGATCCAACAACAATTAAGAGCAGCATCAAAAAATAAGCAGGGGAGGGAAAGTTTCAGCAAAACTAAACCACGCTGCCTGTTTGCCAAACGCTGATATACCCAATTATTTTCTGACTGGGGAAGTCTGAATCTTTGAGGATGGATGACGACAGGCAATTAATCTGGAAAATTCAGTTGCTTTGCAAGGTTCATGTATCTACTCAGAGTAAAATGACCCTGTGACGTGTCAACTAGTTATTTGTTTTTGTCTAGAATAAGACATTGGTTCCTTACAATTTTACCTGCAGTTTGTGTTATCACTGATTTAGTAAGTCTACAAACTTTATTTTGACGACCTCAAAGCTGACTAACTCCAAGGGGGGAACGGACCTCAGGAGGGGGACCAAGGGATAAAGACAAAACATTTGACTAAAATGATAATATATGACCACATAAAAACAATATGACTTTATATATTTTTATATTTGATGTTTTTTATCAACTGTTATTTACAAAACATGATCAACCTTTGAGGGCATTATGTGTTGCTCCATCAGATATCAGGCATCAAATCGAAGTTTTTGCGTTGTCAAGTATATTACACCTTCTGTCTATATTGACATCATGATTCTTCATTAACAACGCTAACTTTGACTGGTTTAGCTATTCTTTTTTTTAACCCATCTTCTGCAATGTACCTTTAGGTAAAGTCAACAATTCCCACAAAAATTACTCTAGTAAAAATGAAAAATGCAATTCTAAAAACATGTAGAAAGGATGCACAATATTCCATTTTTACTGATATTCATATGCAAATATGTCCAAACTCACTATCACAGATACCTTTACAGATATTTTTTGGATGAGTGTACACAGTCTCCACCTTACTGAAACTAACCTGGCTCTTATATGGTGACACTTTATTTGCATTAAGAACATATTTTAAACAAGACATACATTTGATCTTCTAATAAATGATACAGTTGATTTTTAATGTAAACATTCAGTGATGATATGATGACGCATTATAGTACATTCACACAGTCTGCTGATATTTCAACTAAAATAAGGTATACATGTATATGGCCAATATGTAGAGCTGATTTATCATCTGCAAGTATCAGCAGAAATTTAATATACACTTTTGGTGAAACTTTCTATGATGCCCCCTTTAAAATACATTATAAACAGAAGGTAAGCATGATTAGAATCCATCATAACTCGCTCATATGCTGTAAAATCCTAATTTTAGGCACTTGTGATAATGTATAATGCTTTATTATAATGTCAGCATTAAAACAGGCCTCATAAAAATACTTTTGGTTAGTTATATTGTGCAATTAAAAATATTCATAATGCTTTATAACAAACATCAGATACACTGTAAAATATTTTATAATGATTACTTAAGTTAGGTTTTCATATACTATACTGTATTTGCTGTTCACTGACAAAACCCAAGTTTACCAAGATTTTTTCTTGTAAGAGATTAACATAAATTAAAACACATTATATACTATTATGATGCATCATGTAGCAGTTATTATAAGTTATTATAAGTGGTCATTGCATGCTTTAAGTAAAGTGAAAAAAGCATAAGAGGCACCCCACTTCATGCAATTTCTTACATGAAGTGCCATAGATTATAATCTATTACAAGAAATAATAATCTCAATAAACTTTGAACTTGAACTTAAAAAGGCAACAAATATAAGAAATATGTTGTATTAAAGGTCCCATATTTTGCTCCTTTTCTGCAGTTTAATATGGATCCTTGATGTCCTCATGAAACGTTAGTAACATGCTTTGGTCCAAAAAGCCTATGAATCAAGCACAGCCGCAGTCTTTCCACACTCACGTAACCCATCTGTTCAGAACAGCTGGTTTTGAGGGGGGTCGCCTACATATGCTAATGTGCCAGAGCAGAGCAGCAGCCAACACAGTAACATACGAGGACTTAACGATAGTCCTGCAGCGTATCTCGAGCGAAGCGGAGCGCACTGCCGCTCCAGCAATGTGCTGCTTACAGTCCTGAACACACACAAACTGCAAATTCATGCCAGTTACCAGATAACAGTGAAGCTTGCTTTCCCCAAACATCACAGGCTAACACACCACATACTAACCTCGGTTTGGTCACTGCAGTGGGAGGAGGTTAGCACGCAGAAACGGAGGGGTAATGGGGTGGGCAAAGGACTGATTATATTCAGCCAACTCCTCTTGACTAATGTAAGAATACTCATACATTGAAGTTTATCTGTCAGACTTTCAACAAACAACGTGAACATTGACGAACATGTTGTGCAGTTACCTCTAGTTCACTTCACCTTACTGTTAGTATTAGCTCGTAGCAATGAGCAAAATAAATACTACATGGCATTAAAATACTCACATTTCCATCATCAGGTTTGGCGATGTATTGTTGATACTGAGCCTGGATTCAGGAAAAGTCTAGTTACCAGTCCTGTGTTGAACTGACCGAGGTTGAAGGAGCAGTTGGCTGTGAAGGGACTGGCACACACGTACAGGTTTTAGCCGACTGTAGCTGGCACATTCCCTTCAAAAATAAAATTAATCCACTGGGCACTTTGGTCCTCCAAGGCTGGTAGCCTATTAGTGAAAATATAAGTAGCTGTTTACAGCCAACAACTGAGCAGTGATAGGTTATGGGTCTAGACATGGTGTACGCCAATCTCTCGCTAACGGTGAAATCAACAATGGCAAGCACTTCGCTCAGAAATTTCTCAAGTCAGGGGGTGGGGCTACTCGGGTAGAAGTAGGCTTATGCAAATGAAAATGCTTGTTACGCCAAATACCACAGTATATAAACAGACTTAAGAGCTTGCCAAATACCATGAGTTGACATTTATGCTGCTATATACAGGTTTTTTTGTCTACTCTCAAATGTTGTGGGCTGGGAGGCAGGCAAAATACACCCTTTAAGGGCAGCATAGTGGTGCAGCAGGTAGTGCACATGCCTCACAGCAAGAAGGTTGCTGGTTGATCCTCGGGCTTTTCTATGTGGAGTTTGCATGTTCTCCCTGGGCATGCATGGGTTCTCTCTGGGAACTCAGGCTTCCTCCCACAGAAAAAAAACATGTTCATTAGGTTAACTGGAGAATCCAAATTGCCCTTGGGTATGGGTGTGAGCATGAATGGTAGTCTGTCACTCTATGTGGCCCTGCAATCCTCGGGTGACCGGTTCATTGGGTGAGAGTACCCCGCCTCTCACCCAATGTCAAGAATGTCTGGGATAGGCTCCAGCCCCCTGTGACCCCAAAAGGGATAAGCGGTATAGATCTGAAGATACTGATATAGCGACTAATAATATTGTGCATTCCTATACAAGGGCACGGATACAGTACACAGCTAAAGTAAGTTGCGTAACTAAGTTATTTTTGATCCTAAAACAATCAGATGTCAGCTTTTTCTATGACTGACACCTTAACTAATTTTCTACTGAAAAAAAAAACACAGAAAAAGCAAAACAAAACAATCCAAACCAGAGAGAGTGACAAACAGACAGGGTGCTGGTGACCTCAATGTGCATCTCACAGTTGAATTCCCTCAGGGGTAGAGGGGCTCATCACCCCTTCTTGTTCTCCCCCATCAGCTAAACACACACACACACACACCCCTCTGTAATACATGCCCCGACACTCACATCCACACACAGTCTAGGAATGCTTGGGGAAAATAGCCCTCATTTATTATTGCCACACTCCCTCGTCTCGTCCCTTTGGTTCAGCGGGTGCACCGCCAAAGCACGTCTTCTCTCACCAATGTCACACAATTACCTCTTAACTGCTCAAACAAATAGAGCGACCCAGAGAGTGACATCAAATCAAAACTGTCACAGGTGATTGAGTCTAGTCATCACACCAGCCCGCCCGCTACCTGTCAGGAGAGTGAGGAAATGAGAGGAAGAGGGAGAATATGATAGCAGCTTGATAATAGACCCCTAATAATGTATAAACACCCCCGCTCTCTTCTATTTTTTCGTTGCTCCTCTCATATTAAAGTTAGGCTGAGAGTGCACCATGCCCGCCTTTCTCAGCCTCTTCTCTCCCTCTCGGGACTCAGAATGGAGAGAAATGGTTGTGAATGGAGTAATGATATAGAAAATAATAGAGGGGAGATTGAAATTTCCATCCTCCCTGAACCATGCCAGCTCTGCTCCTGAAAAGACATTATAATGGTGTTAGATCACACGCATGAGAGTTTGAGGCCTGAGTGATGTTAGCTGTTGATGCTCTAGAATTAGACTGAAAACAAAAAAAAAAAACACTTAAAAAAGGAGAACTCCCTTCAGATTTGAGCACAGAGTGATAAGTCCCTGGACACCAGATCCTGGGAATCAGATTGAGTTTCTTTTGCATATTAAATCAACAACAGATCCTTCCAAAAACTGTCAGAGGACGCAGATGGATGACTGGTGCAACAGCATGGGAAAAAAAAAAAAAAGATCAGAGAAATTAAGAGTTTAGGCAAAGGGTTGAGCAAGAACGACCCAAGGGGACATTAGGGAGATGATGATGTTGTCAATGTCTGATGTAAATTGGAGAATGACACAGTCAACAGAAACGGCTGGCTGCTCGCCATGGCGGCACGCCAGGGCTGTGATACTGACAAATGAAATATTTCAAAGGACTTAATCAGAGGAAATGGGGTCTGGTCTGCTGGTGACATGACTACCACTCCAGCGCTCACAAAAAGAAAAGTGATTGCCTGCCTTAAAACCCCCACCGGGGTGCTGCCAGGCCCAACCCATACACAAACATCTGCTGGTCCAGGTTTGAACCCAGTCTGTGGCCTGTTTGCAGAGTGTCCTCTCCTACTCTCTCTCGGCCCCTTTCATAAGCATATCCACTGTCCCTCTCTCATGTCAATAAAGGTCTAAAATACCCATAAAATAATCTTTAAAAAAAACATCTCTATATTCCTCTGTTGGTCTGTCTATCTCTCTGCTGTCTATCTGAATATTAGTGCTCCCCTGTCTGCAGCTACCTCTGTCATGTCGGTAAAAGTAGGGGGGGTCATCATGAGCATGTCACACAATTAGATTCAATTAGAAATAGCCTGGTGATGGATGTGTCAATTTGGCAAATACACAGGTACAAAATACAGTGGCCTGTATCAATCTGTATAGCTTAATGTGTAGACCACACAAGAGGATCCATTCAATCACATAACAAAATTATTTAACTGAATCTTAGCAAAAGCACAGTTCTTACGTCAGCATAAACATACTCAATGCTTAGAGCAGAGTTTACAATTTTTGGACATTTTTGGCCATGTATACACAACAATAATCAACTAAAATCAAAATCCTTTTTATTTTCTGTTTAGAAATTTTAATGCATTCACATTGCCTCCAAAGTTTTGTCTGTTAGAGGTGGTAATGTGGTTCCACCTTGTCTTCTTTAGGTAAAAGGTTTAGCCAAAACCAGACCCTGGTGCTGTGTCTTAGACAATTTACAAAGGATGTCAATGTGTCAGTCTGTATGACTGTCCATCCATTCATTATCTATGCCGCTTGTCCTTTCGGGGTTGCGGGGAGCTGGAGCCTATTTCAGCTGACACTGGGTGGGAGGCAGGGTGCACCAGTTGCCAGCCGACCGCAAGATCTGTGGGGGAAAGCCTGAGTGCCCGGAGAAAACCCAGGCATGTACAGGAAGAACTTTCAAACTCCACACAGAAAGGCCCTGACCAACATGGGATTTGAACCAGCAACCTATGGGCTGTGAGGTACACGTATCACCTGCTGCATCACTGTGCTACTGCTGTATGATTGTGTCAAAGATAAATAAAACTTGGCCTAAAGATTGCGTAGGACAGTAAATACCAAAAAAGATGCTCATGCTTTGTTCATATAAAAAGAGAATATAATATGTTATTGAAAAGTTTTCTGTGTTCAAACGTCCCATTTCGAGCAACCAAAATAAAATAGCTGTGTACACTGATGGTTAAAATGCCACAAAAGACTGTTTAGGAGTCTGTTAACTTGGCATTTAAAAAGCTTGTCAGTCTGCTAAAATTTTGTATCAGGCATGACAAAAAAGCCTAAGCCGAGGCTCTTAAACCAGAGACTTGAACATAAAAAGTTTCAAATTAGATGGCACTAAAATAATCATCAGATGTTACAAATTACCCTGAAGAAAACATTGATGGGTGCATCCTGTTCTAAAAGAGAGTGTCCAAGACATGCAGAGATATTTTTCTCACTACAGCATTTCTGACTTCACTAAAGTTATAAGGGATTTCAGATAGATGAAAGTTCTTGTCAAATTTTGAGATTTTCCGAAATTAATTCAGTCAGTTGATATTTTGGCTAGTTCATGACTTTTTTTATGGGAGATTGCCAAAACACTTAAAGGAAAAACATTTTGTGATATGGTGTGTTTTTTTTTTATAGCACATGGATTTGAAGTTTCTTCTCAAGAATCCACTCAAAAACTGGATATTTCTATGCCTACAAGGCAGGGCTGTTTCAGCCCTGCTCAAAAAAGATGTGTGTACATGTACTTACATATCCTCATGAGCTGACTCTGACCACACTTTTTTTCAAGAAGTGTATTTTGCATAATATGTGACCTTTACCCACCATAACAATCTCTTATGGTATACTAAATATTTCAACAAAGCAAATTTCTCAGTTTCATGGTGGCACTGGAAGGAAAGTCGGCACATTACCAAAGTCACATGGAGTCATCCTCTGGGATGCATGACATCATGTGCAATTTCTAGTTATAATTTAAGGAAAGGTTTATGAGATTAATTTTTAAAAAAGCATGTATTCCAGGAGCTTTTCTTTTGGCACATTTCTAAATACTATGCCACATTTACTGTTGACATGTAGATTGCAATTAAAAATGCTTTCACACTGATAAACTCTCGCAATAACAGCATATGCATTACTCCAGTTGTAATCTAGTTACCACTAGAGCTGAATGATATTGGATAAAATTATATATTAATTCCTCCTGTGATATGTGCTGCAATGTTTAAAGGACAATTCTTTTAGAAGTCATATATGTCTTTTATGTATAACAACATCCAAACCGAATTTTCTTTAGTTAGGTTTTCGGTAAAGACTCATATTTACATTATTTTTTAAAATGATGCTAAAAAAAGACAAATAAAAGACTAAAAACATTTGAAAGTCTACTTGAAATAGTAATTTTTGGAAGTGTAACACCACTGTATCTGTAATGAATGTCAACTGTAGCATATACCTTTAACGTGCTGGTAACACGATGTCTCTGCATGCACTGTGGTCTCTGAGTAAGCTTACCGATGGCCATGTCAGATAAACCTTTATTGAACATAGTTAAGAAAATGAGAGGTCCAGTTTTGGTTCCTGCCAATCAATATACAAATGGAAACATGATGTGCTTGAAGCCACGTGATTGACATTGCATCTTTTATGATGTTATTGCATATGTGCACATTGCTATTGCAATGTTAAAACAATAAATACTGCACAGCCCTAATTACCACACACAGATAGATCAGCCACTACAGATCTCCATAGGTATAACCGTGGGGATAAAGGGGTGCCCAGGCTGCACAGGGGAAGAATGACATTTGAAGGGGACAGGGCTTTCACTATAAATCTGAGGAGATGAGGAGGACGCCTCTAAAAAGTTAAGATATTTTTGTAGGCTCCTTGATTGTCTAATGAAGAGATCATAGTTATTACCAAAGGTTTTGTGGCTCTGGGACAACTTGGCAAGCAAGAGTCTCCTGCTGGTGATTAGCTTTGTTCATAACTGGTACCTGGAAAGTTTCAGTGAACCCCCAAAACAGATATCCATCTCTAGATTTCTTTGTTTCCAGGACCAAGCTTGGCAGTGCCACCACAAGCTGCATGCGTCTATGAGATTGGTGATTTGGTGCCTGAAGTCTTGCAGTCCCTCGCCAGATATGAATCACTGCACGGGGCCGCTGCCCTGTCACAGCGGCTACAGATCAATGATAATTACCACCTTGACATGAGTACGCTTATTACTGAACAGGATCATGGACAGGGGCCCGAGCTGTGGTGGCCGTAGGGCCCGATCGATACTCCAGAAATAATGGCTCTTCGGGGCCCTAGATTGGACTTTGCCACTAAACAAGCCATTACAGCCGTACGCATGACAGCTTAGTTCTAGATATGCGTCCTAACTCTCCTTCTCCTGGAGGCTTCTCTCCTAGAGCCCGCCTCAATATGGCTCCCACAGGCCTCTGTACTCAATCTTGTCATGGACTGTTATGGGCAGGCGAGACACATGCCTCTGGCTTTGAGACATGTTAACCAGAAGTGAGTGATTAGGGGGAGCATGCTGCTACAACACAGTGTGCTCCTGTGCAACACCAAGGTGGAAGGGGCCTTGCAATGTGACCTGATGATTGCCACTGAGTACAGAGATCAAACACAGCTGCACCACTGTGTACACACCAACATATCCGTACACACATACACAAACAAAATGCACACAAAAGCAGGCACATCAACGCGTCTAAGCAATGCTGATCCGTCTATGACAGCCCTCATCTTCTTTACTCTTTGATTTTTACCATTTCCCTCCTCCAGATCCCTTGTTTTTTTCCCTCTCCTTTTTTAATCCGGTCATACCTGTAATCGGGCTCTGCGACAGGAAACTTCAGAGAATCAATTAGTCCTCGCCTCATCCGGGAGCCAAGACGATTCCTCTCGACTTGAGCCGCAAACTCCTTCTATCAGGAGTCATTCTGCCTGCCTAACACCCAGACTCTTCTCTCCTGAGCCCGGATAGGTTTGACTATAAGCCTCTAAAACGTTGACAACCCAAAGCGCCTTTCTCTCGGCAAGCCCCAACCGCCTGCCTCACCCCGGCCCCGGCTCTTCTTTCTACCCGTCGCTGATGCTAAATAAAGAATGACTTGTTTTCCCTCCATTGCAGAACTGTGATAATGATGCAACGTTGGGGCTTTTGAGCCAAAATTAAATAAACACTTGCTCCTGAGAGAAACAAACTACATCTTTCTCAAAAGTTTGATAAGAATGGATGTGATAGGAGAACAGGAGACTCTAGGGCCTTCTTTGCTATTGAGAATTTAGCCTCTAAATTGGAGCATTGTGGACGCAATGGGTTTTTAAAATGCTGCCAAATGGCACAAAAGGAAATGCAAAAATGGAACTCCTTTGCTGGCTGTAGCAGGCCCTCGAGTGGAGCCTGGAACAAACAGAACATTGAGGGGTCAGATTTAATCCCCCCTGCCCCTGTCTTTTGTGTTCAGATTAAAGACTAAGGAGGATTTGCAGGAGCCTGGAGTCTCTTGTTAAAAGACGGTGTTCTCCACTTAACCTGCAATTTACCTGTCACTTAAGCCCACTGCAGCGATCATCCACACCTCTGGTAGTGAAAGGGCCTGTTATTATTCTGTTTTCACAACTCTGAAGAAAGGTTTTATGTTCACTCGAGCATAATGAAATCCCTGACAGATGCTGATTAAAGCAACAGCGGCTTGTGAAAGATACTTAACACTTTGGAAGAAAAGTGAGAATTCTGCAGGTACTAGGGATGTGCATTTTAAGAAAAAATACTCTTCAAAAGTCACTGGCAATTATTCATGGAAAATATAAAGGCTTTAAGACACAGACAGGTATGTGCATATGAGCAAGCTTGATGCTTACATATATTGAAAATTGGTGTCAACATGCTTACATTGCTCTGTTCTACTTTTTTAAATTTTTATTTCTATTTTTACATTACTGTATTGGATTTGTAATTACCTTATTTTTCAGTATAATGCTTCTTTCTTATATTTCTAGTGTATCCTGCAGTTGCTGTATATTTTGGAATTTCCCCCTGTGGGACTAATAAAGGAATATCTTATCTTATCTTAACTTCTAATCTAAATTATTCAATGACCGCTGAAGAAGCAAAGTTAAATAGATTAATTTATCAATCACTTGCATTAAAAATGTTCAGTTCTGTTACATGACAAAAACAAACAACTGAAATAAAAACAGCTGTAAAGACAGTGCAAAGTAAACTAAAAAGTATATGAAAATGAAAAATATACACAACACTAAAAATAAAGTTAGTAAAACTGACTAACTAACTGATGCGGTCATTACTGGACAAAGACCAGGATTAGCCCAGGCTAAGCACTAAACTAAAAGTCCTAGACTGTAAGAGACATTGGAAGAGCCATTCCGATTTCCTTCGTCCAGATCTACTCAACCTGAAGGGACCATTCAGCTGAAAAACAAGTTTGAGATGCTGGACAGCTGCTAGACACCGCGCACTGCTACAACACCGATCATCCTGGGAAACAACTCCATGCCCTAAGGTGAGCCCCAACAACAGCCCACAACCCTGGACATTGGTGACTCTATCATCAGCAGAACTAACACTTTGTTTTCCAGGTGCTACTGTTCGTGACATTATCATAAAGGCCATTTATGTTCTAGCCAATAAACCAGAAATCACCTGAGTAAAAATCCACGTAGGCACAAACAACCCCCGTAAGCAGCTGTCTGAACTCCTGAAAAAAAGACTTTGTCCACTAGCTCCATATATTAGAAAGATCTGTGGACCAGATCCATGTGGCTGGCCCCGTCCCAGCAGACTGCTGGTGCTGTACACCGGGCTGTCATCAGCCTGTGCTGCACATCTCCTACATTTATAACTTCGACCTCTTTTGTAACCAAAGGGACTCATTCAGAAATTAAAGTGTCCATCCAAACTAGTTAGGGGCAAAACCACTGTTTGGAAACATTAATCAACAAAAAAGCATGCTTTTATTTGGACTTTTTTAAGATATACATATATGTTGCATTACTTAAAAGTTACACATTGTTAATTATTAAGGCCTATTTAGCTTGAGATACCATTATTTTGTCATGTTTTTCTCTGCTTCTGTTTTAAACCTGACGGGCTGCAGGACAACCAATCATTGTAGTTTTTAGATAGGGGAGACTGGGGGCTATTGTGACACTTTGACATTTTTCCATATAACTTTTAGATCATTGGAAATAAACCCATCATCCATCAAATCAAATATGTACACAAACCAATAAAACTATTTCATTATAATAATTCATTTGGAAAAGACTTCTTACATCAATTAAATGAAATAAATGAGTTTTACAGTTGCTGCCACCAACAAAGCCTGTTGTTATTGATCCTTGTCTAACTCACAGCTATCTAACTTTCAGACAATCTAAAGGAATACTGTGCATCACATGAAAAATGCATAGCGTATGTTAAACTGGTGAGTTGAGGTGATATTGTTTCATTTCAATAAGCAGAGAGAAAATTCTACAAAATATGTGTGCAGAATACTGCCTGTTCAATATCAGAGGGTCACAATAATGTTATTCTCACTCTCTGAGGGCCCAAGTCATAAAAAAATAAAAGCAACCCTTACTTATTGTTAATAATATAATTATGGAAATAAAGTCAGTTAAAGGTAATTTTTAATGCCATTAATTAGTATATACATGTTATTAAAGTTCATTTGACTTATGTTTCCCAAATGCATTTATAATGCTTCTTTCAAGACCTTTAGATAAACTATTACAGCAAAACATGACTACTAATTTCTTGAAAAAAAGAAGAAGCATGTAGAGTTTATTAAGGATTATTATTGAAATACTGACTTTTTCATGTTGTAAACCATTTCACTGTTTTAAATTATGTCCTACACTGAAATAACACAACAAATAACACAATTCAGGAAATACTTTGTTGCTAACTTTTCACCTTTATTTCTACAACCTTGAAAATTTGAGGTTGAGTGACGGGGCCACATTGAGTTAGTAGGGGGGCTGCCAGTTGCCCACCCGTGATCTATGAACTGATGTTGCTTTTTCTGTTGGTCACAGAAGGGTCTTTACTTGCCTTTAGCTAAAAGTTTTCCAGATGTACTCCTGCTTCTTAAAAAAAGTTTTAAACTGAAATCATGGTTTCTCAATAGCTTTTTTGGCATATCAATGACCATCAGAATATTCAAAAATGATTTCCTATCCAGAGCTAGAGCACAGAAACACACACATGCACACATGTCTGAGTCTAATAAAGAAGAAATCACTTCACTTCTTGGCCAGTCTGACTGTTCAGATGTGGTGGAGTTTGGTGTATATTCTCCCAGGTGTCGTGAAAAGATGCCTGCAGGACATGAAGGCGAAACATACTGTGAAGCTCCTTGACTTGATTTGTATTGCCAACCCTATTCATCTGCTCTACTGAAAAATCCTGCCACAGAAACCTGACCTTCTTTTTTTCCTACATGATTCATCTCCTACAAACTAAGTCCAGGAAATGAATGAAAGTGCCACCATCACTCTACCCAACCTCATCCATTTCATCCTCTAATGTGACTCGTCCTGCCCTCCTCTCGACGGCCATAACGCTGCCTCTAAATCTTCCTCCTGAACAGAACTCGCCTGGTCCACGGCAGCACTAAAGTGGACCATTCGTTTTCACAGCACAGCCAAAAGGAGTAATGGGAGTGATGTTGAGACATTATCAGTCACTCACTGGCTGCCAGAGCTCCGTGAGCCGCTCCTGCCCTGTTTCCCTTTTTTTTTTAAAAAAGCATGTGCAGATGCCCACCAAACAACCACACAGCTCTTGATGGAGCTTTACACGAGTCTTTGATACGTCCCTTAATCTCCACTAAACTATCCCACTGGTTTTAACACCCTTACGCATTAGCCTATGTCTTATAACTTAAGAGTTTATCGTTGAGTGCTAAATTTAGACATTCTCTCTTAAGACTCAAGGCAGCTCAGAGGCTTGTGTGCATACAGTGTGCAAAATTATAAACCTTCTTAAACCTAACAAAGGATGGGAAAGTGTTCATTGTTTTAGGAATCCACACTTCCTGCTATTAAGAGATTAAAACAGTTTCTTATGGAAACAATCATCTGGATGGAGGGGATTTCTTGTGGTCATTTAAATTAGATGAAAGGGAACTCTTTCAAAGAGAAGGCCAAAACTGAAAACAAAAGTTTGCAATCTGCTGAAACTTTTCTTTATTTCTTTGTGTTGAAGAGGATCATGTCTGTGTGCTTTATTTTTAGAAGTATTCCCCATTCTTTTGCCTCTGTTCTCTCCATTTCATCATCCCCTCTTTTCTGAATCCTGTTCCTTCTTTTGCCCCGAGAGAGTTGCCACTTTTATTCTGTAGGAGCCCACCTGTCCGCCTGCACATCAAACCCATCCCCGGTGGGCTTCTGTGTTAAATTCCAAACTTAAAACCCATTACTGGGCTATCAGCCCACTCATAATGCTGTCTAACGACCTCATTTCCCTAAGTGTCAGCCCTGTCAGTCACCAGAGAGGCCCTGTCAGCTCGGCCGCCCATGTTTGAGGGTCCCGGCTGCTCAAAGGCATCACCGTCTCCACCACCACTGCTGCTGAGGCGACGTTCACCTCGTCCTCGTCAGAAAAAGGATACAACACTCAATCTCTGAAAATATGTCAAGGCAAAGTGAGCGGGGACACAGGGGGTAAGAGACTTTGGAATGAAAGTGCCAGGTATTTCATTTACCATAACCACTCTATTAGGCAGAGCGGCACAGTCAATCAGGGCCCCCATTTTGATTCGTGGGGGAGTCCAGGGAGAGAAGTGGGACAAGGCAAAATGGCTGATGGTCACAGCGTGGCTATTCCAGCTCAGCCAAAATCAGCTTGAGAAGTTGGGCATCTATAAAAATGGATTAATATAAACATACGGAGCTAAAACGTCACCGCCTGTCCTTGTTAACTGAGGACGCTCTGAGAGGAAAAAGACGACAGGGGGCAGGGTGGGCCTAAGAGGGTCAAATCTGATAGTGTGTGTGCGCTGTCTGATCGCTGTCTCGTCCCGGATTCTCCCAGTGTACCTTTCTTTGAAATGACTGGGTAAATATGGAAAGGGGCCCTAGGCCACACAGGCCCCTGCCCCTCTTTAGGAGTGGATAATTGACTCCTTTCCCTCCTTGATAATTCATTGCTTGCATATGCCAGCTAATACATCAGCTGAAAACTGCCCTGGCCTTCATCTCCCTTGACACACACACATGCGGACACACACACACCAACACCCAGAGGAATGAGCGACTGCGGAAAGACTGAGCATAAAAAATGGGGATGACAAATGGGAGCACTTCTAGATCTATGAATGAATTATGTCTTCTAAATACCTTGAGCAGAGGCAACTGTCAGGCGGCGTCTATACTAATCTGGGACAAAATATGACCAGCTCGGCATTAAAAGGGAGGGAGCAGGGCTGCTAGAGAATGAGGCGAGAAATGAACCAGCAATCAGGCTATTAAAATGTGGTGTCTGATTCAGCTTTGGTGGACATTTGCACATTTATCACGAGATGGAAATACCCTCCCCCTTTTGTCACTTTAATGCGGCCCCTTCCATTGAAATAGATCAGGATTATTCCAACAGGACAGAGACATCATTTGTTTTACAATAGCCGAGTCAGCACTCACAACAGTCATTAGGAATTGGATCAAGCCTGCTGCTGTTTAGAGGAACACTTTGCAAACTGCGAGGGAGGATAAAATTAATAGCATTTCATTTCAGGAGTTGGGATATTAACTGAGTGCTCTGCCCTGCGACAGAGGTGGGGCAGAAAGACAAATGGCTCTTTCAAAAAGGTGTACGAACAAATCATATACAAGCTTGTGTACAGGAAGTTCAGCGTCCATGAAACACAAGGGGTCACTCACCCCTGTATGATTATGTTCACACCAGAGTCAAAGACAACGTAACCTTGCTATTGTTCTATCTCATGGTTATCTGGGAGTGCAGTTTGTACCTGTGGGAAATGTATTTTTCAGAGACGTCCTGGTTGAGGTTCAGGGCCACACGAGGATCACTGAGTCCCTGAGTGAAATACATCGAACTGCAGGCAGGCAGGAGGAGGAGGCCCAAGGACAACGCACTGAAACGTCTGCAGATAGAGGCCGTGATGCTTTCAAGGTCCACATACTTTGGAAGACAAAGAGTACACATTTACAAAAACTGTGGAATGCGAATGCTTGCACTGTCTTTTCACATCTGAAGACACTAGCTTTATACCACTTCGCTCAAAAAGTTATAAAATTTAAAGTAGGTGAAAATAAACATAACTAAAAAACACCACTGTGATTTTATTCTCAATGGCAGTACACGGTTTATAGTTAAATAATTTTTTGAATATGAAAGTCAGACCCCAGTCAAATCTATGGGCCAGTGTAAAACAAGTACTTTTGTACATAGCTGGCTATTAAATCAAAACATGCACCTTAAGAGTGATATAGAAATAAACCACCACATTGGGAGAAAAAATAAAAGTTGCATAAATTAAACAAGATAAATGAAAAAGTGATTTTAACAGAACTGAAAACAGATTAAATTGTGGTTAACAATTCAAATAAATGATCTCTCAGTGAGTAAGCATATCAAATGCTTATGGTTCTTGCATTTAACAGTCTTTCAGAGTATAAATCCTGTCATCTTTTTTTTTTTTTTACTTTTTATATTTTGTTTACTTATCCATTTATTCATTAACAGAAATTTATCTGGTTTAAACTGTTTGTAGAAATCTTAAAACTTGACATATTGCAGTGTTGTAGTACTGAGATTTATCTTTATGAAATATTTATTTGCTGTGTCTTAATTAAGTAATTTCACTGCATATTTCAATGTATCCTTTTTGTAGACATCATTTGAGATCAGCAAAAAAAACACATTCTAAAATCATTCTGATATATATGATATATTCAACTACAGATATAACTTGACAGTTTTAATACACTTTAATTCCTCCCCTTAACTAAAGTATTTTAAATGTGCAATATCGGTTGTGCAGATTGTCGGTTGAAACATTTTAGGTGAGTCTGCCTAGTGTCTATGTATACGAGAAGGCCATACCACACCTAAGAGGAGATGAATAATTATTGTAATTATCGACCATGAAATTCAGGCTGTGCAACGCCATATCTTTAAACACAAATAAACTAATGGCAAATGATAAAAAGGAAATTATTAAGTATATGATGGACTGGAAGGGGGCCTTAGAATTTTTACTTCACTATATAAACATTGTTATTAACATGGCAGCCTTTCAGGAATCCTCAGTGGATTTGTCATTTCTAAAAAATGACCAGTTCAGACATATGAGAGGTAAATTTGTTAAACATACCTCAGTGTCGCTGAGTTGCCACCCGTCTGCAAAATTATCTCAGTCTGACACGAACTCTCCAAAGAGTGCCATGGTCTTTACGAGAACAGTATAGCGGTTAAACGCCGCCGCCATGTTATATCCTTCAGTTTAAGTCTGAAAAAGAGCTGAAAAAGTACGGTATGGAAAGAAAAAAAATGAGACCTGCAAAGTTATACAACCGTGTAAGGTTTTGCCGTTTTTATATACTTTTTTTTTTTTTTTTTTAACAATTTGTAGCCTAAATGAGCAAATAAATAAATTGCAAAAATCTTCACAGCTCCTGATGTTTCACCTCTTCGGCCGTCCTCACCTGACTTCAGATCACCGTGTGATGGGCGACACTGACCCCTTGTGACAGAACGCAGAAATGCAACCAGCAGCATGCTTGAACCGTCTTACTTTTGCCCATATTTTAAGATAACCTGGAGAAAGATGAACATTTACTGGTTTTCATTTTTTTAACAAGTTGTGAATAATGTGAGAATTCAAGAAAAAACATTTAAGGGGACAGTTTGAACATATAGACTTGAATTTGTGTCTTCTGTGTGTATGCTGTAATAAAGAGATCAAACTGGATTTCCATTCATTTTGAGAGTATATTCAGTTTAAGCAAAATAATATATTACAACAACAGAGCAGTGTTTTGTTCTTGAATATTAAACACTGTACACTCTCAGTCACACTTTGTTCCACATATTGACACTGACTATAACCAAAAATAGACTGTCAAACATATAAACACTACTATTGTTAATAAACTGTCAGTTCTAAATTGTGACCAATACTTTTAAATGTCCTGTTTCTAATTTATAAAGTAACAAGTAGGCCTGAGCAGCAAACTAATTATACTAGGTTTTGTAAAAAAAATAATTTGGAGCTCTCTCCAAGGTAAAATGATTTTAAGTGAGTTTTCGGAGTGAAAATCGTCGGTCTTGGAAAAAAGTGAAATTTGACTAAAAACTCAATGATGATGGTCCTGACTACTTTTGGAGTGAAAATTGTCTATTTACAAAAAAATCAAAATTTTATGAAAAACTCGATGATGCCGGTCCTGACGGCTTCGGAGTGAAAATCGTCGATCTTGGAAAAAAAGTGAAAATTTGACTAAAAACTCAATGATGATGACCCTGACAACTGTCGTCGATTTTCAAAAAAGTCAAAATTTCATGAAAAAATCGATGATGCCTGTCTTGACGACTTTCAGAGTGAAAATAGTCGATTTTTGTTCAAATAAAAAAGGCAAAATTGTATGGAAAAACTCGATGATGCCCGTCCTGACGACTTTCAGAGTGAAAATTTGTGATATTTGAAAAAAAGTCAAAATGTCAAAGTTTTTCATGAATTTTTGACTTTTACAAAAAAAAAAATTGTCGATTTTCACTCCGAAAGTTGTCAGGACCGGCATCATCGAGTTTTTCATGAAATTTTGACTTTCTATGACCCTTCTATGCAGCACACATTCTTTTGCAGATATGCAGTCTTGTTAGTGCCACCAGGATATAGTTTTAAAAGGTTCATGTCAAGTTTTGTGAAGCCGTTGGAAAACAGTAGGCAAAGAACATTTACAGTCCGACATGTTATTGAACTTTTGAAGTATCTCGAAATAGAGCTGGGCTGAGTTTCTGGTACAATTTTGGCCTTCGACAATTATATAAAAAGAAAAGATCAAGATTGAATGATGGTTGCACAACTGGCCATGTTGTGCTTGGTTTTGAATCATTTATTGTCTTGTTATTGTGATGTGAATGAACATTGGGACTGACTGATTGATTGAGTTGGCACAGGTGTGCCTGATTGCAGGGAGAGGGAAAGTCTCAGGGTTTTTAGAGAAGTGTGTGTCCAGGCACTCGTAGTTGGAGCACCCGTTGCAGCGGTTCGGCACTCTACGGGCGGGAGGGTGTCGTCCGTAGCTGTTTAGGGCTGCCGGCGACGAAGACAGTCAGAGCAGGGGGTAGCTGTTCCAGTGTGAGGGGGGGAGGTCTGATGCCTCCTGTGGATAGTCAGTGCCGGGTTATAGAGAGTGCTGTGGCCGCCATCGCTCCTTGCCTTGAGCCCCGTCGCACGCCAGCCGGGCTCCGTCCACGCCATCCAGCGAAGAGGGCCGTGTTGTAGAGGGTGCCGCCATCGTTCCTCGCCTTGAGCCCCGTCACACGCCACACGCCAGCCGGGCTCCGTCTACGCCGTCCAGCGAAGCCGCTTCCCCGGGGAGTTGGACGGCGTCTCAAGCGAAGACCCCGGGGGGGGGTCTCGCCAACTGGGCGAGCTAAGTACTCTTGGACATTTTATATTGTATTTTTGTGTTTTAAATCTTATTAATCCTAGGTAGATTAGTGTAGTGGGGGAATATACTGTGACCTGTGCAGAGCAGCCGGAGGGTTTCTACCCTGCGTGGTGACGTCACGTGTGAGTTGCTGTGTGAACCAGCCCTGTGTGTGAATTGCAGTGCCTCCAGTAGAGGGTGATAGCGTGCCGTGTTCAGTGGTGTGCCTTAAGCCAGGAGTCTGGCCCTGTGTTCAACTGCTTGCAGTGGGTAACCGTAGAAGCCCTTTTCTTTTGGGTGTCTCGGCGGGTAGAGGAGGTCCCCCATTGCAGATTCTTGCCTAATTCATGAATTGTCATTTTTATTGTGTTAATAAAGATTGCTCACTGTGTTTTCTAAATTGCATCTTGTGTTCATTTGATGGCTCTGACTTGGTGGCAGTAATTTTCTGCCACACTCTTTGAAAGCCCAACAATTTATTACATTATCAAAAAGGGCTATATTTCTTCCCTTTGTATTTTATTTTTTGCTAATTTGTCAAAGTCTACAAAATGTTTGTGTGGAGTGTTGCACTTCAGGTAATGCCTATGATGCAGATGACAAAGAACAAGTAATCATAGTTAATCATCCTAATCTCTGTATCAATGACTGGGATGATTATAACATTTGCCATAATTAGGAGGCTCTAAGATATATTATTGAATAGACATAAACACAGTAGGTGGTTTTTAAAGGTCACATATTGTGCTTTGTTACTAGTCCCTTGTGTCTCCAAAGTATATTTGTGAAGTTCTTACTTGTAAACCCCTCTGTTTCATCCCAAGTGGATGTGGATTGGCTTCCAAGTTGTGCTCTGTTGATTGTGGTCACTAACACATGCCTAGAGCAAGCTGTGGGCCGAAGAAACACTTGATGCCAAGTGGCTCCCATCAGGGGGAGTTGATATCTCCTAATGACATCATAGGGGGAACATTTTCTATCAGACCGTTTGAGCACAAATTTTCTGAAGACCAGAGCAAGCAAGAGGGAAGAAAGGGATGTCTCATGTTGAGGAGGGGTTCAGACAGGCCATGGACATGTATTATGTCTTAAAGACATTAAATAGAATAGTAATATGGAACTTTCAATATTCCTGATCGCTTTTGTGTATCTCTACCAGCAAACTGAGCAAAAACAAAATCAGTTAGGTTTTTCTGAGTCTTTATTTTCAAAAGCCTGATTTGTGAGTAATCAGATGTTGAATGATTTATTCTTCCTTTAAAAACATCTCAAGGACACAGCTGTTGGAAAGAAACCATCTTGTGTGTCCAGGTTAATAAGAGCTGCCTGTCTTGTAACTCAGTGTTTAGAAGTGTTGGCCTTGAACCACAGTTACTCTAACGGAGAGGAAACCCTTTTACTTTTTTATGTTAAACATTTTACAAAACTGATGGGAAAAGCAGTCTTCATACTGTCACAGAGATTACACAGGAGGTTATATTGAGAATCTTTTTATTGAGAACACAGCAGACCACTGAAAATATGCCCCTCATTCAGAGCATCACTCAGAAGACCCCAAAATGGCCATAACAACTTTCATTGCGACTCCATAATTTCATACCAATTACTGTTTCTCATCTTATTTCATTAAAGGTCGATGGGTTAGGAGGCAAACACATACTCTGGTGACTCGTAATGGGAGCTGGAGGGCTTTAGCATAGCAAGTGGTTGTTTCCTGACATGTTTATTCACAATGAGCAGATCTGATCTCTCCCAACCATGACAGACCTTGGTTGCAATAGGGATGGGGTGTCTATAGCAAGTGGGGTGGATAATTTAAGTGGGTTAAACATTATGTTAAAGTCAGGGGAAATAAAAGTGATATGCTGCCATTGGTGCCCCCATTCAGATAGTCAGGGACATAAACGAACGCAATAAATTTAAAAAAGTAAAAATATTTCTGTCAAAAATAAAGGATCTACAGTAAATCAGCAACTAGACCCAAAGAGGGAGAAGACTGTGACTGGTAAGTCCATTTATCTTCTTTTGGATTACACAATTAAATAATACAAAACCAAACAACATACAGTACATTACCTCTTATAAAAATAAATCCCTTTAACAACAGAATCCTTTTTCTTAAGTGTAACAGAAACAACCCACAAGTCTCTTTCTTACATAAATCATTTCCCTCACCTCCAGTCATTCACAAAAAACACTCTGACTTTCATTAATAAGACTTAAAGAAACAAAACAACTGTTGGGATGGTGTCATGTTCCATATCAGTATAAAATGTGCAAAAAAAGAGCCTGAGGTAATGTTGGACTCTTCTGAGAATAAAAGGCTAAAAACCTTAAAAAGATCTGTACAACTGTGGCTGTTAGATTCACATTACTGGTCCAAAGTGATCTTGTAGAATAAAATGTATTCCACTTCAGATAAATCAACTAAGTGACTATAATTAAAGTCCATCAGTGCTACAGGTAGCTTGTGTTTATGTTAAATGATGAGAAACATACAAAAATCATTTTTGATCAAAGGCTCCTCTCCAACTTCAACATCCCCCCTGAAACATTGGTGTCGTTTCTGAGATTGAAAAATTGGCTGTGTCCCAAAACCACATACTTTTACACTTTTATCACACTGTGTATCTGGTACCTTATTAGTTTATAGTAAACATTTTTTGTAAAAGCCAGAAATCTCTCTGTCATTTCTCCATTTGCCAGAAAATTTAAAGTATAAAACAGGAGCACAGTGGTCATACCAAAGCGCCACCCAAAAATGCATCGTGGCTTTTTGATGAGTCTGGGCTAAAAGTGGTTACTCATTACTCAGGCCAAGTGAAAGGTTTAACTTTATCAGATTCTTAACTGCATGCATTGTACAAGACAAATGGCTTCATCTGGTTTGATTTTCTTACATGCAACAAGCCATTTTATTCAGTAAGAATATAAGTGCAAAGCTATGAGTTTTAAAACTTACAAATACTATGACTGTTTTTGTTTATTTACAAATTTATTACTTGAAAAATACAATTTGTGGATAAAATTTCTTAGAGCTGCCCTAGTAATGTGTTGTACATTTAAATGTGAAATAACACTCAAAGACCTTGCAGCTTTTTGTCACAGATACAGGTTTATCTGTTTAAAACTACATATGAACCTACAGTCAAACTAGCTGGTTGCTAGCTTAGCCAACAAATCTCGGACTGATCTAGCTAAGTAATATGACCGGATTAATTTTGCATCTGATGAAGTTACGTAACTGCAGGTTGGTATGCTAATAACAACATACCAAATGTGTTTAGTAAATGGTGGGCAGTCTTATTTGTCTTAGTTTGAGCAGTATGTGGTTTCAGACACAGCCACAGTCTTCATGATAAAGACTTAATTGTTTAAAAAGAGAAAATATGACAACCCCTTTAAGGTATATTATGGTAATGATACCATGTCAAATAAATGTCAAAACATGTTGTAAATTCTCCCTGGGTGTGTTGTTCTCAGCTCTGTGATCACATTGAAGGAGAGGCACTTCAGCTTGTATGTCGTACTCAAACTTTTTCCATAGGCTGTTTTAACATAAACTCCTGCCTTTCCAGCCAGTAGTCCCCAAGGAGGAAGGAAAGATAGAACTAAGCTTGAAAGGGTGACGTCTGTCCCAAGAGTAAACTTTAAGAACAGTAACAAACTTTGAAGACAAAGGAAATACTTTGTCTTGGTGAAAGTGCCTTAAACACCTCAACTATTATGACTTGCATATGTAGACAGAGATCAATCATGCATTCACTGTGAGCACTGAAGACGGGGTTATGGAGAGGGAGAAGCAGTGCAAGGGATAGAGAGAAGCTTTGTTTTGGTCTAAGAGGTCGAAAAGTGCCACATTAACTTTGAAAATCACACATTATACCTTTTAGTGTAGTTCGGTGTTCAGCCACTTAAACCACATATATCCCATCAAATCACAAACACTGACATGCTTAAAAGGATTAGACAGCTTATGCACTTTTTCAAGCAATCTGGAAGCGATGAGTAGCATTTCAGTTAAATAGGAATAAATTCACAGTTGGACAACAAGAAAAATAGATTCTGTTATTCCAATTAGATGATATTGCATTAGGTCAGCAACTGCTGCAAAACTAAGCTGAGTCGACTGTATGTAATGCCACGTTAATGATATTTACCCAGAGATACTTGGCATTGAGTTGTGTCTGCTGTGTTTGATTCATTGGAAGTTAAAGCATTTGTAATAGGAAATAAATAAATCTGAAACTAAACTAAATGTAAAAGTGAGCCATTGCTTTTCTTAAATAATACAGCTCTCTTAAAAAGATTCAGGCAGCTTAAAATAAGGCCCTGTAGAACCTCAGGACTTTTACCTATTGCTAATTTCATTTCACAAGCTGTCCTTTAGTGCTCAAACTCTGTCCAAATGGAAAGATTACTGGCCATAAAAAGAGCTTCAACATCAAGTACAGCTAGTTACTTGTGATACTGTGTGGCTAATTCTTAACCGGTCGATTTTAAAACAAAATAAAAGCACAGAGTTTAAGCAGGGGCTTGAAATCAGTCATGACTAAAGGGATTCATACTAGTCCCTCAGGCAGCAAGGTTGTCCATTGCGGGTGCAAAGTCCTGGGTGCGCAGGGCGTTGGACTGTGCTCGTCTGCGAGCCAATCTAGAGTTGGAAGGAGGAGAAAGCCTCATGGAGCAAACAATGGCACCAACATCCTCCTGCTGCTCATCATGCTGGGAGAGCTGCCGGTTAAATGCGATGGCCTCTGCTGCAAACTGAGTTAGATCTTTGGTGCTGCTGTTCCTGGAAGAGAAGACAGAGGGGGATTCAAGAGTATTGTTTACCTGTAAGGGTGGATTACACACTTGAGTGACAAAGTCTTGGCCCTTTGCCTGTCCCTTCCTACTCGGCCAATATATATTTCAACAACTTCTTCACAGCAGTGTTTTCCAAAAAAAAATATGGTATACCTGTAGTGGTACTGGATGGGGGCAGTCTATTGTAAACAGGGGATAAAGCATGAATTCATTTGACTAAATTTGACATTCAAACTAGGCCATGTTTGCCCTCAGCAGTGCTGGTGCAACCCACTTTAGGTTAAGCAAAGGTCAAATAAAGCATATTAAAAAATAATAATAATAAAAATCCAAAATCATCAACAAGCACACTTGTTGGAATGCATAAACATATTCACTGGCCATCAGAAAGACTGCGCCTAAATACCATCACAAAAGCACAAGTTCAGAGATATAGTATGTGCTTCGAGTCCACGTGTTCTCATATCTGTCCCTCTGTATCATGTGCACTATTGATATATACAGGCACATGCACCACGTTACTGGAGGAAACTACAAGAGGGAATACCTCAAGGAGCTCAGGCTGTATACAACTACCTGTTGTATAGGAAGTCTATAAACAACAACTGCTAATTATCCTGATATCTGACCTTTAAAAAAACGACTACCAACAACACATATTTTGGGGTGAATTATTGTCAAATATGTTGAAAACTGCCCTATCTTGCCCTGTAAACAAATCCTTGAAAAAATTCCTGGATCCAGATTGGGATCACCGCTAAGATCTAATCACTTCTTCCTTGTTCCATGACCATCACTCCCTGAAAATTTCATCAAAATTTGTTCATAGCCGTTTGAGTTATCCTGCTAATAGATGGACAATTACAGCAAAAACAATCTTCTCAGCAGAAGTAACAAATGAAAGAAGTTCCCCTCAAAATGTTTTGCTTTATCTCCATTTAAGTACGTCATAAATGTACATTGACTGTCTCTTCTGGATTTAAAGTGCATGTTGTATTTATTTTCTTTAATCATATGTACAATATGTAGTTTGGACGTAGGGAAACCTGTCAATCTTGGCGACAAAAGTTACATAATTTTCAAAAAACAATAACATGAAACTCTCTTTTCAATTCTATTGTCATTAAATAAATACAGGCAAAGAAATCTGTCTGTGCAAAAAATGGCAAGCCTTACAATCATGAAACTGTGAAAAATTTCATTTTTCTTTCTTTAATCAATGTCACAACTTTCAAGTTATTGTTGTTGTTGTTTGTCTCTGTTGGAAGCAAATACGGGGCAGGGCATAAAGTATGGGAGCATAGAAGGAGGCAGTAGAGGAAGTTAAAAAATAAAAATCCAGAACTACTCCCTGCTGAGAGGAGCAAGTGTGAACGACCATGGGTCAATCCCAATTGTACCCCTTACCCCTTGGTTTTGTGGGTTCAAGTCTAGTGAAGGGGTGTTACAATTCCCCGTAAGGTTAGCCCTTGAAATGAAGACAAACCGGGACCTCATTTGAAAGGAAAGGCTATGAGAATTTTCCCATAATACCCTGCTCCTGCTGACAAAACAGGAGAGCGAAGGAAACATATATTTCTAAGTAATCATTAAATAATTAAGTAAATATTAATCATGTTTTGAATTGTTGGTCGTATTTTAAAATTGCTCGTTATAACGAGACACAAAACAGTGTTCTTTGTTTTACTGCTTTGTTGACCCTCCTACATCCTATCTGCCTCCAAGCTGATCCTAATAGTTATAGTTGTCCATGACACATTAATTCTGGAGGACATGCACACCCAACGCACTGAGCCAATGCAGAGAATGCATGGCAGCCATCATGTACTCCCATCTGCGTAGTTAATTGCAAGAATATATCTCTCTGGCCTTAGGCTTATCTTCCTAACGAAGTTGTCTTACCTCTGCAAAACATGAGGAGTTGGAAGCCCTCTCTCTGGAGCATTCTGTAAGAGAAAGGAACATGGATATAAATAAAGCAAAAACAGAAATAAATGCCAGCTTATTGGGATAAAGCAGTCTTCTTTCAAGCAGTGCAAGCAAAACATACTGAAAACAATTTTGGTGCACAAAGATAACATGATACCCACCCCCTGCACCCAAGGATGCTTGAGGACCTGAGCAGCACTGAGGCGCAGGGTTGCATCTCGAACCAGCAGCTTGGATATGAGGTCTTTGGCTCCGTCTGTGATATGACTCCAGTCTCTCTCTGGAAACTCATACTTGCCCTGCTGGATACTCTCAAACAGGTTACTCTGAGGACAAAGAGGAAAAACAGCATTTGTGAAAACTTTCAACATGAAGTACAAGAACAAATAATAACAGTAAATGTCATCTGCTGATCATTTCAGAGTCTCCAACAGGAGTGAAACTGATTATGAGATGGCTACAGAGGAAATGACTCCAGGTCCAGAATTATGAACACAGCTACACTAGAGTTAAATAACACAGACATATTATTTATGTTCTTACATTTTAAAAAATGCACAGAAGACTAGATTAGATCCAACCAAGAGACATGTTTTAAAGTGACTGTAAAGCCTATCAAGTCGCCCAAACAAGGAAGCTGACTGAACAAGCATACCTGGCAGGTTCTGCAGGTCTCTCCCCGGTCCCAGCCACAGTCTATGCCACAGTGACCTGTGAAGGGGGGGCTGCCACTGAGTAGGATGTAGAGAATCACTCCAAGGCTCCACAGGTCGCAGCGTTTGTCATAGAAAGAGGCCTCATCAGTGAATACCTCCACCACCTCTGGAGCCATGTACTCTGCAGAGCCACACTGACAAAGAGCAAAAATACACATACAGAGTACATGATTGATCTGGTGGTTTTTTGTCTTTTGTTGTAGGTGTTATGTGTTTATAATCAGGCTGGTACCGGTGTGGTGAGCTCTGGAGTTGTTATCGGTGTACAAGCACTGCTGAGCTTCACTCCACTCCCCAGGTCAAAATCACAGATCTTTACTGGGGACACCTAGAGGATAAAAGAAACACACCATGGTGTTATAATCTACCACTATAGCAACAAATGTTCCTCTAAAAGCTTTTTGTTACTAAAAGGTCACTTACCCGTTCAGTGTATTCACAAAGGATGTTCTCGAGTTTGAGGTCTCTGTGTGCGATTCCTGCAGAGACATACAGTACACAGTCATCTTGAAGAAGTAGAAATAAAATATACTTCTAATTTTTTGGCTGTGTGGATATCCACCTACCTTTTGTGTGGAGGAAATCAAGAGCTTGTGCAATGTCCCGGACTACCTTACTGGCCTCCAGCTCATCAAAGTGCTTTCGGTTCTGGATGTGAGTAAGAATCGAGCCTGAAAGAGGAGAAGTAAATCACTTACAAAACAAAGCTAATTTCAATCAAAGTAATGTAGGGAAAAGCTGAACACTGTGGTGTTAATGTTGAACTATGCATTTATATTTACCTCCACGCAGCTTTTCAAACACCAGATAAAAGCAGGAGCTGTCTTCAAAGAACTGGATCAGTTCCAAAATGTTCCTGGATCAAGAGATTTGTCATTCATTAGATTTGTATTTCTTTGTTTTTGGTTTTTCAATTTAAGAAAAAGTTTCTTATACAACTGTACTCACTTGTTCCCTTGACACTGATAGAGAGTCTCCACTTCTCGAAACACTCTGCTGCGGCTGTGACCAGCACTTTTTTCAATGATCTTTGAAGAAACAAACGGCAACAAAAGGGAATCACTTAAGATTGTCAAAATGTTTGATAAACTGAAACCTTTAGATACCTTGTACTTTGAAAAATACAATATCAAGTTATCTTTATGTTCAATCATAACAAAAGTACTGAAGATGTCTGTGGAAAAAACAGACTTACAGTACTACATTCACTCAACACTATCACAAATGGAGAGAGCAAGCTAGGCGAGAAGTAAAGCGGGGCACACACATAAGGATTTTCTAAATCTGAAGAGATTTTTTTATCTGTTAGAGACCCCATACATGAAGATAAAAAAATCAGGCATTGAACAGTTTTGATTGTACTGTGTGTGGTGTGCTCCAATAATCTAAACACAGCACACCATACACATAACGTTCTGTCCCACCACTGATCTATCTAGTCTTCAAAGACAGAAATCTCGCATGATCAAACGTGATCTAACAAAATCAAAGAAAAAGAAGCATAGCAACAACCATAAACGTTGTCAATGGAAACAACCGGAAAACACAACACGCAACATGGGAGAGGACATAGGAGAAGAGGGAATGACGGTGGTCTTTGGACTATTTTTGATGGAAAAATCGTGAACTAAATAAAAGAAAAGACTGTGGAAAAATCCTGGAGACAGCGTGAACACGTGAGCTGGTCCTCTGTTTCTTAGGTGTACCGAACTTTATGTTTATGTTTCAGGTTGGCCGTGCTTCTTTATATTTACGCCTGCTTCCTTGCTCCTAAGTCAGCTCGCTTCTTGATTGGCTACATTCTGACTCGGGAGTCATCGGCTTTCCCCACACAGATGAAGATTTTTGGTCATAAATATTGAACAAGTTTAATATTTACAATTTTCAGCCCGACCCATTTCGGAGCTGATTATCGGGACAAATTCACTCTTAACACACCTCAGACCACAGGATAATCTTATAGGATAATCTTATAAGACAGAATTAATCTGGCATTTGCCGTCCTTGGTCAGGAAGGGGGAAAGTCGGGACAAAAACAGCCCGATAATCTTTATGTGTGTACCCCGCTTAAGACAATTTTCTGATAGTTTCATAGCAGTTAAACTCTAAAGATACTGGAAATGCATCGAACACTTCAAATAAATGTACAGATTTATCATCTCTGGTGCAGAAGTCATGCTTCTTTCTTTACACTATGTCTATGTCTTTATTTTAAGCGCTGCATTACGACCTATCCTCATTCTCTGCTAATTTGGTAGTTGGCAAGTTAGTTTCATTCAGTCCCTTAATTTCCTATTTAAGCGCACACATCAATGTTAGTGTCTACAGTAGAGTAGAAAACAGAGACAGTGATTTCTCTTGGTTCCTAAAAAGTTATTCCAAGTTCCGACTATTGCACTGATGATGACTGACATAACTACACAAACACCAAAAAATGTCCTTAATGGGAGAATGAGAAAATACAGTGAGCAAAATCATTGTATACACTATATCTGGACTTTTGATTATAATTCAGACTAAATAATGTAATTTCTTATTTCCTTTCTGTTTCATTACTACTAATAACGTTGGAAACCAAATATAACAGTCCAGGATGCATTTTAACCTCTGACACAAAGCTTGTGTTTTTGCCAGCAATAGTCTATCAGTCTGTTAGCAAGATAACTCAAAAAGTTATGAACAAGTTCTGATTTAATTTTCAGGGGAGGCTGGCCATGGTACAAGGAAGAAGTGATAGAATTTTGGTGGTGATCCAAATTCTGATGTGAGTCAAGATATTTTTTCAAGGATTTCTAAACATTGCGAGATAGCGCAGTTTTCCACATTTTAGCTAGTAAATCAATGTCTCAACAGATTTTTTATGAAATTTTCAGGGAATGTTGTTCATGGCACAAGGAACAAGTGATTTCATTTTGGACTCAAATGTGGATCTACGAACTTTTTTAAAGACAGCACGAGATCGGGTAGTTTTCCACATTTTTCACAATCACACAACATACAATGTTGGACATGGGGTTGTTCTTTAAGAGCATTTCTGTTTTGTTTTTTGGTTTTTTTTACTAGATATTAACATTTAAATATATTGTGTGTTTTTTTTTCCAAAGAAGCTTAATGTATAAACATTACCAGCTCATTAAAATTGGGCTCATCATTGACTGCCAACTGCTCAGTCTATTGTTAGCCCCTGCTGGCTAATAAACATCACCTGTTACACACTTGTCAAGCCTATTTTCATAAAAAAAACAACTTTTTATTCATTTATACTATTACATTGTGATATTAAGATTTTCAGCTTCACATGAATTATTAGTTTCAGTTTTGATTAATTGCACTGACAACTAGTATTGCTTTACAACAAGTTAAGAAGTTGGGTTTCTTTCTTTTACCAACTTATAAAACCTTAAACTATGACAAAAACTGTAAGTGTTAAAGTAAACCAAATTATAAGTATAAGTAAAAAGTGCCACTGAATAAAATGATGAAGTAAATTTGACAACTTTTATTAATTTTTAAGCATCACATCCTTCAATTAAACTATAAGTGCAGAAAACACTTTTTATAATAACATTCAAAACCCATTGACTCCAATATCTTTTGTATAGTAGCGCCCAAAAGTAACCCTACTCACCTTCACAGCAAACTCTTGTCCATTTTGAAGACTTGTGCACCCTTGAACTTTAGCATAGGCTCCCTGACCTAGCACCTCATCTGTTAATTTGTAGAGATCTGAAAGAAATGTGATGAGACTTTTTTAGGTTTCAATGCTCCACTTTCAGCAGTGTGTTTCGCTGTGCCATCATCTTCATTACCTTCAAAAGTGCCGGTTGAGCTGTCTGTTGCTCTTGTTCTTTTTTTCTTCTTCCTTTTAGCAGCATCTGGAATGTTCACTGGTTGACTCTTCTCAGTTTCTATGAATACAAAAATAAATTAATCTTAAAATTTCAAAACAGAGCGGACTTTGCCAGTGTATGTCAGTAAACACCTAGACTACAACATTCATAGCAGCTGTACCGGCTAGGCCTGTTGAAAGGTGCTGTTGACTCTGCTCAAAAATGATGTCGTTCTCCTGAATTCCCCCACAGGCTTGCCCCGCTTGGCCCAGGACCAGGGAGTTATCCTGTAACAGAGAGTGACAGGGGAGGGAGGAGGGAGGGCGAGAAAGTACCAGAGTTGTGAGAGGGTCAGGTGGTGGAGAAAGCACAGGAGGGATAACAAAATTCTTTCACTTGACAGTGGTGTTAAAAAGGTAAAATAAGAATTACAAATGTGTATTTCTTATCACCCTTTAACAGGATAGCTGCTACAACAGCTTGGTTGATTTTATCCCTTGTGGCACAGTGCCAAAACAGTGGCTTGATAAGAAAACGGGAAACAACACGACAGGTCTTATCACTCTTTAGATATTGCCAGAAACATTTCTACTGCCAGTAAGAGTGCATGACTCATGAACAGTGATGAAACTTCCTCATCTATGTGTAGATGAACTCAGCTGTCAGTGAACTACTTGCTAGATGTATCTAAAACAACATGACTCAGGAAGTTTTACATGTTGAAACAGATAAAACCTTACCTGAAAAGGAGGCTGGAAGGCATGTAGTTCAGTCATCATGTGTCTCACCATACCTGCCAACTGAGAGTACAGTGCAAATGTTATACAAGTCTGGAATAAACTATATTAGAGATGTACAATGTTGGATTTCAGAACTTATTATCGGCAATATCAATACTTTTTGTCAAGAGTACAAGCCTTCCACTTGACCAAAACTGACTAGTACCTTTCATGGTGACCGTCTATATGTGTTAGAAACAGATATGTAGCATGAAAAGCATTTTATCCATCACTAAATTACACTTCAGCTTTACAAAAATGGACATTCAGTGTTGATAAGGTAATTTGTTACGGTACATTTATACATTCAGTCAATATTACAGCCAGTATATGGCCTGTATATGTCCAATCTATGACGTCAAAACATCAACTGTAAATATCTACAAAAATGTTCATATCTGACAATACCGGTTATCAAGTTTTGGGGCAAATATCTGCCATTGTCCAGATAGTACTGTGGATCCATAAACTATATCAGCAAATGCAGAAAATAAAGACACTGATCCAGAGGTAAGCTACATAGGTTGAGCAACAAACAGAAAGCAGAAGCATTTGCAGGAGCGAGTTTCTTATTTCTCTCTGGTGTCATTTTTTGCCTCCATCTGGTTTCGCTCTTGAGGTTATCCAAGTGTACTCTGTTATGGTATGTGAGCTTTAGCCTAGCTTAGCATCAGGCTAAATAAAATGAACACTGACATTTAACTTAATAACTAGTGTATACATGCTTAAAGTTAATAGAAACATTTTCCGCTCTATCAACATTTATGCCCACAACTTGACAATAAAGTGTACTCACCATATGTTGTAAATAAAAGAAGATATTGACATCCAGCCCTGCAGCTAAAAATATCCACGCCTTAACTTAATATTCGCACTATTCACGCAAAATATCCAAACTCCTTCCCGATCACACATCAGTTTATCAAACATTTAGCAGACCATTAGCAAGGTTTGTATTAATGTTGACAGCACAATCCAACGTTAGCCCCAGCTAGCTTAACACGTAGCTAACATTAGCTTTTCAAACCTATCCACGTCCATTCATACAGACAGAAACAGGCAGGAAGCGTGTCGAAAACGGAGATATTAACAGAACTCATCTCTAACCTGGACTCTATGTCCTAACCAGCCGCAACCCTTTTAACAAAACCTCTGGCAGCTGATGTAAGACTCTGCTAGCTGACATCCATCTTTCAGACACACAGTGACGCACAGGGCGGGAAACACATAAACTGACGCTTTCCCCGCCCCCTTTCTGCATTCCTCCTCCTCTTATTGGCTGTGTGTTGACGTATGTTGACTCCAGACCACGCCCCCATCCACGTGACGGGGATTTCTGCTGCATGATCAGGACCTTTTATTATTTTACACTATAAGTTTGGGGGCTTGGCTGGTCAGCTATGAGAGGAGGAAGTAAGGCTTGCGCCACATACCAGCAACTCGTCATCATTCTTATTCCGTCAGGGGGTGGTTTATTTCAGGGAGCCTTTATTTGAGCAAAATATGTATTAGGCTGCAATAAATTTTGACCTTAAACTACCTTAGTTGAATCAACATCAGGGGAGAGCGGGGTTGATCGTCACACGTCTACATTTACATATGTCCTACAATGGTCATTCCTAAATTATCTTAAGGTCTTATTTTTGAATGTTTAAGTATTTTATTCTTTAAGCCATATTCACACTCTGATGTTTTGGCCAACTTTTGCTGATGTAAAGACTTGCAAGCCCTGTTGAGCTAAGTCAGGCAATACAGCAAAAGTTCCCTATGTGTTACATCTACATTGGTGTGCATTTAAAATCCATCTACAATCAGTGAGGAGGTCGTAGGGAAACATCATACTCCATTAGCACAATGTTTCTCTTTGATTTGGATACGTCAACCTGTGCTAAAAGCAGCAATATTGACCCTGGTAATGTACATTCATCAAACTCAATTATCAAATTCTGTTGATTTCTCATTGTAGGTCAACATCAGTAAATAAAGTGATATAGTTAATATGTTTGTTTGACAGCTACACAACCCCGTGGAATATGTAAACCCCGTATTTGTAGGAGGACTTGCTGACCTGTTATTATTTCCACTGGTTCTTAAAACTAAAGGCATCAGCAACACTCACCATAGTCCAACCTGTTTTTAACCTCTCTTGGTCCAGTCAACCAGAGTGATTTAAAGTCCCAGTGTGGGTGACCAGGGCTTTTAAAAAATAATTTTACAGCAAGTTCTAAACCATTAAAGACACACTGTGACAGGGTTGGTTGTCACTACTGATAGTTTCCACATGTTGTCATACACTCATTGAAAGGAAAAGTTTCTGCTTTGCACCATGCCTGATATTCACTATAGTTAACATAGTTACTCGAGCATTCTGGTTGTGTAAGCTTTCTCCTTAGAATTTTTTCCTTGTAATAAAATGTAAATAATGTAAAATACTTTGACTTTACTTGTACATTGTGAAAATACAAAATTAAAATATAAAAAGGACTTTGAATATTTAAGTATTTTTAACAGCAGGTGGTCCAATACTTTTTCTTTGGTAATAATTGGACTGAGCAGCTTTCAAATATATTAGAATAGTATTCGATCAGAATGATCAACACCTTCACTCAAATACTGAAGTTTGTACTTGTCCACCAGTAAACCTACAAAAAGTATATTTTATAAGGCCCAATATAACTCCCAGCAAATTAATGCAAAAGTGGGCTATTGTGAAGCCCACTGTGTGTTAGGGTAGATTAAATTTGATTGAATTAGGAAATACTTGATTGAATTAGGAAATAAGTGAATAACTCACACCATTTGGACTGACTAAATGACAAAGTGAAAGAAAGCAGGAATAAAATAGCCTCTGGTGCTGTAGAAAGAGAGAAATTTAGGGTTTATTGAGGTAAACCTGCTTCTGACCAGGTTAGGTTTACAGATCCAAAGTAAATGACTAAGAACTGAAGTTACATCATCTTTTAAAACAGGCTTGAGTTATCCCTCTTTCTCTGGCATATGTTACTTACTTTTCTGAAACAGAAAAAACAGAGTTTGCCTCATTTCAGGGGTAATAGAGTCAGAGTCTGAACAAAACCTGGCACTTGGAATGGATCTCTGATCACTTGGCAGCTCTCAACATAAAAACAAAACACAGAAGTTACTCTAGCCCACAAAACCACAAAGAATTTTTTTGACTCAATGCTGTGTTTGTTCCACAAAATTTCTAGTTAAAAACCAATATGACATCAGAGCAAATGAAAATACATGAACATGATGAAACAGCACTCTTTGGTTTGGCTGTAATAAGCTATGATACAACCAATTCTTGTGACAACTAACCCCAGTCTCCCCAACAAGCAAGTGTTTGATACAGTGTCTGTATTGATCATGAAGATAAAATTATGATGCAATTTAACTGCACATATTCTGTTGTGATGAAAACAAAAACATTTTTTAAATTACATTTTGATGCCATGAACTTTTATTTTCAACACTTAAAAACACTGACATCAAACAAAGTAAACTTCCTCACAAAAACAGACTCAACACTTTATAGAAAGACATCAGACATAACCATGCATGCTTTAAAGACAAAAAAACACATGCACACAAAGGACTTAGTCTTATAAACCAGCACAAAATCATAACATGATGGTGTTAAGCACCATAATTATTGGAAGAAAACCTTCTGCGATGGATGACCTTCTAGGAATGTGGACGATAGTGAACCGTTCAAGTTCAGCTTAAAAAAACACTCATAAAACTTTATTGTTCTTTGTTTTGAGTGGTTTGAATCTGTCGATTTCTCACGGGGCTCAGATAACGTCAGCGTGTAAACTTCTTTGTCCATGTGGTTTTGTTTAATTGCATATCTTCTCCGTCATCTCTTTCTGTGGAAAAATGAAACAAAGCTCGAGTTTAACACTAAAAAGAAATTGTGAGTGCATGATTGTTTGCTTTTCAATCAACATTGTCCGTGAACATGCCATTGTTTGTGACGGTGCAAATAAGACTGACACAAATGATCTGCTGCAAGAGTAAATGTAACAATACAAGGCTTGTATGGCATGCATGTACATATAAATACATCCCCCCTGTTTTAACACGTGTGAAGAATTACTCTGCAGGGCAGAAGTTGTCAAATGGTGGGCCAGGAGGTAAAAGTGGGTCACAGGGCTGTTTTCAGTGGATCATAAATGATTGTGGCCAATAAGTCTCTGGTCACAATCATGTTTTCCTAAGACATTGACTAATTTATGTTAGGATTAAAAAATTGATTTCCTCTTTATAGTGTGTTAATCTCTCGAGATCTCAATGAGAATAAGAAATGTAAAGGCAGTCACAGGAAACAGAGTAAAATCATATGTATGCATGCATGAATGTCAAGGCCCCTATAATGATGCATGAACATGTTTGTTTTGTCCTGTCTCTTGGTTTGTCTAAGGTCCAAATTTCATCTTTTTTATTGAAAAGACTGTCAAATCTTGAAATATGACTTAAGATTTCTCATTAAGATGGCGGTGGTGTTTCTGAAGTATACAGCTTGCTGACTGCTTAATCAGTGGAACCCTCAGAAAGTAAACCTGTTGTATGGAGAAATGATCCTCAAGAGAAATTTATTTATGAAGAATGGGATGAGGTTTGCAGTCAAGCACAGACTTGAACAGCAAAAACACATTTGAATCATCTTCAGTGTAAGTGGTTAATGAGAGGAAATATCACCCAGAAAAGCTCAACAGGTATAACCCTGCTTGACCAGATTTATACTGTGTAGAGAGGACAAAGGAACATTCTTTCTTTGTATTTGGGAGTGCCCCAAAATGAAGGAATTTTGGTTGCAGATTTGGCAGGTAATGCAAGAGTTTTTATCTTTTCACATATCATTAGAACCTGTTTTTATATCAAGCATTTACCCAAAAAGTCAAAATATAAAAAGAAAAGAAAGATTTTTACAGATGTCTGTCTTTTACCAGCAAAAGTAATAATATCATTAACCTGGAAAAACAGTAGGAGACCTAGTATCAAATGTTGGTTTAATGAAATGTCTTTGTTTTTACCCAAGGAAAAAAACAAATGTACACCTGAAGATAAACAAGACCTATACCATTGCATCTGGGATCCATTTATTCAATATCTTAGGGATGGAGACTTGTTTGATTTGTTAGATGTAGATGGAGAACAATAACATATATTAACATGTCATGAAGGACAACCCTGTAGAAGTTAAAATGTTGAACACGTATCCTTAAAGTGCAAGCACCCATGATAATATACTCTTGAGCCTTTTATTTTATTCATGTATTTTATTTTATTTTAATATTACTCCTAAGTGTCATCACTGGGTACCTTTCTTTTCCTGAATCATTTTATTAAACTTGGATTTCTTCAATTTATTCAATGTAACTGACTATGATAATTGAACCTGGGCATACATCTAAGTATGTGCTTGAGCTGTATTTCTTAACTGCTTTTGAATGTTATTTTTTGTCTACATGCCTTTTAGTTTATTTTAAATGTATTTGTTTTTCTTTTTCTCATGTATTCAGTGTATTGTTTTGGCATTTTAACTGTTATTTTGTAAAATATGGAAAAACTCAATGAACATATTGTTAGAAAAAGATGGTGGTGGTGGTTCCTGAAGGTGCACCAGCTGACAATTACTGCTGCAAAGCACTGGTTCCCAGCCTGGGGTCGAGGACGTCCTCATTGGGTTTCCAGGCTCTGTTAGCTTAAAGGTTGCTAATCAGGGTTACATATGTTTACTGTAACACAATAATACACTAAATGCATACTGTACTTTCTCTAAGGGTCTTTGGATGGGATTGTGTGTGTCTAGGCCTCCTCTACCAGGATTAAGTCCATGAACACAGTTAAGATTTCATTTATTTTGGACAGCATTGTATCACTGTTTTGGTATGAGCTCTGGGGGTGTTGACTCATTGGTACAACTAGGGGGAGCTCCAAGGGAAAAAAAGGTTGGAAAGGTTTCATAATGGTGACATCTGAAGCCTTTTTGTTGACAGTAGAAGCACCATTTCCATTGACTCATGGCTGTGTCATTGTTGACAAATACAGTAGTATGACTGCACCATGTTACTGTTGTTACTTGTCTTAGGGACTACCCCTTCTAAACAACTTCCTGTTAAGAAGAGAGCTAGAGGATGAAGACAATTCTGCTGATTGAAAATCTAAAGTCAAAATGTAAATAATATTGTGCTAAACAGACCAAAGTTAATGCACTGTCTGTCCTCAGTAGGTTTGTTTTGTAGTCTAAAATAAGGTGTTATTGGCTGGACTGACCATGGTTTACAGCAAAATTATGGATGGTTGTTGTTGTTACTCTGCCGGTGACAGTTGTAAGAGTGTTACTGATGACCTGCTAAATGCAGACATCTATCTGCTCCTGCCCCTTGGTCCCCGTCCTCACACTCAAACATCTCAGGTTTGCTCTACTGTCTCACCAGCGGCTCCAGCTCTGAGTGATCAATGAGGTTGAACTCTGAGATGAAGTAGTAGTAGTGCTTGTAGCAGGTATTGATGTGTGCTTCAGCGCCCATGCTGCAGATGCTGTCAAAGTGATGGATGTAAACGTGCACAAACACTCGGAAGAGGCGGCTCAGGATCTTTTTGCACACCTGCTGGAAGTTCTTGGGGAAGGGTACACCTGATATGAAGAGAAAGGAAAGTGGTAATAGAAGTATAAAATATTATTTGACCATTTTGTATCATTACATTATCATCATATCATCATTTAGCAGATGCTGTACTCCGAGGGTAGTAAAGGATCACCTCTATAGTATCATTCTTTGAGTTCTAGTCAGTGACTCAGTGAAATGTAAATTCCATAAACAGTTTATTTGACAGTAAATAGGTTATTATGAGCCCTAATTCTTATCCTGTATTGAGTATAAGAATGGACATGAACCTTTACCGCTGCACTCGTTTTATATTAATGTTTTTTACTCACACAAGAGGCAAGATTTTGAAAACAAGAGGCAAGATTTTGAAAAATGAAGAGCTGTTTCTTTACCATCCAGTCTAGGTTGACTGCATTAGGCTCTAAGGCGTTGTTACCCCTCAAGTTAAAAAACCCACTTTGGGTAAAAAAAAGGGATTAGGTCTAAATAGTTAATGTCTTTACAGGCACATACTAAATGGGGAGGGTGATTTTTTTTAAAGTCACTGATTCAATTTTAATTAAACAGGGCTAAGAGTGAAGCATAGCTAGGAGCAGGGCAGATCTGGCTGACAGGTGAGCGCAACGAAGCCATTTGCACAGAAGTTTAAGGCCCATGCATCTGCACCTCCTGCTTTATTACTTTGCTATCTTGGCTTAAAGTTAGTCTGAGATATCTGCACCTGTATGGCATCTATGGGTTAGAGCATGGATTTGTTTTGTGTGTTTTTACCAGCAAAAACCAACACATAAAAAGTTCCAAAAACATAAGACAGTCTGATTGCAGACCTCCACTCTCAGAAACTTTCAATGCAGGCTCCATTGTAAAGGCTGTCTAACCAGGTAATGAATTGATAAATTAGAATAATAACAATAATGATACATTTTAGACACTTTTCTCTGCATTCAAGGTCACCTCACAAAGTGTAGTCAAGAACAAAATAAATGTCAAAATAAAAAGGATTGATAAACAACATCCATCATCTATGAGCTAACAACTATTATCAATTTATGCATCTATAAACCTATTACCTATCAATTGTCTTACTGTCTCCTTATCATTATATATAAAACAAATATGTGAGCTGTCTCCCTCTCACCAGTTTACCATTTTCTTTCCTTTTGTTGTTTTAATTAACATGACCCTCAGTTTCTTTTCCTCTGACTCTTTCGGTCTCTGTTGACCTGATTGTTGATTGTTGATTTTATTGTGCTCAAAGTTCTGCCTTTTTTGCTTTTGTTCTGTCTGTTAAAGCACTTTGTAAACATCTGTTTTTAAAGGTGCTATATAAATAAAGTTATTATTATTATTATTATTATTATTATTATTGAAAAAAAAGGTATGATGTGATGGTCAGATGTAAAAATGATCTTGAACGCAATGCTTTTTACAATGGGAGACAGTGAAAATGCTGAAAAGCAGGAGTTAATTAATGGAGAGGCTTTTGATGATGATGAAGCAGCAGAATTACAGACAAGTTGTAGTTCATGGAGGGATTTGTGAGGGAGAAAAAAAAAAGGTGGGAGTCGCAATAATCAATGGATCGCAGCAGTGTTGAGTGGGGGGGACAGACATTGGGAGTTAATGTTAGTAGACGGTATTTGAACCGAGGGACATTATTGAAATGAGCCTGAACAGATAATAATAATAATAATAATAATAATAATAATAATAATAATAATAAATTTTGTTTATAATGCATTTTACATTTGAGACAAATCTCAAAGTGCTACAGTTATTATGGAGATAGAGTGCTGTCGAGGATGACACCCAGACTTTTCACCTGAGGAGGTGGGAGGTAGTCTGAGGAACTGTTAGGGTAAAGGGAAAAATTGATTTTCTCAAGTTGAGCTTCAGAATGTTGCAGGATTGAATGAACTAATACATTACAAGTAAAATCAGGAAGCTTTTTGCATTTTTTTAAATTAATTTTTTAGATAAAACTGCTTGGGCAATAGAAAAGATGTCTAAAAGACATCTATAGTACAGATATTAAGACAGTGTCCAGGTTCAGATCACCAAATTTATCAGGAAAATTTTCTTTAATCATAAGAGTAATCAAATATTAATGGAAATGATCAGGTCTAATCTCAGATATTGTTTATTTTGGTCAAAATTGTCTAACTGAGTGATGCAACACTCATGGATGAAATAATGATTGATCATACAGTAAAGTGATCCTAGTCATGCATCTTTAGGATTTTAAACCCAATGCAAAACTTGTTTAGTTCACTGTATTTGATGATCAATGTGACTCGTTGTGATAGATCTACAGCCTTGGGTACCAATTCTGTACAGTCTTTCATTTTCCTATATCTAAAATGTTTAAAATTGTTTTGGTTAATGTTTTACTGTACCTCATTGTTAACAATAAAAGGTTAAAAAGACTTGATGGTAAGACTCTCTTCCAGCTGTAAAATGATTTTGGAGAAGTGTCACTAGATCCTAATTTCTGTCACTTTTGTAACTCTTGAATGAACAAACAAAATTATGTATATACTCATATATATTAACTCATTACAGTTGATCACAGCACTGGTTGCTTCATGGGGTGTCTTTTGGTATAAGCAAACAAAACGCTCACTATCATTGATCCATATTCTGCTTCATCTTAAATATTAAATCTAGAGGAGACTCCATGCCTAACTTTATCCTGAGATGACTGATTAGTTTTTAATGATCATTTACGTTCAAGACAAACTTCGACTTTTGCTTCTTGAAATTTTGCAAATGGCTGTTTCTGTGATTTTCTTCATTCAGAAACTAGCCAAAATATGTGCGGTTGCTCTTTCTGCTCCTTGCTAAAATTTAAAGGTTTCATGTCCCCAAAACCATATGAACAATGTTAAAAATTGTCTAAACAAGAAGGAATCTACAGGAATGGTTGTCTGAACAGATGGGGCCTTGTAAAACACTTTAAGCCTGGCGGAGAAGGCCTGATCTTGGAGGGCTGCAGTGAGATCTCTGCTCTGGTTTGGCCAAAAGCTACAGCAAATTTCAGATAAATAGCTACAAACATCGATGAAACCTCTACTTTTTACATGTTAAATATTAGTTTTTTTCCCAGTCATTTATAGTCAAACTATAAATGGCATGATGGAGATGGAAAAAGGAACCAATACAGGTTCTCAAAGTGGGTGTCGCAAGATCAAAATTTCTGGTTAAAATGGGTCAGGGGTTACAAAAGCCATGAGAACTATTGAACAGTTTCTCATAAGTCCTCTGTGAGAAGACATGTTAAAAGGGGTTATTTGGGGCCTTCTCAAAGAGACAAAATGAACTGAGAGCCATTTAACTGGACATTATTGCTTGGGCTCTTCTCACAGCTATATCTATCTTTTTTCTGAGCATGTCTGTTCCTGTTTAGGGCCATGAGGGACTGTATGCACACTGGGCCACAAAACCAAGAAGGATGAGACACGATGCAGGTGAACAAAAGTGAAAAAACCTACAGTCTAGGAAATTTAAATTTTTCATGTTATAGGACCACCATAGTATCCAGAAGAAAATGATGCAAATAAACACAAAGTCAATTCTCACTGATAAAGACAAAGCAGCTGTTTGGTTTCAGTGCTTATCTTTGTGCTAACTCTTGGATTGTGTAATGTTTTCATCATAAATGCCAAATCTGGTGCTAAGATAAAAAAGAAAATCACCCGATTCAGTCTCCTCTAAATGTCAAACTCACCCTTTAATTAACCTCTGCCTCAACTTCATCACCCCATCTAAGATGTTGATGAGGGGGAACGGTGCTGCACTCTGGGTCAACACTAAGCAATCAGCAACAAATCACTCATCAGGTTACACACTCAATAATGTAATCTGTAGACTCCTCACACACCTACTCTGGTGGGGAAAATGTCCTCGTCATTGATGAGAGACTCTATCCAGTCCATCAGCAGGTTCATGTACTTGAGAGCGGGCAGCTTGGTGGGCTTCTTGTAGTCATCTCCGTCCTGCCACCTGTACTCGTACCTAAGCCCGCCTGACATGATGGGACAAGTGCGTTCGGTGCAGAACTCACTCATCGTGCCGTAGATCAAATTTATCCTGTTAAAGAAATCCACTACATGTACAGCAATCCAATCACTGATGTTCTCCCCCTCGGGCAGCTGAACCACCTTCCTCAGGTCCAGGCCTGACTTGAGCGAGGCCTGGGCCTTCTTGTAGAGTTCAAAGCGCTGGGTGCCTGGTTCAAAACGTTTTCTCGGCCTGAATGTTTTGTCTTTGCTGAAGACTTGTCCGAGACACAACGCCATTGACTCCGTGGTTTCCTCTCAGATAAGCAGAGGAAAGCCTCTCCACAATAATAACTGGCTTGTGTCTGATAAAGTGTGGCCTTCCTGAGAGACGGTTTCAGGTTGGCGATCAGGTCGCAGGGGTCAGCATCTGTCATGTAAAGATTGCAGGTTGCTCCGACTTTCAGATGGGTGGGGGTGCTTCTGTGGAGCAGAACAAGAGAGGTCAGAGGCTGAATCCATTATTGCTGCTCCATAGCTTTAAACCACAATGCCAATTATTAGAATCTTCAAATTCAAAGGTAAAAAAATTAATTCAGAAACATTAAATACTAAAGCCCCCTTAGGACCCAAAGTAAACAGCTCACAGAGAACTTTATCTTCAAACATAAGCTGGATCATTCTGATTGTTATGGTATTGTTATGGTATTGTTATGGTATGACTTTACAACCAGCACTGCTCCCAGTCACCATAAACTAAGCAATTATCGAACAATGTGCAATTACAATGTACAATTACTGTGCTAACTTTATTGACAATGTGCAATTCATCCATGTGCAATCACTTACATTCATGTGCAATTACTTGGTGAATGTGTAAATAATCCTTATAGGATTTGCTTTTTAGTTTCTGTATTCAAGCCCTTTTTTACATTTATATTGGTAGAATAATGTAAATACTACTATTTTTTATGCTATTTTTATACAATTTTTATACTTATTCTTTATCAACGCTGTCCCCTTTGCTGCTGTAACATTGCAAATTTCCCCGTGTGGGACGAATGAAGGTTTATTCTATTCTATTCTCTCTGTGGTTTAGTGTGATAAAAAAAAAGGCTTTATCAAGAGATTTTAGAGGCACAGTATGATGAAAAATGTAGCCATAGTTGTTAATAGCTGTGGCACAATAACTACACAATCTTCACTCAGCTTAGGACATTTCCCATATACCTAAATAAATACATGAATAAACATAAAAAACAGTGAAATTCAGGCAAACAGATGTTTTGAGTCTGCTTGTGGCTTGATTCCAGCTGAGGCACTGTTGAAATTTAGATTTAGCAGTACGCCTAAAGTTTTATCTTGCTCAATCTTATGGCAAGTTTTCAGTTATGGATGAAGATGGAAAAAAGAGTGAAATTATGCTTTTTTCTTGACTGATGTAAAAAGCACAAAGGACCAGGGGTGTCCAAACTCTTTTCATTGAGGGTCAGAAAAAAAAAGCCCAGATCTCACACATCTCACCTCTAGTGAATTCAAGTTAAAGTCAATGCAGTGAAGGTTAAGATAGTTATAGCAACTGAATACTTAAGTTAAAAACAGCCCACATCGCAGTCTTCTATTAACAGCTTGACAAGGCTAATGCTGAAAACAGTCTTCATATTCCCTCTAATGAGCAGGTCGGACAACACAATCATTTTAGGATGGTCGCTATGTCAGATTAGAGAGTCATGGAGCCATAAAATTGTACCTGGCCATCAGGCATGACAGACTACACAGTTGTACCCAGGTTAGCAATGTAGCTGATGTGATGACATTGGAAGGAGGAGAAGAAGCACAAGAGACAGAAAGAAGACAGATGCACTGTGTCAACAATACCAGACTTTTGTTTGTCTCTTTTAAGATGAATTGTATTTTAGCTTAATGTTAGATACTAACTTCCTTCACAAACTTTTCCTCTGCCTCATGCTCCCATCTTGAGGCAGCAACTTTCATTTGTTTACATCTGTGATTGTTGTGCATAAATAAGCTCTTAATGGTAAAACATCTCTGACATATTGGAAGGGGTCGGACAAAATCAAACATGCTAGATTTTCTGTTGGACTTTCATGAAGCGTGCTAGTTGAGGTTTTGTTGTCGTTCACTATGACACACTACACAAAGTGAAACCATTTTTACTGACTGACATTCTACGACTGGTCAAGCAAAAGTCAGCCTTAAATCCTGCTGTCTGACCCCGGCCTTAAGAAGGCCTTGGTCAGCTCTGGCTAGCATGAATCCAATCCTGGTCTAAATAACAATGATCCGTGCTGCAGAGGAAAGATGACGACGTTTGAACAAGAGCCATCTGCACACAAGGGACAAACTTGTGGGAGTGTTGGTGCTCGAAGATGGTTGGCGCAATATGTTTTTTAAAGTGGTCCTTCAGATGGAGTAGATGATTAAAGAAATGAGTGTGATCCCTGATATTAATCCAAATCAAAACAGATGATGAAAAGAACTGATACAGTGCATTGGAAAGAGAATAACTACAAGAAATCATTTTAGTTTAGAAACTTCATGGAGTTTTTAAACTCTTACATTAAATGGAAAACCTTAAGCGTGCCTGTAGGGTGGCATGGGTAGCAACTGTGCACTTACCATATACTGAGGCTTTTTGTTGTGCGGGCAGTTTGGGTTCAATGGGACTTGGGGCCCACTTGTCCTACCCTACACTCTCTACCTCCTTTCTAGGTCTACCAACTGTCTCTCCACTTTGAGAATATAATTCAGGTATTTTGAACTTCAAGTCTGTTTTAATGTCAGGCATGGCCAAATAAGGAATAAATATGATGTGCCATAAAATAATATGTTTTGATATTATGATCAGGAGCTGAGGTTTTATAATAGGACTAAAACAAAAGAATCTACATTTGATTCAGTCCAGCTGTTTGCAGAATGTTTCCGATATAAACAAAGGGAATCAAGCTGTTATTACCTCTAAATTAGCAGAAAACTCATACTGTTATATTGCTAAATTTGCAATATGCTGTACAGCCCAAATGGGTTTCAGTTTAAAGGGTCTTATGGGCTGCAGTTTGCCCACGGGAGTATCCTGGCATAGACTGTTGGTTCCTTCTCTGGAAATGAGTCATGGAAATAAATTACCTCTTGACTGTTTACCATCTGGGAGGTAAGATTGTCACTGATCAGGACTTTGATCTTAATTAAAAGTGATGTAACCAATGCTGCTATTGCTGTGATGATAAACTGTGAATGTTAGCTTCTGTTTTGGAAACAGTGAGGTTATAGGAGGGAAATCGGGTGGGATATTTATAATCTAATTTATTAAGTCTTGGTTGTGTAATGTGATCATGTGTTGTATTTGTAAAGCTAAGCTACGTTGTGTTTCCTCTGTACTTACAGGAGACATGTGCTGATCCCACAAATATGCCACTGAAGTCACATTCAACAGACTGTCATTGCAACATGATATTATATCCGCATTTGTGTCCCACTTTTGCACTGCCGGTCACAATACTTCCTGTGGTTGTTTCTCTGCGACTCATATAAGCAGAGTATATGGCTGTATATCATCATTTGTGTCACATTATAGACCAAACACTGATAGGGCATTTGTTAAGAATTTATGAGGAGACTAGAAACTTACGATCTAAAACGTCTTGAATTTTTTGAAGCATGATCTTGCTGGGTTTGTTCACCAAACCTAATCTCAGGAATCTGTGGTGATTTAAGAGTATGTGATATGTGAGAGGAGTACTTTCTTTTTCCATTTGCTCTCACAGTCTGCTGGATTTCTCTCTGGAACTCACCACTGGAGTATTGTGAATACGTGGTCATGAGATAGCTCTGAATGTGTCCAAAAACAAAAGGGCTTCTGAAGGAAGATTTAGTGACAGTGTAGCACTCAGTGCTCAGTTCAGGGACACAGTTTTAGGCAAACATTAAACACAGACACTCCTAGTTACCAAACACAGAGCTTGTCTGTACAAAAAGTGACAGCATGTGGGAATGGGTGACTTCAATTTGCGTCACTTTACGTCTCCCTGCATGCCTCGACAACCTCATACTGAAGCATGTTGGATCTCGCACAGTTGGCATACTTTCATGGTTGTTATGGAAGTTGCTTTTAACCCTGCACACTGACAAAAGTACCCCTCAGGAGAAACTGACACAGAGGATGGACAAGTGTGAAGAGACAGAAACTAAAACACGAGATATTAGAATGAAAAGCTGAGTTTAAAGACACTGTACCTGCCTGAATTCCTACAGCACTCTGTCCGGTATGTGCTGGAAAGTCAGGAGGAGTTCAGCGAGGATTCAGGCACAGGACGTCTTGAAAGATCCAGCTGCTGACCCCCCGCTCAGATCCTCTGGATCCTGTCTGTCTTTCTGTGGGCCACTCGCAGACCCAGAGACTACTCCGACTCCACTCAGCAGCACACACAACACAGTGAAGAGAGAAAAAGTTGTTTGGCTTTTCTTCCTGTAGATGATGTCACATCCTGACTTTGTCCACTGTGCTCCGCTGTCGATGTGTGAATGTGTGTGTGTCCCTGAATGTGTGTGTATGTGTGGAGGACCTATAAATTGAAAGAGTAGAAGGGCTGGAAAAGGCCTTTCTAAACCCCCCTTCTTCGTCCTCCCTCTTACCCTTTTTTTCTTTTCCTCCTTTTCTCCTCGCACAGCAGCCAGCCCATTTGTCCCAGCAAAGCCCAGCCCCTCTGGTAAAGGTCCTGAGAAAACCACCCCTATTTTTAAGCTGCATATAAGACGGAGCAAGCGGAATGATCCCACAAATATTTCTGGAAGCTTGGCAGCCTGTGCCCTTCTTTTTCATGTCTGCTCAATAACATATCATTAAAATTCTTGGACTCTTTTTTGAAGTGATTGTCATTGAACCTAGAGCCTAGCCTTAAATAGAGAAAGTGCTGCTATCAAAAAAATGTAACTCAAAAGTAAAATATCCACTTTCAAATCACTACCAAAGAAGGTATGTTTGAGTGAAACAGTCTGTTCCCTGATGGCTTTAGGGGCTGAGTGTTTTATGATGGCTGTCCTGACGGTCTCCTTTGTTTTGAAGGTGAATGGGTGTCGCAAAAATGAAGAGGCTGCCTGTTGCTCTGTGGTGTAATGTCATCCAACCTGCAAAAAGAAACTGTCCAGACTCTTTGTTATGCCACCCAGACCAGTATGACAGTGATGCAACCAGAGCAAATAAAGTGAGATCATGTTAAAAATGCTGAAGAAGAGCATTTAGATTTTCAACTTATGTTGAGGCTTTATGCATTGGGCTGGACCAACAATCATCTCTCTCTCTCTCTCTCTCTCTCTCTCTCTCTCTCTATATATATATATATATATATATATATATATATATATATATATATATATATATATATCTTAAAAGTGATACACAACAAATATATATGTATATATATATATATATTCTTGTTAAGCCATCCCAACTGAATTATAACTAAATGGAGTTAAGCAGATTCCCCATGTCGAATACTTCATAGTTGCACAAAGGGCATCCATCAGATAAATATATAGATTTAATGATTGTTTCCCAATTTGTCCATGAGAAATGTAATTTTCTGTCTCCAGTCATTTTAATATCCACAGTATTTCCCCCTTTTCTTTCTTTTTGTTTTCCAAAAAAGAAACTATTACTGTGAGTGATTGGAATTTACTGTGTCTGCCTTTCTAGGATATGTGGAAAGTTGTTTCTTTCTGAAGGTCCAACATGCACTAGGGACTTAAAACACAAGAAAAAGTGATGAATCATTACATTCAATTTAAATTGCATATCCTTGTGCACAACTTTCTGGCTTCTATTTAATTATATCAGTGAAACAGTGTATTACATCTGAGAGATTTATGATGGTATTTGGTTCTCTTGGGAAATAAAAATGTGTTATCGGCACAGCATTGAAATAAAATGCTGTGTTTTTTAATAACTGGGTAGAGTAGTATCATATATTAAGAAAATAAAGTCAGTTCCAATATTGAACCTCTAGGGGCACCATAACTCACTGAAACACCAGCCCAAAGTTGCAACCTTTGGAACATAATTTTGTGGTCAACAGTATCAAATGCTTCTCCTCAACCCAGCAGGACAAGGACAGAGCATACACCAGCATTAGCCATCCTTTAAAGACCATTACTGTAGTGAAAAGGATCAGTGACACTGTATGGTGTTTAAATTCAGAATAAAATAAATCTCATATATGCCGTTATGTTTCAGAACTTCAAGTAGAATTTTTGCTATAAGAGGTAAATTTGAAATTGGTTGAAAATTTTGACAATGCAATGGATTGAGACTGGCTTTTTGATAAGTGGTGAACACAGGAGTTTTATAAGTATTGAGTTAAACAGCCAGAGGACAAGGATCCGTTAACTTTTGTCAGTTACCCTCAGTTGTTATTTTTTTGCCTCATGATAAACTTTATATTGTTAACTGCTCAAAGGAAGCAGACATTAAAAGGCCTCTGCCCAAAAGAAAATCCCACCTATGCTGCAGTGATCTAATATGTCCATAAGAGGTCCCTCTGACTACTTTCATAAAAGCTGCTTCAGTGCACTTGGCGACTCAGAATTAATCACAAGCGAGCAGCAGAAAGTGTAAACTTTTAGTCATCCCAAAATCTAAAAGATGACTAAGTATCTAAATTTATCGAAAATTATGAAACAAAACATGTACCAACTTGACATTTAAGGTTACTGTATCAATCAGTATACTTATTAAACATTGTTTAAGGTGTACATGTGACAGAACAGATTGTATAAAAAAAATTAAGGTGAAAGTAAGAAGAAAATTATATTGGTCAGCTCACTGCTCTCAGCAGGAGTCTGCATTATTTGGTTTGCATATATTATTATGCTCCTCAGGTTTTTCAGTTGTGTCGACACACACAGGAAACAAAGGGTGAATCACCGTATGAATGAGGCCTGATGCCCTCTGCTCCAGTTTTGCTCTCAGTGTTAATGTAATCACCAGGAAATGCCGCACAAGAGGAAGTGAAACCTGTTGGGCCTTTTTGTCACTTTTAATCGTCACCCAGTGTAGTACTCTGTCATTACTCACCTAAACCATGCGGCCTGTTGCTCTGAGCTCACGAACCAAATTCCTCTAAACAAACTCATGAACCTGTTGGTTTAGGGGAAAGTGGTTAGTATGACTTTGTTTAAGGTTATGCAAGTATCTTCTTTAAAGTAAACACATTTTATATTTATGTTTGATAAAACATTTACAGTTATTTGCCTGTTCTTTATTGCAGCTGCATACATGACAAAGTACTTATTTACAGCCTGCTCCTGTGTTTCTCCTTTTTTATTTGTTAGTTTGATTTTCTGTAAAGGAATTGCAACAATAACAACAACAAAGATTTAATAAAAAGTCAAGAATGTTGAAGTTCCCAAGCCAGACGCAGCAAACACAGACTCTCGACACAAAACAAATAAGTAACACAACGAACCCCTGCACCTGATGTCAAAAAGATTTAACAGCATCTTTCACTGATACCCATTCAGAGAGGAAATGGAATCGAACCCCCCAAAAAGTGAAAAATTTACTTTTTTTTTCCTATTTGAACTAATAGCCCACAAACAAGAGGTGCTGTGAATATATATCTATTTATCTATATCGATATATATATATATATATATATATATATATATATATATATATATATGATTAATGATTATGATTAATGTAACCTTTGCCTGTGTTATCAGGAAGGGAATGTTTTGAATACTTTTGTGTTAAAAATCGATGTCTGGCATCTGCATTGAACTTGGTCATAAAAAGTATGGGAGTGGGAGTGTACTGTGACTCAACTTCCATGTGGGCCTCAGGTAAGAAGGACACAAAGAGAGAGCAGGAAGTGGGAGCAGGTGGATGTTAGACTTCTTAATAGGAAAATGATTTATGATCATGAGAGTGGGTCAGATGTCTCACTTATTGTGCCTCAGCTGTGCTGCAGGCAAAATACAGATCCTCCTTTCCTTTCCTTGTGTTGTCTCTCTCTATGAGTGAGGGCCATCATCTGGATCTACAACTAGAAAAGAGAGATTTGCTTTTTTATATTGTTATTTTGTCATAGATACATTAACATGCTAAGGCTGTATGAGCTAATATGATGACACCATGAATGTAAACTGTCCAGGATCAGAGTGTTTTGTAAGTTTATTCATTATCATGGAACAGACCAAAATGGAATTTAAAAGTTTTGTCTTTCAACAAACTTTAACAGATGATCCTTCTTGTCTTATTTATTGGCTCTCAAAACAAAATCAGCAAGCTTCAACATATTAGACTTTATCCTTTAATGATCAGGCCTGTGTATTTTGGAAAAATAATGTAGTCCTATTTTTAATGTAAAAAGACTAAAATAACACAATTTATTATTTATTCATTTATTTGATAGGGCAGTGCACATTTATTAACATCTTTTCAGAAAGCAATACATGTAAATATGCCATATTATAGCAACAATGCTCACAAAACGTAATATTAATTTAACGATTTGCAGTCTTTACCAGATCATGTTGCTTCGTAAGGATAGAAATGTCAACTTTTCCACTGTTTTTTCCTTTCATGTTTTGCATGCTATGATTTAAAAAGTGAAATAATAGGACACTTGTTTAGAATGTTTAGGGCTGAGTCCAGTCTTTTAGTGTAATGCAACTATTTAACAAGCAAAACCTGTTGGTGATTCTGCACAGGTATTTTCAGACATTTTGACTGATGCCAGTAACGCGAAGCCTTACTTTGGAAATCTGACAAATGATGCGGGTCTGCCCATCAGACATGTGTATGCTACTGAATTTGTTAATGAAATACATATATGAGAAAAGTAAAGACATATAAATATTTTATACCTTTACACTTGAGATTATCTGTTAAGAATACACCCTAGGATTCAAACATTCAGTGTCTGATTATAAGATATATAAAAATCAAATTCTTCATTTTAAACAAGTTCAGTGAAGCACCCTACCATTTGGACTTTGACACAAGTCATTTGTAGTTATCTGGTTGCTGAAATAATGTGACACATCATGAGTACTTGAACCATACACCCCCCTCAATATTTCTGAGGTGCACCCACTTAATGCCCCTAACACCCACGGCCTGTCAAAAGTCTGTATCCTCCAGGACACAGACACCATTAAGGCGTTAAACAGCCTTTACAAAATCCAAATCACACAACTCACTTACACTGTTTCATTTTAATGTTTGTCTAATGGATCCCTCCAAATGTAACCTTGCTCGCCAGATGGACCGTCTACCTGATTACAGACATTAAAAACCAGGCAGGTCTAGCTGCTGCTCAAGTATACTCCAAAAACAGGATCTTGACTGTGTAACTTATTACTCTGATTTCACGTTAAATTGTGTGTTACATGTAACACAAACTCATTTTGAACAGTGCATGTCATTAATTTTGGTTTTGACAGAATTTTTTCTAACCACTTTCTACACACTTCAGCCAGAGCAAATCTTTCATGGAGTTATCATCGAGACACAAATGATTCCTGTTGAAAGGAATGCACTGATGCATTAAAGGGCAAGTACAAGTACAAGTATACAAGTACTCGTGGACACCAAGTACAAATATGAATACTCTTTAACACCAATATAGATCTTGAAATCATTTTGTAAGATTGTGTTTTTAATCAGATGTCCCTCACTCCTCATTATAACAGCTTCTCAGTGCATAGTTTCCTGGCTGGTCTATTGTTGTCTCCTCTTCTGTATGAAAAAAATCATCAGACTGCAGACATCCTCCAACTTTGCCTGTCTGCCCTGATATTGCTGTTAAGTGTTAACAAGCAGGTCTTTGCAGTGTTTTAGGAGTACAAAAATATGGCTCAGTCTTGGCAATTAATATTTTACTTGTTTGCTTACGAGCACAAAAAAGGCATCCCCTGGCTTTACACTATGGAGCATCCGAGTCTGGATAGCCAACTACAGGCTTTAACCAGGTTAGAGTAGTCTCTATTTTTTGAATTACAGATGGTTATTTATTTACTTGATGCACTAACCCACAAGGACACACGACTGAATTATATTTCTCTAGAGCCTGATCTCAGAAAGAAATAACCCAGAGAGGAGCAAAAAGCTGATAAATGCTCTTGGACACTAACATTTACAAAGGCAGCAGTGGCCAACAGACTTCTCCTTATCCTGACTTCAGGTTTTGTGTTATCTTAATCAGAGTATAACTTCCTTTATTAAAATCACTGCCCCAAACACTGACAGCTTATAGTGATCCTGATACTTTAAATAAATAATATGAATGACCTCATGCTAGCATTTTACTCAGCAATGATTCGATGATGAATTGCCTCCCAAACAGTAGAACCATCTAAACACAATACAAAAGCCTGATATTGCCTCTATATCTGTAGACTGTCATTCTGACAGTAATGTTAGAGGACAATTTTAACAATATCAAGGAATGTAAACATACCTGGAGAGATGCTCTGGCAAAATCTTAAAAAATACTGTTAGTGTCCTGGAGCTGTTAAAGGGCTCAAAAGGCCTAACACTGATAGTTTACATCAGGTGTCACTGACCTGTAGATCCTGATTTACTCGTAGATCTTTGAGACTTTTCTTGTAAGTCTTTAATACAATATGTTGTTGTAAGGTTTTAATCTGCCATACTTGATGAAGAGGTCCACATATTTGTGCTATGTATGAACACAGTGAATGCAGCTCCTTTATGAAAAATGCATCTAATTATTTTACCCTGTTAGTTTTAGTATAAGCAAGATGGTTAGACTGATGAAACTGTGTTTTAAGTTGCATGAGTTTTGTATAGTAATGGGCTGAAAAAGTTGTTGAATGCAAACTGAATTTTATTGTTTAAAGGTTTTTTGATAGATTGAAGTTTGCATCTACTAGCTTGGGTAGATCTAGCTTCCCCTGCCATCATCGATGATCTCAAGTCAGAAAAGGCTGGTGACTGCTGGTTTACATTATTGCCTCAGTTAATGTGTATTTTGTAAATAATAAAGATAAACATAAAAAAGCCAGTGCTGCAGCCCCACACTGTGGCCAATGCTAGCCAACACTTATTTTGCCCTCCTGCCCTCCTATCCAACACCAGTATCAGAGTTGGTGCATCCCTGCCTGTTCAGCATACCCACCGCCTGACAAGACTGAATAAAGCTCTGATGTCCAGAGAGTTATGTGTTTCTTTCCATATAAATACTCTCTTGTTAATTCTGTCCTAAAATTTGATAATTTGTCTCTTTGATTCAATCATTGCACAGTTCCCAGCCCATGTCTCTTGAAATTATTTAGGATATAAAGTGCTGCGTCATTTCATGTGCTACAAGAGTGTGATTACTTTAACATATCCTTATCAGATCTTTTTTGTCATGTCTGAAATGTGTTAAACACACTGACACATGCCTGAGCGGAGCTATGGTTTATATAGTGCTGCTGATGCTGCTTGACATACAGGAAAAAGCCGACCTTTATCTGTACCAGGGATCAGACTGTCATTTAATGATTTGAAGAGTGAATAAACCAGAACGATAACAGTGTTCTGTGAGTGAGGTCTCTTTTCTAAACTACAGGATGCTTAATGGGAGACTACTAATGCTGTTAGAATGCTTTAGACATGACATTGTGAATAACGTTGAGGTTTTTTTGTGTTGAGTTGAGAGATATTAAGTGCAGTTACTGGGTGCTTCCTAAGCAGATGTGGCTTATGTTGATATTGTGCATCCAGCCAGTCTGCTACTTTTCATCACAGTATGATCACAGTTTTAAATGATCCATTGACTTTCTTAACTTCATTTCCTTTATTTCTGGACATTTGGCAAACATGTTTGCATACTTGACATATTGCATATCAAATATGCAAACCTGTAGGAAGTTTCATTTTAGTTCTTGCAAAATAAGATTAATATCCCAGACCATGAGTGGAATTAATATTATTATTTTTATTTGTAGATGACTAGTTTAATGTCCATTTAAGTTTGGCTCTCCTGCCATTCACACTTTTGGGTTGGACATTTACCTTGAATTCTGATAAAATACCGGTACCCGTTCTGTAAAAACGTGAACTGGTTTTCAGGCCAGGAATTTATAAACTATGGTGTGTTAGCCACATTGGGGCCTGTGGTTTAGTTTTTAGTCACACAGTAGACTCTACAAGCAAAGTGAAACAGACTTCACAAACAAGGGTGTGGTGCTTTTGCTTGACTGTATTATGCTTGAAACTTCAACACTATTGGTTAAAGTTGGGGCACAACACAAACAATATACAAACTAACTCCCAAAATAAGAATGTCTTGATCCATATGGACACACCTGACCTGATAACTTAACCTGTTTTTTAGTTTGTATAATTATTTCAGTTTAAATGTAAGAACTTCTTACAGAAATTTATTTTCCTATGCAGATCTCACAGTCTATTTGTATAAAGGCCATTAGTAGCTCTCAAAAAAGGCATATATTGTAAATCTTGATTTCAGGGTCCCCGTTTTGGCCCCATGAGAAGGCAGAATTGTGGGCCCCACCACAAAGATTGATTGTGCACAGTTTCTTGGATCGCATCTCCTTTACACAAAAATTTTTACAAATAGAAAATAAATAAATAAGTCGTAAAACATTTAAACTTTTACAACTCATTAATGGACAAATTAATACACTTTAAATTTACCTCATGTTGCCTTAACAGGTGGAACGGTGGTGCAAGAAGAGCACGTGCCTCACAGCAAGAAGGTTGCTGATTCAAACCCCATGTCACTCAGGGCCTTTACATGTGGAGTTTGCATGTTCTTCCCGTGCATGATGGTTCACTTTGGGCACTTTGGCTTTCTCCCGCTGACCAAAAACGAGCTCATTAGGTTAACTGGTGACTTCAAACTGCCCCAAGGTTTGGGTGGGTGTGTGAATATTTGTCAGTCTCTGTCTGTGGCCCTGCAATTGACTGTACACTGGTTTAAGGTGTACTCCACCTCAATCCTGAAGTGGTATAGATGATGGATGGAAGTTGCCTCATCATGTCTTGTGACATGAAAGGAAACTACTACATTTTTACGACTAAAAACAAAATAGCTTCAAAGGTAAAAATATATCAAATTTAGTCAGTCATTGCAGTCAGTGTTGATAAATTATGGATCGTACTTTATATTGTATTCACCTTTCACCTCTTGGCATTGTTAGTAAGCATCCGACTACGTTTTAATATTTAGGCAAAATAAAGGCTACCTAGATGATAATGATGATCTGGTGTAGGGGAAAGTGTTATTTAGACATAAGAAAATAGCTTATTATATAAAACCCGTCTAATTATATACTACAGGCCGCTATCTTCCATGGGCCCTAATTGTCCTGACATTATGGCACTTTAATGTTACTTTCGAAATGTTTTAATAAAATTGTTATAAAAAAAAAACCGTAGCTTAAATGAGTCTATAAGATCAGGACAGAGTCTTTGGGCTCTATCTCGACTTTCATGACGCCATTTCACAAAATGTGTTCAGATTTATTTAGTGGCATTATCCGCCATTTATCTCATAAGTAAATAGTCTGCACCATACCAGAGTTTATTCTAATCCCAGACGATGTGTCCTGTTAGTTACTGCTTTAATCTGAGAAAGTATCATGTGTCAGAAAAAAAGCGGAATGAAGCCTTCCTGTCTATTTTTTATGATTATGGATTCATTGGATCGTATGAGTATACGTCCATATTAAGCGACCGACTGACATGAGGCCAGAGAGATAACTCCACCTTTTTCCAGTCTGTCAGAAGGGCTGGGTCACAGAAAGAGTGAAGCAGTGAGGAAGAGGAAGCGGAGCAGAGTAACTTCACACACGAGTCAAGCGTCGTTATCAGCCTGCTTCCCACAATCCCTGCAGGTTAGTTTTTATCTCTAGCACACTCTCTCTTATAATCTTATCTCGGTTTTTGGTAACGAAGAGGCGGTAAATGTTGACTGAGTGACGCTCGAGCTCATTACAGGTGGGAACGCTGCTGGGGGCTCGCGGGCTCTCTGTCACGCAGCGTAAAATTTGACTGCAGGTGGGGTGACTGGTTGTCGTAATTTTTTTTACATTAATATCTTATATGCAGTTTTAGTATGAGGCTTCCCCACATTTTCTTGTCTTGTAGTTGGCTTTTCGTCGTCGGTAAGTCGTGTGTCACCCTTGACCTCGTGTCAGGGTCATGCTCAGATGTGTATTCAGTGAAAAAACGTGTCAATGAATTTATTTTCCATACCAATTAGCTCACTTTAGTCCTTTGACCTTATCCCCCTCTCTCTACATGCCTCTCGGTCTCACCTGTGCTCTCCATAAAGACCTCACAGGCTGCCGGACATCCTCCTCATAGAGGATGCATGTGCGGAAAGTGATATTAGATCTATGGCTAATTTTAGTTGAAGCTGTCACACATTTTGGGTCCACTGGAACAAAAAAAAAAAAATATATATATATATAGATATTAGCCTGTGATATGTTGCTATAAGTTTCTTCTAAGCGGGAACCCGCTTCGCCCAATTTAATTAAGTAACTATTTCACACGCTTCCATTACTAGATTTAAAGCTTTATTCATATCCACGTTTTGTTTTATTAGATCACTGGAGTACAGAGCAGAATCACAACAAACCACGCCTTATTTCTGCCATAACAATTGGTAAAAACATAGCTGTAGTGAAGGTTTTTACTACAAAGGAAATTGTTAATTGCCAACCTGGCATGATAAAGATAAAATGTTTCCGCATTTTTAGTTTGTATTGCTTACTTTGTGGTGGCATTGGTGACTGTTTGCATAAGTCAAACAGGTCTGTACTATTTCACAAAAAGTGATGATGCTGAACATAATGCATGACCCTTGTCCCAGTCTGCCCTCATTTATGCTCCCATATCAGACCATGGTTGTCTGTGGTGCTTTATGGTCCATTTACTCTGTGTGGACATGTAAACATTTGTCGTTTCCAGTGACTGCAGATTGAGACAAAAGCCCTCAAGGCCAACTACCAAGGTGTATCTCTTATGATAATGCAAACACTGCTTTTGCATGATATGTAATTGTCACTGCACAAAAACTAACATTTATCCGTTGTATGAGCTGTTGGCTGAGAAAACTTGACTGAAAAAATTAGGAAATTCCTTGTTGATAATTGTTGTATTTTTTGGTTTACTGTCAACTACCATTCCAATGTAAAAAGTTTCATTGTAGGTACCATTTAACTGTCACTCATTGAACTGAGACAGGACATTTACTTCCATGCATAGAGAAAAATGTTGCAGAAAGAGTGCAGACGCTACAATAGGACCAATGATCGTCATCACCTTGGCTTATTGATTTTAATCCCATAATCAACTAGAGATGGGAATTGATGAGGTTTTAATACCAAGACATTACTGATTTTGTTTATCAATCAAATTCTCGACAAATATTCTCATACAGTGCCCTGGATTTTCTGTGTTGGTAGAAGGCTTACTCAGATATCTGTGTCAAACCCTTGGCACTCCAGGTATTTCATGCTTAGCTGTGTCCATGTGTGGCAGGTAGTTATACTGTAAAATACAAAAAAGACAAACAAAATAAGCCCATACTCATGTCCACCATGTTTACATCCTGAGCTACTTTGTTTGTTGTTACTTGTGCTTACTGCCTCTTGTGAGAGCGTGACATCATTGTTTTGCAAGGCCAGCTGAACTAAGGGGAAGGCTTTGGTAACTGGAGTATTAAGCACAAGGGCAGACTGATGATAATTGTATTTCAAAAGACACCTGTTCTTTATTCCCATCCCTATGTGACAGGAAGTCATGTATGGCTTGAGCTCAGTTTGCCCTCGAATGGTGCCTTCTGGTATATAAACAGGAGCCCTAGTGATGCAGCCAGAAGTGTGAACAGAAGCAAGACTGTGCCAAGTGCATCTCTGGCCTGAGATTATTTACAGTGAAATGCTCATTGACAACAAAATAATCTATTATTTTCAGTATCATCTTAGATCTTGCGCTGTTTTTTAATTTCTTCAGAAAACAGTTTTTTTCAGTCATTCAGATAAAACTGTTTGATTTTAGATCCTTGTTGACCTGCCCTAGTGACTAATAGCACTTCACTGTTGCCAACAGATTTTTTGCCAGTAAGACAACAGCAGAGTTTATAAAATAAAGTTCAGCCAGCAAAAACTTAATGGACTCTTTGAAAACCATGTTCCTCGTGAAAACTGTTGCTGGCTGAGGTTGTTTTTGTTTATGCATCCATTCTGCACACACTTGACCACAGTCCTCTTCTGTTCATCACCAGGCTGTTACAGTCCAGTTATTTGCAAAGTAAAGGAACATCTGAAGTCATGTAATTTTCCCTTACCACATTCTCTCTGCCAGCGTGGTGTTTACATGTGAGGGGTTCCTTGTCAAAACGTCATGAAGCGTCTTAGTGGCTTGGTGCACTGAAGCACAAAGAGCGATTCTGTCTGTGAGAATTTTTGTAACGGTTTCAGATCCTGACTCTCTACTGTGATTTTATCACAGTTCCCTGGGCTGTTTAAGTATTATTTCAAAGACTTGAACTTGCAGTAGTAGGCCTCTGGCAAACTGTAAAACTGTCACTATTTCCTGAGGACCTCAGTGTTGTCAGTCGACTTAAAAACCATATCAGGTTTGTACTGCAAGTCACTGATTACGTTCCATAATTTGATCTGTATCACCAAATTTTAACTTCATTGTTACCTAAAAAACCCTCGCCTTTTATATTTTTTGGTGGTGAATTCATTCAAGCTCACAGCACAGACTGCAGCTGCAGAGACGCTTACAAGTATGTAGACTATATGCTCCAAATGCTGTAAAGAGCCTACTGTTTAAACAGCCATGGGTGTATTGACAGTTTGAACTTTCCCAGCTCTCTTTGAGCAGATTACTTGCCTGTTGATCTTTGAGGAGACAGTTTGTATTTCAAGCCTTCAACAGTAATGTTTTCTTTTCTTCAATGGGTGGAGAAGTTACCGTACCTGACAGTCTGCATTTCACTGAGGTAAATGTTGTAAATGAAAATTTTGGGGGTCACATAGGGATAAACTATCACAGCTGCATTCTATTTTTTAAGTGTAATACAGTCGCTGTATTTGCATGCAGCTGTAAAAACTCAAATTAGATTAAAGCAGGACTTTCAAAACGCATGTGAACATGTTACTCTGCCTGAAATATCACTCAGTCAGATTTCTCAAGCTCAAACTAAAACACTTAGATATGGTAGAGATCTGATTTGCTTTTCCATATACAAATCTAATTTGGCTTCAAACTGGACAAGGTGTCCTAAACATGCTCTGCAGCCTCCTCACCAGGTTCTGACCTGGAGGTCACACAGCATAAATGCAAAGCCTGAAGCTGCGTTCACACCAAACGCGACTTGGCAACCGAGATCACGAAGTCATGTCGCCTGTCCATAAATAGCTCATTTTGGTCACTGTTGCCGTCGCTCAGTGACATCATCTCACTCGATTTTCACCGCAATCATATCATATAATGGGATTTATTAGCTGACATTAGTCCAACTGTATCCTTTTCACTCACCTACCAACCACGAAACGCTGCAGCTGAGGGCCCTGCAGCAGCATCGTCTGTCAGCTACATGTTGAGTAGTGAGTTCTCTGCAGTCCCGTCTACGCAGAGCTAATGTCCTCACTAACTTAATGTTCCCACACGGACATGGATTGCCACTCTATGATCCGGAATGAAAACGGTCTGTCTCGGGTGTTGTCACACACCCACACAACGCTGATTGGCTGTCGGGGCACAGCCACACGCGATGTCACCTGAAGAGTTCAAATTGTTCGACTTCTGCAATTGAGCAACGCGACCTGGTCGCACATCCAGAGCGACCAAGTCGCCTAGAACGCTTCCATTTCATCGCCAAGGGTTGGCCCCGCCCCATCACGGCTGTACATTGATTTTACATGGAAAGTGGTCGCCCAAGTTGCAGTCAGTGTGAGTGCACCTTTACAGAAGTCATGTTCTCATTTTCCCTTGAAAACTTACTTGAGCAGCCACCTTCAGCTTTAAAAATATGAAGTCATTGCACAAGTGCTTAAAAAAAATCTGCTGGTCCTTCAGTGTCAGTTAACAGGCTGTAGATGCACCAAAAAGCACATAGAAATTTAATGTTAAAATGATGACGATAGATATGTTTACGGCCTAGTTAAAAAAAAAAATGTTAGAATAGTCCTTGTCCTCACACGGAAGAAGAGTTTCATTTTATTATGGATTTTAGTTAAAAATCCCAAGGGCTATGGCTAATAGAACTACTAACTTATATCTCTTAGTACTCTAGAGTTAACCATGTTATTGTAGTTTGTGCCAATGCAATAGTCCTGGCAGTCTGAATTATTACAAGAAAATAAAAAAAACAGCAATTTTAATGAGGTTAAGCAAAGTTTCATGGTACAAAAGCCTGCTGTCACACCTTTTTGTGCAGTCAGATGAAGCTCAGGTTAGCTATAAGCTACCTCTAAATTAATGTGTGCCAAATAATTTCAGAAAAAGTTTCTTGGATTATCTTTAGATTTCAGGAAAAAAAACCCAAAATGCAGCATTTAAAAGACAAAACATTTAATGCAATATTGAGTCCGAAGTTGATTTTCTTATTTTACACACATGTCTAAAAGAATAACACACTATCACAATTAGAGGGACAGATTAATTCTGATTAAAAATGTGTATACACTTGGTGGGGTAAATGTACAAAGCTATTAGACTGATCATGCTTTTGCTGTTTGACCTCTTTGCTGCTTGCTAGCCAAAACTAGGCAGAATGGTAATCAGCTGAAATGTCTCATGTCACCACCTTGAGAAGGAAAGTTGAACATATTTCTGTGGATAAACTGATTCTCACAAGTTGCTTGTTTACTGTACAGGACAGTAATCCAATGAAATATTCTACTTTAGCTGTATCTTTACTTTGACTTAAGTGTGCATGCAAACATACAGACTGTTTCACTTAAACTATCTGGTGAAAATTTTAAACAGTGAACCACTATCTACAATCATGTGGCTGTCAGAAAAAGGGGAAGTGATGATCTTATTAGCTGAATCACTTTCTCTGGGTGAAAGCAGAAGTTGTGATGACTTTTATTTGAGGGTGGACAGGGTCAACATGCTTGAACCAACATGAGCCAATGGCCAAGTGGTCATTTCGAATGAGGTTTGATTTCTATTTTATGAAGGTGATTTTAGTGGCTCTAATAGAAAGGTGCAGCACTAATTTATTTTTCTCGGCCTAAACACAATTTGACAGTTCCTTAACCCCCCCCCCAACCAAAAAACAAATGGATATTTTCGATACATTTTTGAATAACTGTTGAAATTAAGCTCTGTTGCTTCAAAAAGCTTGTTACATTTGGACATTTTATTGATTAAGGTAATCGTCATAAATGAACACCATTTTCTTCTTTTCTTTTAAACTTCCTACTTGACGTGATCTGATCATGGCTCTGTGTTTTCCAGCATTAGCACTGTGATGCTACTGAGTTTACACATGTGATGAGGTGAATTCTGATGTTCCTGATAAACTGTAGTTCTACGTTGCTACTGAGCAGCAACCGCCCTATGAATGATGAGAAAAAGAATTCAAATTTCAAGTAGACACTTACAGATGTTTACATAACTGCAGCACTCTATAGAGGAGTGGTTTCTGCTGTTGGGTAAGTATTTAGAAGGTTAGTTCAGTGATATAGAGAAGATCAAACGTGATTGTAATTACATCATTTAAATTACTATAGTCTTAGAATTGCAAGAAAAGTGAAATCCAGTTTTTGTGGCTCGTCTAAGCATTGGCAGTGTTGTTCCTTGTTTAAGTCTTTGTGGCCTCAGATAAGTGGTTATCAAGTTTAACATGGTTGTAATAAGTGTGACACATTAGTAGTGTTAACCAAGACTGCTTCATCAGTTTCAGGGAATTTCTTTGCCTGTAACTGATTGTTTTCCTGTCAATAAAATGCAGATTTGTAGATCTTTCTAGGACAGAAAGCTGAATTATCTGATTTGTTTCACTGAGTAGATGCTGAATCACCTCTTTGAAATCTAGACCAAAGGTCATGAATCTAAAATAATTGTTACTTCTTTTTACTTTAAAATAATGAGACTTTTTTGCTACCAGTATTTGCCTTTTAACAACTTAATGATGTATTAGTGCATTTAAATGATTATTTTTTTTCTCTTTTGGACTGTTTTTGTAAGAGTTTCTTGAATTGTGGAAGTTCCTGTCATTGTAGCATGTTAGGTATTTCTGACAGACATGGAGTGTCATTCCAGTCATGTTTGAGGTCTTACGTAACTCAGACCTGCTTGTCAGGTCTGTTTTACACTCGCCCAATTTATCAAGTCGGTGTTTTGCTGATGAGTTCAAGCATGCTCTCCATGAAGTGCACACAAACAGGCACACCCTAAAGTGTGCAAAAAATCTGAATATGATTAAAAGATCTTTTCACGCATCAGTAGTTCACTTTTCTTAGGCTTCTGGCTGCAAGTGATCAAGTGAAATTAAGTTACTATTAATAGAAAGCAACTAGCCTACTTGCAGAGAAAGTCATTCTGAGTTCAAAAAAATCATTCAGTTGCAGTTTTTGTTAGAGCCATTTTCTTATTTCAGGGGTAGAGAGCAGTAGCATGCCACTGACTGCACTAAGGTCATATGGACCCTCCACCACCTAAATATGAAATATTAAAAAAAAGTTTAGATCATTTCAGTGTTGTAGCATGGTTTTTATGTTAGGATTGTAACAATTTTAAACTTGGATATGATGGGTCTGATGTCCTGGCACAACTTCACTAACTTTCAAGGTGCTTGGAGAGCAAAAAAGTCTTGAAGAGATCAAAAGAGCTGGTCTAATAAAGTTGTTTCCTAAACTACACGTGTTGCTGGAGCTCTTTTGAGCTCTTCAAAACTTGGATATGATGACAGTTAAAATTAAACTATATTCATATTTGTTTTCAAACCTTAGCAACCAAAGTCAGTAGTGTTGAGCTTCTAACATTTGTAATTTATTACTAATGACCAGGATTTAAAAAAAACTTTTTCATTGTCATAATTACACACGTGTTGGTAATGGTCGATTTTATTTATACTTGGAGCAGGTTCTCTCCACTACTTTTGCCTGAAGACCCACCACCAAACTTGTACTGCCAGATGTGATTCAGATTCAAAAGTTCTAACCTAGTCAAACTTGCGAGCACTCTTGCATTTTGGACATCTTGACCAGTTTGAATTCAGCTGATGAAATATTTTTAAAATTACTTTCTTTGGTATAATTTGAACCGGTTTCTGTTCTGTCAGATAATTAAAAAACCTCTGAATCAACAGTTTTGTGTGTATCCCACATTTATTTACCAATGGCCGATGCCTTTGAAAATGCTGATGTGGTCTGATACCAGCGATGCTTAAGAGCAACCACACTTCTGCAACTCTCCAACAAAAAAATCCATGACTCATTTTTAGGTCCCACCTCACCATTTGAGAACCTTTTACTTAATACAGTGCTCTTTATAGTTTTGTATTTCAGTTTTGGTTAAGATTTAGCTAAAACTGTTCACTTTTTTAAATTCAATATATTATTAGAATAAATAAGCTGATGGCTCAACTTTCACCTTGCATAACAAGAACGGCTCTTCATAGGGCTGGGCAATTAATCGAAAAATAATCGAAACCGACATTTAGACCCTCTAATCAAAGTAATTTTACTCATGTTGACTCAGCCCTAGATTTTCGGAACTAGTTACAGTTATAGGTCAGAATGTAATTCTTCTTCAATGCCATAGCAACAGAAACAGAAATCCTTGGCCCCAAATACTGTTTTTTAAATTCCCAGAACTTGCAGGCAATCTCTTGCATGGTGTGTTAATGAGACAGAAATAATGGCACTCCTCTGCTCTTTGTTAGAGACTAGGGAATTGATATGATTTTATTGATCAGAATGCCATATGCACTGATTAGGCATCACATTGTGACCAGCTACCATCCTGACTGGTCTGCAGCCATATCGACCCATACGCAACAAACTGTAATGCACTGTGAACCTTTCTATCAGAACCAGATTAAACTTCTGAAGCAGTTTTAGCAACAGTAGCTCGTCTGTTGGATCGGACCACACCAACCAGCCTTTGCTCCCCATGTGCATCAGTGAGCCTTGGCCATGCATGACCATGTTGCTGGTTCATCGCTGTTCCTTCCTTGGACTATTTTTGATAGATACTGAGTTACTGACCACTGCAGAACGAGATCACCCACAAGAGCTGCAGTTTTGGAGATGCTCTGATCCAGTCATCACAATTTGCTCGCTCAAATCCTCATGCTTACCTATTTTTCCTGCTTCTAGCACATCAACTTTGAGGACAAAATGTTTACTTGCTGCCTAATATGTCCAACCCACTAACAAGTGTCATGATGAAGAGATAATCAGTGTTTTTCACTCCACCTCTCAGTGTTCATTATGTTAAACCTGATCGGTGTACTCTGCTTATCAATCCATTTCTTTATAAATTCCTGTGGATTTTCTGTGGGGATAAAGTCAGCTTACATAGGTTTTCAGTGGCAACAATGTCAGACACATGCAAGTCATTAGTTGTAATGCCATGCTGCATAGATAAATGCTCCTGCAAGTTTCTGCCAATCGGATCCTGTGGCTGAGCGCTGGTGAATTCTTTTGTTCCATAACCGTCAGGATCTTTCAAGAAATTCAAAACTACTTTCTTACTGTGTCCAACCTCAGTAGCGATGGCCTTGCTTATGCAGCTCAACAATTCTACCACATTCAAAGACAGAAAGCTTTTGCCTTTGCCATAGGGAGGTCATGACAGTGTAAATACCTGACAGAAAATAAAGGCTGTGGTCTTAAACTTTTGATCAGCTGACAAAAGCAGGTTTGAGTTCAAATGCAGTTTTCAATAAATTGCCTGCTCAAAATGTTTTGGCTCTCACTCCAGTTTCTTCTTTTTGCCTTTTGAAGCTCTACTCTGAACCCTCTCAAGATCCAACAGCATAAAATGCAAATTCTTGCAATTTTTCAACTGGTCTGAAGCTTTTGATTGGAAGTGTATTAATACAGATATTAGTGTTGGCTGAAGTTAAATATCAGCATATTGGACATCAGCAAAAATCAAGTTTTTGCCCTTTTTAAATTAAAAGATATAGTGTCTTAATATTTTGACAAATTTAATTTCTATACTTGATGAGATGATGACACAACCTACTTAAACCAGATCTACAATTATATAAAGCCTATGTGTGGAAACAAAAAGTTGTCATATTCAGCATCTAAAACTCTTGGGTAGAAAAAGACCCCTGCGTGAAGTTTTACTTTCCTTTTTTCCTGTGAACCTGTTTGAGCTGCAGGTGTCTCTTAGCGTTTTGCCTCAGTTTGACCCCATGGAGGTCGCCAACCTCCATTGTTGTCTGTGAAAAGTACCAGCAATGCGAGTTGTTGACGACTGAGACCTTCAGAGGTGACAAAGAGGGAGGGGAGAGGCAGAAGAGAATGAGACCAGTGTTAGGTAGGGGTGATACTGCACCCCCACCTCCACCTCCACCTTCATACCCACCCTCAGCCAAACACAATGAGGGGAAGAAGGTGTAAACATGTCAGCCCCATGCAAGGCCAGTTCTGCTGCATTCCTGCGCTGGAGGGGGCAGTTACAGTTACCACTACTTAGACAAACAGTTCGACATTTGATTTCTTTAATTGTTTTTGTTATGGATTAACATGCTTAGTTTCTAATTCATGTATTCAGCTGTATTTAATTTTATCATGCAACACATTATGTGTTGTTTGTTCAAAATTCATTACCAATTTAAAACTGGTAATGGATTTTGAAGCTGTTTTTAATCATTAACACTTCCATTCAATGTTTTTACTTTATTCAATAATTTTGGCATTACTTATACCTCCTTTAGGTGTCTAAAAAAACAACAGGTCTGATACAGATCAGTGTTTCCAACAAACACACAGTACTTGGGCAGACCACTGCCGCCCAGAATGTTTGCCAACCATGTTTCTTTTTTAATAAAACAACATTTTATCACCATCTAAATGCTCATAAGAGACGTCCAGTACATCACCCAAATAAATGCACTGCTTTAAGTTCATTGCCTCATGTTACACATTAAATTCTATGTGCCTTTGTTTCAGCACTCATCTGCCGCCTCTTACTGTCATTAACCTGAACTCCTGCACTCTTGGAAGATGATTGCAACACACAACCTAGCAGTCAAATGCACAACTGTAATTATGGGATATTAAGTAAAGCATTTAGAAAGCATGTTGTTGTTTTAGTGACTTCATAGATTGTACTGCTGTTGAATACTGTCAAAAGACCAGAAGCACACAAATCTCACCTGGGACCTCTCCTTTTTGACTATTGTATCTTTCTGTGGGAAACCCTGCATTGAAAATCAGAGAATGAAGATTTTTTTACACCATGGCAACAAAAATTTTGTAATTGTCCCTATTTCCAAATAATGTGAGCAAGCTTCCTAAACTGGCAACATATTTTACCAGAAGGCTTCAAATGTATTTGTATTGCACATCTCAGAAGCTGTGCTCCACTTTTTCACACAATATAAAAGGGTATAGATATGTTTTGAAATGAACTTCATCTCAATTGTTCTTGACAGACAAAGCGTTTTTAAATAAACCACTTAATGTAGCTTTGTTGGGAGTGTCACACAAACAGGGTCATGAATGACTGAGATATTTGTTATTGTTTTCTTTTCTTTTAATGCAATGGCTCAATAATAACCAATAATATCTGTCAAAAAGCCTATCCAAATACTCAATTTTATAAGGTTATGTGTAACTTATGTTTGAAAGCAGAGATGAGAAAAATAGAAGAGGAAAACATTTTTTGAAGCACTTTAAGAACAAAGTTGATATTTTAAAGCTAATAATTAGATAGATAATACATTTTAATTACTTTGCACACTGCGCACAAGAGGTGTATATTTTGCAGCACACTACTTAAAAGTTATATGATTGCGCAACATAGATATTTAATTTGTTAATGATTTATAGAAATGCAGGACACCTTTTTGTATTGTATTTTACACAATGTATCATATTATATTGTATTTTATATTATGAATTTAGCCTCCATTCATTATTTGAGATCTGTCGCTGTTACATTTACGGTTAATATTTTGGTCACTGGGACAGAACGTTGATATATGTTGCAGGGGCCGTGTTCTATATAAATAGCACTGATTGGAGGCTTATTGGTCTGCAAATTTTATGGGTTTTAAATACTAAAGTAAAAAAATGTGTTAAAAAAGTGATGGAAATTATGCAATTTATCTTCATAAAACACCCTTTTGCCATGCATTACACACCCCTACTTCCCACAGTCATAGAAAAACTAAACTGAGATTAGACTACTAACAAAATTGTTTTTGGATATATTTTTTAACTTGACTTTTTCACTTAATTGCTGATGTGCTTATAATGTTAATTGTTTATTAAAACAATTAAGTGTATTTGATCCCTGATCTCTATCAGTCACAATTATGGTGATAATGATTTATGCACAGTTTGGCACCCTAAGTGTGTAAAGTTTAAAATGTTAAGGATAAACAGATTTGCCAAGAAAAAGGACAAATGTTAAAGAAAACCTAAGAAGTTGAAATATTGGCAAAAAAATGAAACATCAGAGTGAAAATGTTGGTGAATTATTTCAGAAGTTATGATGAATTTTAAAATGCTGAGATAAGAAAAAAAATACAAGGTCGAAAAGTTAAAAGTGAAAACTGAGTAATAATGTTGAAGAAATACCGAAAAGTCAAAAGAAATGTTATGAAAAGGTGAAGTGCAACAAAAGTTAATGTCAAAATCAAAAGCTGAGAAAGTTGAAATGTTGACAAAGAAATAAAACGTTTTGAAAACAGTAAAAATGTTGAGTAAGAAGTTGATATGTCAAAAAAATAATGAGAAAATAGTTGAAATGTTTTAAGTGTCAAGAGAAGGAAGTCATATTGAAGAAAAGTTGAATTGTGGAAAACCTTGATGCTCTCCAGTTAATCTTTTTTCAGATCCAGATATTTCAGGGTTGACATCTTTTCTGTTCGACCCTGGACGGTTCAGAGCAGGTTGTTTGTGAAGTCTCTGACATACAGCAAAAGAAGCACAGTTTAACTTTGCTCTCATAGATGAACTTTAGGGAAGTGATTCTTTTATTGCTTCCAACATCTGACAGATACAGTGTCACCAAGCATACCGAGGCATTTTGACAGCATGTTTTGCTGATCCAGTTTAATTAGTTTTTCTGTCTGTACGAGTCTTTTAAGGTGATGAGTGGAGGAGCAAGTTTGGATTCGATTTAAGCGTCTTGGTTTAAAATGTGACAAGCTGGTTTTTATATGAAGCACAATTTCATCAAAGTCTGTAACCTAAGCCTTCAGGTGACTGTGCTGGCCTCAGGGGACAGGAAGATCACGCTGTTGAATGCCTTTGTTTTCACCTCGCTTGGTTTGTCATCCTGCTGGCTTGATTGGAATGTGTGTTATTTTTCTGGACTTGACACTAGTATCCATTCAGCTGATGTTTTCTGCTTCAACTCGGCATAAGTGTAGATTTTCAGGTTAATGGGCCTCCTGTTTCAGACCTTCTTATCCTATCCATATTTTTCCTGTTTTTTTTTTTTGTTTTTTTTTTGTTTAAGGAAAATATTGCAATTCTATTTTAACTATAGCATAAGCTGACCAGATGTGTTCACTGTGGAATACTCAACGTTTTGAGTGAAACATCATAACTTCAACTGTCAGTCGAAACTTTTTACTGTTGTCTTGTTTTAAGTATTCAAGAGGAGAATACTTGCTGCTCTGTTTTAAAAAAGGAAAAAAGAGAAGTCTTTATTGAAAGCAGTCTGACCTGAGTGGTATACAGTTACCAATGAGACCTTGGCAACTAGGTCGTACTCCTCACACCAATGCGTGATGTGCTGGTGGAAATACTGTGAATCTTGTGCTCATGCAATAATGTGACTACCACACACATGACAATGCATTTGAACTTTTAATGTTAAAAGAATATATAGAAAACAGAAAACAAAGCTTTTCTTTCTCATTTCAGCTGTAGGTAGGGCTGCATGATGGTTTCTATATTATGAATATATATAAATGTAATCACAGTTATTTTGATTTGATGTTGAGATAATGATTATCAGGCATGAATTTTAATTGAAATTATTTATATGATTTACATAATAGGACTGATTTTACAAAGAATAAGTTTAATTGCATTCGGATCAGCTCAAACATAATTAATGCATGGTATAAACACATTAAATCACTTATTTGTTACAGGCTTCAAAGTGAAAAAGGTGTTTACAGAGGTGGTTTTAAGTGTTTTAAAGGAATTTTGTTTTCAGAAAAAGTCTCATTTACATTAAAAATGTGGTCATAACTGACATACAGGCACAAATTGCATGCAAAGAAAGGTAGCCAGGGACATGGAGAGGGAGGTATCTAATGTGATGTTACATTAGATTTTTTCCCCCATTGCTTAAACAGCCTGTACAAACACTTCTGTGCTTCAAAACTTAAGTTTTGATGTAAATTAAGTTTAGAGGAGATGAGGCGAAAGCATTAAACAACTTTGAGAGTCACATCAGTAACTGATTAACTGGCCTGGATGCACTTTCAAAATAAAAGCATGGTATAAACAATGTAGTAAGTCGCGTCATTGAATAAAACAGACCAGGTTTTTACTTCGAAACACATCACAGAATTCTTTCCTCCCTAAGCTGGAGATGTATTTGTGGTTTGTCCTTGTTTGAGTTTGTGACTGTTGGCATCGTGAGAGGTTTTGTTTATATACTTCCCTGTCTGTGACATGTTACTGGAGGACACCACAAAAGGGCGCAAAAGACCTCAAGCTGTATGTAACTACCTGTTGTGCCAGAAGTAAGCGGCAAAAAAGGCGGAAATTCTGAGAGTAATGGTAATAAAATGAACATCAATAATCAATATCATAAAATATTTTTTGACAATTTATGACCAGTGTTCAGACATCACCATGAGCATCATCTGAACTCTGTTTTTGCGATATTTTCCTTTGTGCACTATCGGAACTGTCTCGGTGTATGAGTGTAATGAATTTCCTCATTTTCTGATTTCTAAAGAAGTATTTATTGATCATAAGTCAGATGAACAGTCAAATTTGCAGTCTGATTGTTTAGATGTTGATGATTGTAGTCTTTACTTATCAGTTTGTCTTAAAAACTTGTATATAATGTTATTGTTGTTTTTGCTGCTGTCATAAATCTGTCATCACTCTTCTGCCTCCACACTGATCCTACGCATCTGCATCGCATTATTTTTCTGGGCACAACCAATGTGGTGAATCAATGCAGGGGATGTGTGGCAGCCTCATGCATACACGTAGTTTCCAGCTTTAGGTTACTGCCCTGGACATGTTGACAGACAGGAAGCAGACCTGCTCTGAATGAGCCCTGACATGAGGGTCTCATGAAGCACACACTCACATTTGCTGTCTTTGAAGTGAATCACACTCACAACTCACCCATGGCTTGAACCTTGAACTGTTGTGTCCACCCTTCATCAAAAACTGGATGGACGTCAGAATTGGAGGACCACCTTGCTGATTTGTGGCAACAACATGACCTGGGGCCTCATTTATAAAACTGTGCATAGGAAAGATCACTACAGGTGGTGTATGCCAGAAACACAGGAAATGTGTGCTCACATAAACTTTCAAATTCATAAAAGAGTGTGTACGCACGTCCTACGCCTGTTTCCATTTGTAAATCACAATCAATTCTGAAGTTGTCGGACGTGAGGGAGCGCTTTGCCCCACCCATATGGTGCCTATAAAAGGTCAAGTGAACGCCCTTGATAAATATTCAATAATACCAATTTCATGATGGACCAAGGGGGAAAGCGAGCGAAAAAAATATTTTTTACTCAATGTGAGATCGAGATATTGATAAGTGGGCACAATTTGGGCATCAGTAATGCCAAAAAGGCAAAAGAGTAGAAGCATGTGGCTGATGCTGTAAATAGCGTTGCCTCAGAGGGTTGGACTGTGGCTGAAGTAAAAAAGAAATGGTCCAACATAAAAGTGGAGGCAGAAAGCCGTATCTCGATCTGTAGAAAGAGTGTCTGGGCAGCAGGTGGGGGGAAAGGGCACACCGGAGCTCACCCCCACAGATGAAGAGCTGTCCGAGATCATCCGGGAATCCTTCTGAGTGGTGTGGTGATGGAGGCGGAGGGGGACACGGATGCACCAAATGCGCCGGAGTCTTCCGTGTGCCACGTCCTCCAGCAGTGCCAGATAAGCCATTGTGCATCTTTACATATTGTGAGTGTGCCTTTTTATTTCCAACCAACACTTAATTTCCTGAACAGCTACAGGTATTGTAGCCTAATTGATCAGCAGTTTTGTGCAACGATCATGTCATTTTAATTACAATTATTATTAATTTAAACTTTCTTTGTATGGCACATTTTGGGGGCACGGTTACTGTCTGCCTTATTGTTTATGTGAATGGGTTTCATAAAAACATGTAAGGTCTGTTTCACAATTACACAATTGATTCAATAATATAGGCTACGTGTGTGGGCGGGCGCGTGAGTTCGTGCACTCCCTGGGGCATCAATATAAATTTTCCCTCTTTCTTCGTTTTTGGAAATATATCCTTCATATATGATATGTGTTGTGAAGTGTGTAATATTCGATTATTTCACATAAATGTATCAATTTCACATAGCTGTCTTTAATTTCATCCTTCTACTGTTGGGGTCGCAGTTCCCTGTTTCTCCAGATTTTGTGCGTACGGCAGGGTCAAAACTGCCATGGAGGTGCACACATTCTCCCATCAAGTCTGTTTTTTTTTTTAATAAAACCCAAGTTCCAAGTTGCTTACAAGTGGCGTACACTTTCTTTTGTGTGTAAGCAGCATTTATAAATGAGGCCCCCGGAAGGCAAACATTAACTGAACCTACTAAGAGATGTCACAGGAAGCTAACTGCTAGCCACATGTCACTTCACTTAGTCCTGCTCGTCATCTACCATGTTTGATTATTGTTATGTTTGTACACTACAATTATACTTAAGTCACAAGTAGAGATCCTGGTTGTGGCTGAATGAGTCTGTACGGTGTGTGGTGGGCAATGATGGTCATCAGAAGCACACAAAAAGTATCCCACTGCTTACTGGTTCAAGTCCCAGTCACCAACCTTCTGTATGCAATCGTGTCAAATATACATACATGGTGTCGGATAAACCTGTCAGGCATTTTATTTCAAGGGGGAGCAGGATGTGTAATTGATTTACAGCTTAATGCTAGTTTGTTTGACTTGTTTGATTTGGCCCTTTGCCCTGGAAACAGGTGTTCAAGCTACAACCAAAGTCTAGTTTTAAGAGCCTTGGTGGTTTTTAATTTGCAAGCACTTTAAGTCCTTTTTATTACTTTAACAACTAGCTGTGAATTTGTAGTTTTGTTTTTGTATTGCCATTCAAAGGGAGGGCACAAATCATTAAGTAATGTTTCATGCATCGGTGTTTGTGTTGTCCACCAGTTTAATGCCAGCAATCAAGTATACACTTGGCTGATTCAGAGAAGACGGACAGATTATCAGATATATTCTGTTAATAATTTAAGAGAAGGTTAAAGTCTCAGGCTGTGTTTTTAAGTCTCATTTTTGAGTATTTTATTATTGGGTAAGTTTTAGTTTTCAAGCTTGTATTGCTAATGCATATTTTAATTTTTCATTACCAATTAGTCAAGACTTGAACTTCTGTGCGGCCACCATGGATATCCTAAACTATTTCAGTCATGAAATAATAGAATATATAATAATTATTCGAGTTTCACTTCAGGAAAGATCTGTATCAGCAGTCCCTCTGTAAACCACCATAATTGGCATTTCCTTTTCGTCTTTGTCTCATTTTTGTTTTTTTGTTTTTTTTGGCTGTGAAAAGGGGTGTTGGTGTCACAGGACGAGATGTCAGTCATATTTGAGATGGCTCTGTCAGCGACTATGGTAGAGTAGGATGATCTATCTGTTGTCAGGTGTGCTTTGGTATTTAGAGGAGGGGCTTAAAAGCATTTAGGGCTGCCCCCGCCACCTCCAGGGACAGAGTGACAGGTAAAACCAGCCTGGTCAATCAGATGCACCGTGACAGAAGACCTGATGTCATATGTTCATGTATCATCTGAATCTTGATGCTTTTGAAGCCACTACAGGTTCCTTATCATTGCTGTTTGCATTCATTTTAAAGTATCTGAACATGATCTGGATGTGTCAGACTATCTTTGGTAGAAGTAGGTATTGTTTTCAGTCACCATAGATAATACAATAATAATAACCTGTATAGACAGTTTTAACAGAGTTGTACGTTAAATAGTGACTGAATTGGCTGATAGCATTTTACTTCTACCTATCCTACAGTCTATAAAATTAAGCTGCCAGGTATGTGAAGAATTATACCATGTAAAAATGTACCAAACCTTTTCTTCATTTAAATTTTCTTCATAGTTGAACTCAATCCAAAGAAACGGGTCCCTTATGAAGAACTTTTGTCTTTGTTAACAGTAAACTTGCACACACCTTATCATATTTGCTCTCTCTTGTGAAAATAATATTTTAGCAGTTATAAATATGACCTTAATTTTTTCTCTGAATATTATATGTATTATTTTGTATCAAAAGTAATTAATTTCATAACATGGGAATTTTGAATAGTGGATTAGTTTGAGCAGAATAATCAGTCCTATTGGCTTGTTTTTCCAATACAAAAAATATTCCAAACTACACACAATTAGACAGTTTAATAAATGACCTGTAACTTATATTCCAGGCATTAATGTTTCATATTTTCCTATTTTTATTCTAGATTGCTACTAACTTTTTTTTTTGCATGTTCAATTTGAAGTAATGAGTAATGCAGCCAAAGCCAGTAAGAAACCTCAGGGCACAGTGATAAACAGTGTTCAAAAGCTGAAGACATTTAGATGAAGCAAAAAAAAAGAAGTATTACACTTCCATGTTTTGTTAATCTACATAATCTTTACAATCAAACACTGATGGCTTCACTTTTAAAGCAAATATGCTAACTAGAAAGTTAAAAGTTAATGTCAAGCAGTTATGTAACTACAGCACAGCCTGCTGACTGCAATGTCAGTACTACTGAGCTCTCAACCTTTATTACATATTATAATCTCGTCAATAAAACTTTTAAGTACATGTGTAAATGCCCTACTGGTCACACTCACAATAATGTTTTGAAAAACCTGAAATCTCTCAAGTTTTTGTCCTTCATATACAACACTTTATAAGGGCCTCTCGATAAAATGAACAAGGATTTCTGAAAACAGTGGTTCTCACCCTTTTTTTCTTGAAGCCTCTCAAGTTGTACCTAAGAGGAGTCGAGCCCCCACTGTGCAAACACACAAAAAATTGCAGCATTGCTGTGCCAAACAAACATCAACTTTCAATGTTGTCATGAATAAAAGCAACATAAAATGGGCTCAGACACATTGTTGTGCAAAGACCTTTAAGGAAAGTATGCCCTTAATTTATCATGGTTTTAGCATAAAGCATATATATGTACAAAATCAAAGCTGACAGAGCCTTGCACTCCCCCTCACTTTCACAAACCTTAGTTTGCTATTAAACCAAAATTATTTCAAAATTCTGTAGATTTTACGATGGAGAACTAGAAGTGTTGAAATTCTGATTAATCCCTGTGTTCTAGGAGTCTATTGCAACACCACTTTATTGAGAGACAATTTGTCATGAAACCAAGTTTAATGAATTTCCTTCTTTTTTAACACCACACAGAAGGTATTTGACCTTTTAACCAGGACAAAATAAATGTGTTTCATCTGCAAAAAGCAGATTATCGTCTTTATTGACAAATGTGCTGTCTTAATCTGGTCACAAATCTGAAATATCTTTTAAATAATTAGCAAAAGTATAATGTTTACTCATGCTTTCCTTTTCTGATGTCACCATTTTCCTGTTGTGCAGCACTGAAATTATCTGTAGACTGAAAATGCACCGCCCACTGTTTTTGTTTTGATTGAAACCCTGCATGTGTCTGTGAGATCAGAGGCAGAGATTGCCTATCAAGTGGAGTGAAACCTCCTTATAAGCTGCTGGAGGAATATTATCAAATGAGTCATGTCTTCTTGTTTAAAAAAAAAAAAAAAAAATTCCATTTGGTTTACTCTGACCTTGAGTTAACATGAAGGTCATGACTTTTATTGACAGTTTCCAGCTTGGCTAATTGAGATTTTATTTTCATGTAGGCTATAAATGTTTTACTTTGTGGATGCTTGTAAACTGGAATTGGGTAATTATGTAAACAGGGATTCATCGTCAGTAGAATAATATTTTAAAGTTAACATAGAGGAAGGAAAAAATGGATGAAATTCCTGACTTGAAATTGATTTTCTTCCTGCAAATTGAGAGAAATTGAAGCTAGTTTTTCTCACTGGGCGTCGCCCGGTTAGAGGGCCAGTAAATGCGGTACAATGGCTGCCTTCATGACAACAGAGTGTCCACTGATTTCTCGCCCTCTCCTTGTGAATAATATTATCAGCCCACCCCCCTAGAGAAAACTTAGAGGGCGACTCCACGGCAGTGCGTGTTTCTGTTTGAGTGGTTTGAGGGCGTGGCCAAGAGAGTCAAAAAGAGGGGGAAACTGGCTCAGTAAAGTCAGGGCGGCGGTCACATGCTTGCAGGTTGCACTTTCACTTTGGTAAGTTTTTCTGCTGTGGGTTTAAATAGGGGCCACCGCTCCCGCTCACCCCAGTTGTACTCTGCGTCAGGCGCCTGCTCACACACACACTGCTCTCTCTCTTGCTCCCTCTTGCTCTCTCTCCCTCCCTCTCCGTCTGTGAGCTAGTTATTCATCCACTGTATGAGTCAGGGAGGGCGGGGATTTGGAAGACTTCTGTACCAGTCACACTTTGTCAGTTTACTTTCTCATTCCCCATCTCTGTCTCTCTTTCTCTCTGCCCCTCTCTCTGTCCCCGCTCCTCTGTTTCTCTCTCTGCCGCTGCTCCAGCCTGCCTGCCTGCCCTTACAATTCACAGAGAGGCTTTGCCAAGCTGCCAAAGAGAGTCCATATTGGCTTTTGATGATTTAAGGGGGAGTTTCTAGTCTTGAAGAGGTAAGTTGCTCAATGTTACATTCTGTAGAGGGTGAACTAACTTGTGTGGAGTCTGCCCACTTGTTGAGCAGAGAAGTGCTTTTTTTGTTTCTCCTCAGGGAAGGTTTCTGCTCTTTTGGTCTTAGAGGGTCTCCTGCTGCCCTTTTCATGAAGGGCATTTTACTGAATGTTTGACTAACAAGTCCATAGCCTCTGTCATTTTTTATTCATTTGCTCCAGTTTGTTCATCATTAACTTTTGCCTTGCGTGTGTGAGTTCCCTTTTTTTCCATCCCTATGATTCATTGACACAGCTCCCATAGGAAATGTTCCCCCACCCTTTCCACTCCTGTTTTATCTTTATAGGTGAAAAGCAGCCACATCCTTGTCAAAGTTTCCTTAAGAAATGGGCTGCGGTGAAAACTTGAAATTGCAAACTGCTTAATTTTGGTAAAGTCATAGGAATGTAGTTGAGTAGATGAGGGCCATAAATCTTGGACAGTTCTCTTCAGGAGGGACATTAGTCACTGCTCATGGCAAGACAAGCGTTTCAAGAAGTTATGTGGGTGTGCAGCTTAATAATACGGCCGCACGACCCCTCACACACTAATGAAAAAGTTCTTGTCCTCTTGTGGAATTAATATTAGTATTGCTAAAGCTGATATAGCCAGACAAAGAGATTAGTTTTTACTACAGGTCCAAATTATTTGGTAATACATAAGCCTCTTGTTTGGTTAAGATTATAGGCAGTTAGTTGGTGCCGCTATTTTTGAGGTAGGGATGTACCAATGCTGCATTTATCCAAGGCCAAATACAAAATACAGAACCTTTTGCTCTGTTGTCCAGAGTGAAACTATAAATATACTCATCAAAAAAAGTCTGGAAACATTATTTCGGTTGGTTTTATATTTTATATTGTTGGAAAGCCTAATTAGTCAGCATTATAAGGTAAAAGTTGTAGGCATTGTACAACCATGGAATGAGCAACACAGCTAAATGCTCCCCCCCAAAAAGCACCTAAAACCCCTGCAACTGGAAGCTGGTGTTCTGATCCACATAGTGGCAGCATTATTTGATGTCAGCCCTGGTGCCATTTCCAAACATGGGACCAAGTTCCATGAGGTTGGTAAAGTCAAAGATGGACTGTGAATAGGAGTCCCAGGACCACCCCAAAAAGACCAGTTCATCACCCTTGCTTCACTTAGGAACTGTAGGCTGTCTTCCAGCGGAAGAGGGGATTTTGGCACATTTTTGGGGGACACTACCCACACGTTTAGCTGTGTTGCTCATTCCATAAATGCATAAACCTAAAAAGTTGAACCTCATCGTAAAGGTGGCTAATCAGGCTTTCCAGTGATCTAAAAGACAATACCAACTGGCATTATCAAAGGGGAGAAATATTTGACCAAGTTAATGTTTCTAAACTTTTTTGAGGAGTATATTTTATATCAATATATTTACAGTTCATTAAACTACTTTGAACGTTTATGACGTATGGAAGTGATTAGATGATCAAATGATAATAAATTAATTCTTGTTACCTAAATGCAGAATGTGTTCGAAGCATCATACTATAGGAGTTTGGTATTAGATATATACTGTGCAAAGGCAATGTGCATTTGTTGATAAACAGATAATCTTACAAAGTCTTTGCTAAAGCAGGCAAGGACATATAAGAAAGCCAAAACATGTAATTAGACAAGGTGCAGTGATATTCCAATTTTTTTGCAAATATGGCTTTGCTACTGTCTACAGCCCATTGTTTGGAAACAGTTTATGTGTGTTCAACAGATAAATTAGCTTTTAAAAATTCTTTTTCAAATTGGTAAATCATATAATGTGGAGGCTAGAAATGTCTTTATTGAAACATGGATATGTAGGGAATCTTCCTAATTTTTATAATTAGCTTGTTAAATAATGTGATTAATTGCAGTTAATTAGATAAACTAAACAATTCTTTTAGAACTTATCCAAATAATCAGAGGCTCACATCATGCTGTAAGACACAGAGTGTGTTCTGAGTACAAGAATCTGGGCCTGGCATTGGGATCAGTGCATCCCTATTTTAAGGTCCGTAATATCTGGATGAAAAGTCGGCACATAAGTGATGGGGTTATGAGACGTAATCATTGCTGTTAGTTGTTGTGCGTGTTGTCATTGTGGTTCTTGTGTTTCAAACTGGAATGAAAGGTGATTTATTTTCATTTTTCTGTGGACTTCTACTTTAATCTGGGACTGAGGAAAAACTAATGTATTGTTTTTTTTCTTAGTATGTCATGATCATAAGACTGCTCCCCTGACTCTCACAAACAGTTTAAGTATTACACAGTATTTCTAAAAAAAAAAAACTCTTCAAAGCGAGTCACAAGTTTGTTCATACAGAAGTTTGAACATGAAAAATGAGAGATTTAGAGGCCCTTTGTTAAAATTATTGGATTTGTGGATAATCAACTTGTGCAATGTCCCTGTGGATTCTGTTAAAACTCAGAAGTGGTTCTTGGTTTCAACACTAGGAAATAATTTTACAAACCGAGACTTAACACTTACAAATGGTTTTCACTACCAAAATGAGTGAAAATTTGCACTTTGAATTTCTATTGTAATCTTAATCAAGCCACATGATGTGGTCAAACTGCCACAACACATGTGTAGACAATGCAGGGTCACTGTGTAACAATAACCACATACTACCACTAACCTGATCAGGTGATCATTTAACTGTTCAGCATTTTTCCTCAGAACAAGAGAGACTCTTCTTCACCACAGACATGATGATACTCTTGTTGAAATGTGAGGCGCCTGCCCAAATGCCTCATCAGCGGTTCAAAAACAACCTCAGCTATTTGTGTAAGAGTTTTTTGAAATGTCTTGTATCTGATCTCTTATCACACAGAGTGAGAATGGTGGTGTTGTATAACAGCAAGGCCTGCAAGAAGACAAAACGCCAGTTTATTTTTTTCCCACCATGTCAAACGAAGGGAAGTTAGTCAGTGCTGCTGAGTGCAGCTTTCATGATGGACACTGAACCCGATCACCTGAAAGTCTGACAGAGAGATCTGGAGGTAAAGATAAAGATGTTGACTTGGCCTTGTGGTTTAACACTTGAAAAACTAAAAGCTTTGAAGGCTGCTAGGGATTTCTGCCTAAAGCTAGAAGAGGAATGTCCACTTTGTTTGGTTAAAAATTTGTTAGGTAAAGTCTCACCTGTGCTGAGGTGTTGGTTTCAGCTTGGAGACACTGGATACCCAAAGAACTAAGCACCTCAGTATGACAGTCAAGGTTATTTGCTCCATATTTTTAATATAAAAACACAACATATTGGAGTTAAACATGAGAGGATCAATGAATGTTGAGTTTTGTTTTGTGCAATGTGTCACATTTTAATGTCAGTGTTTCTGCGTTTGTGTAACTTGTATATTCATTCATGCATTGACCACTGCATTTTGCAGTGATATGGTAGCAGACCAAAAATAACCTTGATAATAAAGAGTCTTATTTTTTTTCTGTAAGTCTTATTTCCTATAGCAAAACTCAATGCTATAAAAATTGATAAATGACATGTAGTAGGCATCCTCAAACTGAGCTAAAGCTTGTTCTAGTCAAAGGTATATCCCTGGTGTATACTTCAGACATATTGTGCAACCCCTGAGTGAGCTCCACTCCTTGCGCTCCATTCATCAGCATGAAATTATTAGCTTTTAATTATATTGGCTTAAGGAGGGCCATTATGTAGTCCTGAGGCACTAAAAACTTTCAGTATGTTAGATTGTACAGCAAACAATAACTGCCCCAGGGTCCAGTATTGTGTTGGAGACCGCACCCTGCATGTCCTCTACTTTGTCAACACACTTCACAGTTTACACTCAATATAAAAGGCCTTTGTCGAAGGAAAATAGCAGGTCTGAAAACCGTAGCAACATTCCTCTGTGTAAGCAGCGGCACTACCCACTGATGAAACACTTCACACTTTTCCACAGGACAACTAATGGCTTTGAGTTTTCCAAACAGCACATCTGCCAAATTTGTTTATCCAAGAAACTTTGAGTATGAATGCTCTGTGTTCAGTTAATGGATCAATTTTCTATTCCAGGGGACAGGTGATTTTTTTGTAGGGAGCACTCTGAGTGTTTTTGTCTCAGCAATGTATTATCTTCTTACTGTGGGATGAGGGATGCCCTCCCAGCCCATTGTGGCACCTCCTCCCTCATGTCAGGCCATGTCTGATGAGTGGTTGGAGCTGAAGCAAAGCATCTTGGGATTTTTGTTGGGAGTGTTTGTTTGGGAAGGGATGAGCTGCTCTTTCATGGTAATTGCATTTCAGTCCTGCTGAACAAGGAAATGTCCCTGTTGATCCTTACTGGATTTAGGATACACCAAAGCCATGAATGAGATTTTTGTATTTTTATCGTGAAATTTTTGTTATCAATTTTTGGTTGAACTGGATTGAGAGAATTGGTTTGATTTAGAAACATCACACTATAGGACAAAGTCATCCACTTTCACCACAAAATTCCATAGGAAAAGAATAAAAACAGATTTGGAGGAGAATAATACTTAAACATGTCTGCAAAGACTAAGACTTAGTCTTTTCGTTATTGTGCAAAATATAAACTGGCCAAAGTCTTGTTTTCTTGAACTGAATGACATTTAACTCTTTGAATTGCTGTCACGGGATTGGTGGAAGGTTTCCAGCTGTTTTTGGCTTTAAAAAAATCATACTTACTGTGGTGATATTTTTTTGTTTGCAGGTAATTGGATAATAAAACAAGATGGCAAACATGCTCCAGGAGATTAAGGAGGTTGGTTCCCATGCCATGGACATCTATGACTACCTCTTGGCAGGGCTCGGTAGGTGATTCACCTAACCTATAAAGCAGAGGAAAGTGTGTGATGTTCATTCTTGTTTAATTTTTCTTCTGGTTCATGTTTTTGTAGATCCACGGTTGAAGGATTATCCTCTTATGCAGAGTCCTATTCCCATGACTGCAATATTGCTGAGCTACCTTTTCTTTGTACTGTACCTTGGACCTTCAATAATGGCCCAACGCAAGCCCTTTCAGCTTAAAGAAGCCATGATTGTCTACAACTTCATGCTAGTGGCACTGTCAGTATTCATTGTCTATGAGGTAAGACCCTGATGTCAAAATTTCCAAATTAGATGTGATAAAATAAAAATTATTGAAGCTTTTACATGGCGCAGCTGTTGGAACAGAGATGGCAGAACTTGTGTATTTTTTACATGATTTTGTCTTTCAGTATGTTTACATGCAACTAGGAAAAAGGGAAATGCTGTTTTTAGTATGACTTAATGTGGACTTTCAAACCCCTAAAATTTCTGGGCTGAAATCATGCTTTATTAAATTTCTTACTGTTGAACTACACATCTAGATAGCATGTCAGGAGACAAACTTTTCTTGTTTGTATACACTTTCATAGGACTCGTCTTGACGAGGTGTTCTGCACATGCTCCAGTGTCTGCGCTGGGTTTCTAAAATGTCTAATAGCACATATGCTAACCACAGCAGAACTGATGTAGGACTTTTCTTTAATATGTCCCTGTAGCCCCGTGCGGTAGCATTAATGTAATTTATACCAAAAGTAAAGAGTGTATGAAATGTAAAAAGGGAAAGTTAGCATTTTTGGCCATTCAACATAGAATTGATAAGGTTGGCAGGAAGATCTATTGTATGTAGCTGAAAGAGGATGTCCTGCCACCACTACCTACAGTAGTTGGAGTAAACATGTCTACGTCAAAAAAAGCCTTCTCTTCTGATGCATGTATACAAGGACAATGGTACTAATTAATGTAAATTGTCCAAGAGACTACATTACCATGGTGGCTACATCTATGTGATGTCAAATTAAATTTTATATTATTGGAAATAAATACATTTAATCAACAAAAAACTTTTTAGTTATGTTGGTGATTATTAGACATAAATAATGACTACGTATGAATGATGTTAGCTTCCATATGAAAGTACTTAATGGATAAGCCATACCTACTGCCCGGGTAATGTTACATTGCTAGTGTCCATACATCTATAAAGTTAAACCTTTGGCTGAAAAAACGTTGACCAAATGTGTGTTCACTGCTTTTATTAATGCTTACCTTTTCTAGTTATCAAATGTATATGATATGCTCACCCCAGCTTCTATTTTTTAATTAACTAACGGGTTGTCAAACATGCTTTGCAACACAAAGTGTGGTCTGATCACACCTATTGTCTTTATAGTCACCTTTTAATCTGAAAATGGTAACATTTGGCAGAACATACTGGAGCAAGAATTTAACAGTAAGACACAATAACAACATGGTTGTTGTCATCTCAGGAATATGCCAGCTGTTGGAGTACAGTCCATTGAGATGTTTTCAGAGCTTGATTTAAACTCTTCATGTAAATGCACTGAGTGTTTCTGTGGTGACATGCAATACATCAGATACAATGTAACACCTTGCTGACTTAATGAAATCTCCTCCCTTTAGTTTCTGATGTCTGGATGGCTCACAACATATACTTGGAGGTGTGATGCAATTGATACATCTGAGAGTCCTCAAGCACTACGAGTAAGTCAGTGTGTCAGAATTCTATGGATTAAAACTATTCGATTTTTGTGCTTTTGCCGGTGACTAGAATTTTCCTTTCAACTCAAGTCTTTCTGTCTCTTCTTCAGATGGTCCGAGTAGCCTGGCTGTTCTGGTTCTCCAAGATCATTGAGCTCATGGACACAGTGAGTAACTGTACAGGGTGTTTTTGGCATCCAGTTTTGGTTGTAGTGGATCTCTTGTGTGTAATCATTCTCCTCTTGTCATCAGATCTTTTTTGTGCTGCGGAAAAAACACGGCCAGATCACATTCTTGCACATCTTCCACCACTCCTTCATGCCCTGGACCTGGTGGTGGGGAGTTGGCTATGCTCCTGGTGAGTAAATATCATTTGAATCATTTCCCAAAGAGGAGAAAATAATTAAAAGGAGACAAAATAGTTGGCAAGGTGCTATTACTTTAGGATCCACTACATTTAACCTTACATTATCATCAGATATTTTTGTTATACTGTAATGTGGAAAAAAAAAACCTCACGAATTCCTAAATTTCACAATGTGAACTTGTGTTCTTGGTGGATTGATTATAACTTTCTGGGTCTGAAGCAAAGCTCTCTAGTAGAATCTTGAAAATCCCTCTTCAGCCATTTATTGTCTGAGCTTGATTTTGTTTGCTCTGAAGACATTGAAAGGAGGGATTAGAGGTCAATAAGGATATTGACAAGAAAGGCTGAGAAAAGAAAAAATTGATTGGCTAAGAAAAAGGGCAGACTAGAGCAGAGCTCAGCTTGACTTTTAAGTATTTGGAGGGAATGAATTGCTCTCTAATACTGTAGAGATGCCAAGATTCTAAAAATAGTGATTCTTATGTAATGATGCTTTAAACAGACCTTCAGGATGCCTGAGCAGGGCACTCTTGTAGCTCTGTATTTACTGTAGTCATGAGAGCAAACCATCTTACTTTTATCATGCAAAACCTATATTACCCAAACTTGGGGAAAAAAACACACACATTTCCTTGGGCTTCCCTTGTCTGACACTTCCTAATGATCGTGCTGTTTTCCTCAGGTGGAATGGGATCTTTCCACGCCATGGTGAACTCTACTGTCCACGTAATCATGTATTTCTACTACGGCCTCGCTGCTGCTGGTCCACGCTTTCATAAGTTTTTGTGGTGGAAGAAATACATGACTGCCATTCAGCTGGTACATATACTCCATATGTTGAAGTTTTCTTTCTTTTTTGACATTGACAAGGAACTGCCACCTGTATTCTTTGAATATAAGGACAGCTGAGGTAGCCTTGATGAAGACTTGTAAGCCCCATTAATACCCTGCATTCATATAAGATTTGGATGTTTTGCAAGTTGTAATCCTTGATACTAGGTGTCAACACACCTCAGTGCATACAGACAGTAAACTGATAACCAGCAGGGTGGTGCAGGAATGACGTATTTTTTTTTGGCCATGCTGCAAGTTAGCATTGTGCTGGTTTCCTCGACTGAACTAAAAGCCTATGGGATTTCTCACTGCGTTCGGGGAAAAAAAAACTGAACTTACATATTCTGTATTTTGTGATAGTCTCGATAAACAAACCCACTTTCCAAAATGTTTTAAGCTTAAACATAATCGGCGGGATAGAAACGCTATTACCAAGCTACTTTAGAACTACAACATGGCGGTTCAACTTAGACGCAACTACAACATTTCCAATGTACAGCGTCTTGCTATACCCTCTTTGAGAATTTCCTCGTAATCGAACAACCTTATCAATTTGGTCCTCAAGGCTATGGCAATAATAGATGAATAACAAATTATTAAAGAACAATACGAAATACTTGCCGCTGGGTCCCCAGCCATTTTTGGCACATTTTTGTAGTCCTTGTTAGCAGTTAGTCAGCAACTGCTGTTTTAAACACACAACAGTGACTTAAGATTCAAAAGCAGGCAACATCAGATGTATTTTATTATTTCCCATTAAACAATGAAATCTTGTGTGTGTTCTCCACGATCCTTATTTCAGGCATTTATTTGAAACTGGTATTCCTAATCCCATTTAAATGCTAACTCACTTCCACGTTTTTGAACTTATTCCTGCGTCACTCTATAGCTCAAGCTGCATATTGAGGTGGTCTGGAATGCCTTCATCTAGACTTATTTGGTAGTGTAGATGGTCATATATGTTAGCACACAATAAAGACTGTTTAAGAGGAACTGCTAATCTCTTAACAAATTAACTTGGCATTTTGATCCACCCAATGCCCTTGCAAGATTTATTAGTTTAATGGTATTCCCCCATTCCCTTCAAAAGCATATTAATGTGTAGATGAGCTGTAAAGATTCAACAATGGCCCCTTATTGTGCTGATAAAGCCTGTTGCACACATGAAGAACTTCAAAATCTTAACCAGTTATGAAAATGGAAGAGGTCCCACATATGAGGACACATTCTGGCAGATTAAACCATTTTGTTCTTACATGTTCGGTGAGCAACAAGATTCAACAAGCACAGTACACCACACACAGTAAGGACTCAATAACCGGAAACCACTGTCTCTGCTTTTAAAGCTTGTAATCATTGCTTAATGAAATGGGGATCCAGAGTAAACAAGCTAAATGCTGTTAGCTGGACTACTCTAATTCCTCTGTGGCAGTATGATTCTGGTATGTTTTATAGGACACGTGTAAACGCTTGTGCTGTCATCCCAAATCAACAAGTTGCTCCTTGATTTTTGGCTCCATCTCACTTTATATTTTGCAAACGCTACTATCAGCGTGCATGTGTTTGTGCCACTTGCTTTAGCCAACTTGCTTCCTAGTTGGCTATTGTTGCATTCCAAGTGACAGTCCTCAGAGTTTGTGCTTAGCTGTCCACTAGGTTCTCCCAAACAGGATTTCTGAACTTAAATATTCATCATGTTTAATATTTACCTCAACAGAAAAATCTGGAAAGATCATTTTAAGAATGATCTGACAATCAGGCTTGCTGACATTTATTGTAAGGGGAAATTTGGGCCCACAATTGGCCCCCTTCTCATGTAGTGTGTACCCAGCTTGATTCACCCCCCTTCACTTGTATTTTAGGCTTCAGTACACAATATTCAGAGAGCAAAGTGTCTTCTAACAGCTTTTCTTCATGTTGTCACAAACATGCACCTTGAAGTAAATGGGGAAGTACATTTTATTAAACAAGCTGAATGGGGGCTGGTAACTTGAAAGTGAGTTTGATAGGAGTTTTTCAGGAAAGACGTATTGTTAATGCAGTTTGTGAGTGCACACTTTATCTTGCTATCCACTGATCCTGAGTGTTAATGAAAGGAGATGAAAATTGTAAACAGGGTGCAAGAGTCCCACTCAATGATTTGACACGCTCTACTGTATTTGCTAAATTGTCAGGGTTGGAAGTAAGATGTGCTGGATTTCTCTACATTTGTTTTCAGTACATATAGCCTTACATTTAATTTCTTTCCCCTCTAGACCCAGTTCGTCCTGGTTTCCCTTCACGCCACTCAGTATTACTTCATGGACAGCTGTGACTACCAGTTCCCTGTCATCATCAACCTCGTCTGGATTTACGGCACCTTCTTCTTCCTGCTCTTCTCCAACTTCTGGGTCCAGGCTTACGTGAAGGGCAAGCGTCTGCCAAAACAGGACATTAAGGCGTGTCAGAACGGCACAGGTGTCTACACCAACGGCAAACACCATGAAAACGGCAGTAACCATGGGGCCACAAATGGCGCGGCCAACGGCTCCACTTGCCACGAGAATGGCAGCTCTCACAATGGCAAGATGAAGAAGGCTTAGGTTATCTGGAAGGAAATGCCCAAGAAGTATGACCCAGTGAAGCTGATAAAACCCACGACGCATTCCAAAGATTATTTTGGCTGTTTCCTTTTTTTTTGTTTGTTTTTTAATTTTATATGCAAAGCGTAGGGAAATGACGTGGTCAATGATTTCCACAGCAGGGGGTCACAGAATGATCAGTTTGTTTGTTTCTTTGAGTTGGGGAGCCTTCTACAGAACACAATGTATGAAGAGAAGATGTTTCACCCTAAATGTTATCTTCACTGATGTTGCACACAAATTTTTAATTCAGTATATGTTATACAACTCTCTTCGTCACCTCCTTATCCCTCTGACCCCCCCTGTGGATAGATGACTGTACAGTTTCTATCAAACTTGAAAATACTTTTTGTAAATAGTTTTACAACAGAAAACTAATTGTATTGGTAAGCTTTAGACTTTCTAAAATTTTTTGACTTGTATTTAAAAGATTAAAATGCCAATAAATTCCATTTTTAAATTGTCTTGTACATACCGTTTCTATATTTTATTTACATGTCAGTGCTTGATGTGTGTTTATGTTGTTGAAAAAGGTTTTGACACTCATAGTTGGCAGGTTGTAGAGGGAAGACTGACATTGTGCTGTGTGGTAACAAAAGAGGGAAAGTATTTGCATTGCTTGCTTGTGCTTCACGTCTTTGTCATCCAAAGTATGTGGAGCAAGTAGGAGGAAAACAAGAGACCCATTCTGCATTGTTGAAAAAGATACATTGTAAGAGCCAGAGAGGACGCATCCCGCAGACCGGATCTACGCCCACAAGACTCAGACCATCCCCCCAGTTCATCAGGGTCAGAGATGAGCTGACATTTTGATCAGAACTCTGTTCAAAGTTTTTCTTTAGATCCACCCTTTCTGTAAATGATTAATAGATGAATATCTAAAGCATTATGACATTTGCTTTGATGAAGCGGCTGGCTAAACAAGAACCGAAAGTGACGGTGTATTCCTGTTTGAGATGAGGTTTCAACAGATATACCAGTGCAGCTTACTGAATTACAAAATGGTGGAATAATTGGACAAAGATGAGACAGCAGAACATTTCAAAGAAACCTGAGCTTCAATCAATAAAAACTCAGCAGTGCATAAGGTTCATTGTCTCTGTAGAGAAGACATGTAACCAAGTACTGAGTGCAAATTTATAACAGATTTCCTAAGGTTTCTTTTCATATAATAAGTCCTATCATAGTGCCGTCAGCTGTAATTACACAAGTTAGAATGTAAAAACTTGACAGTTTTCCTTACATTTATCCAGAACCAAGTCGATGGAATGTTAAACCCATCATGTTAAGAAAGTACAATGAGATAAAGCAAAGTATTGCTCTGTTTGTTTGGTATTTTTGGGCTCATTACTATTTTTTTTTAACTTTGTCTAATGAAATGTAAATTGAACTATTGCATCTCATAGAGGGAAGTGAGGGCTTCTTTAGCCCTGCAGCTGTTTAGCTATTTGAATTAAAGTTTTGTGTTTTATACATTGTTAATTCGGGGGTTTTTTTCCAAGGAGGGGCAGCTCATATAAGATTCTTTCTGCTTCTTTTCATTTCTGATGTGCCTTTTTTTTTTGGGGGGGGGGGGGGGGTATTTTAGTGCTTTATATCATTAATTAATTAAATAAACATTAAAAAAGAAGTTCGGTCCCTCCCCTCAACCTAATAACAAAACCTGTTATTCAGCAGGATTTACCCTTAATATTATATCAACTACTTAAACAGTCTACACTGTCTCTGTTTATCTGCAGGATATTTCCATATTATTGGACACTTCCTCTTCTACATCACTTTATGCCATTGGATTTTACTATCAAATCTTAATATTAGAGAGACACTGTTACAGCTCTATCCAAAGGTGCCTCATGTCGAGGCAGTCTTCATGGTTTTACCTCCAGCCCAATGCTACGGTGATGTCCCCACTTTGATCTCCCAGCATTTCCTGTCTCTCTTCAGCCGTCCCATTCAGTGAGGCTAAAAAGGCAAGGCAAGATACGCTTGATAAAATCAATTTTCAGGAACCTGCTTTGGTGCACTTTGATGCCAAATGTTACAATATCATCTGTAATGGATGCATGCAAAGATGTACACAATGATGTTGAATTTTTGCTTTTTTGTGTCCAACTTCTAAATTGGTCACTCTTGTGTTCTGTCCATTTCAGATGTCCCAATAGTACTGCATGATCAATACGTACCTGGTTGTATTTCTCAGCACTGAGGACACCATTAATCCAGACAATATCCTATACCTTATTTGCAGTAATGCAGCCCAAAACTTCTAAGGAAGCTTCATCATGTGTGTTGCCTGCAGACACTCATTCGTGTACTGCTCTCTTGCCCTTCAGCAAACAAACTACTTTCTGCAACAACAAAAAATTTCTAATTTGGACTTATAAGTCCAAAGCACCTGACGTCATTTCCTGCATTCCACTTATGGTGATTTGTTTGGCCTAGTTTTCATTTCCAAAGTATTGGTTTTTATTTATTTATTTATTTTTTTGCAACAATTCTTCCACTAAGAGCAGCTGTAGCCAGACCTCTTCAGTAAACAGTAAAAGAGAGTACCTTTCTTTCTCTGGTTTTACTGTTGGACATCTTGCAATTTCAAAGGGAAGTAAGCATGATGTGTCTTTCATTTGCCACACTGAGTTTCCTCCGCTGGTAACTGTGTCTGTGGTCTTCAATGTTGCCTTCTTTGTTGTGCTTCTTTAAAAGAGTGTTGACATATTGAAACCCAAGTCTGTTTTGAAATGTTTGCCTGGAAGAGACCTTGCTGAGGTAGCATAACTGTTTCAGTCATGCTGCTGTGCAATGTCGTGTCATGGTGTATGAGCTGAGATATGAAACTGTCCACAACCTCAGGTTGGCAGCATAGTTTGGCTGTTCCTGACCCAGTTTTAAGCCTCCCACACTCCCGTCTCCGTTTTTGTGTTTCAACCTACATATTGTTGCAGTTGGGTACAAACCTCTTATCTCCAAAAATGCTACTTTTAAGGGAATGAAATAATCTCTTCTAGTGAATAAATAGTACTGTTCAGATTAGAATTTTTTTTTTTTGTAATTTTAATTGGTTTAAAATTTAGGAAACCCACACATCAACAGGTGACCAATAGTACTTTTTTTTTTTTTTTAAAGGAAAAACACAAAAATGGAGATAAGAGGTTATGGCCCTACATTGACAATATGAAAAGGATTATAATTAGCACCTGTTTGGTAATTAGTTAGTCATACACCTCACTATAAGCATCCGAAATCCCTGATTTTGTCAAAGTACACCAAAAAGGTCTGATACTGTTTAAAAGGCAAAGGGTTGTCTCACCAAATATTGATTTTATTTGTATTTTTCTTATGCTTGCTTACTTTGCATTTTGTAAGCTGATCAAATTAAACAATTAAAATTTGTAATTTTGAAAGCAACCATAACATATTACTCACACCTACCTACAACTTTTGCAGAGTACTGTTGCTCAGGTATCATGTGCACACCTGCAATGTCCAACCCAACAATGATGGAGTACACTTTGGTGATGGTGCACCTGGTTTTAGTCTAAAGCTTTTTGTTGCAGCAAGGAAATGAGTTTTGGTCCACAGATGTCACAAGCGGTGATTCTAAATACTCCTGAGAAAGGCAGGAGAGTTTAGGAAGTCACAGCAGAATGAAGCTGATAATGAGAGATTTTATTCTAGTGTGGGACATCCAACTTCGAGCAACCTAATAGTACTCTCTGACCATTTAGTGATCAGCAGTGTCTTGATGTCAGATTATAGCAGGGGTGTCGAAACCCATTTCAAAAGGGGACAAAATTTAAAATACAATCTAATATGCAGGTCAAACTGGATCAGCATTTATTGAATAGTCTAAACTGATTATGTTTCCATTAAAAATATGAAGTTGAACAAAATTTTTATTTTTAGGCAAGCTTAAAGTCACTGTAAAAGCACTGACTGATGCATTCATTGACTGACCACTGATCAGGGTGATACTGGAGCATTGGGAGGAGGGGTCGGTACACAGGTCCTGCATGGCAGCTGCTGTGGCTGTTGGAATTTGTAGTATGAGTGGTTAGAGTGTTACTTAACAGAGGGTCATTAATAACAGACATATTTCACTATATATCGGGCCAGATTTGGCCCGCAGGCCTTGAGTTTGACAGTCCTGCATTATAGTATCGACTCAGCTTTAAGGTTCACTAGAGTTGATACCAACAACAGAACTAGGTGTGATCTCAGAGTCAGAAAGTCAAGTGGGGAAAGTCATGTTGGAAATGCCCTTAATGCCATTGGTAGCCCTTAAATGAGTTTACCGAAGCACTCTGTTGAAACAGGAGGGACATCAGTTTCCCTGCTGAAGGTTTTGTTCCGTTATGTCAACCGTTAAACTACCAGAAATGCAGGCTTAAACTATAATGTCTGTTTTGCACCAAGCTTGAGAAAAACTGGCCGCTACTCATCAGTCATTGAAGCATTTTTAATTCTAGGCTGACATAACATTTCATGAGCAATCATTTAAAATAGATCCAGTAAGAAAACATTCTTTAGGCATTCATTCAGTATGCATCATATTTGCTACAGCTCTACTACATACAGGACTTCAAGTCATTCTCTTTTTCTCTTTGCATTAAGGTTGTGGGGCTGAATCCAGCACCCCTATTAAAGGTTATTGAACAATGACTGGTATGAAGCTACAAAGTTGCTACTACAGTACAGTGCAGTACCCCAATCTGATGTGAGTCCTAGGTGGCATGCGTACCCAGATTGTCTGCTGCATGAGGAGCAGCGTGAGATCAGAGAACCACTAAGAGTCAGAGCACTTCTCTCTATTGGTTAGTGTGATAGATGCAGATGCTGGATGTGGTCTGGTTGGCCCTTTTTGATGCTTTTATTGCCCTGAAACTGATGGCAGCACTGATGAGAAGTGCCAGAGACAGAGTTGTGGTCAGGGTTAAAGAGATCATATTGATGTTTGGCACTCTAAGTGATGTTCTCCAGGATGTAAAAGATCAGCTCCATTACAATAGGCTCATCCCCTCTCTTGCGCCCCCTGCTGTGTATGACGGGGATCAGCACACTGTCCAGAGCATTGAGGTACTGAGCTGGGAGGGGCTGCCCATTGCTGCCGGCCACAAATCCCACCTGGAATTACAGAAAAAAAACAATAATTACTTTTTATGAAGTTACTCCCAGAAGTTTATTTGTAAACTTGAGTATTTTGAGTCACTTATAACAGCTTATTTCCATAAGCCCAATAATACTGAAGAAAAGTAAAGACACAACAATGTGCCTTCATATGGTATTAACAAAAGGAAAAAAAATATGTCACCACCCCACCCCACTTTAAATGTGTATTTCTGGGAAATGCAGACTATTACTCAGAGCCTCTTGTACCACAGGGCCTTAAAGTATGAACAGCAAATGGGTAATAGTAAAATCCAAAATTAATTCAAACATTTATGTGAATTTAAAATGTATATCAGGAGCCAAGGGTGGATAAAATGGCATCAAAACAGAGGCAAAACATTCACTGTGTAGGACTCCTAAACCCCCTACCTATTTCAAACCTTCAAAAAAACCTTACAAAGCCGTCATGTAATGCATATAACAACAGGTGGACCTATGTCGTGCCTGTGAAGCACAAATATTGATCATTTCTTTCATTTGAAGTCCCAAGTACTCAGTCCTTGATGAGGCCTCCCTATCATTAAGAACCAACATTAACTGTGTTTACATGGATTCAGGTATCCTGGATATGAACATGCTCTCAAGTATCCTGGTTTTGTGTTTGTATATGTAAATGCAGTATAATGATATCAAGAAACTCACTTATGCCACCGTGAGAACTCTGTGGCATGTAAACACCTGAACTTGGTTTCTGACTGCTCTCTGCAAATGTCTGCAAACCCCACATGCCCTAAGATGCTGTGACCAGAAACCAGGACACTGTTGCTGTGTTTTTCATTTATAAAGGAAAACTGTTACACAGGTTTCTCTGTGTCCATGTAAACACCACACCCTGATAAAAACCTGGAAACTGCACATAACCAGGATACACATGTGATCATGTGAACACAGTCATAGATTCTGCCAAGACGTGATGTTGATGTCAGTTTAGTGTTATGGCTTTGGTAGAGCACAAGAAAGTGCAACAACGTCCACACATACAGCGCTCCCCCACTGGCTTTGCATGCTTCTGTCTCACCTATATTATTCCTCTAATACTCCCTCCAGAGTTGGAACAGAGAAGCGATCAACTCATCACTCCCACGCACCTCTGGGACAATCACAGTAAAGATGAATGGCCACAGGAGTGTAAAAAGGCTTAAAGCAGCAGAGTGAAATTACTGCTAAATCAATATGTATCTCTTCATCCCTCTGACTGTTTAAGTTTTTGCCAAAGGGTGAAAGCGTAAAGACATATTATTATAAAAGTACTTTATTTATTTTTGAAAACACAAAAACAGGTGTCAGAAAGTCACATTTCTTTATTTACTCAACTTTGAAGGGGCTGTACTTTTTGCTTTATAGTGCCCAATTCGTAAAGTTGATGCATAACATCTGATGCTTGCAGGTTCACTGTTCAATGAGGAGACTTTAATCACTGCTACCAAATACCAAACCTCCTTCCTGACCTCCTGAGATTCAAATGCGACACGCAGCCCCAGCTTGGCCATCCCGTCTTCCTTTAGCAGTTTGAGGTGAGGACACAGAGCCAAACAAAACGACCGGGCGATCCGCTCTGTTAGACGATTGTGTTCTGCAGAGTCAGTCACCCCTCCTTTCCGATGATCCCCTTTCTGGAGAAAAAACACCTGCAGGAAACAAACACAGAAATGTAAATGGAGAAGGAGGACTCAGGCAGACTGAATATTTCAAACAGAATGTAGTTTCTACCTCTGTCCAGCGGATGATCTTTCCGTTTTCTTTGTACTCAGATTTCTGAAACATCTTTGTACTGCTGATGGACTCCATGGATTTGCCATCAATGGGACTTATCACTCTGCAGGACACACACAAAGTGTACATGTGATGCATATTAATCAAGTAATTCACTCTCATGGCTTGTTAAATGTCTGGAAATTGGTTAGATTTCTGTATTCTGTATTATTAAGACTTAATGATATCACAACAAAAACATAACATGAATTTTTAGGATTAAAGAAGATATACAATATTCTTTTTTTTTTTTCTTTAAATAAATAAATAAATAAATAACAGTATTCACAATACAAGAATAACAAAACTTATTATGCTTCAAGTAAATAAACAAAAACATCAAAAAAAATAAATAAAAAAATAGCAGTTTTTGAACCACTGTAATAAAAACAAAAGTCCCAGCTGCCTAGAGGGCAATTTAAAAAAAACACAGCTTTAGGGGAGCTAAGCTTTTGTTAAAAAAAAATGTTACCAGAGGGCTTAAGGTTGTTTGTTGTATAGAGTAGACCAGTCAAAGTTTTCGTTTAATTAAAAGACTAACTTTTCTCCATTTCTCTGTGTCCAGACAGATATTTCTCCGTCTGGACACAGAGAAATACAATAAGAAATACTTTTGATATACATTTCATTGTGGAATTGATATCTAGCACCCTGTCTTTAAAACTATATATGTATATATATAAATCATTACAGTCGATTGCTATTTGTTCTGCACTGCAACAAAGATCTCAATTATTCTAAAAGTCATAAACTTGATTTTAAGTGTAATAACCCCAAAAAATATTATCTAAGAGTAAACATGTTTGAATTCCAAAGTTAATTTTACTTCAGCGGTGTCAGGATCAAATTAAAAGGTGCATAAGTAGCCCCAAAAAGGGTTTCTCATTGCCTATGTTGTTATCAAGTACTGGGCAATTTTTCATTTTAGATGGATGGGAAGTGACCGAAAGAACAAGATCGAGGGTACAAGAGGCCGATATGAGTTTCCTCCACAGGGTGTCCGGACTCTCCCTTAGAGATAGAGTGAGAAGTTTGGTGATCCGGGAGGGGCTCAGAGTAGAGCCGCTGCTCCTCTGCGTTTAGAGGAGCCAGATCAGTGCAGAACCAATCTTTTGGTTAATAAGCCTGTTATTATTAGTGGTTCTTACTGTAAACATTGTTATTCTGAGCACCAGGCTTCATTACTTTTTTGAAAATCAACACAAACCATACTGCCATAAATGATATTGGCATACCCAACATCTCATTTAAAATGTTAAGAAACCTTAGAAACTCAACACAATTCCCAGTCCTTCTTTACTTTCTTATATCTGCTGATGAATGTTCAAGGATCTTCTGTCATTTGTTTCTCTTCATGTAAATCTGTCACTTTTACCTCAAATATGCAGACCCTCTCACCCTTTATTCACAGTGCATTTCTCCTCGACCCATTGCACACAGACTAGCTCCTGGCTCTCTGATTGGTCCAGCTTCCCACAGGTGACAGTGTAGTCTTTCATCTCCCGTAGTGACCTGCGGAGTTCAGCCATGGTTTCCACGGTGATCTGAACCATGAGCCCATCTGAATAGAGGGGGCAGCGATACAGGAGAAGCGCGCACACACACACACACACCAGCACCACACACACAGACACCAACAGAGAAACACACACATACACTTACATGCATCAACATGTACACACGCCTTGACAAACAGTCTGTTAAAATGTACACAGACACACACATACAAAGATCAACATGTTCTGAATAAAACAGTTTTCAAGCAGTCAGTTTACGTGCACTACTTTAAGTAAACAATGAGTTTTCCCTGCAAGAGGGCAGGGGGGTTGAGGTGAACCTGACTCCTCCCTGAGTGGACATCCTACCTTCTACTATACTGGACTTGGCGAGGTATCCTGCAGATGCTTTCAGTGCACTACTGAATATAAAAAAGCACGATCCAGTCACTGTGGCAAGGAAGAAAAGAAAAAGAAACATTCATCAGAGGCTGTAGCCATCAGGGTTTGCATCAGGGTTTGCATATATATATATATATATATATATATATATATATATATATATATATATATATATATATATATATATATATATATATATATATATATATATATATATATATAAAAAAAAAAACTCTTCTCTCACCCACCCCCCTTTTCCCGGTGGGGTGGGTGGCTGTTCATCCTCTTCAGCTCGGGTCCTCTACCAGAGGCCTGGGAGCTTGAGGGTTCTGCGCAGTATCTTAGCTGTTCCTAGGACTGCACTCTTCTGGAGTGAGATGTCTGATGTTTCTCCAGAGATCTGTTAGAGCCACTTCTCCGTATGTATATATATATCTATATATATATCTATATATCTATCTATATATCTATATCTATATCTATATCTATATCTATATCTATATATATATATATATATATATATATATATATGTATATATATATATAAAAAAAAACTCTTCTCCCACCCACCCCCCTTTTCCCGGTGGGGTGGGTGGCTGTTCATCCTCTTCAGCTCGGGTCCTCTACCAGAGGCCTGGGAGCTTGAGGGTTCTGCGCAGTATCTTAGCTGTTCCTAGGACTGCACTCTTCTGGAGTGAGATGTCTGATGTTTCTCCAGAGATCTGTTAGAGCCACTTCTCCGTATGTATATATATATCTATATATATATCTATATATCTATCTATATATCTATATATCTATCTATCTATCTATATATATATATATATATATATATATATATATATATATATATATATATATATATATATATATATATATATATATATATATATATATATATATATATATATATATATATATATATATATATATATATATATATATATCACTTTTTTATCCACATGACAGATTTTACAACATGAATGTAGGTCTATGAATCAGAGTGTCTGGCTGTTTTTTCTCAGCAAGACAACTCAGAAAGTTCTGAATGGATATTAATGACATTTTCAGGAAATGTTAGTCATCGCACAGTGAGGAACTCTTTCGATTTTGAGATTTTTTTCTGGCTTTTGTTTGATGGACTGTTAGCAAGATAACTCAATAAGTCATTTTGATGATAACGTCAGGTAAATTTTCAGTGAAAATAATCAAATACAGATTTAAACATTCCAAATGTCAGCAAAGACAGACCTCCACATTCAAACAGGACCTCCCCCTTATTTTAGTAAGACCTGACTCTCTTAACTCATATCTCTTTCACAGTCCTCATGGCTCACCTTTGCGGGGCTGATTGTGGATGCTGATTGCTTGGGTTTGGTACTGGCCATCATCTCCTTGCACACAGATGAGGTGGGAGTCTGCAGTCTCATTGAAGCATGCTCCAATAGCCAACACATGCTCATTGGACTTATTTAAAGCCCTCATTAGCTGAGACAAGTGAGCAGAGAAGGAAGAAAAAAATGACTGTAAATAGATAGACAGACAGATAGACAGACAGACAGACAGACAGACAGATAGATAGATAGATAGATAGATAGATAGATAGATAGATAGATAGATAGATAGATAGATAGACAGACAGATTTCTTTCTCTCTTCGTTGCCTTACCTGTCACCAGTCTCTTCCATTTCTAGGGTTTATCCAATACTTTAAACAGTGTTGAGATAGGTTAACCTGGCTTCTTTTTAGCTGAAGGCTGTAAATTTGTGCTGCAAAGCCCTCATACTTTCTGCAAGAGAACCACAGCCCACTGCTGTAGGTACATGGGACATAAAGGAGGGCACTGGGGCCTTTCTACTTGTTCAAAGCTACTGTACTCTTCAACTATGAAACCACTACTTTAAGGTGGAAAAAGTAAAAAAAATTTGCTCTAAGTCTTAGACATGGCATCCTTTATTAGAGTATATGCAGGAGGGGGAAGGTCTTAAAGGTTTTTTTTCTGGTTGAGTAAGGACTGACCTCATTGTACCCAGTGGTTGGTATCTTTATGAGAGTTCTCTGAGCCTCAAGATCCACAGTTAGCCCCGGCACCATCGGCAGGCTGTAACGGTAATTCCTAAAGTCCTGGGACAGGATGGGAGAAACATAATTTCAACATAGTAAATAGGAAGTTTAATAAAACTTACCACACCACACTTCCTTTTAGTGATGGGGAACTTGATGTTGTAATAAAGAACTGCAACAAACTGTCAAACTTACCACCAGCAGTCTCATGATGGTGTGGCCTATTTCACCAAACAAGGGCTTCCTAAAGCGCACACTGTACAGGGGACACGGGTAAACTGAAAAGGAAAGAAAAGAGTCTGAGGGAGGAAACATGATAAAATGAAGATACATCTTTTTATATTGTGCTTTGCTTACATCTGTATTCAGCACCCAATCTTAGCATAAGCCGTAAAGGAAAAGCTTTGGCCCATGCCACCTCTGCCCGGTGCACCAGCAGGCCAAAGAGGTAGGGCTGGTTTGGCAGAGGTAGACCTTGAAGAGACTGAAGGGTGGAGCGAACGTATAAAAAGCCAGCATGCTCAACACTGCCCAGGAAACTGCTGCCAAACAACGACAGCGACAAATGTTTGACAACTTTTCCTGCACAAATAAAGAGGACAAGAGAAATGGTGACTGTATGAAATGTTTTAGAAAACAGTTTGCAGTTTTAAAAAGTGATTAAACTTAATTGAAAAAACACATCAACACTTCCCAAACAACAAACCTGTGAGGGTGTCCCTGTAGAGTTGAATGAAGTGGCTGAAAATGTCTTTGGGGAAATTTTTCTCTTCAGGTAAACACTGTAGCAGCACCACCACCTCCACCTGGCCCACAGCATGCATCCCCTTTGTTGTCACACACCAGCATTTCCTGTTGACATCTGTCACAAGAACACACTTTACCTCACATACCTCACTGTACTATACAGCTTTATTCTATTAGCATCACAGTTAAAGGTCTCTTTTTGTAGTTACTGCTGTCTATTACAAACTTTGTTGCTCCTCTCAAAGTGCTCTCAAAGTGCTCTGCTCTGTCACGAAGGCAAAGACAGAGAAAATCTGTATCAAAAAACGTCTCAATTCATGTTGATAGATGCCAAAATTGTTATGCATCATCCATCATTAGGGATGCACAATATTGTTGGACCAATATCAATATAGGCAGATAATTGCCTAAAAAGTTGATTATCAGTATCGGCAGATATAAAAATTAACAGTGGATATTTTGACAATACAAAATGGCCATAAATATCCTGTATACTGGCTGCAATATTGAAAAACATACACTGTACCATGAAAGGTCACTTCATTATCACTCAGTGCCCACTTTTATAAATTAAAAGTATCATTTATTATAGAATGAAATGCTGTTTTTCATGTTTGACATATATTTTGACTTTAACCATGAGAGGAACAGGTCAGTTTTATTAAATGAAAGACTTTGTGCACTTGACAAAAAAAATGTTGGTTTTGATCTCAGTATTATTAATTATGAGATATATCGGCATATCTGACATAGGCAGAAATCCAGTTTCTTGCATCCCCACTGAATCCATCCATCTATCCATCTATCTATCTATCTATCTATCTATCTATCTATCTTTTAGGGATGCAAACAATATTAATATTAACAGATAATTGTCTAAAAGCTGATTATCAATATCAGCAGAAATTAAGATTTTTGCCTTTTTTTCAAAGATGATAATTTGATCATACAAACTGCCTATAAATATCCCATACTGGCTGTAATATTGGCAATCTTACTGTGCCATGATAGTCTTCCTCATCATCACTCAATGTCCACTGGTATGAATCAAAATTAATATTTATTAAAGAATAAAATGTTTTTACAGATTTTAATCTGTTTCTAAGATAAATGGACTGTAAACATGAATGAACAGAACAGTTTTAGCTTAAAAAGAGAATTTTTACTCCAGTCTGAAAATATTGTTATTGGAACTGACAATTATGAGTCTAGAAATACTGACATATCCGATATCACCAAAATTCAGTATTGTGCATCTCTATCCATTTTATATACTGCGTATCTTCCTCGGGATTGCATGGAGCTAGAGCCTACCTCAGCGGCATGAGGGAGAGGCAAGGTAAACCCTGAGCTTGGCACCACTAAATCACAGGGCTGACATATAGACACAAACAACATCTACACACAATTATGGGCAACTAATAGTCACCAACAAACCTATAGTGAGCATGATTTTGATCAGTGAAAGGAATTAAGAGTGCCTGAAGAGAACCAGTGCATGCATGCAAACTTCACAGAGACAGGCCTTGACTGAGATCTGAGCAAGGATCCTTCTTGCTATGTGGCAACAGTGCTGCTGCTTGACACAGGGAAGTCCTGCATGCAAATGTAAAATTAATGAACTATTATCTGAGATGAAAGAGTATTAAATAAAAGTTTCTGCCTTCTACTGCCTTACAAAATAGAGCGAGAGACAATTGATTAACAGGGCAATGACCCTGTAATAGCAGACAAAAAAGCAATTTTATTTCTGTTAATATTTAAAGACTGAAGGAACTCATAAAAAACCTCACAGCCCAGGGGATCGGGTTTATCAACTCTAATTGTAAACTGGCTTCTTTCCCTAAATTTTTGAGGCACCCCTTATTCTTTTGCAGGATCATTTAAGCAATAAACTTGAATATTACTGTGTTAAATATCATCACTGTCAGGCAAAAACCTCGCTTCTCTATTTTACATGATTTTCCTTTTTTCAAAAATCAGAGCTCTTGGTCACCCTCAACGTCTGTCAGTGGGCTGTGAATATTTTAAAACCAAAGAAAAGTATCGGAGCAAGTCTGTTTTCAAAAACCCTATAACTCCATTGAGTCCAACAGCTGTATGCACCCTCACTTGTAGAGCACAACTATCATAATACACAGTTTTTTGGATGCAGTCTCTGTGTTTTGCACATAAATACATAAATAGATAGGTTACAGCTAAGGTTTTCTGTGGAGTGCAATTCAAGAAAAGTTTTTCTTATATTCCCTGAAGTTATTTTGGAGATAGTTATTTTGGCCTAACAGTGACAGTAAGTAACATAATGGACATTTACCGCACATTACATTCTGCCTGATGAAAACAAAGCAGATACTCACAGTTGACCAGCTTGACCATGGCGAGTAGGTTGGCATTGAGGACGAATACGAGGGGCTTTGGCCGGCCACTCTCCAGCTCTTGAATGAGCAACATCTCAGACGGCTGCTCCTCCACAGTGTAATCTAAGAATGGAAATAGTAAGGATCAGTAACTATTCTACAAGCCTGACCCATAATAAACTGTGAGGCCAAGGCACTTTCATTACTGCTACTGTTTTAAAATGTCTCTGATTTGCTTGTAGGACAAATGCCCCATTATCATGTGCAGATAAGGCACAAAGATCACCCATCCAACCTTCAAAGCCATGGTTGCACAGGTTTGACACCTCTGTCTCGCACCATGCGACAATGTACAGAGCTTTAGAGGACACACTTTGTCACAACTTCTGGCTTTGCTCTTAATTTACCAGACTGTGATCCACATTTTTTGACTGGCACTCTTAGGCTTGTAAAAGACTTTTTAAATAAGATGCTAGGCTTGCCATTTTGGATTTTCACAGTCTGCTGAAACTACCCCTGCACCCATTCAACAATCACTGACTGTCGGAGTAACAATAGCCAGGAGACTATTCCTGGGAGAAGGAAAGTCTTCTTCAGACCTGCTCTTTCCAAAAGTGGATTTCTGATATGAGGTCAGCCAGACAAATGGAAAGACTCAGGTTTTAAAGGTTATTTGACCTAACTGGCTCTAGGTTGATTTAAGGGGGCAGGGAGTGTGATATACTATTTGGGAATCAACGGAGAAAAGTGATTTTCAAAACTAACTGATGGCAGCGGGTATCATCAGAACATTTTAGCTATATAGGGTTGATTGACAGCATTCTAAAGAAAAGTGACTTTCCTTGTGGGATGACAAAATTGCCCTGACATTGGGACAATCAATATCACAAATTACCTTACTCTGCAGAACTTCTACTTTACAACAAGCAAATGACGGAATAGAAGAGCCTTGAGGCTTACAACTTGTTTCTTTGCAAAGTGATTTTACCATATTTCCAAAAATACTGACACTCAGGTCTGTATTTCATTAGATTCAAGCTAGATATGCAAAGTCAAATGGACAAATAATTACAGCCTTACCTTATACAAAGTGGTCTCTGCAGAAATATTGTCTGACTCTGCAACTTAACACTTTTGATGAAAGCCTTTAATCCATGTTTAATGCTGTTCCTCCATCAGCTTTTTAAAATGTTGTCATCATATGCCACAATTAACTTTGCAGTGCAGATGGATCAGCCTGATTCTACGTCTGTAATCAGGCATGTCCATCTTGATAAGCTCAAGTCTACAATCATTGTGAGTAGCCCAAAGCGGCATGGACCAATCAGCATCCTTTAAAGCAGGAAGAAGTGAGAGTGTGAAGATAGCAGGAAGTGACTGCTCATACAGAGAGTAGCATAGATGCTAACTGCTTCAGTAGCGGTTTGATCAGATCTGGGCCACATTTCTTTATTAAGTTAAAAAAAATAACAACACTACAAAATTCTCCACAGTAAAAACATTTTCGCTCCACTTCCAACATGTTTTGCCATGAGTTTTTTTTTTTTACGAAGTGGCTCACATTCTGTCCTTTACACTGCAGCACCTGCGCCTGCCTACGAAGTTACATGATTGGCCCGTAATTATTGTGATTGAATGATCATCCAGTCATGTGCCGGATTTGCTTTTGAAAGGTTCTGCCCACTCTCAAACACTTTTGTACAGGTTGTTTCCCAGATAGACTACTGGACGTCCTGTCAGTGACTCAGAATTGGCACATTTGTGTACACTGTGCGATGAATGCCGGTTGTGTTGTAAAGAGGAAGGTGTTAACATTTTTTCTTTGTGTGTTTGATTGTTTGTTTGGGGTTCTTATGCATTTGTTTCAGAGATGTCCAAGCGAGGTGCTACTCTGATATTTGTGACATGTGAAGATACTAATACAATATGAATTTAATAAAAAACAATAAATGGAGGTTTACGTTAAAAAAAATCAAGCTATGATTTTTGGTTTATATTGCAGAGCTACAGGTGTACACAATAAGTGCAATGTTCTGATGATGTGTTTAGACCTGGCACAAAGTTAAAAGCCACCAGTGTGGTGCAGTAACAACAACATATATTTTTACTATCAGAGTATTTATAGCAAATATCTTCAAGCACACTTTAAAAATCAGCATACTCAATAAACAAGGGGCTACAATGGTAACAAAAGTAAGCATCTTTCCTTGGGAACAACTCATTAATTATTTATTCATTTACACTAGAAGACTAACTGTGTTTATTTATGTTATTCAGCATAGTTCTAAAATCCTGCTGCAGCATTATTCTTAGCTTTTAATCACTTTTTCTCTTTGTCATCACTAAAACTCCTCAACATCAGAGACCCTAATTTCTCCTCAACCTTGAGCCCCCTGATTTGCCTGAACTCTCTCCTATCTAGCATCAACAAAGCAACCAAGCACATCACAAGGTCAGAAAACACCAGAGCCTGCACTAACACGTGTAAAGAGAATAGTCTTGTTCAGTCTTTGAAGTCTGCCCTCAGAAAGCATGGATTCTGTCTTACCCCCTTTGACTCCTGTGGAGGTGAGGATTGGTGGCAGGCCGTTCAGGGGAATAAGATTGACAGAGCTGCTCACTAAAGCTGTGGTTCCCCAGCCGTGTGGACCGCAGGCCTCCTGGAGGAAGTCGGGGGAGATAAAAGAAAGCAAATATATGTTGAAAATATGCAGGAACAACACATATACAGAGATTCTGTGTGATTTCATTTTTTTTCAGGCTACTCATACATTGATATTCGTTCCTCGTGGCCTTAAGGGTCTCCTGAGCTGTGGAGAGCCCACAGGACTTCTAACAGGCCCACCAAAAGCTCTTCTCATCAGCGGGGAGTAAGTTGGCCCTCTGGTTGGTGTGGTAGGAGCAGACTCTGACTGAGCACTTGGAAGGATTTCATCTGCAAACCACACCCTCCTTTTCCCTCTCGGAGGTGTGTCTGAGGATGGATGTAAAACTGACATTTAGAAATTTAAACTTGAACAAAAAAAGTTTCTAAAAATTCATTTGCTGCTTACTTTTGACGAGGGTTGAGTGACAGGAAACACAAACTCGGCCCTCCTTGCCATCCAGATGTGAGAGTCTGAACTTCAGGTTTGAGCAAACAGCACAGAAAACCTTAAAACACACAAACACAGATTTTTCATGTCAAATACATTTAATGGTCCAATGTCCTGCAAAATCATTGTTGTTTGCTTTTAATATTGTTAGAAGGGTATTGAAAAGCAGAAGAACATGAATCCTTCGACTAAAACTCTCAGTTCACAGAGAAATGTGCTATGTCTCTTGACAGACAAAGCCCCTTTAAATGCTCTGTTTTTTACTTCCTGGGGTTTATTATGTCATAGCTATTCAGCCTCCACCTACATGTGTGTCTTTCTGCTCATCACAGGCAGACATCATGACTGCTTTGGAAGTCCACTCCGTGACCTGTAACCCCTGCTCCCCCCTCCCATCAGATATGGTTTGGGCAGCCAATCAGCACAGAGCTCATTATCATAGCCCCCTGTAGCCTTCCTGCCCCCTCAGAGTGTTTCCAAAGTGGAGGGAATTAGAGCTGCATCTGATCCTCTACAGAGATTATATTTTTCTTTTTTTTTATTGAACATAAATCAAATCTTTGCTTACTAGACACCCAGGACATGATGTGAATGGTCAAACATACCAGGACATGGGACCTTTAAAGCGCCTGTGAGACACTGACTGTTTGTGTCAATGTTGTTGCTGACGACAAAGTTTTAACATTTCTTGCTTCATTGACTCTGACCTCTACAATTGTAAACATGGCAACACACTAGATAATTTCTAAATCTTATCCAATTTTAAAAACCTTGAGGACCACAGACATGTATTCAATTTTATTTTGTTTAACAAATAAACTTACCTTCCCACATGCCCGACAGTGGTGCCTCCTCTTGGTAAATGTAAACTTGATCCCACACTTCATGCAGACCTGTGCCTGAGCATCAGGGACCCACACAGGGGCCACCTCCCCGAGCACAGAGCCTCGATCTTTGGACAGAATACCTACAGGGCTTGGCTGAGACTCGTTGTCAGGACTCACAGGAGAGGCTGCACAGTCGCCCATTGCTCCTTCATCACCAGGCCCGCTGTCTGTCTCATCTTCTCCGTTAGAGTTAAGGATCTTCGACCTTCTGCTGTGAGTCTCCTCCTGTGGCAGAGCACAGGATGCTGCTGTTGCCTCTGAGCTGCAGGACTGCTCTTGCTGCTCCAGTCTGCTCTCCTCCAGCTCCTTCTCCTCAATCACAGAGTCCTCCTTTGATGGGACAGCCTTTGGTTTCCCCCCCTCCTCCTTCTCCTCCTCCTCTTCTTCTTCTGGCCATGCAGCCTCTGCTGGGCTCAGCACCAGGGGACTGGAGGACTCCCCGAAACAGCTATCACCCCATGTGGAGATGGAGGTCACAGTGCAGCTGCCTTCTTCCAGTTGGGAGGGAGAGGCAGTCTTGGCATGATGTTCAGATGCTTTCTGCTCACATGGCTCAAAGCTGCTTCTTCTCACTGTAGCATGTGACAGGGTCTTGGATGGAGACTCCTGGCCGCATCCAAGTCCCGGTTTGGACACGTCTCCATCTTTGAGCACCAGCAGGCAGGGTCGGTTCAGCCAATGGTGCTTGGTGTCTTGAAGAGATGGATTGTCTCCTTCATCTGTTCCACACAGAGAACATGCATGGTCATTAGTAATGACTCATTAAGTGGGCAGAGTATGTCCTCGTGTGCTAAGTGGTCATTCAGCAACATGTGATCATTGATTCAACGATCCTGGACATAAATCTGGACTCTCTATCATCACTGAGGGCAGAGTGAGCTCTCAGGTGCCCTTGAGAGGTGCAATCTCAAAGGGGAGGATGTGTGGACTGAATTGATGAAAAACCAATAGAAGTTAGAGCAGTTAGTGGATGCACATGAATCTGGTTTACTGGAAAGCAGATCAATAGGCTTCTTTGTTTAATTGGTTCAATCGTATAGTGAGTATCTGCTGCGGAAGCCATACGAAGAGGGTCTCCTCTCAATTTATTCTACATCGTTTTCACAGAGGAATGTTTTCTTGTGGCATGAAGTATAATTCATGAGACCTTTGTTTTATTTAGCTCATCTAAGGAAGATCTGCTGTGAGTCTTGCACATTAATTCAAATACTGCAACACAGGGGCAGAACAACTTCATCATGAATCTGGTTCTGCTCAAGTTTACTGCTGGCTAAACATGAGTCTGATTCTGTTTGAGGTTCAGCCTGTTCAATATAACTCTAGTCCTGCTTAAGGATTCTGCCTGTTAATTACAAGTCTGGCTTAAAGTTTATAAGATAAAGTACAGTCCTGCCCAAGATTCCCGCCTGTTAAACGTGAGTCTGGTTTTAAGCTTTAATCCAAGTCTCGTTCTGCTCAAAGTTTCAGTCTGCTCAACAGAAGTCTAGTTTAGTTTTAAACCGTATGAGTCTGGCCCTGCTCAGGATTTCTGCCTGTTCAACATGAGTCTAGTTAAAGGTTTTTAACTGTTAGATGATACTCTGGGTCCGCCGGTGGTTTCTGGTTATTCATCGTGACCCTCATTATATCTATGGTTTTACGAAAGTATATTCTAAAAGGACTGAGGTTTACAGTGTTTTTTTTACACATATGGATTTTTTCAATCAAGATTAGGGTGAGATAATATCATCTACGTTTATATCATAATAATAGAAATAGATTTTTTAAGGCATAAAAATGTAGAGACTAGACTCAAAAAAAGCTGAATTTAAGTGAAAAGCTAATTTTGCTATTTTTCCACTGTAACATACTGGTATGATTTTGTGGCCACTTCCATGCTACCAACTTATACCTGATCAAGTTGATGGTAATAGCTGAATCAATTATGTATGGAATGATGTTTTTAAAGACTTTGGGAGACCTGGAACTTCTAAAATGCTAACTCACTTTCATGTGTCAGGATACATTACTGCACCAGTGCTTATTGACCACAAATCATTCTCAGATATTGGGTCTGAAAAGGAAAATGTCATTTGGTATGTAAAATTTTATTATGGCAGTTGTGTGTGTGTCTTTCTTTCTTTCTTTCTTTCTTTTTTTTTTTTTTTTTTTTTTTTTTTACAAATAAGTTATCTATTTTTTGAATGTTTTCATTTTCAGGTCAAAATTGTGCAACTGGCTGAATATAAATGTGCAGACATGTCTATTGGCTTTTGGTCATTGTGGATATGTCAAAGAACTGACTTCATCTTCATGATTGTTTTCACATGGAAAAAAATATTTAGACATATCCAGTGCCATGAAATTTGTTTCTTGGTCCACACCATCCACCTGCTCTTGTTAAAATAATTTTAAAATTAGAAATGCACAAAATTAGAGCTCTGGATATCTGAAGTCGTAATCCTTGATACTGATAGGCTATTTTTCGTCAAGAGCACCGTCTTAAGTTGACGAAAATGGACTTGGTGCTTTCAGTGTGACAGCCTATTTGTGTGCGGAACAGTTGTAAAACAAGAAAAAACATTTAACTTTTGAAAAAATGAACCAATGCAATGATGGCAATGTGAAGCAGTATGGTACATTTGTGCATTTCGCCAATATTACAGCCTTTATAAGGGACATAATTTTGATATGTAGCTACAGTCAACATATTGACTGTGAATAAGGAAAATTTTCAATATCGACCAAGACTGTTATTGTACCAATATTTTGCATTGCTATGTAAATAGCATTTATTATGAATGAACACTATTAGAACTAGAAAAGCACTCAGACCTCCGCCAAGCAGCTTCAGTCCACTTTGGCGAAAATGGTCCTATCTCGCAATGTTAAAGAATCCTTTAAAAAATCCTGGATCCGGATGGTGATCCGGATCAGTCCCAAAATCTAATCATTTGTTCCTTAACCCATTCCACACATTTCCTGAAAATGTCATCCAAATCCGTCCATAACTTTTCAAGTTATTTTGAACACAAACAGACAAACAAACAGACAAACAAACTAACCAACGCCGGCAAAAACATAACCTCCTTTGTCCCTTTTGGAGGACTTAATATCTTTAGTATTGTAGTGGATAAAAAATATTTTGCAAAGCCTAATTTTAACTTAAGTTTCCAGCTATTTCTCCAAAATATAAGTTTTCATTGATAAAGGCTGTAAATAAATGTGTGCTTTCCTGACGTCAAATCCTCATTAATCTGAAGTGTTTCTTAAAGCAGAGTCTCCCCCTCTCTAATAATGATCACCCCTCCCTCTCCTCTGCATGAGTTACGTAACCACCATCAGTGAATAAGCCGCGCGCCATCCAAGGCGCGTTAATGTGTCCGTACTGCTCGTTTTCATCAGGCTGTAGCACCCTGTGCTTCATGAGGAGTCATGACTGGAAAAATCAACAGCATACTATGTTACCCTGACTGTTCAGTGAGACTGTTTTGCTGCAATGATCATGGGGTTTGACAGGAAATGAAAAAAAAAAACATCTGAAGGAAAGCATCAGATTCCGTTCATAAAGATGATAAATCATAAAACGTCCTGTTAAAACTGTACTGCAGCTCCATCACAGAAACAGAATTACAGGGAGAGTCGTGTGCTCCCCGCTGTGTGAAGCAGAGCCAAGCTTTCCCCTGAAAAAGCGCAGCGCCGATCGGTCTGACAGGAGCGATGCTTCCCGGGACGATGACGCATACAACACACGTGCAAATGTTTAATCCGCTGAAACGGACCGACAGGCCGGCAGCAATGCGACACTCTGTCCGCATCCCCTTACCTCCGAGCCAACAGGACACCTCTGTCATGCTTACAGGATTTGGACAGAGCGTCATATGTGCACGACTCGTCTTCACATGTGCGTAACACTCTCACACCGTTCAGATATACGAGCTATGCGCGGATAAATGCTGGATCAGCGGTTTTCAGTGACAAACACAGAAGCGCAGCATCATCATCCCCCTGTAACACACGAGCAAAGCATTGAGGTAGTAAAGCATCCCCACCCTGGTGCAAACCTTACCCTCTGTTATTGCTCCCAAAAGGCTTTCATTCTCGTCATCCCGCGCAGAGAAGAACTTCAGCATTTTATCCGGTTACATCTGAGTGCAGGAGGAAACTGATCCAAGCAGCAGGGGCTTGGTGATGAGGATGGGATGATTCCGCTTCTCCAGCCCCTCTCCCCCTGATCCCCCTCCTCCTCCCCTGTGTCTCTGCAGCTCTTTGAAGAAACTCAAGAGGTGTGCAGAGACGTCCCTCCCCAGTTGGCCGTCTTACTGACTGCAGGACAGCACACATGCCAACACTACAGAGCTGGAGGAAAAACCTGCATGCATGAACATCCTGTCACTAAAGACGTGTCCAAGGTTTCACCAAGTCAGCGCTGTTGGTTAGTGCGGAGTAAAACCAGCCTCCATGTCCACAGAATCTCCTGAATGACCACAGCACCATCTAAAAAATGTTCATCACCTTTATTGTTTCAAAAACAAAAAAAGTCTTAAGACTAGATTTAATGACCACAGTTATCCTGACCAAGACCGACAATGTGGAGTAAGGATTTAACCATCTATCAGAGGGGAGTATTTCATTTTTATTTATTTGTAAGTGCACAAGTCAGTCTGACTGGGACATCCACGGGCCATCATGATAAAATAGAAAAGTCTCTGGTTTAAGTGGATAGTGTTTGATATGTCTCCATAACTGGACTTTACAGGGTTTTCTCGCATCATTGCAGTCCAGTCTGTGTGCATGTCAACTTCATGTGTGTCAGTTTGCTTCATTCTTTGACGCTTCATCGAAGTTCTCCACCAGATCTGAAGAACAAAAAAACATGAATTATTTAAGGGAACAAAACAGAAGAGGGTGATTCTATATTTACTCTTCTGCTCTCTGGTATAGAAGACTCAATTTATGGGCAAAGCAGAAGCCAAAATGCCTTCAACATATTTATTTCTTCTGCAAATAACCTCAAAAACAAAGTAAGAGCGGAGTAAATGTTTGATAACCTCTTAAGCAATAATCATAAAGTCTTTTTTTTAAGTTTAACGTGCATGTCAATATTTAAAGCAAGAATCAGAACACTTGAATTCCCTTAAAGCCCCTGGGGACACAAATCAACAAGCACTTTCTTCTGATATTTATAATCATACATACTATCAAATGGTTAAAAGTTTTAGGACTGATCTTTGCACGGTTTTAAAAATATCAGCAGTTACATTTTTGAGGGAGCTCAGAAACGGATGTAAAGTGAGTGTGCTTTAGACAATCATTCATAACATAATAAATAACTACTAATCTACAAATCACTGTTGGTACACTCATGGGTGTGTAAATAGCAATCACTGTTTGGATGGATCCTGAAATGGTTTATCTGGTTAGAACAACAAGGATTTTTGCTTTTTAGTTTTTAGTGGTGCATGGTTGAGTAACTGAAATAATAATCATAATCAAAAATTCAGTTTGACCTCTGAACAGACCTTAAAACAAACTGATCAATTGCAATAAGTAAATGTCTTAGTTTGAAGTAACAGATTAACAGTTCACAAAAATGTGTTTGCTTAACATTACTCACTTCTGAATAAATAAATGTGGAATATAGTATTTTTTTAATAATGTGTGTTCTTGATGTGACTTGTGTGCATCCAACAGTCCATACCTGGAACATCATCATCCTCCTCCTCAATGTCCTCTGCCTTTGGAGCCTTGCTGTCCAGAGCTGAAACACAATCGAGGACAATTACAGATTGTATGCAAATCCACTGATGGTGTCCAAAGAGCATGTTCTAGCTGTGACTTAACATTTGCGTGTGTATCATCTCTGTTTTTTACATTCTAACAAAATGTGTTCGCGACATGTTTCTTCTGAGTCTAGAAAAAGCAGTTTGTTTAGTACCACCACTCTAGAGTTAACTCATGACCAGCAGCTTCATCTGACAGGCCCCCCGATGAACAAGAGGCTGCTTATTTCATGAAAAGTCCGTTGATACTTGTGTGAGTTTTTTGTGTACAAAGCTCTACATTAAAGAGTAAAAAGGTCACATTAGGTGACAATTTTTCTACACAAGGCTGCTCAACGCTAGACACAATTGTAAATTTACAGCACCCTAATCCTCCTGACTGATAAACAACAAAGAAGTTGCTCTAAGAACATATCTTTATGGGTAATAAAAAGTAGTCGGATAAGAATTCAGTTACAGAGCCTCCTCCTCCTGCAGTGTGACTGCCCTTAACTAACTGGCAATATATAAACACTACTTCTAACAGCTGAGAAAATGAAACCTTTAAGCCATCAGCTGCATCTTCGTTCTCTTGAAAAACCAAGGAGGGCATTAAAGACACAACAATGCTGCTGCTGCACACAAATGTGATATGTTTATGCAGGTCGCTGGCCTTTACATCTGTGGTCATCCACCCGAAAATCCAACTGGACTTAAAATCAACTAACTACTACGTTATCTTGTAAATGCAGGTATTCTCACCTTGTCGTGGGAACTGTTCTGCCAGTTTGCGCAGGCTGCTGAGGCTGTCTGCTCCCAGCTGACTGAGGATGCCGGGGAGCATCTCTGTCAGCTGCTTGGTCTCAGCGTGGCCCGTGATAGCGAAGGTGTTAGCAGACAGAGACGCCTGAACTTTGGGGTTGTTGAAGTGGATCACTGTCCCATCATCCTTTATCATGTTCACCTGAAAAGAGAAGACCACCCTGTTTTTTGTGCACTAGTGAGTTACATTACATGAAAAAAGCTCCTCTTAACTAAATCTACCCCAAGAAGAAATGTAGCATGCTAAGATGAAGCCTCACTATTTCCATAAAAATGTTCTACTACCATATTATTCTTTGTCTTCTTCATCTTTATAATGTTACCATCATCATCATTGTAATTTATTTGACTGTTTTGAATGTTACCAATTAGTTGCTCCTCTGTCTAGTTGGACAATAAGAAAAATGTTGCTTTAACATGTAAATTCAGAGGTAAATATAAGACAGGGAAAAAGAGATTTTTGATCCAATCAATGTTTCCCTGGTTAAACAAATAGAATGAAAGCTCTTTGACTCAACAAGTCATGCTCAAATATTTCTGTGACATGTTTTGAGTATGAATCTTCATGATCAGATTGCGGTGTCCCTGTTTTGATGCTAAAAAATACCATCACACATACATATCAATGTACTGGTTGACATGTTCTACTCAAATGCAAAGTTTGATTTTGGACAACTAAAAAGGACTGATGTGCTTTCACTTTATTGTGGGACATGTACCTTGTCTAGATGCGGTTTTACTACCTGGTGGATAAAACAGTTAAGGAAATGAAAAGCTATTTGATTTAGGAAACAGCAAAGCCAGTGAATAATGTAGCTGAACTGCTGCCTCTATTTAGAGTGCTATTACAGCCTTTATGGCCCAATGTGCAAATGAATGCCTTAAATTAAACTATTATGGTAAGTACTTCTTTAGAGCAGACATTTGTAAGAAACCTTCAATGATCTATTGCATAAAACCACTTAAAATGCTCAAATTAATTACCTAAGCCAGCCCCACTGACATGAGTACTACAAACATCCAGTCTCTTCACTAAAATGATCCATACCAGTTTACCTCCTCAATTCCAGCAATGTTGTTGACTGCCAATTTTTTTAGAGAACTCTGCAGCTTTTTGTCGTCAGCTGTTGCAGTTCTGTGGACGACCTTCTTCTTTCTGCGTGCAGATCCCTAAAACAACGGAAGACAAAAACATCCAAATGAACAACTCCGAGCTAGTTTTGATCCACAGCAGTGATCAAAACTAGCTCTGGCGGGCAACATAAAAGTGCAAAAACTACAATTTTTATACAAACCTCTTTACTCAAGAAATGATTAACACTGTGTTCCCTCACACTCTGACTAAATCTTTAAGACATTCTCAGTTTTCTGGAAACAGAGTTTTTTTTTGACCAAGACATAACCAGAGGGGCATTTTGTATTTTTTTTTAATTTTTTTTTTTACACACATTGCAATTGGTGATTAGTGTTTCACAAAGTTAAGTGTCACAGTATGATTTGTTGTACAAGCATCACAACAGACTTTAGGTTGTGTGGATCTCTTGTTTTGTTTGAAATCAACAAAAATGATTCTGTCACTTCTGGGGAGGGATAGCTCGTCTTTCAGCATTAGCCAAAATATCGTGTTGGTTGGTCAGGCTATGCATAAAAAATATATACTTGGGTAGAGGGCTGATCAATATATAAGGTTTTTAAATGTATCTTTACATTTTGAAATGCGAGATACTGGAGGTTGAGATGATTTTGTCTGAACTGACATAGTTTGTTGATTGGGATGAAATAAACTCTGGGCTCAATGAGTTTATAGAGTACAGTAATATTCTAACTGTCCAGAGGATTATCAACTTGAAATGTTTAGTCTGACTCTGAAAGGGGAAGCATTATTGTATTTGTTTTATTTTATATAATGAGCACTTTTATTCAGTATTACTTTTTAATCACTTCGATCATTTATTTTCGCTTTTCATGTACTCATTTAAAATTGTGCCTGAGTGACGTTTGGCATTTGGTCCATGTGGACCAAATACAGATATTTACTTTATCATTTCTTTACAGACAAAAAGATTTACATATACACATCAGAATTTTGGCTAAAAATATTGACTTAAAGGATAAGTTCGGTTTTTTGACACCTGGACCTTATTTTTAGGATTAAATACGCTCGTAGACTCACCCAGACAATTTTGGCGGAGCTCGGAGCCGTTTTCGAGCAATTTAGATCCATACGACGGCGTTTTTCCTCATGCCAAAGTAGCAGACAGGGCCAGAAATCGAAGCCCCTAAATTAGACATTATCTGCTGTGAAACTCGCTCATTTCAGCTTCATTTTATAAATGAATGGCCAGTGTTGTCACCATGTCAGCTCAACTTTGTTGTTATGGTCATCCGGGGCTTTACAAGGATGGGTAACTTTTGGTGACGTCATAGACAAGAACATGAGCAGAGCCGCTGTTGTTGCTAGGCTACACGGCTACACGGCTATTTTTGTGCAACCTGGCGGAATATTTATCCGATGTAGAAGTGTCTGACGACGACTTTGACTATAATGGATGCCCGTATCGTTTTGAGCCAGAATATACCGACGAGGAGCTATTTGAAAGGAGGATGGGGGAGGGAAAGAGCCGACCGGCTGGCCAGAAAACAAGCAACCACTGCACGTCCACGAATGGGGGCTAACTGGTGGTGTTGTTGTGGACATTGCACGGCAAACACAACAGAGGAGGAGTCCCTTTGCTGCTCAGAGTGGGACTTGAGACCAGATGAAACACGTATTGATGCCCCCCAAAATACGATTTCTGGCCCCGTCTGCTACTACGGCATGAGAGAAAAACGCCGTCGGATAGATCTAAATTGCTCGAAAACGGCTCCGAGCTCCGCCAAAATTGTCTGGGTGAGTCTACGAGCGTATTTAATCCTAAAAATAAGGTCCAGGTGTCAAAAAACCAAACTTATCCTTTAAGCGTTTAAACTTGTATTGCCGACCCTAATCCAGATGTAGTTTTTGTGAAAGCTTTTGTACTTTTTGGTTCTACTAGTCAACAAAATTCAGATAATGGTTACTCAGAACTGGTTTTAACTCATTTGAGGCAGCTGCATTTCTTTTACCTTTATGCCTAGCCAACAGTTTTCTACAACTTCCACTTAGTTCAAGGTGCCTCGCAGAATAATGATGTCAGGTTCTTGCAAGAGGCAGTAAGCACATATAAGACTCAGAGGCAACTGCACTTTTTCAGTCGCAGGCCCCTTTTGTGCGTTCACAGATCAGAGGTGTTAACTCACTGCTCTTCTTTAAATCCCAGCTCTAGGCATACCTGCTTTCCTTTTAACTGAAACAACCAAAACTTTTGTTAGTTTTGTTTTTACCTGTTATAACATGTATCTTCCAGCATTATCCATTGATACTTGTGTCTTTATTGTTGTCTTAATACATTAATGAGTCTTATATTTATTCTCATGTATGTACAAAAACACCTGTCTGTATTTTTGTATGTATGTTTGTACAGAAGTATTGTTTGCCTCTGCATTTTAAGCACTTTGGTTGGCTTATGCTGTTCTTAAAGGTGCTTTAAAAATACTTGACATGATGTTGTGATAATATTATATCACAGAATTGTTTTGTTGTTCATATTTATTAGAAACATTTGCTAATTATTGTAGCTCAGCTTCCAGCCATTTGTTGGAAGCAAACATTTAATTATTTGACTCTCCATCTCTGCTTTAAATTCATTTGTTATTATTTATATCACTGGGACAGACAATGGTTTTATCAAACTGCAAGGACCATAGTTTCTAAAAATAACACTGTTTTGAAACTTTAAATTTATATTTATATCCCAACGAGAGTTTATGATAATTTGTAACAATGTGGCCTCAGTGGGGTTAAAAGGTTTTATGTGGCCTTCATCCCTGCAACAATAACATAACAATACCATACAACTATGATTGTGTCAGCTTACCTTTCCTCCTATCCGAACCTGGGCTTGAAGTTTGGCCAGTTTCTCTTGATTCATGTTGTCACCTACAGTGACAGAGACGTCTTCATGTAAAAACATTTCTTAAATATATTTTCAACCAAGCATGCTGCTTACAGCCCGCTGACTAAGAGATGCAATATTAACTGAAAAAAACAACTTGATAATCAGGAAATCTTATCGAAGAAGCTGTAGAGCGTTTAATAGCATGTTTCATTAATACAGCATCATAAAGAGTCGGGACAGTGATATCTGTCTGCTGGAATAATAACTCAGACTGGTTCCAGCTTGTCAGCAGACAGTCTGCTGTGTTAGCAGCTGAAGACATGAAAACACAACACAGGGCCTACACACCGGACACACAGCGTGACACTGCTCCACACAGACCAACGACTCTGCTCTGAGCGCACCACAACAAACATACGATCTAGAGAGAGCCCAAGACAACACCAAAACCAACAACAAACCCCTCAGACCTGCTCAAATGTCCACAGAGACATGCGGCGCTGAAAGATGGAGGATATCAGGAAGGGATGACGTCACAAACCGTGCGGAGTTTTTCTTCTTCGGCGTTTCTGAGAGGATGGACGGGGATTGTGCTGCCACCTGCAGGACGCTTTTTACATTACAACAACAAACTGCAGCCCGTTTAGATTATTATGAGCCCAAGGATTGCACTTTTTAAAAATTTTATTAAAAACATAAAATGATGGGGGAAAACCAAGCTCAAGCCGACTCAAGCAATTTACTGGCTTTAAAAATATCATAACCCAGGACAAACACCCTCAAAAGCTTGCACCATTTTTCTCAGGCTCAGCCTCAATTTAGATAAGGGCATGATAAGGGCATGCTGACCTGTATGATATGACACCAATTAGATCAGAATATTGATGATTATCTATCTATCTATCTATCTATTTATATTTAGCATGGCTGATATAGTTGATACAAATTGAGTGATTACAATCAACTACAAGAGATGAAATGTCTAAAACTATCCTGCTGCTGAGCTCTAGACATCGTAGTGGCAAAGACAGGTCAGCTTTTCTACTACCCTTCAAAACACAAACAATACCCTGCTGACCCATCATGATGAATCATCTTTTAATGAAAAGTCATTTGCTCTGTGACAGTGTTCATCTTTTTATCTCTGTCTCTTTTATCACTCTTATCTCTTATGTGGAGTAACTCAAATAAACTGAAAGAATTAAGGGGATGACTCAACTACAATAGAAAAGAAAGTTAAATTTACATAAACATCTACCAAAGGGCTGCTGAATGACCCACTTTTATTTAAAATTTTGCAATAACATAACACAACCCTCTACTGAAAAAAGGCATCATTTACAGGCTTCAAAAAACAAAAATGTAAATGTGTTAGTAGAGGAATGAACTGTGTGGATACTTACACAGTTATTCAACGCTGCATTGTTCAGACCAAAAATTTCCTTTACAGCTGAGAAATATGTAATTATTTTACAGATTCTGATGCTGTAGGCTCCAACAAGTGGATATTAAAGGTCATTTTAATATCCAGAGCCTAAATATAGCCTTCTTAAACTTAAGATGTTCTCACGAATAAATCACTTTACATTCACATGTGAAACCAAAATACCATATTCATCTGCATTCTTTGTTGCAGACAATGATAAACGGCAAAGCAAAAAAGGAACAAGATAAGATGAAATGAAAAAAAATCCCACATTGATACAGAACAAAATAGTACAGAGAAGCTGAGGAACAGGCTGGAGGAAGTAGAAACTGTATAAACCCTTCATAGTAGGACATGTTGACTTTATTGGATCAACACTGTGTTTTTATATGTCTGTTAAAAAGAAAGTAAAGAAGAGAAAAGAAAAGAAGAGAAAAGAAAAGAGAAGAAAAAAGAAAAGAAAGTGAATGAATTCCTATACTCAAGAAAATTTTGCAAATAAATTCACATGTAGGATGTCATTGTTATGCACTTTGAAAAGTGATTTAAAATGGTTCTTTCCACATCTCTTCCAAAGAGATATAGTTCTTAAAGCATTTCTGATTTTTACCAAATGATCGATTTAGTGCAGAGCACAATAAAAAAGAGTGTAAGGAGGATGTTACTGTTGTCAAGATTGAGATGAGTGTATGGGAAGGGGTTCTTTTCACACCTCAACAGAAAGGTGTAGAGAAAGCAATAGAGTGCAGTGCACAACAATGGTAGCCTATGCATGAATCTATTTTTTCTGTAACACATAAGAGTCAAGTGTTTCTTATTACATTAAAGACTGTTATGTCTATATGATAATGACAATAAAACTTACTATGCATGGCTTCCTTTAGGAGTAGAGAATGCAACAGGCAAAGAAAAAACATTAAAGGCATGACTTCACATACTGTCTTTTAATCTCTGTACAGCCAGTGAATATTTAGAGCGTCTCTGCACGGAGTATCTGAGTCACAAGACAAAACTGAAGCTGAGACAATAATTCCACATTACACTGTACACCAGTGGTTCTCAAGTAGAGCAGCCCGCTACCTCCCTAATGACAAATTACCCACAATCTGAAAATATCAAACCACTCAAACTTATTTAAGGAAATATTCTGCAGATTGTGCCTGAGGAGGGACAAAATATTTGTAAACATGTTTTCCATGACAAACTGTGCCAAATGAAGCTCATGTTCATCAAACTGAAGCTGAGAATATACTTTTTGCCAAATCTTTTCTGACACATTTTTTAAAACCAACTGCTGCAACCAGAAATGGAAATTCTGGTTCTTCTGGTGATCTGGATCGTGTGTCTAAGTTTAGCAAGTTTAGTTTAGTTTGGTTATTTTGGCTTCCACATGGCTCTTCACTTGGCACCATCTTGCTTTTTATTAAATCAGACAAATTTGGCAATTTTATGAGCAAATTTATTCATTTCTATGAAAATAGTTAAGCTTCTGTACAGCGACAGTCTGGCTCAAGGATAAACAGATAACATTGTTGGGGGCATATATGTTTTGTTGAATGGCAGGCTAATGAAATCTCATGTTCATCCCTTCCTTGAAATTCCCATATTCCATAAATATAAACATTAAATCTCGGCATGTATTTACACTTTTACTTGAAAATGGATTAATATGTGTTTGATGGTCAAAGGTCATGGACCCTTATGTTCATCCTTTGCTTGTAAATCTTGTGAATGTGATATCTTAAAAAATGTGCACTCTGACTCAAATATAAACTGACTATATTTTGGAGGTCATGGGTCAAAGAGCAATAGGCCTCAAGACTGTCCCTTCTTTGCAAGCTTGGTACCTTAAGAGCATTTAAACAGATTTTCTTAAAACTTTTCAGAAACATCTTGTCTGATTTAACAATAAATTGATTGATTGAACAATTAAATTGTTAAGGTCAGAGACCTTCATATTCATCTCAGGCAGGTTAATGCAAAATCTCAAACTACTCCCAAAGCTTTTGTTCCTCAAATTTTACTATGAATGTCTTTGCTGACTCAATGATGAACTGATTACATTTTGGACATTATAAGTCAAAAGCCTTTGCACCTCATAATCCAGTGGTTTTCAGACTATTTTTGCCTAAAACCAAGCCAAATTCTCAAGGCACATCAGATTTATATTCAGACCAAAACCCCCTTCAGCGTGTGCTATAGTATCTTATCAGACTGTTCCGCTATTTATTTCTTATCTTCAAATGCCCAAAGAACAGTGTTTACTGACTTTCTTGCAAAATATTTGTTCACAAAGTAATCTAACATCTTCAATTTAGATGTCATTTATTAGTTGTTGTTTAGTTTTATATACTTTTATATACTTTATATATTAGTTATTTAAACCTTATGGTTGTACACATTTCCAAGGCACACCAAGACTTGCCTCAAGGTTCCCTAGTGTGCCCTGCCACACAGTTTGAGAACCACTGTTATAATCATCACTTCTAGATAAACTTCATACCTCAAGAACACTGTGTTCCCTCTGACTTGATGATGAACTGATCTAATTTGGAAACTAAAGGCTCATGTTCACTTAACTTTGAACTCTGTATCTCATGAATGCCTTGATGTATTTTTTTTAAACTTTGTACAAATCACTCTAACAAAAGGGACCACCCTCGCCCCTCTAACTGACACATCGCAGTACTTTCACTGTCTGGCACTTTTATACCTCGTAGAGGCATCAGTGTGGGTGGATCAACTATTAACTCTAATATGTATAACTTCCAGATGACCAAAAATGTTGCTCGGTATAAAACGCCTGGCAGAAGGTGCATCTGTGACCGAGTGTTGTGGAATGCAGATCATCTCTTTCATCTGTTGTATGAGATACTAAATTCCATTAAAAAGGGAAAAAGACAAGATGTCTCCATTTTCTCACATTAGAGAACAGGCACATAGAGCCATGCTTGTTTCTGAAAATCAAGCAGATTCAACCCACCAGTTGAGGAACATGACCAGAGACGCCAAGTTTCCAGTTAGCTCATGGAGATCATCTCTCAAGTCTTTGGAGAAGACAAAATGTGTGTTGTCTTAGTGTCAGAATTCACGTGATGGATTTGATGGCTGTGTCTGCGAGTGGTAATCTACTGAGACCAAATGATGGACCAGCAGCCAGGTTGCTGGTCTCCAGTGAGCTTCGGAGCATGCTGCGCTGCCACCTGTGCATTTCATGAGACTTTGGGCCAAAGCAGCAGTGAAACAACAAAAAGAGTTTCCTCAGAACTGCCTTCCTCAGGAGGATGTAGACCCAGGGATCCAGGATCTGGTTCCATGTGGCCATTCGAACCACCATCAGGAGGCTGAAGGGGGCCCGCCGCTCGTCTGTGGATCTGGTGCTCAGGATGATGACATGAATCTGTACAGAGGTTTATGAAATAATGGAAACAGTAAAAACATGTTGAACAGCCACAAACATATTTATAAGAGGGAGGTGACTTTTTTTTTCTTTGCAAAAGACCTGAAATTTTACCCAAATCTAAATGTTGAGCAAAAAATGGGTGGTTTAAACACATTGTTGAGAATCAGCTGCATAACCAGTCTGCATAATAAACTTACTGTTGTTGTTGGTTTTTTTTTTTTTTTTTTTTTTACAAGGCCTTGTGTCATATACTTGGTTGTTTTTAGGTTTCTTCCAAACATCAGCCTTGGGCTCATCAGAAATGATCTTACTTACATTGCAAGACCACTGTGTAAAGTGGTGTCCATGTGGATGAGAGTTTTATTACAAGTAGTTGTAAAATTGTGTGTGTCTTAAACATTTAACCCTTGTAACTCCAAGCAAGTTTCTCCTACTTTTACTGCCTGGATGTTTTTTGGAATAATACATGTAGACCCTCAAGCCTTTGAGCCACAGAAAAGATAAAGACATATTTTTTCCAGGACAACCTGGGCTATCAAAACACTTCTGTTATAATGATATCAGAGTTTTATGGCCATGGATGGTACAAAAAATCAAAATGGAATTTAAATCTTACTGTCTATATCCAAATCACAAACAAATGATGAACAAGCATGTTCACATCTGAATATGTATCCTTCAAGCTTTGGGTGTAAGGAGAAAAAAATAAAAGTATGCCAGAAATAAAAGAATTAGGCAAAAATATGATAATATTTATACTTGTAATGCAAAATTATTTTCTGGCCCTCTTTTTCTCTTCTTCTCCCCCTCTCTTCTGATTGAACTTGAATCAAATCCTTGCTTGATAGACACCCAAGACATCATGTAAACAGTCAAACACATTAGGACATGGGACCTTTATGGAACGGACAGGCAACTACTCTGTCTTTTGTTGACCTTTGGCTGCTCCTGATTGGAAGCATCTGCCAAAAAATCCAGAGAAGAAGAAATTGGGCACATCTGATTGCTCTGCAGACTGACATAGAATTGTCACTCCCTGTTAAAGTCAAAATCGAGATCTAATAACAATGTTTGTACATTTTTCATTGAGAAAATGTGATGAAAAGAAAAACCAATTTATCGCTGTGGATCGATAAATACAGTTTTTGAAAAAAACAAACAAACAAAAAAAACCCTGCACTTCAAGGCTGGATTAAAAAAAAAGTCACCTGAAGTCCCTCATTAAAAACTGAAAGAGTGAGTTTTGTGGCGCAGTCTGATAGTGTGCATGGTTGGTAGTTGGAAGGTTGCAGGTTCAAGCCCAGCTCCCGCTGTCACACACAATGTGTCCTTGGGCAAGACACTGAACCCCAAGTTGCTCCCACTGCTACGTCAGAGGCATGTAAATGGTTATGAAAGGGCACAAATGTTTTACTTGATACTTATGGACAACTGACATAGATACTCCAACCATCAGTGAGTGAATGTGAGAGTGAATTGGTGTGAATGGGTAGATACGGCCTGCGGTGTAAAGCTACTTTGAGTCGTCAAACTCAAACACTAGGAAAGCACTATATAAGCTCAGAGCGCAGAGCCTCTCATATAAATAATTATGTACATGTCTAAATGAGCGCAGGACAGATTATAATTATTGAATCTTTTAGTTTCACACTTTGCTGCACCTTCAATAAACCTGTGGGCAAGCTGACACAGTCTTCAGAGTCTTGAAGTCAAGAAAGAGTTAAGCATTCATTGAGATATTTCCGGCACATATATTGAAGACAGAATTATGAGAGTATTTTCCCGAGTGCTCTACATTTATCTTTCAACTTTAGTTTGCTGCATGTTTAAATGTTTCCTGTAACCTTAAAATTTAAAGTACAGTGTATTTTATTAATATGGACTTATATATCTGCTAAAAAAATCAATAAGTCTCTATTTTTTATTTCCCTGCCTATTATGGCTGAGAGTCAGACACAGGTCACTGTAAAAAAGGCAAATCCCCTATTGTCTCAGTTCTTGGCACAAGACACGGCCCTCGTGCCGGCATTCTAAAAGCCCTGACTTAATTACATGTAAGCCAAAATGAAAATCAACACCTGCCTCAAACAGCCAACACACATCTAGTGTGTTTCAACCATGACATCATCTGGACTTTTTTCCTGCCAGTCCTCTTGGTACATAGCTGTGAAGTCAGAGTCAGCGAATGCAGAAGGAAATATGAAGGGGAGTTAAAGCAAGCAAGAGTATAGGCATTTATCCTACTCTTGGTATAGTCAAGCCTACATGGGAATGCTCCATATGTCTGACATCTTTGATTTCTACAGTTTGACCCCCAAAGACAACCTATGCATTCTGGATATGATTTGTGCCACATTTAAGGGCTCCAGTTATTTAGTTTAAAGGTCCCATTCCCTGGTGAGTTTGACCACTGACATCGTGATTTGGGTGTCTATTAAGCAAGGCTTTGATTTAAGTTGAATAAAAAAATTAGATTTTTTTCTCTCTAAAGCAGGGATGAGCAACTTTGATCATGAAGAGGGCCACATAAAACTTTGTTTCCCTGCCTGAGGGCGGCATTGCTATGAATTGTCAGGTACTCTGGGTGGGAAAAATGTTATAAAAATGTCATAAAATGTCATAAAAATTGATAGTACCACATTCATATACTCAAACACAAAAAAAGCACAATTAAATGAGCTTGCTCTTAATTAAAGACAATTTAAGCTTCTTTTTAAATGCAACAAAACATATTAATATTTACAATTTTTTACAGAACAAATGTTTTTCTTATAACAATCTTAATATAGTTTTCTAAACACTTACTGAATTTTTCTAACTTTACACCATATTCTTATGTATGGTATTGTTTTGATACCTCAGGTTAAACCACATTTAGTGGATTCTGTCATGTTTTCTTCATGTTTACAGTTTGCTGATTTCTGGAAATGACTGGTGGCCGCATTTAGTGAGCTATAAAGCTGTATGTTGCCCAGCCCTGCACTAGAAGATCTCCCATCCCGCCCTTTTGGAAAAACTTGGATCTTAGAGGGTGAGGAGGCTATGATAATGAGGTCAGTGCTGATTGCCTGCCCAAATGATACCCTGATAGGATAGGAGGAGAGGTTACAGGCTGTGAAGATTCAAAACAGTCATGGCATCTGTCTGTGACAAACAGAAAACACATATAGGTGGAGGCTGTATAGCTATTACATAATAAACCCTAGAAAGAAAAAAAACTGAGGACTTTATGGGGCATTTTCTGAAGGAGGCATAGCACATTTCTCCATGAACTGAGAGTTTAGTAAAAGGTGACATCTTCTAATCCACAAACCCGTCCTATAACAAAATTAAAATAAAAGAAAATTGCATTTTGCAGGAAATGGGACCCTGAAAACTTAACTTTTCATTACGTTTTTTTACACAATACAAGTATTTGGGTGCCATGTGGCTCCCAACTATAACACTACCAACATACAGAAGTTGTTGAAATTGTTGGTAGTGTTATAGTTGGAAAAAGAAAAATCCACAGGGTCATTGGAATAACTTGAAACTGATAAAAGTAATAATAAATAAAAAATTTACTGAAAATCAACTAATGAAAATCAGACATTGCTTTTGAATTGTGGTTCAACAGAATTATTTTAAAAAACAAACGAATGAAATTGGCCTGGCCAATCACTGCAATCAGACAATTTATGTAACTCTCAATGAGACTTCTGCAACTGTCGACAGGTATTTTGGCCCACTCCTCATGAGCAAACTGCTCCAGCTGTCTCAGGTTTGAAGGGTGTCTTCTCCAGACTGCATGTTTCAGCTCCTTCCACAAATGTTCAATAGGATACAGATCAAAGGACATTCTCCCAGAAGCTTTGTGGTTTATCAATATGCATTTTGGCAAATTCCAGTCTCGCTTTTTTATGATTTGCTTTCAACAGTGATTTCCTCCATTAAGTCCACTTTGGCTCAACCAGTGACGGATGGTGTGATCTGATACTGATGTACCTTGACCTTGGAGTTCACCTCTAATCTCTTTGGAAGTTGTTCTGGGCTCTTTGTTTACCATTCGTATTATCTGTCTCTTCAATTTGACATCAATTTTCCTCTTGCAGCCACGTCCAGGGAGGTTGGCTACAGTCCCGTGGACCTTAAACTTCAGAATAATATGTGCAACTGTAGTCACAGGAACATCAAGCTGCTTGGAGATGGTCTCATAGCCTTTACCTTTAACATACTTGTCTATAATTTTCTTTTCTAATCTCCTGAGACAACTCTCTCCTTAGTTTTCTGTGGTCCATGTTCAGTGTGGTCCACACCACGATACCAAACAGCACAGTGACTACTTTTCACCCTTTAAATGGGCAGACTGACTGGTTACAAGTTTGAAGACACCTGTGATGCTAATTACAGGAAACACCTTAGTTTAACATGTCCCTATGGACAAATCATTTTCAATCTTTTCAAGGGGTACCATTATTTTTGTCCAGGCCAGTTTCATTATTTTGTTTTTTAATTTTTCTGTTGAACCACAATTCAAAAGCAATGTCTGATTTTCATTAGTTGATTTTCAGTACATTTTTATTTGTTATTACTTTTGTCAGTTTCAAGTTATTTCAGTGACCATGTGGGTTTTTCTTTCTTTAACGGAAGGGTACCAACAATTTTGTAACAATTCTGTAAATGATAGTGTGGCAATAACACATTAATGACTTCATGCTTGGCTGTGCCCATTGATATGGTAAACAGAAACTTGTAGTTTGATTATCAAAAAGTGAATGAGAACTTTCTTTACTCTAATGATAGTGACCAACTGTACCAAGCTTTTAAAACCTTTTTATTCTGAGAGTGATTTACCTGAAATGCACCCTGTCTGTCTATTCATCAGGATGAATGTGAGGTAAAATAATGCTTTATCTCAGTGGAAAAACATAATTCTAATATACTGAGTTTGTATCTGAGGCAGTTATTTTGTTACTGTCGTCTCTTGGAAGCTGCACGGTTCCGTCTTAGGTTTCTTACAAAACTTAACTATTAAGTCATTTGGTCAAGAATATATTATCTTTATTTTAAAATCTTCTTTAGCTACACACTAATAAAAGCATTCCTTTGGGTTTCATCAACCTGCAGTGGAGCATGAGTGTACTGATGCTGTAGATGTAGAGTATTACTGGAACAATAAACAAGGATATGTTTGATGAACAGAGAAGAGGTAATGTCAGTCTTGCAAAGAGTAAGTGGATATTTTGATGCGTAGAGGAAGAGGTGTTCCAGAGATCAGAGCCATGCTGCAGACTTTGAGGAATTTAGAGGAAAGGTCAAGCAGGTATCTACTGAAGTAGTTCACTGATGATTTCATTAATAATGTGATAAGAGTCTTACAAAGAAGATAGAGAGGGGAGGACTGACTGACTGGAAATGAAAAACAAATGTACAAAGAATCAAAAAACAATCTCTCAAGAGTAATCTTCACACAGTACTGACAGTAAAATTGCAAAGCCTACTTCTATGTCTCTGACAGCGAGTCACTCTGCTCTTACCTGTGAATAACATCTGTGGCTGACACACTGATAAACAGGACATGTGGTTTGAATATCTGAAATTTATGTAATATGGAGGCATCCCCTGCACAGCATTAAAACTGGGTTATTAGGAATCAGGTATCAAGGACTGTTATTTAGGGATGCACAAAATTATTGACAGGATTTGTGGAATTGGCAGATATTTACGGTCGTTATATCAGGCATACATTTTGCTATATAATGTTTATCCTGTAAAATGTACAATTGTATCATAATGCCTCACCTCAACATAATATCAAGCATCTCTACTATTCTAGGGAAGGTTCAAAATTTCGAAGTGGGGTTCATTTAGATTCATATCAATAGTAATTATATTAGTCACTGATCAGATACTGATCAGCTCTACCCCTCTGAGGAGAGAACTGGCACAGAAGTTACAATAATACCTTTATTTATGTTGTGCATTGCTGCAGATAGGGCCAAGAGAGATGCCAAATCTAATACATTTTAGGAAAGCAAATGAAGAAAACATGGTTGGGGTGATTGTTCACTGTATTTTACACATTTGCTTTGCTTTTGTGCTAGTAAGCCCATTTGTTTTGGTTCTTCCCTCAAAGTCAAAGGACACGTGATGTACAGTGTGATGAAGTAGTACCAAAACAAAAGGGCTTACTAGTATAAAAGTAAAGCAGGTAAATGTAAGGTTGCTTAATAACAATCTGCAAACAAATTGGAACCCTTGATATGAACCTACATTCATAAGGACCTCCTGCTCAGCAACTGAAGTGAGTCCCAGCCCTCTTTCACCTTCATGGTATGTCAAACAGCATTTAAGGTCTTTCTAGACTTACCAGTAACGGGCCCCAGCACACACAGGACACTAACATGATGGCCAGCAGCTGGCAGATCATCTCGATGTGGTAGGATGGGCCCTTGCAGTGGTGTTTCCGCCTCAGTCTGGCCTGCAGCAGAGCACAGCTGGTCAGAGTATTGCACACGATGGAGAGCAGCAGAGCCAGCAGCCCCAGCATGGAGAAGAGCAGAGGCAGGAGCACATCCAGCCAGTCTTTGGGCTCCTCCATGTGGAAGAAGCACCAGCTCCTGGAGCTCTGAACCTTATAGGGCCTCCACAGAAGCACAGGCAGCATGGCCACCAGTGCAGCCAGCAGCCAGGTGAGTCCCAGCAGCATTTTCATATGATGGGAAGACAGTGCTGTAGAGTGAAAGATAGGTCTGGTCACCCCAATGCAGCGCTCAATCGCCATGGCACTTCCCAGGAACAAAGGGCTGAGGCCAAAGAACACCATGCATGCCCCGAAGATGCTGCACACAATGCGGTGAGGGTCAAATGCCTCCCATTTCTTGTGGGAGCCATAGACAAACAGGACCAGGGAGCCATTAATGAGGTGACCCAGCAGGTCTGTGACCACCAGGCTGCTGGCAAACAGCAGGAAGGACGCTTTGGACTTAATTCGGATGCATTTGTAGGATTTGACAAGGATGAAGAGGGCAAGGCTGTTGGATAAGATGCCCACAGTCATGGAGATGGCTGAGGTGGTGACAGAGAGCTCTTTCTGGCTGCAGGTGGTGATGTTTGTCCTGACCTCCGACCTGCAGCCTGCATCTGTGCTTTCATTGGTTGACATGATAGGAGTGAAATCTGGAGGAGAAGATGGATGTGAGCTGGCATTTATTGATTTGTATCATTACATTTTAAACAAAACTTCAGAGGCAGACGGTTTAATAAAATGATCAGCTGGGAGTGTGCTTATTTTACAGCAACAATACATATTGACGTCTATCTAAACAGCTGTTATACCATGTATAATAGGTTAAACATTTAAGTAGCCAACGAAGCGTGTAACGTGTGCTAATTTAGGTGTGACCGTGCGTAAACGTCATTTGCAACCAGACATCTTTCACCTAAATTACAACTTTAATGGACTTACAAAATCATAAAACGGTAAAAGGTATACATTTTTTTTAAATTAAAAATGTATATATGAGTGCCCAAAAATGCAATAAATATATAAATAATAAATAAATTCCCCATAACAATTACTTTAGAGAGATCACTCGACGCGTTGAAAGATAGTTTCTTACCTCAGGTTTGTTGTTCTCGTCCAAACCGCGCCATGAGCAATCGCTCTCTCCTTGCCTTCCTCTCGATGATCATCCAAACAAATCCGTGTTCTTCAAAAGGAAATCTGCTTCCCCGTTTCTTTTATATTCCCCCAAACTGACTTTAGACATCCCTGTTGACGCGTTGTGTGCAACTGGTTCCGTCTGCGCTCTGCTGAAGTCAGTGAAGGCAGCACAGCTTCAGCCTGTGAGCTCTCACTTCATCCTCAAACACACATCACAAGCTGCGCACACGTATTTCTCTTCATCCTGGAGGACAGTCATACATCTGCCTCTTTGAACGATAAATTAATGTAACTGATGAACTGCTGCGCATTTACGCATGACATCGTTATCGGAATTACGCATGGCTGCATTAATTTTAAGTTTTCTGATTTCATTTTGGGGATCCTTAAATGCACATACCTGCATGTCAAATAAGAAAACTGATCTGTGTTAAACTTAAGTTTTAATTATTCTGCTAAGTGCGTCTATGTATTGCATAAGCAGGTTGTCAGACTTTCCTAGGATGTGATGGCTGTGTCCGCAGTAGGCTAAATCACCTCCTGGACTTACACAATTGTTTACGTTATGACATAGAAAGAGTAGGAAATACAATGAGGTAGGCTACTTGAGCCTACATGAGAAACACATTTCTGTAAAACGAAAACAATCAAAGACGAAAGGTGCAATGAACACAAAGTTATTACTTTGGTTAAGTGTCTTAGCCCCTTTTAGTTTTTGGTTTTAGTTAAATTGTTTTTTTTCTCCATCATTCATTGAATGGTGCCATCCCTTGAAAGCAAAAAAAGGTTCAGTCTTTTAAAACGTTTTGTGCAGGTTTCACTACAGAAATTAAACTTTAACTGAGGTTAAAGTTGTGTAAATGGTGTTAAGCGATCATTTCTAAAAAGGTAAAAAAAAAAAAAAATCTTTCTTTGGAAGCCTTCTACTGCCCGTGAATAGAGAATGAGAGTTAAGTAGTGATAAAAAAATAAATAAAAAAAATCTGAATCCTGAATTCTTGATTATGGGATTATAAAAAGCTCAGGAAAAAAAAAGTTTTGGATGGCTTTTGAAAAAAAAAATCATTATGCACCATTAGAGAAAAAAGAAATCAAAATGTTGAGAACCTTGTTAAAAAGTTACTTTGAGAATAAAGATTAATTTAATCTAAAAATCATATTCTATACATCATACTCCTATACTTATTCCTTACATTTCATGTTATTCTCAAGACTACGTCTTAGTTCTCAACATTTCACTTTCTTTTGGAAAATGTTTTCAAACTTCAGTCTTGACTTCTTAACCTCTTAGTGATTTTTTGTCCCAATCTACGTTTCTTTAAATGTGTCAGAAAAAAACATCATCCTCGCATTTTTTTTTCCTTCTGTTCTGTCCTTCATACTCCTGATGGGAAAAGTTGCAATTCAGAGACAAACAGCTGAAATTACAAGACAAAAAACACATTTTTGAGATAAAGAGAATATATAACAAAAACACTTATAATGATCTAATGTCGTGACAAGCACTCTTCACATCATTTCATTTTTTATCTCATAATGTGGACATATTGTAATGTTTTTTTCTCCTAACTAAGACATTGGATATCTCAGTTTCGCCTTTGATTTTAAAATAACAGTTTTAATTTTATCTCATAATTATGCATTTTATTATCTTAATTTCAAATCCTTTTAAAAATCAGGAATTTTCATTTATAAATAGCTTCATATCATAAATTCACATTGCATCACAATGTGACCTTTTTGTAATTTCTACTTTTAATATAAAGACGTGAATATTGTATTGAAACTTTGACCTTATAATTGGGACATCTTGTGATAATTTCCATTTTTTTTATCAGAAAGTTTTAAAATAGTATTAAAGACTATGTTTTATCATCCCATTAGGTCTTTTATACTGTGAATATGGTCTTCTATCTTGTAGTCATGACTTTTCATAAAATAATTTGGATTTTTTTTTATTATATAATTATTGCCATTTTACCCTCATATCGTTTTTCTATGTCATTATTTAGCCTATTTATAATTTCAACTTTAATTTAATAACTTTTTTTTTTTTAATATTGTATTTTTGCATTTCAACTTATTATCAGGACTTTCATTTTGTGACACCAACTTCTTATCTCATGGTTGTGATTTTTCCTCTTAACTCCACATCTTGTGACTTTGCGCCTTTTTTCATCATTTGGACTACTACACAAATAATTATATAAATAATAGAATAGATTTTTATAATATAATGCCAACTATTTTTGTCATATATGTACCTTTGTGTGATATTTTTTTGTTTTAACATTTTATTTATAATCATGCCTTTCTAGTATATTTATTTTAAATCTTTTTATCAGGACATTTACTACCGGAGCTTCATTTTTTTTAATCTGGAGGGTGGACTTTTTGTATCGTAATAAAAATTTTCAACCTCAAAATCATGACTTAATATCTTGTAATATTACTCTGACCTTAAAATTTTAACTTTGTTTATTGTTTTTTTTTTAATAAATTATTATTATTTTTAATAATTATTATTAAGATCACAGACCTTTTTTATTATTGATTAACCTTATCTCTTTTTTCTTTCTTTCTATTTTTTGTGACCAAAGTTGCCTCTTTGTCACATCCCGTGCTTAGGTTCCCCTTTTGTTTTTTCCTCATGTGTCATGTCTTGTCATTCCTGTTTTATTTTGAAAGCACTCACTCTTGTCTCTTGCTTCTGGTTTTGTTTCCTGCCCTTCCCTCTCTGTGTCTCCCTGATTGTTGATTCCCTACACCTGGGTTCCCTCCTGCGTCACCTGTCTGATTAGCTCGTGTGTGTATTTATACCTCAATTCCCCTCTGGCTCTGTCAGATGGTTGTTGTACTTCATTTCTTCACTCTCCAGCATTCTCTTCATGTGTTCCTTTGTGTACAGATCTCACTTAAGTATATTTTTGACCTTTTTGACTTTTGCCTGCTGATTTTGATATCTCTGCCTGTTCTGATTGCCATTTTTGTGTAAGCAACCTCTGGCTGTATTAAAAGGCTTTATGAGATTTTGGACTTGTCATGGTTTTGGGTCCTGCTCGGTTTCGGTATTGTGACACTCCCATGCCTTTCCTTTTTGTGTGTATACAAAGAATATGTTAAGATAGGTACCTAAGACATACTTACACATGTATTAGATACTTCTGTCTCATGTTAACTACAACAGAAATTAAGAGTAAGACAATGTATTTAAATAGAAATGGTTCTGTCTTTCCTAAAATACTTCCTAAAGAAAATTGACATTGTTGTCTTTTTCACTGCAACATGGGGTTTACTTGAAAATTTCACATCACAGAAAGGTAGCTTCATAAAACCACTCTTATTTATTTTTTTATTATTACTTTCTGTTTTCTAAGTCCAAATCAGAATCAGAATCAGAATCAGAATCAGATTTATTGCCAAGTAGGTTTTTACACTTACAAGGAATTTGCTCTGGTGCTATTGGTGCAAAGTACAAACAGACAATAAGTAGAAAGATGATAATAAAAATAAAAATAAAAATAAGGTGCAAGCATTGTAATAAGATAAGAAAATAAAAATAAGGTGCAAGCATTGTAATAAGAGTAATCAAAAATAGAAATATAGAATAAAATAAAATAGTAAAATAAAGTAGGCTAAATATATACAGAGTTATTTACAGTTGTTACCAAAGGAGTTTGTATCAGATGGTTCCGGGGAGTCAGGGTGGGTCATGGGCAGTGTTCAGCAGTGATGTAGCAGAGGGAAAGAAACTGTTCTTGTGGCGTGACGTTTTGGTCCTGATGGACCGCAACCTCCTGCCTGAGGGGAGAGGCTCGAAAAGTTTGTGACCAGGGTGAGAGGGGTCGGCCAAGATCTTGGCTGCACGCCTCAGAGTCCTAGAGGTGTGCAGATCCTGGAGAGATGGCAGGTTACAGCCGATCACCTTCTCTGCAGAGCGGATGATGCGCTGCAGCCTGCTCTTGTCCCGAGCAGTGGCTGCAGGGTACCAGACGGTGATGGAGGAGGAGAGGATGGACTCTATGATGGCCGTGTAGAAGTGCACCATCATAGTCTTTGGCAGGTTGAATTTCTTCAGCTGCCTCAGAAAGTACATTCTCTGCTGTGCCTTCTTGATTAGGGAGCTGATGTTCAGCTCCCACTTCAGGTCCTGGGAGATGATGGATCCCAGGAAGCGGAAAGACTCCACGGTGAGTACTGTGGAGTCAGAGAGTATGATGGGAGCAGGGGGGGCTGTGTTCCTCCTGAAGTCCACCACCATCTCCACTGTCTTCAGGGCGTTGAGCTCCAGGTTGTTCCTGCTGCACCAGGTCACCAGATGGTCCACCTCCAGTCTGTAAGCAGACTCATCCCCATCAGAGATGAGACCAATGAGGGTGGTGTCGTCTGCAAACTTCAGGAGTTTGACGGACTGGTGACTGGAGGTGCAGCTGTTGGTGTACAGGGAGAACAGCAGTGGGGAAAGAACACAGCCTTGGGGGGAGCCGGTGCTGATGGTCCTGGTTTCAGAGACGTGCTTCCCAAGCTTCACATGCTGCCTCCTGTCAGACAGAAAGTCTGTGATCCATCTGCAGGTGGAGGCAGGCACACTCAGCTGGGAGAGCTTGTCCTGGAGCAGGGCAGGGATGACCGTGTTAAAGGCAGAACTGAAATCCACAAACAGGATCCTGGCGTAGGTCCCTGCTGGGTCCAGATGCTGCAGGATGAAATGGAGGGCTAGATTGACAGCATCGTCAACAGACCTGTTGGCTCTGTAGGCGAACTGCAGGGGGTCCAGGAGTGGGTCTGTGATGGCTTTGAGGTGAGAGAGCACAAGATGCTCAAAAGATTTCCTCACCACAGAGGTCAGAGCGACAGGTCTGTAGTCATTAAGTCCACTGGGTCTTGGCTTTTTTGGAACGGGGATAATGGTGGAGGTCTTGAAGCAGGCTGGAACATGGCATGTCTCCAGTGACGTGTTGAAGATGTCTGTGAAGACTGGAGACAGCTGATCAGCGCAGTGTTTCAGGGTGGAGGGGGAGACAGAGTCAGGCCCTGCTGCTTTGCGGGGCTTCTGCCTCTTGAAGAGTCTGTTGACGTCTCTCTCCTGGATAGTGAGCTGTGACTCTGAGGTGGGGGAGGGGGGGGGGGGGGGGGGGGGGGGGAGTCTGGGGTGCTGGTCTGTGGGGGGCTCTGAGCCCCTACTGGGGTGTGGGGTATGGAGCCGGTGTGATGAGGTGGGCTGGAGGTGTGAAGTGGGAGGATGGTGTCGTCAGTTGACCATTGTCTTTCAAAGCGACAGTAAAACTCGTTCAGCTGGTTTGCCTGGCGCAGGTCGTTGGTGGAGTGGGGGGACAATGGCTTGTAGTTGGTTATATTCCTCAAGCCTTTCCAGACAGAAGCAGTGTCGTGAGCAGAGAACTGTTGTTGAAGTGTCTCTGAGTACTGTCGTTTAGCAGCTCTCACTGCTTTGCCAAACTCACGCTTAGCTGCCCTGAAGCTGTCTCTGTCCCCGCTTCTGAACGCCCTTTCCTTCTCCAGCCTGAGTGTCCTGAGTTTAGCAGTGAACCAGGGTTTGTCATTGTTGAAACTCACCCTGGTGCGTGATGTTACACAGCTGTCCTCACAGAAGCTGATGTATGACGTCACCGCATCTGTATACTCGTCCAGACTGTTGGTAGAAGTCCTGAAAACATCCCAGTCAGTAGAGTCCAAGCATGCCTGTAGCTTCTCCACAGCTTCGCTGGTCCACTGTTTTGATGTCCTTACCACAGGTTTGCAGAGTTTTAGCCTCTGTCTGTAGGCAGGAATCAGATGGATCATGACGTGGTCAGACTCACCCAGCGGAGCGCGGGGCACGGCATGAAAGGCGTCTTTAACGGTGGTGTAACAGTGATCCAAAGTATTCTCCTCCCTGGTGGGGCATTTAATAAACTGTTTATATCTGGGGAGTTCGTGGGTGAGATTTCCCTTATTAAAGTCACCGAGGACAATAATCAGAGAGTCCGGGTTTTTTCGCTCCACACATTGTATCTGATCGGCCAGAGCGCGCTGCGCCTCCTGTGCGCTGCCGGCTGGCGGGATGTAAGCGCCGACCAGAATGAATGAAGCGAACTCATGGGGCGAGTAAAATGGTTTGCAGTTAATGAAGAGAGATTCCAGGTCGGCCGAACAGTGTTTCTGGATCACAGTTACATCGTTACTCCAGCTACAGTTAACGTAAAAGCAGATACCTCCACCTTTCTTCTTGCCAGGGAGTTCGGCTTGCCGGTCCGCTCTGAAAAGTTGGAACCCCGCCAGCTGCAGCGCAGAGTCCGGAGTATTCTCACACAGCCAGGTCTCCGTGAAGCAGAGGGCAGATGAAGAAGAGAGGTCTCTGTTTTTTCCCAACCGTAATTGAAGTTCGTCCATTTTATTGCACAGAGAACGCACGTTGGAGAGAAATATTCCTGGCAGGGGAGTGCGATGTCCGCGTCGGCGGAGGCGCACAAGCGCACCGGCACGTTTTCCTCTCCTGCGGCGCTTCCTGCGTAGTGTGTTGGCAAAGGTGAGCGCACCTTTGACCAAAATGTCCAATAAGTCCACAGATGATGCCATGAATGTGGGAATTAGATCCACTGGAGTTGTAGCAGATCCACTGGAGTTGTAGCATCGAACAAAACAAGACAAAACAAAGCGCACCAACACACCGTGGCAGCCGTCCGTGGCGCCATCTTGGTTGAAATGAATTATAGTGCCTAATTAATGGCTAGCATTGAATATAACAGTTTTAATGACCCTGCAGATCAATGACTCTCATAAAGAGCTGTCAAAAGAAATAAAGAAAATGTTTCAGAAAGTTTGAGAACAAAAGTGAGACACTTTAGATATTGCAACATCAAGCCCTGGCTCGAACTGCACAAATTGCTGGGCTGTGATTCAAAATGGGAGGGTGCACCCATCTGAAACTGAACTGAGAAGTGATTGCAACAGAAAATAAAAATTACCACACTGAGAAGATTGATCTACAGCCGTCATTAAAAACATCTGAGCACTGATCTGTTAATGGAAAAAGTCAACAATCTGCTGTGAGTTTGCTGTAAGCGAAGGAAGTATTATTACTGAACCTTCTCTGAGCATTCATTAACACTCCCTCTGTACACACTCTGATGTCAAAGATTGTTGGAGTTTTCCCCAAGGATACATAAACATTTTCAAAAACAGTAGTTCAGCTATAAAGCCTGTCTCAAAGCTAAAAACATGCAGTGCTGATCGCTGAGAGAGGTAACTTCTTTAAACTTCCACAACTTTGTAGACAGTGGTGTATGTGAATCAACCCAGTGATGTACTAGATGTAAAAAACTACCACAGTCTAAATATTCAACATTTTAATGGCTCTCACTGTGCAGGTGGTGATTTTTTTTTTTTTATGTCCCTCCATTTTTCCCTAAGTCCCACCTCTTAATTGGTCTTTCTATCCATCAGTAGGTTGATCCAAGGTTTGGTTGAGAAGGTGTTTACAGTACGGCTTTGTCTTCAAAACGTGACAAAGTCTCTATTGATTATCAGAGGTCTGACATTGCATGGCTTTGTCCAGTTCTTTCTACAGTCAATTGCTGTCACCCATGCTAACATTAGCACTGCTAGCTGAGGTAGCTCTGTTGCTAGGTATGTTGTTTTGAATGTAAATCAGTTGTTTATTCTTTTTTTTTTTTTCATTTCCTTATTTTACCTAGTTGACTTTTCTCTCTGGTCCTTCTTTTGGTTGTTAATCAAGTATTTGCGCTGTCCAAAAAGTAAAGTTTATTCACATTTTTCCTGCCACTGGTGATGGAATTCCAACAACTTTAGGAGATGCAGATCATTTTGTTCAGTTCAGTGATAGAATTCAGTAATTCAGCTTTCAAACACTTCTTTATTTGGTACAGTTTTGATTTACATATGTTTATTAATCAAAAATAAAAATGAAATAATGGAAACAGTTTTTCTTTAACACGGACAACAGCTTCACATTAAAGAGTTGACCCTTTGTAGAAGTTTTTTTTTTTCGTAAAGAACACGTCACTACTTAACTGTCACTTCACATGTTTTATTAAATTGTCATGTCAGTCTAGCACCTTACAAGGTATATTCGCTAAATCATATATCATTTGAATTTTAATTGGGTTTTGTGATGAAATAAGGGAGAAGAGCTGTAAGAGGGCACTGCTAGTCTCTTAGCTGGTGGTAATTTTGCACCATTATTTTATTTCATTGTATATAGAATGCAAGGATTCTCAACAAGTGAAGTCTGGATGATCAAATAAAACCACACATCACATTCACTGAAAATATTTGGTAATCCAAAGTGAGATTGCATGTGCTTGATTTCAGTCAACTTGGTATCTAAAAGCCTCAAACCACTGTTAAAACATGTAAGTTCTTTTAAACAGGGTCTAAAAAGGGGTAAAAGTAAGCAGTCTGCTCCCGTTCATCTGTGTTAACATTTTTTCAAGCAACATTCCTGGTTCCAGGGAAGAAGTGATCTTACGTTTAGAGTGAGCGCTGTTACCTTGTAGTTTTTGAGAACAAGCTCAGAACAACCTGCTATCCAGCAAGAAAAAATCTTGATAATTGTTTTGCTCCTAAACCCCACCCATTAAAATCATCATACTGCTTATGGACATGGAAATGGTCTATATTTGTCAGAAAGGCTTAACATTACCTTAGCACCACCTCTTTACGTGGAATAGGTAATGCAAAAATTGTGCAAATTCAAGCAGCAAATTTGGCACAGTTATTCTGAAGGGACCACTTGTCAATTCTGCTCAATCGGCCACTTGAAAATCCAAGATGGCAACCATCAACGCATCTTCTGAAAATGATTTGTGCCCAGAGAAACTGATGTATTACAGATTTCAATTACCTTTTCATAAACTTGTATATAATTCCACCTGAGGAATTTACTTTTATTGTACAAACTCCAGTGATGCCTGTGAGATTAGTGTGATGAGGAAATATAGCCCTCCTAAGACCCCGCCCTTCCTTGGCTGCACCAAAGTTGCTGAGACAGGAATGTTACATTAAAAAGGGAGTAAAGTCTAATAATGCTTATCATGCCAAAAGACTCAGAGGTCAGCATATTGATTAATAATGTCTTCTGATGTAAGCAAAGTGCCTGGAATAACTTTACAAAACATTGCCAAATATCAGCCATGGTGCCAGGCAACTGAGTCAGACGACCTATGGGTCTCACTCTAGCTTAAAGCAAATACCCCCTCATCAACAACTTTAATTATCAAAATTATTATTAAAGGGCAAGGATATGAACAGATGCCAAGCTTAACCCATGCAATTCAATTTTTACTCTCTCATGGTGTCTCACTCTTTTGTTCTTTTTTTCATTCTCACGCCCCGCTGCTGTGATTCAGTTTGATTTTAAGGGATATTCAAGTTGTTATTATGGGGAATTTGAACACTTTAAATCAAAAATTAATTTGTTCCAACTTTTCTGATCTCTCACAATAAATTCTAGCACCCTGGATGATTTTAATGCCTTTTAAAAATGGAAGTTTTCATAATGGATATTTTTTTTCATCCTTTTCAGCAAACTTACTCTTTAGATCTATTGGCAATGGGAGGCTAGTGAAATCCTACAAATGTCACAATATATTGTTTATATGCTATAGGCAAAGTATGTTTCTTGCTGTAGCATTTTACTTCAAGAACACTTTCTTCTGTATTTCTTTTCAGTTTCACAGATTATGTCTGGCTAACAATAAGGTAAAGCTTTAAGATAAAAGACAAGTAAACAGCCTCAACTTTACTTCAACAGCTGAGACTTTATTCATCCTTTTCAATGCCTTGAGCATCTGTTTATCTATCATATCTTTCAGACTTGCAGACCAAGGTGGCAGAATAAATAATAATATTTTCGTCTAATTATTATCTTATTGTTTTAAAACTTTCATTATTTCTTAATAAATGATATCAGCCCATATTACCCATACTGCTGGGAAAACTGTTTGGTTTTTTTGGCATGTAATTTCTTGATCTGTCAGGTCTGTCATGTTGTCCATCACTGGGATTGTCAGTGAAATCCCTATACTTCTGGTTGAATATTTTTAAGTTATGGCTGTCAGATCATCTTCTTTAAAACGGATCAAACATGAAATAACATCTGTTAAAATTTTGAGGGTCACATTAATTGCAATAGCAGTTGAAAAAAAATCCCCTTAAAGTTACAAAATTTTTTGTCCTTAAATGATATGAATTTGATCATGTTCTAGGGGCCAATTGGGAAGCCGCGGGGGTTCTGATGTGGCCCTAGGGCCTTCAGTTGGTGATCACTGGCATAGAGAATAGAATGAGTGCAGAGCAGCTGAAAACATGCTAAGTAGTGCTGAACTGATCAATCACCACAGACAGACTAGTGGTGCATTTCAGTTGTACTGGGAAGTCGGGATTTCCGAGTTCTGAGTGGGAAATTTCATCTGGAACGCCACCCAAGGTTGGAATTTCCTACTGGGAAGTCGGGGGATCCTCACCACCCCCGAGTTGACAATCAAAGATGGCTGCCTCCAGTGTGAACTACAACGCAGGGCATGCAAACAACGGCTAACACAATGGCTAACAATACCCTGGTAGATTGGCACGTTTTTTTCCGACATTGTAACTGGAGCGCTGATAACTGGGAGATGACCTCATTCCCACTCCCCTCTTCCCAGTTCCGATGTAAATGAAACATAGCATAGGCCCACAGGGAGAGGGGCCTTTAAGGGGAAGGAGGTTGAACAGAGCACCTTTCACAGACTGAGAATACAGGTCAATCAGGGGTATTCATCAGGTTAAAATCAGAAAGATTTTTAAACATCAGCAATTTTGAACAAACTTTAACAGTCATTAAAATCAAATATATGAACTCCAGTCAATAACATATGGTATCTTTAAATTACATCATCCCAAACATAACACTCACTTCAACTTTATCAGTACAGTTTAGCACAGTTAATGCATTTGACGCAATCACCTCATTGGAAATTATCTGGCAGCTTTGATTGTAATGTTTCAAACAGCATCTTATCATTTATTCTAAACAGCAGCTAAAGTAATCAATGAAGGAGGGGACAGAAGAAGCTTTAAATGGCTTAATTTTATTGTTGGAAGTGTGTAATAGAGTTACAGATGTGCCTGAATAGACATCCTCATCCTCTCACTATGATAATGAACCTCCCCTCCTTTTTTGTTGCCAAATTACCTGTTATTCTTTGACAAGCTGACACAGGATGAAATCTTCCCTGGAGGTGACATTACACCCTCAGCGTGGTGTCATACAGTCTCTGCTGCTTGCTGTAATGACCGTCAGCTTGGCACTTTGTGACAATGCAAGGCAAGCAAAGACATGGGAGTGCAATCACATTCTTTTGTTGGCTGTATCAAATGTGGCCGATGTAATAGACTGACTGCCTCAATGGGGTTCAGATGGAGCTGCCAGTAGATTTATTGAGGAAAATAACCCATAATGTGGGCTCTCTGCCTGCTGCACTGTCGCTTCCTCCTGCTAATCTCAAAGGCACTCCTGAGACAAGAGTCACAGATATGAAAAGTTCTCCTCTGCATCACACTACCAACGTGTCCCCGTCTGTCACCCTGACCCAGAGATTTCCTTCATTTTGGGTAGTTGTGAGGGAGCAGAGTCAGTGACAAAAGAGCTGCAAAACATGTCAGCTATGTTTGTTAATTCAGACAGAGACGTAAGCGATCAGATGACAGGCACTGAATTGAATAGAAAATATTGTTATCATAACACTAAGGGAGATTAATTTGGGTTAATGTCATAGAGATAATCTTGGATGAATGAGGGTCAGGAACTGATATCACATTTAAGGTTCACATAAGTTTTGGTGGTTTGCTATCCATCAGCCTTAATTAGCCTTATTGTTGCCAGTTGATGGCAGAGCACAGGAGAGCCTGGATGTGTGCAACCACATTTGAGAAGATGCCACACAGTGAAAGACTGACGACATTAAGAGACTGAGGCCCAAAATTAGTGCAATTAAGAGGTCATATTATGCTTTTTTAAGGCTAATGTGCCCTTGTAAACATCTTTCATGCATGACAGTAAGCTCTATGAACAAGACAACAAGGTCCATGGCATTAGGTCTTATCTCTCTCCTCCTGTTAACAATGGCAGTAGCTACCTGAAACAGCTGATTTCCCTGACTCCCCAAACAGACCTGCTGTAATGTTCTATCATTGTTGCTTCAGTAGTTTAAGCTCATTGGCTCAAGGCGGCAAGCCCAGTGCAGAGCATAGACTGCAGAAAGAATACAGAGTCATTAAAAACGTGGTGCTGGACTGACCAATTACCACAGAGTAGAGCGGTCAACCAATCAGAACAGACTGTGGAAGAAGGCCTTGAAGTAGTGGGGGCTCCAACAGAGCTTCTCACACAGAGAGAGAATAGAGATGGATCAGGGAACTCAATCTGTGAAACACTGACAACTATAAATCTGAGCTAAGTAAACAGTGAGCTCTTTGACATTGTTTTGGGTACTCAGATAACAAGTTGACTGCATTTAATGGCACAGTGCTTACCACACAGATACAAGCTGCAATCTAAATGTCACCAGTATGATCAGTGTAGAGGCAGAGAAGAGATGACAATTTGATCACAGCAGCAGAAACAACAATAACAGATAGTTTTAAATACATAAAATAAATCAAGACGGAAATCATCATCTGAATAATGTGTGAGACTGTGTTGACAAAAACAGGACTAGTCATTTAGTTGATGACAGCAAAAATTCTCCTTTTAGAACTTATGAAACAAGGGAATAAGTTTGGTATACTAATTCAACTGGTGACCTTGTACATTGGTGGCTTAGAGTTGACACCATGGTCGACTTTGACTCCGTTTGTGGAGTTTTTCATGATACAATGATGAATAGAAGTTAAGCATTGAGGGGTACACCCTCTGCTTTTTCTGGTGCTTTGACTACAACATCAGTTGGCAGCAAGTCATCAGTTAACATGGTAACTCATCACACCCATACACCAGGATGGCTCCAACAGTATAAGGAAAATATCTTATAACAGAGTGCAGACTTTACTGATGGTTAAGTCTGACCATTGGTCATAAGTTGTCAGCAAATATTAAATGATGATGTTGATTATTGATGTTTATTATGTTACTCTTGTTACAAAACACAAAAAATTGCAACAGCGATCTACATTTTTGCACATAAAATGGTGAAATTGAAATGACATCCTGGAATGAAAGCTTACTATCAAAGAGTGATGTGTTGTTTTTGGTGTATTGACTTCTAAAATGCAGCTCTTACGTAAACAGCCAGTGGTGGCTCATATTTGAGAAGGAGTTTTTTCCCCCATTTTTACATTGATTAATAGACATTAGAAAGCAAAAAATGAAAAGGTGTTTGATAGCCAAAGGACCATCTTTTATTACCGTGGCTAGTTACGCCTGAGTCCTATAAGGTTAGGTACAATAGGGTAACTTTATTTGTATCCATTGGTAAATTAGGTTTACAGTTTGTGAGCCATCATTCTTTTGCACTCACAATAAACACCAAATGATAAGGCAAGACAAACATGATTAATTATAAATAATCAGTAAAAGCAAGAATTGAAAGTGCAATCAATAAAAATTAATAAGAGGACAGTGGTGCCTCTTTAACAGCTTTTCTACCTTATTTTCTCATTAACATGCTTTTAAATGAAACTGTGACATACTATTTAGCATATACAAAAACACTTTGCTTGGATTGTGATGCCATCTCATCTCAAAGCCAATTCATACCGGACTGGGCACCTTATGTCTCTTATGTCAGTGTTAGTCTAACTTGTTAATTAGTAATACTGGCATCTATGCTGCATATAGTATGATGACACTCAGCAGTGATTCTAGCGGGGAGAGAGAAAAAGGGAGGTCAGTGTGCCATTTCCTCTGGTTAGTCCAAGCCTGAGCTGGCCAAACTACAAGCCTCATCAGATGGAATATTTTAAGCCTCCTTAATAAAGGTAGAGAGGATGTCTACTTCCTAAACAGTGGCTTCATTTTTCCATGGACTTTAAGTCGTGGACTGAAAAGGGACTGCATGCAAGATATGCCATCATCTTATCTTTAGAAGTATCCACAAAAAATAAATTGTGTTGATGTGGCACCCTGGACATTTTATTAGTTTAAACTATGTCCAGAATTCTTTCTTTATTGGTTCTTGAAATAAACTTGGTCCCCCCACCATTATTTTTCTCATTTATGTAGTTTAAAACACTTTGTGTCACTTGCAAAAGACTCACCTGTTGCACCTGAAGTAATTGTGAGACAATACCCATTTGCGTCAGAAGGTGTCAGTGTCGGCTTTGGTAATGAGGCTGACTGGCGCCGTAATCCTGTCTTAACAGGAAGTAAGCTCACTCATAAAGCAGAAGATGGTCAAAACAATTACACAAAGAGCCGATACTTATAAAAGACTGCTTATATGTTCTGTTTTACAGGTGAGTAAAGTGCACAAGTGCCTCCGGTAGTTTTATTAAGTGTATTCCTAAGTTGTGGTGCCATATTTATATGTTACAATGTCATGAACGTCCAGAAATAAGGACGCTAACTGCCGCTAGCTTCAGCTGCTAATTTAGCATGTCGTGCCCGCCGTAATGGATGAGTGAGCGCCACGGGTGGGTGTAAAGAATAGCTAATGGCGTCGCGCTACAATATTAGGAGCCTTACCTTTTACTTTTATCGTTGTAATGTGAATAAATAATGAGTTTAGAGGTTGGTAAACATGAAGCAACCACTACAAACATTTTCAACATGTTATATCTAAATATGGTGTTCAGTAACTGATATGTTAAACAACTAATATGAGCAGTTTATCAGGTACACAAACGTCATGTAAACTGATTAATGCAATAAATTATTAGTATCTTTAGTTTACATGAGTTATGACACAGATAAATACAGTGCTCAGTTGTAGACATAAGAGGGAACAAATTAGAGAAGCAGCTAAAAATATGGAATTTGTTGTTGGACTGCAAGCGTTCTGTTGTATGTTATGTATATGTTTAACTGTCATATAGTAGTTGTTGTATTAATTGTTAACAGTAAGACCATAATGGTTCTATTATTGGTTATTGTATTATTTGATGCATAATCCCGTCTTAACAGAAAGTAAGCCCAGTCATAAAGCATAAGATGGTCAAAACAACGACACAGAGAGCTGATACTCATAAAAGACTGCTTATATGTTCTGTTTTACAGTGTTCATGGGACAATAAAATCACTGGCACCTGGATGAACGTTGTCGTTATTGGACAAGTGTAACATTGAGACAACCCCTTTACAAAAATTAAGAAATCAGGATGCTCCAGCTGAACAAGTAGTTGTGCTCAGGATAAATCTGTTTTGTTGTAGTAGACATCAGGATGCTCTGGTTCAGTGATCACAGAGAACATCAGGAGCCTTTAGAGGAAAACAAACATGCTGGTCCTGCCCTATAGAGCCTGACTGAGTGAGGAGCACCATAGAAACATAGTTCAGCACACTGTTGCTATGTAGTCCAGACCCAGTCTTACCACCTCCAGTTATTGATGAACAGGAGAAACATTTGTGACAGTTTTGCAGATTGAGCACATCTGAGCAGCATGCTGTGAACAAAGCAGATCTCTGCCAGCAGTAAAGAATGAAATCTTTTATTGATTTTGTAGGCTTCTTTTTTCTTTTTTTGCTTAAAGCAGCAATATGTAAGATCACGGTTTTCTGCTCTCTAGTGGCCACTATAGATATCTGCGTGTAACTGCACTGTTGTAAAACAGAGCGCCTCACACCAATGTGCATTTGTTGACATACAGAGGGGAATGAGCGGACAGGACGTCCCAAGAGACAAATAAACCATGTTGAGTGATAAGGTACAGTATTATCGTGTGTCTTTTCGAATACATTACTTTTCAAGCATCAACTGTCAGTTAGCTCAGCGTTTGCACGTGTATTCTGTAACTTCGACCATTGCTCTTAGGCTGTGCCTAAGGGCTACTCTGGAGGGACTCATTTATTACACTCTTGTAGACATTACTTTATGTGTTTCAAAATTTCTAAGCTAAGTTGAGGACTCTCTGAGACATGACTGTGGTAGGATGACTTTATGCTGTCGTTAAAGCTGCTAAATTTGAGACAAAAAGACACTGATAACGACAGTGCAGAGCAACACATCACAGCTGTTTCAGACCAACAGCTATAGATAAACATGTAACAAACTATCAGCTGTGAAAACACATAGGTGTTAAACAGTAATGGCCTTTTAGTGCAGTGTAAAATCACCATAGCTAATGATTACATATGCGCTTACCTGAAATCAGCAAATTATACAGACTTGTTGGCCACATCTGTAGCATTGTATAGTTTAACTTCCATGCTGTTTCTTTCCTTAGAAGAGCAGAGCTGATCAAACTCACTGTGGCTAGTTTTTGTAATAATGTATTTACTATTGAACTGAACCTCATACAACCGCACATCAAACATACTGCATTATCCCCTTAAGAACTAAAGTTGTTGTAATTAACTGAATAAATTAATTAATATGATTACATAAATCCCTGTTGTGTTTTTAGTAGGTTGACTTTAAGTGGGAGGTAAATCCATATGATAGGTCAGTTAAGTCTTATGTCAAACATGACACTCACAATTTATGGTAAAGTCATTTTACTAATTTTTGATGAAAAATAAATAAATAAATAAAAGCTTAAGACCGTCACAAGAATATATTCAACAGCTCTCAATAACATCCCATTAAAACTAACATTGACAATATGAAAATTAAAATACATATTGGAATAAATACTATCCAACGCAGCACAAAGCATGATGGGAAATTGGGCATGGTGAATCCTCCCTGCTCTTTTATCAGGCTGTAAATCCTTACCTCATGTGACACTTTGCAAATGTGGCAGAGAGAGTAGAGGTGACTTCAGGATATAGAGTCTGAGCAGAAAAATGCAGAAACATGAGTGTCCACCAGGTGTCAGTGCAGACACATGAAACATCAGCCAGGATTAACGATTCAAACATGATCAGTTAGTGCAAATTATATTCTTTCTAATAATCAAAGGGACTTGGCTGATTAACTGGTAATATGTTATACATCAGAGCATCTGAATGATGAAGTCTTTTTAAACAACACTTCATAGGATGATGTTTTTTTGCAGCTTGCTTGGGGAAAGCTTTGAAAGACTTTGAAGGCTGTCATGATGAACAGCAAAGATCAGTGAAGCCGACAGACTGAGGCACTGTGTTTATCCACAACTGCTGCGTGGTTTCAGCAAGATCAAGACACGAAAGTGTGAGTTTATGTGGCTGCTATATTTACAAAGTTGTCACAGAAACATCTCCAATCTTTTTAGTTAAGATCCAAATTTTGCCTGGATCCCAGACACTTTTTTAAGTACCTACAGGTTAGAGACTATATTAGAGTTCAACAAGGTGGTAAATTAATGCCTTTATACCCTTTGGAAATGGACGCTAATATAGTGGGTAAAGATGTAAAGAAATTTGTTTCATTTATGTACACAATATTATTGAAGTCTTCTAATTGTGGTCCAGTAGCTTCAATGGGAGCAAGACCTTGGAGTTGAAATTAAGGATGAACAGTGGAAAGCAATCTGTCGCAAGAGTCAGACATTTTCTTTTAATAGTTGTCATAGACTGCAACAATTTAATTTGATTCATCGAGTATATTATACACCACAACGTCTAAATAAAATGAACCCCAATCTCTCGGCTCTGTGCCCCAGATGCAAAATAGAGAGTGGCTCTCTTGTTCGCATGATTTGGTCATGCTCCCATCTGAACGAGTTTTGGAAAGCTGTCAAAGACACTATTGAAAAAGTGACTGATTTTGAGTTTGCTTTAAATCCAATGCTAGTGTTACTGGGAGATGTTTCCATACTACCTTTACATTTTGAATATAATATCAGATATGTTAAAATGGCCTTGATAGCTGCAGTTAAGTGTATTGCCTTTAAATGGAAAAGTGTTACACCACCATGCTTAAATATGTGGCTGAATGAGCTATCATCTTATATTCCACTGGAAAAAATAATCTATAATTTGAAGAAGAACCCAAAGGCTTTTCATGGAGTATAGGACAATTTTTTTGCTCTTGTGCACAAAGGATGAGGCAGATTGAACTCTTTCTGAGATGATGAATTTTGAAATTGTGAAAACTTTGGAAATGAAATTTGATTTACCTGCATGTATATATATGTGTATGGGTGCATATAATGTACATGCAGATGCTCATGTAGATGTGTATTTATTTATTTAATTATCATTTATTTATTTTTATTTTTCTTTGTTTAATTGTACCCTTCATGTTGCTATGTGAGGGGAGTGGGTGGGTGGGGAAGGATTTATGGAATCTCTTCTGTAAATAATATTAAATCTATAAATAAATAAGAATATATGGCAAAAAAAGAAACATCTCCAATCTGAGACTGTGACATTGCTAATGACAAGAGAACAAGATTATCAAGCTAAGAATTAGTCTCCATAAAGAACTACATTTTATTTTAGGTTTTCTGTGTGTAGCCTATATCTGATGATGCTTTAAGCTGTCAGCCCCAAAACTGCTGAAAACGTGTAATCAGACTGGACTATGCACACCAAAGGTTGTTTTTTTTCCCATAAGCAAAAAATAATACTGGAACAGATCATTTGATCTTGTAATATGATTATGTGCTGGCCTTATTTGTTGTGATTGTCACTTTACAGCAAGACTTTTTAGAAACATTTCTCTCTATACCAGTGGCCAGACCATCCTATCCTTCCCCTTGTGCTACATTTTGTCTATTTGTCTTGTTAGAGGTTGTACTTGTCTTAATATCCATTATTTGGACTGTGCTGCAACTTGCTGTTGGTAGGTCTGGTGGCAGTTTAGGGCAAGAGTAGGCTCAGCCAGCTAGAACGTGAGTCTGTACTTACTGAAACAAAAGTTAAGGGTGAGCAATATTTGTTTAGTCAATTGAGGACTATTTACAGAATGCAGGTACAGTTTAAATTGTCTTACTGTGTGGGCAGAAACACATCTGATACATTTTTGGAAGTCAAAATTATACCGTTTACTCCAAAAATATTTTTATTAATGTTCTTCTTAACAGGCTGCTGATTTTCTTTTTTAACTTCAGCTTTGAAAGACAATAAACTTTGGTTTGTTTGCACAGTGTTGCTCTCATGTCTTCTTAGTAGCACAGAAAATAAGATGCCCATGTTCAGGTCAAATACTTCAGTCTGAGTTAAACTGGTCATGGCAGGTTTGTCAAATCACGTTTTGTGGAGTTGTCTGCGGTTGTTATGGTGTTGGCTAGTAGCCACATTCATAAGTGACTTTGAGCTAAGTGACGTTAGGGCTGTTAAAACTCAGACCTTGCCTGCAGCCCTTTCTATGTTGTTTTAATGACTGGCTTATATAAATACTGAAGTATAACTACATAACTACAGAAACATTTGGCTAAAAACCACCAGCAAACATGGTCACCTGTCAGTACATAACATATGGTTGAGTTAGTTTTCTATTTAAAATTCCTACTCATGATAAAAATGTGAATGTTTTCTGAGGAAACATAATGCAGCAGCATGTACAGTGGTGTGGTCTTGACTGACAAGAATCATTCACTTAAAACTCAGAAAAAAAGGACAAAAAGGAAGTAAGTAAATAATCATGACTTTAATAAGTAACTAATAAAAAATGTTATCCTTTACCTAACTTAACACAAAAACTATTAACATTACTACTGTAATACGTTATAAGTAACAAAGTTTCTTTCCAGTACTTATAATAATAATTTAAGAAAATTGTAAATGTGAGTTTAATGTGTGATTTTAAATGTAGAGTAAATATAAGCTTTTACAAAAGAAGTTAAGTGAGGTTGGTCAGCTGCTGGTACCATCCTGATAATTAAAAATGAATGCAGATTATCAAAAGACACAAAATACTGGGAGGAGGAGATGCAAATGTGATTATGTACCACCCGCAATGTGATTTCTCAGTCCTGAAACTGATTGCGGTCTGTGTTTTTGCGTCTATATTTAGCACGTTTGAAAGGCAGGTGCAAACTGGCACAGTGTTACACACAAATGGCTGCAGTCATTGTGGTGAGAAGGAGGCATAGGTGTAATGACAGACAACGGAGAGAGTTGATCTTCCATGTGTCAACATATTTGGTCTGTCTGAAATAAGAATAGTAGAGACATATCACCTATCCAGCAATGCCATTTTGGAGTGCACAGAGGTTTTATTATGGGAAAGTTCTCCCTTTGTTCTTCTGTGGATATCTTGCCATCTTCTTTTTATTTCATAGGCAGATCTTAAGGTTTTGCTCACAACATTCACCTTTTCACTGATGGCCTACCAAATCGCGTTTCTTCTGGCAACGCTGAGATGTCTCTGCTGGAGTTCACCAGTGTGTTTACTTGCCTCCTCCACCAAGACCTACCCCAACTCCATGACTTCAAACTTCATTTTTTATTCACGGCCACTCTGCTCTCCCAAACTGTCCATGGTGACAGCCGGTAGCACACACAAAATCCTCATTTAAATAGGGCAGTCCGCATTACTTTTGCACATGTTATCAATTGCGCACGCAGTCATAGTAGATCACCCGCAACACGCCCACTAATAGCACGTGCATTTTTTAGTTTGCACACGCAATTTAGCACTCGCTATTTGGGATCTTAGTAGATCAGGCCCTTTGTATTTAAGCAAAGCTCAGAACATTTCATTTTTTCAAGCTCGTTTTCCACACATTTTATTTGGCTGCATGTGCATGGATGCAGATCCTCTCTACAAGCGCTCCTTATGTTTTGTTCCCCCTGAGGACTTTTTTGGTACACCTTGAGCAACCTGTCACCGTGTGATTACCCCCTCAATTTTCAGTTCACTATTGTTAGGCTTCCCTTACTTACTTTGTTAAAGACATTACATCATACACTGCCTGGCCAAAAAAAAGTCGCCACCACAAAAAAAGGTCACACACTCTAATATTTTGTTGGACCAACTTTAGCTTTTATTACAGCATGCATTCATTGTGGCATTGTTTCAGTAAGCTTCTGCAATGTCACAAGATTTATTTCCATCCAGTGTTTTATTAATTTTTTCATCAAGAGCTTGTATTGATGATGGGAGAGTCTGACCACTGCCCAAAGCCTTCTCCAGCACATCCCAAAGATTCTCTATGAGGTTAAGGTCTGGACTCTGTGGTGGCCAATCCATGTGTGAAAATGTCTCATGCTCCCTGAACCACTCTTTCACAATTTGAGCCAGATGAATCCTGGCATTGTCATCTTGGAATAGGGAAGAAAAAAATCCATTGATGGAATAACCTGGTCATTCAGTACATTCAGGTAGTCAGCTGACCTCATTCTTTGGGCACATAATGTTGCTGAACCTAGACCTGACCAACTGCAGCAACCCCAGATCATAGCACTGCCCCCACAGGCTTGTACAGTAGGCACAAGGCATGATGGGTGCATAACTTCACCTACCTCTCTTCTTATCCTGATGTGCCCATCACTCTGGAACAGGGTAAATCTGGACTCATTAGACCACATGACCTTCCTCCAGGACAGTTCTTAATCCAATTTTAGTAGTTTCTGCAATCTCCTTAGATGTTTTCTCTTCTTGATGCATGCCAATGATTTGACCATTCTTAAACAGACTAACATCTTTTCCATGAACACAGGATGTGTCTTTCGACATGGTTGTTTAAGAAATGGGAAGCTACTCATTGCATCAGCTGGGGTTTAATAACTTGTTACCAGCTGAAAGACAATCACCCATGCGGTAATTATCCAATAGGAGGCTCGTACCTATTTGCTTAGTTAAATCCAGGTGGTGACTTCTTTTTGGCCAGGCAGTGTACATAAAGATATATCTACTATCAGTCAGAAGGTTGAGGGTTCAAACCCAATCTGCTGTCACATGTCAACCTGTTCTTGGGCAAGATATTTAACCCCAGCTTGCTCGAATGGCTTCGTCAGTGTGTAATTGGGTATGAAAGGGGATGGATATGTTGGCTAATACTGATGGACAACTTGCACAGAAACTCAGAACCATCAGTGATCGTATGTGCAGATGAACGGGTGTGAATGGGTAGATGTGACCTCAGGTGTAGAGGCGTTTTGAGAAGTCAAAAGACCAGAAAAGTGCTATATAAGCTCAAGTCCATTCACCTTTTAGCTGTGCATTAATTTCCACATACATTTACAGTTGTTCCTCAAAAAGAACACCACCCTTTGCAGTTAACAGTCGAAGCAGGCGAAAGACTTGTTTCTTCTTTGCCTCAATCATCTGAGTATGCATGATGTTAAAAAAAAATCACGACAGTTTTAAATGTGTAGCAAAATTTATGAAATTTAACAGAATTTCAGATGCATTCTTGAAAAAAATTGTTCATTATTTTTAAATAATGTAGTTGTTTGCTGAAAATATTTGTAAATAAAAACAATATGAACATACTGATAAGATACTGTAACACATATTAAAAAGGACTATTTTGCATCAACATGAATTCGGTGTACCTTGAGACTTTAGCTTGACTAAAGGTTTGCTTTGGGAAAAAAAGACTGAAAAGGCAGAAAGGTGAAGTTTTATCAGAGGCATATTTACAGAAAAACTACATAACAGGTTGTGAGCCAAAGAAATGACTTGATTTGTTCTTCAGTTTCTCAGAAATAAGAGCTGAATCAACTTCTGGTTGCCCATCAATCCTAAAGACTGCTTTACCTGGTTAAGACATTGGAGGCCAGAGGAGGAGGGGAAGTGGGGTGTTAAAGGGAGAAGTGTTTCGTTCTGAGAGACTGGTGCAAAAGGGGGCATCCACCGGATCAAAATTCCCATATTCACTTTTCATTATGTCCAAAAATGTCCTGCAAACAGGATTGGGTGTTCCAATTCAGTCTCAAGAGCTTGCACAAACAAAGATATTTTTATCACTTGTTTTCAGCCTCCAGAGCTCAATCTTACCCATTATCACGTCACACCACTTTAGCTCCGAGCACCTCTGTATCATTGTTTCCGTCCTCTAGTTTTCAAGGTCAATGAGAATCATGACGCCCCCTCTGGCTCGTTTTAAACAGCCACAGCAGGCTCATTTGCAGCCAGCTTGTCCTTTGAAGCCCTTAAAATCCCACCTTTCCACCTGAAGCAGCAGTAATTGGTTTGCAGAGCACACAGCGCAGATCTCAGGAGCAGCCAGTGCACTTAGCATGACACCCAGCACTGCTCAGGCTTTTCTCAGAGCACCTGAGAGTGATCCAACATTAACATTCAATCTGAGTGCAGATGCCGGCAGTAAAATCAGAGTGAACACAGGGATCAGGCAGCAGTCGGATTCTTTTAGTGCAGGACAGGACTCTTTTATTCAAAAGTCTTGCTTCTCCCTCCGCCTGGAGATGTGATGTGATAGCACGGTCTAATCCCTCCCCAACAACCAGCTCTCGTCTGTATGCTGAAGAGGCTGAGACTGAAGCCTGTGGGTCAGGATTGAAGAGGCCGCTCGGGACACTTTGATGTAATCATTTCTATCAGTAATACTGCAGCTGACTGGCTGAGAATGCCTTTAAGGGCTGGTTCTGGCTTTAATTGCATTTAGCTTCAATAGGAGGATGAGTTATGGCCTGAAGTATCAGACGGATGGACTTTTTTGGAGTGCCATCTGTTTGATAGCAAGAGAAGAAAATATTTAACAAATATGGCCACTCAATCTGCGTAAATGCTGCACTCATCTCTCAATATACAATAAAATCATACCAAAACACTGCACATGCAAAACATATCTCAAAGGTTGGTGGCATGTTTCAGACTGGAACAAGCTGCATTCACACTGTAGCCAAAGTGACCAAAATCTGATTTTTTTGTCTCAGATTTTTAATGTTAGTGTGAACCGCACAAGTCAGTTGCAATTAAAAATTGGAATTGTATCAACACCAATACATTTATCAGTCCTGCTTACTGATCCAATTCTTTACCAATTCCCTTATTCATGTAAATAAAACAGCCTACATGATTTTTTATGTCAGTAACACCAAACTCATGTCACTACTGCCATTTGACAAGCTACACATTGGACACATATTTTAATTCATGCTGATGAGCATGACATTGTTTTGGAAGGCACACAGAACTGAATGGAAGGATTTGATGAACAGAATTTTTCAGCAAACAGAAAAATGTTTCCTCAAACTACTTAGTACCAATTCTTAACTAGAATATGGTTCTCGATTCCCAGCCTTTGGCTGCATGCACACTGCTGGCCAAAGAGGCCTAAATCTGATTTTTTGATCCAGATCTGCCTTTTTTATGCCAGAGAGAAAAATACAAGTCAGGTGAGATGTGACCTTTTCTTATCAGATTTGAGCCCTTTTTTATAGCTTTTAAGTCAAATACTGGTCAGATATTTTGTTGTGTGGCCTCATTCCAAAAAACAAAGTCTATCATTATTAGAGCACCGTATTTCATAATGATTTTAGAATGCTGTGAAAAATGTTAAGAAGTAAAACATATGCAGGCAAAAAATTACATATAAATATACATACTGACAAACACAGGAGGTAGTGACAGAAAAAATAACTGTAAATGTAAACCATAAAACTGATTATTTAGACAGATTTTGGTAACAAACAATTTCAAAATATTCACCAAGTCTGCTAGTTTATCCTTTTATATTGGATGTAGCTTTGATTGTATGTAGAGCAGTAAGGGCCTAATAAATATGGTCAATGATGTCAATAACACTACATTCACACATCAGCATATATTAGCTGACTTTGACTAAGGTGGAGAAATTATCAAAATTTTGATGAAAGTACGTTCCATGGGTAAGTTTTGCTGCGTTAAACTCAGGTTGGCATATCTAAAATGGAGAGAAACGTCGTGCTGGTGAAGTATGAGATTTGTTGAAGGTTCTCTGACTAATTGTAGACAGATGTTAAATATCCGGCAATGTAGATGTAATGCATGGGTAGCACGCTCAATTTAGGGGAACCCAGGCCTAACATAGCTTGGCGCTGCTGATGGATGCACATGTAACGTATTGTGACGTCATTCAACTAATGCCATACAAAGCAGACCTATATATGCCATTTTGCTACGTGCAGCTAATCTTAGAACTTTGTCGAGCTGTCGATACCTGATGACCATAGTGTTGTCCACTTGACAGTAAGTTAGTTCTGTGTCAGCTTACTTAGCGTGACGTGGCTCAGTGTTTCTATACGCCAGCAAAAGTTGCCCAAAACGTCAGTGTGTGAATGTGGCTTAAAATGTAATAAGAGGCAGTGATCAATATTGTATATTCATTCATTCAATATTGCGCCACCGTGCTGTAATATTGTATAAAAAAATATAAATTATGTCTTTTAGACTCATCATTCTGTTCAGTATATGGCATGATTTCCACAAAGCATGTAATCTACATTTAACAATAATATATATTTAAAGGAGGAAATAAACATGGTAAACCCAAAGTGTTTGTCCATCTCTCTCCTCCCTGTTGCAGTCAGCACACAGAGCTCTGTGATCAGAGATCTGATTGGTCCAAGTGTTGAGCTTCACACAGGTGAATAATTTCAAACACTTGCTCAACAGCAGGAACAAACAAGAAAAAAACAAATGTTTTGCCTATAACACCACAGCACTCTATGATATCATCAGGGCATCATATTTTGATCATATTAAACAGGAAAAAAGTCATAACCTGTTTTCTCTTTAATGATTTACAAAAAAACAAACACATATTTCCAGGTACTTAATCTCATAAATACACTAACTTACATTAAATTATACACTTTATAAGCTCTATAACATCCTCCTGTATAGTTATAACAGAAGTGAACAACTGCAGTTTGAAAGGTTTATTATATTATCAGTATCAAGAGTACAAATATGCTGTGAGTAAAAATTACATAAACTGTATGGAGAGTAAACAGCACAACACTGCAGCAAAAGCCAAATATTTAGTCTAACCCCTGGTGACTGGAATAGTACAGATTATCAACCCTGCTATTCCCATATTAAGAGATGGGACATGAGTCAAACAAAAAAATCAAACACGTTAAATTGATTTACAGCCCCTGTAGCACTGTGGGCATCAGGGATATCACATACGTAAAGATAAATACCAAACCAAGAGTCCACACAAGAATCTGCTCTGCTGTGGGTTGTACCAACGTACAGGATCTTGTTTTTATCAGTACGTTAAATGAGAGTGTTTGCAGGTAACATGATGTCATTAACCAGCTGATCACCTCTGGACAGGGTGATGGTGCATTTCAGTGACCTTAAGAGCTAAGAGTGACATCACAACAGAGATGACTGCATTCCAGTTACAAGGTTATAATTTCAAGGTTATGGAGGTTGCCAGAATTTTCCATTTTGAATTCCAACTTTAGGGGGCACTTTGCCTGACATAGCCAACTGGTATCTTGGAATTTCCAAATTCTAAGATCAAGTGAAATGTGCCATTGAGCATGCTTTAACCAACTATGTTAAATCTGCACCGTAGCATATCCTCCTGGGACCCCCCCCAAAAAAGGAATTTCGGTAATCTAGGATGAATTCTGTCCAAAGGTTGGATAAATCACATCACTGTAAAAATGTCCTCATGAACACTTTTTGTCATAATAAATGGTATGTCCTTCATAATAGACAGCAGGACATTTGTTCTGCATCAAAAAGAATCCCTTCTGAAACATCGCTACCTACAAAAACAATCATATAAACATATCTTAATTAAAAGTAGGCTGGCTATTTTTAACCTTCCCATAAGTACAATTCTTCACTTCCGCAAACTTTTGTGATGCTCAGTAGATACTCTCCTTATTAACATCAGCAATAGACAGTAGCAATAGATATAACCAAAATATAAGGCAATAATTGCTTACATAGGAAAAAAAACTCTTTTTCAGAAACAACTGTACTGTAACAAAAATTTCACAATGATAATTAGCCACAGAAGATGAGCTTGTGTCAGCCTAGAAGAGTCTTTTGAAGACAGAATTTGAGACTCATTCACTTATACTCAACCACTTAAACCTCAGTTCTTAAAAAATAAAAGAAATAAATAGGAAGAGTATAGCATTTACCTACTCTTGTAAAGCATCTTGAGATAACATTTGCTTTGATTTGGCACTATACAAATAAAAATTGATGGGTTGATTGAATTCTTAGCAGTTCTAGCAATGTTTTGGTACAACAAGCCATGTAAGCCATGATTTACAGTCCCCCCCCCCAAAAAAAAAACAAACATACAGAAGTTTTTGTGTACAGTTGCACTCTTTTATATCTGCACTTAACTCAGAGATACTATGCCCAATTTAAGTGTTTATGATTATTTCCTATGTACAAGCAAGAAGAGAAAGTGGCAGGACTGGCACAGAAATCTCACTGTCAACTGGTGTTTTTTGCAAAGTACGGCAAGTGGAGCCTAGTCTGCATACCAGAGCCCAGGTATGTGGAGCACAATGGCATAGCTATAATGCAGAAGTATTAACCAGGCTTGAGGCCCAGATCCAAATGTCAGCCCATCAGGTTGTTGTTTTGGCTTCATCTTTGTGCAGTGCAATGGTGGGAGGATAGGGTGGGTTGCCCATTTTTATACACAGTCAATAATTTAAACAGACATATTTTAGAAAAAAAGACATGGCCTCCATGTTTCCAGTCATTCTGTATTCAGTCCAAAGACCTGACAATGAGTCAGTCTGCATCTATTTCAGAGGTGTGCTGTCAGTGTCAGCGTTTCACAGCTCAAGTGTTATCAAGCAGCTCGACAAGAGTTAAAAAAAGCACACTTGAGCCAGCTGCTGTGGCTTTGATTCCAGTATAAAATTCATCCTATTATAGTTACACTTCCAAAACATCGCTGAGGCTTTGCAAGTCTTTCATGCAATGATCCCATTCTGCCAAGCTGCTTAGGCTACCGGCTAAGAGCCACAACAGAGGCTTGTTCTGTCTTACTGCTGTCTTAAACGTTCATGTCAGCTAGAGCGAGAATCTGCACGCTGGAAACCATCCACTCTCATATTCTGCTCCTCTCGGTATCGTCTCAAGAGTGAATTTCAGGATCCAGCCGGAGCAGGAGAGTATGAGCTGTTCATACCAGTGATGATGGCAGCGGGCTTCCAGTCGGGCTGGTAAAAATGGATGTTAAGGGTTCGAGCCCAGTTTGCAAACACTGTCTTCTCCGTGATGAAGCGGTGGTGGCTTCCTCGGCGGCTCCTCTCATGGGAGAGGTACATGGAGCACTCGTCGGGCCCTGAAGGCTCGTAGTAATGATATGGCACAGAGGGATGAGAGGAGGATCTAGATGGGAGTGGAGAGGAGAGAGGAGTAAAAAGGCATGAAAGTCAAAGTGAGAGGGAGGGATGGAGAGATAGAGAGAGAATAATTACGAGAAAAGGGTGTGGGGGTAGTGGAGAGAGGAAGCGAGGCACAGTAGGGATGAAAATTGAGATAAGAACAAAGGAAAACAGAATGATCAGAGGACTGCTGGCTCACAGATGTGTTCATTATACAACATCTTATTCCTCTGATACCCACAGTCCCACAGAGCTGAAACGACTCAGTGTCATTTCAATCTGCTCTGCTTTCTCTATTCATATCCTAATGTGTCAGGCTGTCCTCTGTGACCCTCAAGATTCATGTGAGAACAAAATTATTCCTCTTGTTTGAGTGATAGCTGCTTTTATATTTATAACATTGTTTTCAGTGAAAACTGCAATTCTATGTTAGAAAATGTAATGCAGAAAGGTTTTGCTGAAGTCAAAACCAAAGTTATTCATTAGCCCAAGACATTTCTAAAGATTTCAATGCAGGAAATAAATGTTCAAGTGGAAGCAATGTTAAGGGTCCTCTAGAAAAGTTTCTTATGTAGTGACTTGTCTACTGTGTCAGCAAAAAGTAAATCAAAAAGGAGAGTGTAAACTCTGCTTCATTTGAACAGGAGGTTAAAACCTTCAGCTCCTGAGGAGAAGTGACTTTTAACTTCTCTGTTTCATTCCTACTCAAGTGTGCTGTTTTAGAGTAAGTCCTCATAAGTGGCATCTGATCATGCCTCTCTCAGGAAATGGACATGGCTTCAACTTTCTGGTGCTGTACTTTAATGTTTACTGTGGCTCCACAGACATGCTAAGACATGTCTTTATACCCGATGTCCTTATCTGTGGGCCAATCAAACACCTGCATTAAGGAGTTACTTCCATGTCTACCCTAATGACATTAGGGTAAAATTTCAAACTGCATTATTCGAGAACACATTTTCTAAAAGGTGGAGCACGCAAGAGATAAAAAATAAGGGGTTTTACCTACGTTTGGAAAGTTAGAAGGCATGCAGTAGACATTTTTTGGTAAAAAAAAATTGGGACGCACGATATTATTGGTACAGTGTCAGGCTGATATTGGACTAAAAAGTTGAATATTGGTATGAAACAATGTTGAAATTTTTGCTCAATTTACAGCCAACATATTGTGAGACAAAAAAAATCTCAGAGAAATGTTTCATAAGACTCTGTTTTCAGTTATAGGCTGTTATATCTGGTCCTGATTTTGGGGTTCATTCATGGTTGATTTATCTTCTTTAAGCTGCTATTTAAAATATACATGTTTAGGTTGTTCAGCTCATTTAAAATAAAAGTATTTGCTGATAATAAAGGATAAAGACTTTAACTATGAAAATCTTTCAGATATTTTATGTTTGTCACATAGCAAGCTTTACATGCTACAGTTAGCGTCGCTCTAGCGTTTTTAACAGTTTCTTTGGATCATTTTGGACTTAATTAAGTGAGACATTTGCTTAAACCAGGGGTGCTGGGTGCTGGCCAAGTGGCCAAATGTGGCCTGTGAGCCACTTTTATTCAGCATGCAACATGACGATTGATGAATAAAGGCAAATGGGTTTAGACACCAAATATCAGAAATCATACTCATTTTCTTCACCATTTGTTCCATGTGCACCAACAGTTTCCTCTTGTTTTTTGTCTGAATGTGAAGACAATCTTTCAGGTGATCAGAGTGACCTACAATCTGTTTGGCTAGCCCCAAAATCCTGGACTGTCTCACCAAAACTGAGGTATAATATGGCCGGTCATTCTTGTATTTTTCTGTGTTTGGCCAATTGGAAAACCTTTGGACATCCCTGACTGAAACTCACATCCAAGCTGTTGTTTTAGCGGGTTCTATCAGAGACATAATGGCTGCTGCCTTGGATCAAGCCAGTGATTGATAAATCACTGCTACTAGCTCATGTAAAAGCTTCAGACAGTCAAGAACCTCCCGAGGAGCAAACATATTTATCTTATGTTGCTTTAGTTTACAGACATCAAAACTGATGAGAGTGTAGGTACAGGTACAGAGAGTAGGTACAGGCAGAGCTGTACCTGGGAAGGATGCTGTGCTCTTCAGTGTGTGCCCGCCTTCATCACTCTGATGTTCATGTCAGAGAAAGCCCCCTGTTTTCCTGCTTTGATCTGCCCGTCACTGTGGCAGAAAAGTTGGGCTGCCCTGAATTTTGGGCTTAACAGTCACAAAGTATTACCGTATTTTAGCTCAATGTGATTATTGCATTTTATTTTTTAAATCATCCATATCAGTATATTGCAACAGCCCTATTTGTGATCTTAGATTTTCTCTCTATGACATCTTCAGGTGAAAATCCTGCGGCAGTATTTGTGAGCAGAAAAGTCAAGGACACAATAATTTAGACTTTCACATGGTTTATGTTGTTTTAAGAGTGTTACTGGGAAACTGATCATTAAAAAAGGCACACTAGGTTCATGTTCAGAGACAGTCTGTGATTTAGCATTTGATTTACAATTTAGCCTTCTGAACATACATTTTAACACTAGCTACAACTGGTTAGGAAAACAAGAGACAAGTAAATTGCCAGGGGAATCTGACAATATTGACCCGATACAAAAACCCTTATATAGTGCAATATGTTGTCAGATGAAAAGGGATGTATTTAATTTAAAAATCAATAATAAATCAATAATAACAAGTCGTATATCTGTGCATGCTGACCTGAGGAGCTCATAATATTAGTACAAATATGTACTTCCCTACCTGCAGTGATCAGGGGGCACCATGCCGTACACGTTGATCCTGTCACACAGCTCCAGAGCGATGGCCATGGTGAACCAGCCCGTGCTCAGCCAGGAGTTTGAACTCCTCCTGAAAAACACATAGAAATCATTCTTACAGTAAATCTACACTCACACAGTCTAAATATTTTAGCTGGTTCTGGTTTCTTGCAAAAGACTTTTCAATCAAAAGAGACCAATCTATTGCTGTAAATCCGTTATTCTATATTCGAGGTGATCATCCTTTCAGAGATGAATGCAGACAGTTTGAAATTCTTTGTTTCTTTGCTCTTATACACAACATTGAGGAAACATCAGCGAGTCAAAAATTTATTCTGTAGCATGAAGGCTGAAAAGATTGGATTTTCCATTCAGATGTAATGTCCTCTTATCTTCCTGTGAGCTACCTGTTCACATGCAAATGAGCTGATGAATGGCTGCACTGATGAGGAAAAATGTGTTATTATCTTTCAATGCTTTTATTTGGTTTGCTCCTCACACAGTCCACCATCTTCCCACAGCACAAGTACAAGCACCACATGTAGAGAGACATAAAGCCTGTGAAGCTGAGATGTGATCTTTTAAAGTTCAGTGTGTGAAAAGAGACAATTGCTATGTGTGGGGTTGTTACAAGCCTTTCCTGTATGCCAGTTTGATTCGCATGTATGGACGTTTTCTATTTTGTCCAAACTGAACACTTAGAAAATTGTTCTCTACATCTCTGAAAGTAAAAGAATTGAGTGAGTTTGTTTGGATTCAGCATCCAACCAAATAAGTACATCCGCCAAACAACATTTAAAACTTTAATCTAAGTGAGTTTTGATGATTTAATCCATGTTTCACTTTTCACTTTTAAAGACTTCTCTTCAAACCTTGTACAAATATACACTCTGACTCAAGGATGACTGACTTGATTTTAGAGTTAATAGGTCAAATGTCACGGGCAAAGGGCCCTGTGTTCTTTTCTTATGAGTTTAATAACTCAAGAATGCTTTTAGGGATTTTTCAGGCTTTGTAAAAATGTTCTCTCTTACCGAAGGATGAAGTGATTAGCTATGTAGAGTCAAAAGATCCAGGTTGCTGTGACCTCAACTCTTGGGATTTCAATATTTCATGAATGAATTAATAGATCTGTCAGATTTACCCTCAACTCATACTTGAATTTGAAGGCAAATTAATTAGATTGCAAAATTTAGAGGTCACTGAGACCTTTTATTTTGTTTGATCGAAGTGGGCTCATATCTATGCCATGACTTCCACATATAAAGAGTAGAAAAATACATACAGAGCTCAACAACTTTATTAGACCACCACCCAGTATAAGGTGTATGCCACAACTGCCCTAAATTAACAGCACTGGTAATTACCAAAAACATTCTTATGTTTCTGTAATGTTGATGCTCGTGTATGAAGAAGCTCTTTAACTGAAACTATATGTTTAATCCTCAAATGATATTACTTTTATTCAAAGCAGAAAAATAGTACATTGTTATTTCTTAATATTAAATTGTAGTTATTAGATGGCATTCATGAACAGACAAGTTAGTTTTAGTGGTTGAATGTTTTGCTTGATTAATTTCTAGGAATGAGGCGGCTCAAATTTGGTATAAAAGTGTGAATTCAGTTTGAAATTTCTCATACCTGCTCAAAATGTTTGGCCAATAACAACATTTTCAGTATTACACAAGATTTTGACAGGTTGTCTGATAAATTTGTTAAGCACTGTATATTTGCTACATGTATGACTGTTGGGCTGTTCTCTGATAAAATGGGCTAGAAGTCGGTAGCAACTACTCTTAATTAATTTAAATATAAATAGACAAATAGCAGACTACAGAAACCATTTACTAGACTGTGTAAAAGAATTTTTCATAATCCCTGTTTTGTGCATCAGTTTGTTCCCTGCACATTTATGTCAGGTGAATGCTCTAGTTCTTTAGTAATAATGTAGAGCAAGTACAATGGGTCAATCAATGGAGTTAAAGTGTAATGCACATAGCAAAGTACAACACATCTCAATGAAATTCAAAACTGCCATCAATTTCATTGGTGGAGGGTGAGATCACACTGTACAAGAGTGTTTTAAGCTATTTGGGCTGTTGGACATGGTCCAGCCATGTTTGAGCTCCATATTAATTGCTTTCTGAGTGTTATGTTGTCTTACCTTTAAAATAAGCCCCAAGGTTTACATTAATTATGCATTTAATTAACGTGCATAAGCTGCAACAAACATCCTTGATACTGACTGTGAAAACACAGTGTCTCTTGTAGAATTAAAGTCCCACTAATGTGGGATGTTTCTCTCTCTCTCATTTAGCTGCTTTTAGCTAAAGCCAGATATGAAGATACTTCGCAACACTTTCCTCCATCCCTGTATTAGTGGGCATTATTCAACTCCTTAAAGCTTAAACTTCAGTCCTGTGAAAAACTCTGCTTGAGTTACTAGCTCCAACCTTTCATTTGTAACTAATAAGCATGAGCTGAGGACCTTTTGGGTTACCCTCTCCTCTTTTTCAACATTTCCTTAACATGCACAGATTTACTTGTTATCCTCACTCAGAAACAAACCTCACAAAGACATGATACATTCTGTTACTACTCACCTGTCAATCCCTGTTTCCTTTTTAAAAAGCTCATCAAACTTAAGCATCTTGATTCTGGAGATGATGTAGATTTTCAGTTTGGGAAGCAGCTGATTTAACAGTCTCAGGTTGTTGTAAACGTGTCCCTTTCCGTCCCGTCTCATGCAGCTGCTGGGTCCCCAGAAGATGAACACTGTGTCTTGGCTTGCATTGAGCAGCTGCTGTCGACTCCGCAGCACCCTCTGCAGGCTGGAGTGAGCTATGACACGCAGGCTCGTGCGCCGACCGACGTCTCGCTGATAGCCGATGTTGGGGGCATCATTCATACGGATCACACACTCAGAGCGGTCGATTTCTTCTCCTCTTTTACTCCCTGTTAGCTGGCCAGAGCTGGTCACCAGGGCACACGTCCTACAGTGCATCTTCAGGTGCTGGACAGAGAGAAGGTCAAAAGGTCAGATATGATTTAAATTTTATTGAAACTCTCAGGGTGGAGTTTGCATGCCCTCCTTGTGTATGCTTGGGTTCTCTCTGGGCACTCTGGCTTCCTCCCACAGACCAAAAAACATGCTTGTTAGGTTAACTGATGACTCTAAATTGCTCTCAGGAGTGGGTGAGTTTGTGCATGACTGGCTGTCTGTCTGTGTGGTCCTGTGATTGGCTGGCTCCAGCCACCTTAACCCCTGAAAAGAGCAAGTGGTATAGAAAATGGAAGGATGGATACCATGAACATATATAACAGGCATCAAATAACAAGATTTTATATTTATATTTCAACAAATTTACCAACAATATGCTTTTAAATTCTATTATGGTTATATCTGTTACAACAACTGCTTTTTATATTACTTTATGCAAGTATTGGCTAAAAATTGTGATATCAGTTCTCTGGAGAAAAAAAAAACAGTCATTCATATTTTAGGAAGACGTGCAGCCCTAGTGAGCTGCTGCTAATAGACTCACTTTTTTTACTTATTAAATGTGCTATACAGTTTCAAGGTTGATGTCAAAGCAGAACCTATTCTTTGAAGAGATTTATGGATAAATCATAAAAACATGAACTCATAAAAAACTCAATTCACACAACCTACAAGCAGTGTTCTCATTCAATAGAAAATACACAGTAGTGGGTGCAACATTTCCTGTATGAAAAATCCAGTTCATGTATCACTGATGTACAGAAGCATTCAAAAAGGGAAAATGTATTGCAGAGATGTTGCATTGGTTGGTTCGTGCTTCTTTTTTGACCAGGTATTCATGTTGATGTTCCCTGCGGGCTTTCAGAGCAAGAAAAGGTGAGCTTGGATTGAATGATCCGACAGCGAAACCCCCCCGACTCTTCACATGAATTATTCCCAGCTTTAATAGAGAGCTACATTGGCATTCTGAACCACGCGCCGAGCTTCACACTCCATCAGGTTCTGAGGTGAGGATGTGTGTGTTTGTCCACAGGAGGGTGTGTTTGCGATGACTGGAGGTGATATTACTGGCAGCCTCCCTCACTATGTTTATAATACTCCCCTGTTATCTCTGTGACCCCACGCTGAATGGCTGCCCTCCTCTTTGTGTGTTTGTGTCTTTTTTTTGTGTGTGTATCTGGAGTTTGTCGATCTTTCAAACCTTAGAGTAAAGTTCAGTGTTACCCCTGATAGGTAACACAATCACGTCCTCTTGGAAGAGGCTGCAACTGTCTGAAAAGTTTCAAGATTTAAACCAACTGTAATCCTCTCTGCACGCAAAAACACTCCCAGTCTCTCTGCACACAGGAACACTCTTTTCACAACCCAAACACATTTCCCAAAACAAACCATTTCCTATTGGAGTGTGTTTGCACTCACTATCCTCAGACCCCCTCTCTCTATAAGAGGAAGACTCAAGCAAATTACACCCTCTGCTGCACAAGCACACCTCCACGTTCTTGCTGGAAAAAAACACATAGTCCTTACAGCTTCTTCGACAGACAGCAGATAGATTCCTCTCTCGCCTCTGTCCTCACAGCTACCCCCGAGTAACTTTTAATCACTTCAAAAGTTAGGGAATGTGTTAAACCAGTAAATGTGACTGAAGGTTGCAGCGGCGGTGTTATACTCTGAGGTGTCCATGAAATAATAGTGTCCTTGACAGTGACGCAGGAGCTTGAGTGCCAGCCCACCTCCAGCTCTGACAGCTTGATGATGTTGGGAATAACCACTTGTAGACCACATTTAGAGGGGCTTTTAGATTCAACTTTGACAATATTACAGCCCACAGACTTGAATGAAAGCATAAATAATCAAGTGTAAGTCACTGAATATCAAAAACAGTTTATCTAAAGATATAATCAGCTTTAAATTAGCACAGCGGTCCTTTGTTTGTGATCCAATTACCCCATTAACACTTTCCAATTCTCACACACACTCAGCCTGTTCTACAGCATTAGCACAGACTCGGTACCCTTAATAATGCATGACATAAAAAGTAATACACTTCCCCCATAAATGTGCTAAAGAAGGAAATCTGGGTCATCACTGGGGATTGGCGACTTCTCAGAGTGCTTCCCTTTTAATTTTAATAGTAAAATTATATTAGCATGAACTGGTAGAGCTAACTCACTTAAACAATTATTACTCTGCATTTTTTTTAGATTCTCCACCCTGCAATTTTGATGAGCATATTGGCCATTGTCAAACAAATATTTCTCCCTCTTGGTGGGGAGTGAGTCTTTTCCTCCAGTGAAGGAGTTCAGGTATTGAGCTCAGTCTTAGCACATACCTCCTATCTCCAAAATGCTGCTTCTCAGCAAATGAAAAAAAAAAAAAACTAAATGAAAGAATATTGTGCTGTCCTATTGCACATTATTTTTGGTACTTAAATTTGGTTGAAAGTATATAAAAACCACTCACCAAAATGGAAGGTGACCAATAGCACTCCTTTATGAAAAAAATGAAAATCATAAATAAGGAGATGAGAGTTTTGTGCCTGACAGCAACAATATCCTGATACAGAGGCAACAAGACCATGCAAATTGTGATACATGTAAATTGTGGGCTTATATTATCCATTTTACAGAATTCCCCTTAATTTTTGTTATTTTTTATGGAGACTAAAACACTTAAGATAAGGTTTAGATAATTTCACAACTTAAGACACTCGAGTTTCAGATCTTCAGGGATCTTAGAAGTAATTCTGAATTTGCAAAGTGCATTGTATCATGTCGCTTCTACGACCATGTTGTAAACTGCACCATGGATGATATTACCAAAGATGTACTGTATCTGACAACTGCTGTCACAGCATTTAGGGCTGTATAGATTCTGTAAAGTCTGTATACATTTATCGACAAGAAGTATGTGACAGTATATTACTGAATGGATTTTTTTTTTGCACAGGCCTAATGAATGGATGGATAAATGGATGGATGTGTCACACAACACAGTAGTTTTAGATAAGATTTTTATACAAATAACCAGGCCAGCTGACAGTCTCGGCTGGGCCTGGGACAAGATAATCTGAGATTCCCCCCCTCCCCCGGTCAATATACCCGTTTGTCCCCCCCTATCGGCGGGCGTGCAGGTAACAGATAACAAACATACAGTGATATTTAAAAACTGCAGTTCATGTCTGTCAAAATTAAGCCTGATGGGGAGGACATTTAGGAGTAGGACACACTGAATAAAAGACAGACAGCTGCTTCTCCCCTCATTTTGCTCCTCTGAATATCAAACAAAACTGACGGGACTTCATTTTTTTGGATGTCACAGCCACATTAATTCATTATTCTGACCCTGACATCTGAATGTTGCAGTGTAAGTGAAATTACTTGTCAGGCTCTAAAATGAAATAGCATATTGCCCCCCAGTTCGGGCAAGCTGAGGCAATAAGCAGGTTGGAAAAGATATTTACACTTCTTTCTTCAGCTGCAAGAACACATTTCTGTATTTACCACACTTTTTTGGCTCTACTGTCATTAAGTAGCAGTGTGTGATCGAAAAGACATACTTATACAATTTTCCTACCTTGCATATTTAGCATTCAGATAATATTTCTTAGCCAAACTTAGTTTTCCAGACAGTGAAGAGAAACAGTCTTGTTGTTGGGGTATTAAAAGATTACATAAAGACAGGTATGGAAATGTTATCATTCTTCATCTGTTTTTCAGCCCAGAGGCACACATTTCTGTTGAAGCAGTTAAATTGTGCAGGATATCTCACTGCCTCTGGAAACCTTTGCAACAAACCAGTTACATCAGTAGGTGTTTATTCTCCCTTCTGTGCTAAGAGAGATAATATTTAGGATTATTTTTTTCTCACTTTCTGAGATAAAGATTGGTTTAAACAGAAATACTTCTTTCTGACCTGGAGTCTTCATCTGACAGGGTTGCATTTAGAGGCGTTATTCTATAATGTAGCATGAAGGAATCCGTCCATTACATGAAACCATCCTAAAGACTTTTGAAAACAATACTTGTTTGAAAATCTTGCTGGTTCTCCTCACAGCCAGAGATTTTCATTAGACACTTTGATAAGCATTCTTGTTTTGTCTCAAAATTGTGTGTATATAGATCCTGAAGCTCAATCATGACATTTCTTAACAGTTTTCAATACTCTGTATGCAATAGATCTTTAAAAATAGTCTTATTTAAGTGCCCTTTATTTATTTATATGGAAGTTCCTTTGAATACATTATTATAAAGCCACTGTGAGGATGTCTTTAATTGACATGAAGAGTAAAATTTATACTGACATCTCTATTCAGACAAACAAAAACAAGATTTACATTTCTATTAAGTTATCATTACTCTGCACCAGCATTAAGCTCTTAGTGGGTAATTCTTCTGAAAATAAATGTTTTTTTTAGAACTTTTCAGAAATGTCTGTTTCAATACAAGGATGAACCGATTAGATTTTGGAGGTTGTAGTTCAAAGGTGAACATCAAGGAGAGATGAATAAACTTTGCTCAAACTTCTACACTGAGTTGAGAATAAAATTATTAGATTTTGAAGCTCATAGTACAAGATCCAAAGTCATGATGTGTCACAATCATCATGTGATTGTTGATAAAATGCTTTGAATGCATATCTTGAAAAATTTGTGAGAAATTTTCTTTCAATTTTTCAAAACTGTCCACTTTGACTCTTGGATGATGTAAATACATATGAGAAGGCCAATGGTTAAAAGTCAAAATAACTGAGCCTCTTGGTCATCATTTTCTCATGAATCAGTAAAGGAGTTCTTGTTTAGTGTTGTGCTAATGTCCACTCTGACTAGAGACTGAACTAATTAGGTTTTAAGGTCAAAGCTTAAGTTCCAGACTTATGATCATCATTTGCATGAGAATACAATTTTAAAAGTAAGAAATAACAAGGTTTCTGTTAGTGTTTTAGTATAAAACTTTGCACAAAGTTTTATACTAAAACCACTCATAACTCATTTTTTTCATAAATGTCCACTCCAACTAAAGGATGAGCTGATAATATATTGGAAAGTCAAAAGTCAAGGTCCTTTTGACTCAAGTTCATCCCCTGCCAATTACATTTTTATACATCACACATCATATCACCCACAAACAATGCCCTTGATCCAACACTGTACCTTTACTATCTAGTTCAAGTACAAGGCCATACAGAAGTTCTAGTCTTTTATGTGACCACAGCCAGCAGGTCAGTGTCAGATGATAAGCTCTACACTGCAGGGATCAGAAAGGCTCTGCTTATGTTATAGGCTGCAGATAAATCTAGAGGGGGGAAGCAAAATCAGAAAAAGACCCAAGTTTCATTACAGGTATAGTTTAACTTTTCTACATGATAATGTATTTTCAGGCCTCGCCACAGGCAATAACCAGGGCCATACACATTTTTTCAGATTGGCTATCTTTCAGTCCATAGCCCCTAAAATTAAGCCCAACCATCATTACATCTCGAGACATCTGCATTAATTCCATGGGTGTTTAATATATGTGTAAACACAATGCTATACGGCTAGGCTGCATATGACATGGCACATGCTCCCCATACACACAAAGGCAGAGAAAATCACTCACTCGTCTCCTGCTGTGTCTACCTGTACCCTCTCACCAATATTAGGGCTCTAACAAAACCTCTGGAGACAAAGCAAATCGAGGGTTAAGTAGTTCCCCCCATTTTGTCTCTGTGACGTTCAGAGTGGAAGTGAACTGTCACAGGGGCTTGTATGTCTTTATGTCAAATTCTTGTAAATGTAAAATCCAAGAACTATTTGGGGATCTTCATCAAATTCTGCATAAATGTCTATATGAAACAAAACTTCTTTACTGTGACAAAAAGCCATGCTGGGGTCGGATGATCGCCTCTATTTCCTCCTCTTCTGTTGTGATGATGCAAGAGTAGTTTTGTGCCTCTATACTATGATGACTCCACGTACCTTCAAGAGGTAATGGCAGTCTGTACTGCAATGTACATGAAGCAGGTAGTATCTAAATTATGCAGGGTCAAGCTGAGTTGAGCAGAATCCACAAAAAAAAAAGGAACACAAATAAACGTTCTCTGTCTGGCAATAATATATCTCATAGAAGTACAGTATATATTTTTTAAAAAGTAAACATTGTTCCTGTATTAGAGCTACATCATTGTGCCACCCATTTGAAATTACTTTTTCTGACTCAGTTCATCTGCTTTTGTTTAACTAGAGAAAAAGCCGTGGCCTCAGACACATCAGCAGCAGATGCATTCAGGGGCACCGGGCTCTGGTTCCAGTCTCAGTCAATTACAGCCCACACACTGACTCCATACTCATCAGTTTGATCCTTTTTAGAGTTCCCAGGAGAACTCAGGATCATAATTGGTTTCAGAGCAAACCTCATCAGTCAGTCTCTAACATTGCACTGGAGACTTCACTGTGCCTTTAATCCTGCAGCCTCTGCCATCGGCTTTCTTTCTGCTTAAGACGGGTGGAGAGCAGAAACCTACAAAGAAAATAGTCTCCACCAGGCTGAGATATGTGGAGGTCACAGGAGAGACGTTTGTAAAGAATGAAAAATGTCCTTCAGCCACTTTTATCTGTATATTATATTGTCAGGCATCTAATAAAACCAGCTCATGGGTTGTTTGTGATTTGTTTTTACATTTTATACACTCTTCAATGAAGAGAATATAGTTAATGGTAGACTCAGAGTGGTGGTGAAACATAGTGTAGTGGGAGTGCACTGATCTCCATTTTTTTCTCTTTTTGACACAAATTAATTTTTCAGACACATCCTCCAGACAGTTGGCACCTCATTAAGCTCCTTCATGTGACACACATTCAATCCAAAACTTGGTCTGCTCTCAATTACAGGGAATGGGGATGAGCTTATTGGGTTTTTCTTCTTCTTCTTCTTCTTCACTGACAACCTCAGATGCAGCAGTATGAGGAGTCTGTCTCAGATGACTCGGCCTTGTTAGTAAAACTGGGTTTCTGATCAAAATGTAGTCTCAGAGAAAATACAAACTGAATAATGTTTTGTATAAAATGCCCCTCCAACACCTGTCATTAACACTGGGAAATTATGCTAATGTTACCTTACATACACGAAGTTCTGTGTAATAAATATAGGGAGAAGCACCGAAGGAGCAATGGAAAATGCTGAAAGGGCAGGGTATTTTCTTAAGAGAAGTGATAAAGGGAGTAATCTGTATCTCAAAATAGAAAAAAAAAAAAATTAAATGCACTACAGTCTTATGTGTTATATTTTGAAAATGTAAACAAGGGTTATAATGCTTTAAGAGCCATCTGGCTTTTGTCACTGTGTCAAACTATCTTTCATTTCTTTCTTTTTTAATACTGCATGATACAAAATCGGGATCTTTCTTAAAGCCTGTCATTTAGTACATAATTTAACCTTCTGTTTAGAGGTAGTGAAAGTAGAATATTGTGATGAGGTGAGTGCATCTATATAATAGTTATTTAAATAAGTTTCTGCTGTAGAGAGTCATGTGTGAGAAGATATGACCAATGCTTTTGTTTTGAAAGATATTTCTGGGCTTTTTGGCCTTAATTTATGGCATAAAGACAATGGATAGAATCAGATAGTTGAGTAAAAGCAGGGGGGAAGACGTGCAAAAAAAAAGCGCTGCAGATCAGAATCGAACCCATCCACCAACACAAGACGTGAGCCTAGACACAGTATGTGGTAAGTGCATGGTTGCAACTGATGCATGGTTGTAAGCCACGCTGGCACCCTGAGATGATCAATATTTAAGGGGAGACTTTAAAAATACGTCACCTGTGTTGGCTGACCTAAATGTTGTAGTTGTTACAATAATAAACAGCTTTCACAATAAAACTGAATACTTCTGAAAAAAGGCACAGTATAAAAAAACATTAAAGACTTCTGTCGCTCATGTGAAATATTTTTTGTGTTGAGTCTGGTCAGACATTTTGATTTTCAACTTAATAGCCCATGTAGGAGAGGGGGCCTTAAGGAGGCACAAGCTCTGACAAAGTGTCTCTGACCGAGCGAGAATACAGCTAGATCAGGGGGACTCAAAATGTGAAAACTACAAGGAAGCTGTCATTAAAATCAAATACATGAACTAGAGTTAAGGCAAAATGTGGGCTCTTTAAATGTTAGTTTAATTTCTGTCAAAGGGACAGACAGTGAAGTTTATCCATGTTGTAACATGGATAAACTTTTTGCGTTTTGAATAACCAGTTAGAAAATGTATTTGTATGCATATGATAATTGAGTGTTCTTACAAAATTTCAAAAAATAGACTTTAGTACCAAAAACTGATGTATCACTCTGCTTGTGGCAGCACAACACAATGTGATAAAACTTAAAATCATCACCTTTGAACCATTATGCCTATTGTATCAACAGATTCTTGTCAACACAGACCACTACTCAGAACTCCTATTTAATTATTTTGACAAACGTTATCCCTGAGATTTACTTACAAAAAAAATGAGGAGGAAAACATAATTTTGATATACAATTTTTATATTTTGAGATATTATCCTACTGTGCAGAGCAGTATTATAGTATTTGGAAGAACTAAAGGGAAATAAGTTGAATGGATTAAAGTCATTGGTTTGTACAGAAAAAAAAATTCAATCAGAGTATACATTACACTATGTAAAATTACTAAAATAGGTTAGATAATTTTATAAACACAAATAAATGTCTACCAGTGGAGCACATATTATAAATGTAATTAATTTAGTTTCTTTGATTGTGAAGACAAACTGTGATGTGATTAAAATTCAATTAATTGTACAGCCCTGGCTTGTAGGTCTAATCTGCAGCTGTCAGATCGGGTTATTTTTATTAATATAAAGTCTGAACTCAGCATTAGGGTAAGCCAGTGTTTAAAATAAAGAAACAACTAGGGGTGTGCAATGGCAAGACACAGGATGACGTTTCAACATATCACAAAACACTGCAATATCATAGGCTGGACAATAAATCGTGATTTTTATTTATTTTTTTTAACAACACTTTATATTTTTGAAAATCTATTGTAGTGTTAAGAATCCACAATATCACATGGATAAAAATACAAATTCTAATCAGTTTTATTGATATATATCATGGCCCTTGTAACCTGGATAACTGTTGTCAGACCCAATGGTAGAATTAATATCAAATGTTACAGAGAATGTCTGCTGCCAACTAGTGGCCAAAGTTTGACCTACACTTTTAAAAAGGCCTGATTTTCTATTATTAGCCATTAAAATATCTTCATTGCTCTATGAAACATCGATACAGTTGTGTTGCAAAATATCACGACATAGTGGTGTATCAATATTTTCTTTCACCCTAGGAAACCACCAATGTTTGGCTTCAAAAAATGTCCTCAGAAAACAATGTTGGATGTCTGTGAGACTACATATTTCACAAAGTCTGCAATCAAATGCAATGTAAGGTTTCTGAGACTTAAAACAATCAAGTGCTGAGGATGATAACCTATATTTGACATTTTTTTCATGATTTGCTTCTTTCCTCCTAACTGGAGAGAAGTTAATTCGTCCAGAGCATTCATCATAAATGCTATGCATCAGAACATGACAAAATGCCTCAGAAGGAGATTGAAATGATATGAGGATTTTTTAGCACATTACTGACTTTTTTATAACACCTATTTCTCCCAGGCTGGCTGTATTAAAGGCTGCAGTGAGCAGGGAGTTATTGCCCATAATAAGGAGGTACATCATAAACAGACACAGCATCCACATGTATACTCTCACACATGCTTTGTATATCGGCCAATGTAGATTGATTCAGCTGACAGTTCTTCAAAAGGTCAGAATCTCTTTAATCGGGAAAACATCAGAGATAGAAAGAAGATAAGAGAGGAATGCAGAAGAATGGTGCGGCTGTGTGTTTTGAGGTATATGTGATGTGTGGGATTGAAAGTGTATTCGGCTCTGCAGCTCTAATTACTGAGGCTGTCAGAATGCGGGGAATACACACTGAAAAAGCACCTCTCACAGAAACATGCAGAGATGCAGGGACAGAGACAAAGACCTGATGGCATCCTCAGTCATCAAATACAAAGCTGGCCGCACTTTGTGTGTTTGCATTAACAATACTTCTTCAGTGACGTCCTGCAGTTGAAACTCCTGTCCAGTCTGTCCAGAACCTTGTAAGTGACACTTGTCACTTACAAGGTTCACACTTGTCAATCATCCTTCCCATACCCAATTATTGGACTAACAGATTCCACTAGCCACTAGTTTGTTTTTTAATATTTGCTCTTACCAAACATTGTATCTTTAATTCAGCTGATTTCTCCCATTAATGTACAGTAAATAAATACAGCAGTGTTTACACGTTGCAGTGTCAATGTAAAGTTATACTTAAGTAGTTAAAAATATAATCTGAGAGAGTACATTCCTAACACTACATTAAAAGTATTGATAAAAAGTCACTGTTCAGTGTAACAAAGTATAAAAAAAATTAATCCAAAGAGTCAACAATTAAACTTGATGAGAGTTTTAGTACCAACTCTTCAAGAAGAGTGAAAACATTTTGTGTTGTGGATCCATACAGTCACTTGAGAAGTGTTAGTATCAACTCTGGTTAATTTGTCTATGCAGATATTTCTCTATACAGTTTGAATTCCATATGGCAGTGTGCTAAGAAAGGGCCCCTGAGTTTTTTTTTGTTTTTTTTTTGCTTTAACTTTTTGCAAATGCAGTGTCTCGGTTTGAATGACCGGGTGCCCTTCATATTAGCCAATAAAGGAGCCAAGGCCAGGCAATCAGATCTAATTGTATTCTAACAATACAATAAAAAAAACAATATTTGCCATGAGGATGTCTTTTTGGAACCAATTTTTGCACCTTTTTTCCACATTTTTTTAATTTAAAGTACAAATAAACAGCAGTGCACCAACTTGGCAAACAGACCCAAGTTTGCTTTAATCAAACCAAACAAGTTAGCTGTGAAAGCATTGTGAGCTAACGGTTTCAACCATCTTCAATCACAGCAGCTCTGTGCATGTCTGTCCTTACTCAGGGCCACAGTACAACACGATCAAGCCTTTTTCACATAAAGGACCTCTTTCACAATACATGTAATTTTGCCCACAGCCCAATTTTTTGTTTATTGTGTGGTATTTGTAGTACACCCAGAGACTCCCAAGAATATACCTTTAGAAAATCCAAAAGTCATCCAGGGCCTGTACTATGACCTATTTTATGATCATTGCCATAGGTGTGAGCCAGGGTGCACACTTTACCCCAAAACTTACTCAAACACAAATAATAAATCATCAAATTGGGTCAAATCACCTTCACTGAAGTCTGGTGCATCTTTTGAAATCAAATGTAAAGCTAAGTATTACAATTGAAAGAAGTTATTGAATTTTAACTGGAAAAAAATTAGGTTTTTTATGATTTTTTCAACAAATTCAATTCTTTGGAGATGTGTCTGACCAACTTACAGTTGCTGTACACCTAAAATACTTACAAATTATTTGGCCACATATATATTCTCAAAGTGGGAAAAAAATCATCAAATTCTGAGACCGGTAAAGTTGTTCAATTAACAGGTTGGGTTACTGTGGTAGAATCAGGATACTGTTCCATATCTTGTATATCAGGGAACCTTTAAAGATTTGTTCAGAATTCATCCTTTAAGTATGATTTCTTTTAGAATTTGAATGCTAGATTCAAAACAAACATTTCACATGAAATGTTATTCATTTAATATTGAACAGCCACAAAGGGCCTGTATATTATGCCTTTGTGATGAGATAATAATGAGCCATTGATACAAGTAAAAACCGATGCAGTTTTGGATTGTTGTAATCAGATTGTATATATCTACAATGACAGCAATACATAAACATTACTTCTGTCAATTTCTGTTTCTAGTACTTATATATACATGTAATCTGTTTATGGCCTTCGTGTCTTTTTGCATAGCAACGGCTTGGACAATTTTAATTTGTAGACTGGAACTATAGTGAGGGAAAGGGGATCTGAGAAATCCATAAGATGTATGATTGGCTGGTTATTTCATAGAATGGAGTCTTTGAATTTGCTTGTGTATGGTTGGAGGGGTTTCTGATTTTGAAAATGTTTATAATATCCCAAATAATAGATTACAGATGCAACATGTGCACACATGCCAGAGGTTCTCTTTCCAGCAGGACAGAGACAATAATATGCCTTCACAGGATCATCTGATGCATTCTTGTCAAATTGAATCCAAACATTGTATTTTATTTGAGATCTGTGACGAGAATGAATCTGTCCCCTAATGAGATCAGCATCATGCTGGTAAACCCAAATCTCATAGTCACCATCATTTTTTTGATGCTCAGCAATGTAGCCAGGGGACTGTTTGATTTGGTATGTACCACATGTTATGGTCTCAAGGTATTCCAGATCCACATGAGGGAACGAGATATCAGATGCTTCAAGCCTCTGCCATTCACTACGAGCTCTACGTGACATATTTGGGTCTTCTGCAACTCATTTTGCCAAAACATTGTCTTTTTTTAAAAGTGAAAGCATACGCTGAGCCATCTTAGTATCTCGTTCCTCTCGATCTGGATCTGAAACATATATTGGTCCTCTGAAGGCATTGAGACATGCAGTTACTATGCGCACTAATTTGCCAATGACCTCAACAAAATAATTTGAGGTAAGTTGTTCCTTAAACAACATCCACTTCTTTAAACGCCCGTGGTAGGACTCTACTCTCCATCTTGTTTTGGTACAGCAATGATCACTATTGGCTGTTGAGGAATCCAATTGGGATTTACCAGTTGGTAAAAATGACGGCATTCTAGCATCATACCCCAACTTAGCAAGAAGATCTAAGGCATCCCTGAAACCGCGATCTACAATCATATTGTCATTTGCTTCTAACCAAGATTTCAATATTTCAATTTTTTCCATGATGAGCCGAGTTATTGTTGCATCATTTACGTTACCATGGTAGGGGCCAATAGTGTCTAAAACATATCCATCAGGCAGTACAACTGACATGAATTTTAGGTAATTTCGTTTTTTCTGTCCTCCGTAAGATGCCCTTTGAAACTGATGATCACTGCATTTGTTGAGGTAGATATATGTACCATCTAAGATAAGAGTGACCTGGTCACCATAAAAAGCTTTAGTAAAGACAGTGTTGTGAGTTATGGCATCATGGCATGAAATATGATTTGTGCCAAGGTATTTGGGAACAACTATTGTGTTCAAAATATCTGCAATTGTATGAAAATATCTTGACAGTGTAGCTTGGGAAAGATTAGTAAGCATGGTCATTTGATTCCATGAAAGGTTTGTTTTCAGTTTTGCCCAAAAGTAAAGAAGCAAATCTATTGCTCTGGAACTATCACTTGAACCTGAAACAAGATCAGATTCACACATGTCATACATGTTCTTAAATTGCACCAATGTCCAGCCAGTCCATGCATGGCAGTCAGAATCTGACAAGGTTTCAAACTTCAGTTTGGGTGATGTCTCATGTTTGGATACTTCATGTACAATTTCAAGCAAATCATTAATAACAACTGGAGAAATAGATTCATTCAGTTTACTTTCCAGAGGAATACGACTGTGCATATTTATCTTTGTGTCAGGGTGTAGAAAACTCCCGATGAGGTGTTCAGAACAAACACGAGCATCAGGCGGGCACCAAAGTGAACATTCAATGATAAGAGAGTGACGAACAGACTTAGGAATGTTTATAGTTGTCATTGTACTCTAAACACAAAGAACACTTACGATGTGAAGAGGAAGCATACTTCAAATCTTTGATTTGGATAAGAGGTATAACAGATCGGTTAGTTCCAGGATTAGTGGGGCTATCCTCAATCTCAAATGAATCACAGATGCCTGTGGATTCATTGTCACTGTGAGTGTCTTCTTTTGAGTCAGGGCGTGGCCTTTTTCTAAGATATCTCATGTAGCATTTTAGACACAGCTTACTTCCACTCTCAACATTCAATCCTTCTTTACTAAGCACCTGCTTTAACCAGTTGTTACTGGGAGAATCTAGACTCCTTCCAGATTTTAAGTTCTTCCCTTTATCTTTGAACCTGGTTTTGCAATCGGGTATAATACAAACCCTGTCCATTTTAACTTCAAACAATATGAAAATAAATTATCTGGAGGATTTAAATATATATTGGTATTCTCAGGGAAACAAACCTGGAAAATACACTAACAACAAAAAGGTATGGTTATAGGTATGGATACCACTTAGTATTGTACTAGATGCACAATTTTTTCATAAAATGTACATGTGTGCACACTAAATTGTGGTAACAGAAGACACTGTATATGAACAGCTATACTTAAAAAGAAATCTGCTGAATATAACGCAGCAGAATATATGTTGTTTATACTCAAATGACAAATTGATACTAGCTAGCTAGGGACATATGTTGCTTGGACAACAATTCTTTACAGAATGGCAGAACTGACTAAACTCGTCTTGACCACAAGCGTGAAGGTCAACAATAGCATATTACCTCAGCTTGAACGTACTACTCTATCATACAAGGAGATGCACCACTATCCCATTTATTAATTTGAAATATATAGCATGTATTGCAGTGTTGATTAGCATTGCGTTGGATGATATTTTAAAAAAGAGGAATTACAGGCCCTGCATACCTTTTCTGTTTTAAATGAAAAACATTTTGAAAAAAAATATCATTCAATTGAATGCACAATACTAAATTGAAGTTAACATTCATTTGCTGCAAATTGCATGAAATAAAACATTACCCTTGATATAATACAAGACATGGAACAGTATCCTGATTCTTCCACAGTAACCCAACCTGTTAATTGAACAACTTCACCGGTCTCAGAATTTGATGATTTTTTTCCCACTTTGAGAATATATATGTGGCCAAATAATTTGTAAGTATTTTAGGTGTACAGCAACTGTAAGTTGGTAAGACACATCTCCAAAGAATTGAATTTGTTGAAAAAATCATAAAAAACCTAATTTTTTTCCAGTTAAAATTCAATAACTTCTTTCAATTGTAATACTTAGCTTTACATTTGATTTCAAAAGATGCACCAGACTTCAGTGAAGGTGATTTGACCCAATTTGATGATTTATTATTTGTGTTTGAGTAAGTTTTGGGGTAAAGTGTGCACCCTGGCTCACACCTATGGCAATGATCATAAAATAGGTCATAGTACAGGCCCTGGATGACTTTTGGATTTTCTAAAGGTATATTCTTGGGAGTCTCTGGGTGTACTACAAATACCACACAATAAACAAAAAATTGGGCTGTGGGCAAAATTACATGTATTGTGAAAGAGGTCCTTTGAGTTGTAATATAAGAAACTCGTGTACTATGATTATTATTTAACGGGAAATATCACTAGCTTCTACTTGTAAGTCGGTGTGCATTACCTGTGTTGAGGTGCATTTCTCTCTTCTAATTCCAACAAGAAGTCAACAAGATGTAGATTTTTGTGGCCTGTAAAATCCACTCAGCATGGTGGTTTAACTCTTGGAGGACTGTAGAGCTTCCTCTATCTTTACTTTCGTTTTATTACAAAGCTTTTAGTTTTAACTCTAGTTGGATTTGAAAACAGCAAGTTACTCAACCAGTTTAGGTAACCATTGTCTGACATTATTGGTGTGTTTCCTTTACGTCGAAAAGTCAGAAATTCTGATGTTCCAGGCAGAAAACATCATCTGGAATGCCCTTAAAGGTCAGACGTCCTACGGGGAAACTTGAATAACCCTTGCAGACCCCGAGTTCGTCAACAAACATGGCTGCTCAGTGCATAAACTGCAAGTTAAAGCAGTGCTTTATTACCTTAATTATAAACTTAAGGTTGTTCTTATGCATTGAATTTAATCACATTAATAGTACTGTACACCGTCTGCACGTGGACATACTGTGATGTTGACTTTTGTGCAAAATCGTCTTGTAGTGTGCTGTATATGTCAGGTATGAGCTAACAATGCTAACTTTAGCTGGAGCTCCAATTAATTGGTGTTGACTTATTAAAAGTGCCACAAAATGTTATAACTAGCATATGATCTTAGTATATGACTAGTGTATGATCTTACGAAAAAGTGTTTAAGCGCTAAAGTTACAGGAATAGTTGTTATTTTTAAAAGTATGTTTTATTAATGTGAAAGTGCTTCTAATCTCTGCCAAGGGGTGAAACTGGAACACACTTCAACTCAGATATGACGTCATTCCCAGTTCCCCAATCGGACCTCCAACATAAATGGAACGCAGCATATCTCCTCTGTTATCTGCTTCTCTTGCTAAATGCACACTTCTTCTTTGACTCATAAACTTCCTCTCCTGTTACCATCATTTATGTCATAGGCACCACTGGGACTAGTCATGGGTTTTTCAATGTTAGGTCATATTAAGAGAGAATATTAACTGAAAGCACTGCATCTTTTTTAAATAGAAATACCAATGCTTGAAGCCAGGGTAAAAAAAAATGAATTGCATGTATCAGGACAATATATTGCTATATCAATAAATGGTCCCTCTCTGAGTTATGACACAAGCACAAAACACTATAACAACTAAAGGATATTACAAATGTGGTGCCTTAGAAAAGGCAAGAAAGGTTCTCGGCAGGAATGAGTGATTGTGACTTCAACTTCAACTTTATTTTCCCCTCAGGGAAATTTGCTTTGCTCGGTAAAAAAGACATTAAAACACAGTCACACCAACCCAGTCACAAGAACAAGAAGACACTGAAATGTGTTTAAATGGAAGTACAAAAACACTGGAGTACATAAACCAAGGAAAACATTAGTGGTCAAACCAGTAATGGAGCCATCGCCAACAAAAACCACCAACAGCAACACAGTAATGAAATCATTCAAGCTGGATCATTCTTACATTCAGTTCTGTAATGGCTTGGAAGATAAAATAATGTTTCATCCTGTTTGAGTTAGCCTTTGACAATCTGAATCTCCTGCCTGAAGGTAGGAGATCAAATTCCCATGGAGAGGATGGTCAGGACACTGTACTGATGTCCTAAACCTTGGATTTCACTCTAGCATACAAAGTTTCAGAGAGATCAGGCAATTTTACACCATGATTTTACTGGCAACCTTTGTTATGTTGAGACTCCATGGATGAGACCCAAATGAGAAGTATCCACCGGCAACACACCTTAGTGAATTCACAGCCAGTGTGAAAAAGGCATGCACATAAACCATTAAACAAGGTTTATCTAGCGGGTACAATAAACTGAGCTCCCTTCACATTTGTGATGAGGGCATTAAACTTTCACATTGTGCTCAGGCTTTCCTGCATGTTTGTGTCAGAGTAAAGATTCCCTGCAGCAGCAGACCTTAGATGACCCTGAGGGAACAGCACAGGCACATCCACCTGCTGCGACTGATCCCACAGCAGATCTCCTCTGGTTAGTCATTCCCTCAGCTCTGTGGGAGGGTGCTGAAGAAGCAGCAGCCCCCCTTGAGAGATGAGGGGAGGGGGATGACACTAAGCAGTTTGAAGCTCTCGCAGAGTGGATGCATCATGAATCAGCCTGTAGCCAGGAGGAGGTGGTCGGCAAGGAATCAGTGAGAATATGTAATTGGCTAAAACTGATTCCAAGCTGCTGCCTGTCATTTCTCTGTAAATTAATGTATCTTTTTCATTTACTTTAAAGCAGGGTGATGTTGAAACCTCATAGCTGAGCTTGTTACTTAAAAATCTGGCATAACAAGAAACAGAAACAAATCCAGAATACGAGATCAAACCCTCTGAACAAACTAACATTTTCATGTCACTGATCATAAATCACAGTATTGTTACTATAAAAACACTTTCCTACAAATTCTGCTAAGTGCATCCTGGGAAACCACTTTCTCTGCTCTGTATATCTTTCCCACTGAGGGAAAGCATGACACTGTCTGATCTTTTCATCTAAACGAGCTTAGCTGGGTCTGAAGTAAGCTCTCCCTCCTAAAACAATATTTAGTATAGCGCTTATGAGATTGATCGATTTCAGCAGCAATGAGTTTAAGTGGTAATTCGGGGAGTAAGGCATCCTGTTTTAAGTGCTTTTCTTGCTTAATATTTCATAGTATCAGCATTAATTATGAATACAGAAACAAGATAAACAGAGGGGAGTTAGAGAGGATCCTTTTTCTACAATGCCTGATTTTGAATGCAATGTTTGAGAGTTTAATTCCATTTAATGTAGATTTAGGAGGGATACATATACAGTATAATGTGTGTATATATATATATATATATATATATATATATATATATATAGATAGATAGATAGATAGATAGATAGATAGATAGATAGATATTATGGTCAATTTCTCTTTTAGAAAATGTGCTGTCATTGATTAAGACATTATGATAAAGGAAAACTTTAATATTGAATATCGATACAGAAAGACCTGGGCATTACATATAGAGGTTAGAATAGTTCAGGACATGGATGACATAGGCAGTGAGGATATTACAGAATCCATAAAAAAGCAGGGCAGCACCTGAAGCTTCAAAAATCCATTTTATGGGCATACTTGGACCTACATTAAGAGGGCAGTTTCCCTGCATTGCCTGGATGAGAGCTGAATACTGAGTAGGAGCAGATCCATATGTACAAGAGTGTTTTTTTGTTTTTCACCTGTTAGGTGCACCGTTTTGTCATGTTTGAGGACACCCATAGTGTGAATTTCAGTGGTAGGACCAAGGTATACAGAGAAATTTTCCAATACACAACCAGCATTCATGATTTAACCTGCTCGACTCAGTTCATCCTGCACTTGTTCATTTAAATTACTGAAACAATTTCAGATTCTGGTTCATTCCCTAGAAAGTTCACAAAGAACTTAACTTAACCTGGTCGGAGTACGACCAATCTACACAGAAGTAAAATAGACAAAGTAAAAAGTCTACTACAACAGACAAGGAACCTCAATAATGTTACATATTAGAATGGAGAATATTTGATGAGTCTTTTTTCAATAGTTCAAAGGAGGGGAGATGCAATATCTTGCTATACAAATTAACCAAACAATGGCATTGACTTTAAATTAAATTGAAAAGTCAAAAACGCTGATTTATTTTCAGTGTTCAGACATTTAAAAAAAAAAAAAAAACCTGCATTACGATCATCTTTGTCTATTTTTTCAGAGGGAGACAGATTGTCTGTGGGAGCACAGATGGCGCATATTTACCTTACGATCAACAACACCTGTGTAGCCCTCCAATGTTGACGTTTGAGGTCTCTGTGGCTTTCTGGATGGAACTGGTCCATCTGAACGCTGGGACGACACTGACAATGCCGGCGAGGACGATGATCTGTCCCTGGAGCTGCTGTTGTACACCAACATAAAACTGGTTACCATGGTGATGATGATGATGCCACTAACACCTTGGTACTGGAGAGAAAATGAAGGAACACAAGTTTAGAGGAGCAGAAAATAGACATGCAGCACAGAAATTATGCTATGGCTTGTATCAAATAATTTCCCAAAGCAGACTGTTGGAGACAAAGCAGCTGATCTTTTCTTATTCAAAAGGATGCAAATAAAGTGTCAGCTGTGCCACTCAAATGTGCTCCACATTAGCAGGGCAACATGTGGGAAAGAGAGGCTCAAAATAGCACTAGGCTGCTGAATTTAAACATATTTCATTATTATAATCCACACCAGCATTAGAATAACGTAAATACGCCAATATATCATGTTCTCACTGGAGTATAGCAGAGCTAATATGAAATATGAAAATGAAACATCACAAAGTGCATCTAGGTCATGGCAGACTACATAATGACAAAGCCTGTTACTCACTTCTGCAATAAGCAGTAAAGCTGCACACAGAGGCTCATTACAGTCATGCTTCCAGCAGGTTTCTGTCACACACTCACCACTCTGATTTTCATCTTCATTTCCCCTCGTTCCCCAGCACACATCGAGCCTTCATCGTACCGGGGCAAGAGCTCCCGCACAGAGGACCCGAGTCTTCTGGATGCAACACTTGAGCGGCAGCATGAGGGGATCAGACGATGCTTCAACACTACACTCCTCACCGTCCATGCGCTCCTCTTCAGGGACTCCAGCGCGCGCCCCATGGTCCTAAACAACACGTTTTCCGGTTAACCTGGGTTTGCACAGGGTTCACTGGGAGGTTTATGGGACGGTGGATTAACTATTTAAATAAAAACTAATTTTGAGATCCCAACAACGCTTACAAAATGGCGGAAAAAACACGCAACGTCTATGGTTGGTAGGTAAGAGTGTACTTTACTCAAACAAGTTGACTGTACCCAGAACACAGTGAAATGGGTTGGATGGGATATTTCCACTCAAGCATGAGGTTATAGATCATTGCACAAGAGATAGAACTGATAGTAACAAATGAAACCTTTAATTATGCGGTGTCCACAGGACTCAGTGTTGGATCATGTCCTTTTCAGCATCAACATCAATGAGCCTGTTTACATGCACACATTAATCAGATAGCTGTTAATGATAGGGTTTTGGGAATAATCTAATTAGTTACATTTTCTTACACTTCTGCAATCTAATATTTGGGGAAAAAAACAGCACATAATTTAGTTAAAAGTCTGATTTCTCCACAAGTGCAGGACAAAGCAGTAAAACTGCCGTAGCCTTAGGGGAGACTGGGGTAAGTTGAGCCACCCCTTTTTGCTAGGAAAAGGTTAATACAAAAACAAAAAAAAACTTGTGACCAAATATTTAGGAGGTGGGCATCATTTCATGGAGTCTGAGAAGCACATGGGTAAAGGGGTTAGACATTTATTGCCAAAAAAACTTTTTTCACTCTTGAAAGTGAATTTAGTCAATCAAAACTTTTATTAAAATTGTGTTTGGATTAAAAAAGATAATTTTAAATTTGTTTTATACATCAATTGTGGTATCTTTGAGCTACAACATAAGGTCAAAAACTTAGCATAAAAGTCCACCATTTTAGCTTAGGGGACTGATAAAGTCATAATGGTAGCTGTTGGGTAAGTTGAGCCATTTGGCCAGGGATAAGTTGAGCCGGTGGCTCAATTTACCCCATACACTTAATAAGTGTATTTTGCACACATTAAGGCAAATTACTGAGCAATGTATTTTTCATTTGAGTCATTATTTGCTGTGTATGTCTCTGTGATTATATTTTTTCTTGTAGTTTCCTTTGCAAAAATCTTTGAAAGCTATATGCTAACCTTACAGTGCAGCTGGTCCCACCTTATACAAAGTATGTAACTTTAAGTAAATCAGGTTTTTAGCTCTTGAAATTGCAGATGAAGCTTGATTTTACTGTTACTGTTAGAAATACATTTTCATATGATGTAGGTGCAATCGAAAAATAACTACTTTGAGTCATTTCTATATATGTTCCCTACAAAAAATGCTTTTTAAAACATGATTTAGTTGCAGATATTCTCTGAAAGGATTGAACTGGTGCCATTTACTGCCATAATATTTGTTTTAATATGCTTTAGTTGAAGCTGCCTTTCTTTGGAATGGATTTGTTTATTTAAACTTCATTTATTCAGGACAACCTCACTGAGATTAAAAATATCCTTGACAAAATAGTTAAATGACACACATTACTTTAACCTAAAAAAGCAAGTTATGCTATCCTATATTTTAACAGCTGTTTCAACAGGTACAAAAGTTATTGTACCTGTTGAATTGTGTATCATAAACAAAAATACACATGAATGTGAAGAAATTAATGTTTTTTAGGGAGGGGGAAGGTAAGGGTGGTGGGGTGGAGGTTGGGAGGAGAGTGGGGGGAGTAGAGATACCGCTCAACTTACCCCCGCTCCTATGCTCAATTTACCCCATACGCGGGGTAAGTTGTGCCACAAGACCACTTTTTTTAGACATGCTATATAATCAAGACAGTTATGTTTACACTCATTCTGCTGGTTTGCAGGGATGCACAACATCCTGAAATAGATGCAGATATACTAGTTAGAGACAAAACTATGATTGCCTTGATGTAGTGATCCGAAATATGAAAAAATGGCTCATCTTATCCCAGTCCCCCCTACTTGTTTAACTGACTGTTAGTTTTGTCTCTTATCTTTGTAATAGGATAGTTTAAGTGATTATGTATTTTGTCATCTAGTTCTAGTGGTCCCCAACCACCAGCCCACAGACGGGCACCAGGCCATAGAGCATTTGGTGCAGGGCTGTAGAGAAACATAAAAAATCAATTTGATTACTGTTTGTTGAATAACAGAGTTCGAAGGGTGTTTCATTTTGAAAGGATGACCAGATCCTTGCATGTCTGCCTGTGTAGTTTGTGTAGAATCATTAAAGGCATTGTTTTTAATAAAATCTTATCAATTCCAATCCCTAGCTATGAAGATTGATCACAAAAAAAGTACAACTTGAGCTGAACTCATGTTCAAACCTTGTGCCTTGACGACAGGTGAGGCACAAAAGTGCGCTCAACTTCCCGATGTTGAAGGGTTCAGTTCAGAGCTGAGAAATAATAAAATGCCTACCAACAGTTAATACAAACATTAGATCAGCTCGGACTGATGACTGATGGATAAAATACACTGTCAGCATTGTATACTGTTCTTGCTGCTTTTTTAGCCAACTGAAGGAGCTGATAAAAACAAAACAAGTGTGCATGAATGTCGTCTTATTGGGGTCCAGAGACAAGCCAATGGCTCTTTGTGACCCTGTGTTATGATGAGTGTACTGTACACAGTGTGTGAGTGTTTGTCCCTGCCTTGTCATCACTATTGGTGGAGACTGTACAGTCCCACTGAGGAAAATATTTGAATGCTATCGTCGCGCCCCCCCCCCCAAAAAAAAAAAAAAAAAAAAAAACGTGCACATTGTCATTTTTATGCTGTTATGCATGCTATGCAGACTTATAAAACACCGGCAAACAAGTTACATCGCTCTGTTGAGTAGCTGATGGGAGACAGAAGCCCCATTCACATTGCTATTTCGAGCTGTGATGTTTCACTTTCATTGTGAACGTTGAAAAATCCCTGAGGAAATTATGTGATTAACACCTCCTTGGTGTGATAAAGCATTCCTATGAACAAGACAAAATTTCTTCATGACTTGCATCAGGACTTCTCCTTTTCCCCTCTGTCTATGGAGCCAGCAACTGCCTAAACTGTCTCATTCCCCCAGCCCCCGGAAAAGACCCATCAGTGTGATATCCTGCCATTGTTTTGTTGTCAGTTTAAGCCCATTGGGTAATGGTTGCTGACAACATTGCACCAAACAGTGCTGAACTGACCAAGTATCACAGAGTAGACCTGTAAACTGGTCAAAGTGGACTGAACCCACATGAGGAAGGTGTCTTAAAGAGACAGGAGCTCCAACAGAACATCTTAGATAGAGAAAGAATATAGTGCTATCAGGGTACTCTTTATATGAAAAGCAGAAGGGTTTTTGAACATTAGTGATTGTGAACATACCCCAGCACTCATCAAAAATGAATATATGAACCAGATTTAAGGCAAAATCTGAGCTCCATCAATATTATTTTGGGGGAACTTTTTTGTACTTGTACTCCACATCTTAGAAATACTCTTGTTCCTTCAATCAGCTGATATGCTTTTTCATTCAAAAAATCTGTTCTTACAGAAAATAAATTGGTTTTTGGGGTTTGCCTATGCAGTGATTTTCCATACCTGTACTACTATACATGTCTCCATAGTAGCACAGATCATGCTTCCCGGGGGAAAAATGGGTCTGTTGTCCCAGGCCCAGGCCCAGGGTTGGGGAGGGCCCAAAACTGGGCCCTCATTAAATTATGGAATGATTTGTGTGACTTGTGTGACTATTTGTTTAAAAATATGTAATATTTGAGTTACATAAATGTTTTTATTTTTTCTCTTCTTAATTGTCCTTGAAATAGTGGACACGACTGATTTTAATCATTGTGTAAAGTCACCGCCCACAATTGTTTCATTAAACGGAAACAAGACCAAAACCAAGAAATTACTGAGCATAACAACTGGGACATTGTATATGACACACTTTCAGGTTTTATTTTGAAATGGACGCACCGCAAGTGGTTCTACATATGACTCCATAACTCAGGACTCCCAGTGTGTTTAGTGTAACTGCAGCAACAGCACAGCCAAATTTGGATGGCCCCCTTAATTAAACCTGTTACCCCTTGTGCCCCCCCCATTTAAAAAGTCTGGCTCCACCCCTGTCCAGGCATTGGGGGCCCATCAAATATTATCTTGTCCCAGGCCCAGGCAAGACTGTCAGCTGGCCTAGCACAGACAATAAGATGCTGACTAAGGTCAAGTACTTCAGTTTGAGTTAAGTGGTGGTAATGATGAATACAGCACAGAACCACAAATATTCTTCTCCTGAGCACTCTTGACCAAATTTAAGCCCATGTTTGAGGGATTTTGAACAAAAGATTGTCTCTGTACAGTGGGCTTAATGTTGCTAAGTAACATATCTGGCAAATTCTTAAATAGTTTCCAATATCTAGCCTGTATAGATGGATAGACAAGTTACAGCTTTTAAAGACAGCGCTATTGCAATCTTGGTGCACTACCTGCCTAACATAATAGGATGTGTTTACTTTATCTTCTTTCCCCACTTCATATCCATGGCTTTCTAAAGAATTACACTTATTACAGTCCTTGAAGAACTTATTTTATATGATCAAAATTAGGTTTTTTTTACTGTATTCATAATCCTATACCCAGATTCTAACTGTATTATGAACAGTTGTAATGTGCTTGTTTTGAAATAGATACACAAGTTGTTTGAATCCCGTCATGTAATATCAGAAATCTTTGCAAACTATGATGATTTGAGGGAAAGAATGCTGAAGTGATAAACAGCAAATCTCTAACCTAGCCAAAGTATTAATTCAAGACTTCTAGTGTAACCTGCAGAGAAATGACAAGAACAATACATTTGGTGAAAGGACTTGAGTTTATATAACACTTTTCTAGTCTCTTTGACTACTCAAAGCAGTTTTGAGCTACAGATGGCATCTAACCATTCATACCCATTCAATGGTCTATGTCAGTTGTCCATCAGTATTAGCCAACACATTAACGCCCTTTGATGCCCATTTACACATCACTGACACAGCAGTGGGAGAAACTTTGTGCTCCCAAGTGTCTTGCCAAAGGACACATTGTCAGGTGACAGCCAGAGCTGGGCTTGAACCTGCAACCCTCGGACTACAGAAAAGGCGCACTATCTGACTGCACCACTGACGCCCCATACCTTTGAAATGAATGCAGTGAGATCAGCTCAGAGCATGTCTAAAAAAAGACTAGCTCCATCTGACTAGATTACAGCCTCCAGCAACTCGACTCCCAGGTGAGGTTTTTGCTGCTCAGACTGCAAAAACCTCACCTGGGAGGTGATGACCCAAAAATCATCAGGCATGTCAAAATAATACTTAACAGTAAAGTCTGTTCTTTTACAGACATTTAGAAAACAGTAATCCTTTTTACAAGTAGGATATTCAAAATTAAATTGAAGACCATAATAATACACAGGGTGTCATATGCATAGCATTAACTTGTGCTGGCTTTGAAAATGGGAATAGATTCAGTCTGATCAATGCCACCAATAATACATATTTTATTACCATTACTCAACTATCACCAGCACTTAAATTAAAGATCTATACCTCTGTAAAACATTATTTTGTGTCAGAAAGTGGGAGCTGAATCCTTTAAAAAAAAACACTCTGAACTGGCATCATTGCATTGCATTTTTAATGTATTAAGAGATTTGCCAGAAAGTCTGTCTTTGCCTTTGTGGGAATTGATAAGTAATTCATCCAAAAAAAACAACAAGAACAGATGTTTCAAGAAAAAACAGGGTAGCCTACTTAAAAGCTACACAGGGAACAGCGTGTTTTCCTATTTGGCCCAGGTTCACTCAAGTTTGAACAGTTTCCTTTTCTTTTAATTTTTATTTTCCCTGCCTTATAGCATATGATATACATTTAAACGTGTACATTTTAGTTCCTTTCTGAATATATCTGGGGATTAATATATCATCATTACAAAAACAAAAACAGCTTTCTCATGCTAAGATAGCAAGATCGATAGAGCTCCTGAGACTTTGCGGCCCCTTGCCCAAAATTTCTTCCAGGTTGACAGAGTATTTTTTATAGAATTGTTTGGAGATTACTCAGGCAGGCTTGATGGCATCTATGCCACAAACAAGAATGGCTTTTCTTAGCAGATTATGGAAGATAAAGAACTCTTTCAGATTGTATTATTTGATTCAATCTGTATCTCCTCCTGTCTGAATCTGTGATGCATCTGCAGGATACAAAGGTACCTGCTCTTGTATTTTCCAGCCCAGAAAGCAGCCCGCTGCTCAGCTGTGACACGAGTTTAAAAAGAGAGCATGTGGAGACTGAAACAAGCTTTATGTCCTGCATTTCCTGGGCTCAGAGGTAAAACACAGTCTTTCTGCTTGCAAATTGCCTCTGCTTACAGACAAATCACTGACTCGAGGACTGGCTTCACAACTTATCACAGATGTAATTTCCTTTGTACAAATGTACAATATAGATGTCTATGAATTGTTTTGTCCACCCAACTGACTGAAAGGAAGACTAACAATCATCCAGAACACGCTGTGCCTCTGACCCTCATTTGTACTGAATCTCCTCTATACAGGAGGGCTTAAAGGGTTTTCAATTTTTTAGGAGTCAGAGGGGTTGATTGCATCTGCAGCAATTGTGGGCACAGAATGAAAAAGTAAAAGGGTGGTTGTGTGTAGAGCATGTCCTTCTTTCCCTCATTATAAACAACTAAAGCTACCTCCTTGTAGTTTTATGCCCCTGCAATGTAAACAAGTGCCAGACAGTGGGGGTATAGTGATGGGTCAAGAAGAAGTACTGGAATTACTTTTTTAGTTTTTGTTCTTTCTTTCTTTCTTTTTTTGGGGGGGGCAGGGTAGATTTGGATGAGCATGAACCCCAGTGGTCTTGACCTTTGTCGTCCAAAATGTAATCGGATCTTCTCGAGTCAGACAGGAAATTCACATTACATTTTACAGAAATTCCCCAGAGTGTTCCTGGAATATCACATTAACAATCTAGGGGTGAACATTAGGCCGAATGACCTTTGACCTTTTTTAGGAAAATTCCTGACAGCCTCATGTTTTCAGCCAGGAATGAACATGGGATCTGAAAATATTGATCTTGACCTCTGACACCCAGCTGCCTAGCCTTAAAGAGATCATATAGTAACTTTGTGTTCTAAATACCCTTCATTGAATAATACATGTCTCCACTATATTTTATAGCACTTCTATGAGCAAGACAACAAAGCCTGCAACATCAAAACTTCTCCCTCTGCTCCTGTGAAGAGCACCAAAAGCTGCTTCAAACAGAGCAGACCTACCATTGTGACGTGCTACCATTGTTCCATCAGTAGTTCAAACCCATTGGCTAATGGTGAACCCAGTGAAGAGTGCAAACTGTAGAAGGAATGCAGAGCCATTTAAAACATGGTGATGAACAGCACTGACCTGACCAATTACCACAGATTACACCAGTCAACCAATCAGAGTGGACATCGCCCGCTTGGGGAAGGGAGCCTTAAAGAGACAGCAGCTTGTATAGAGCATGTGAGACAGACTGAGAATAGAGGTGGATCAGGGGTTCATGTGAAAACTGGAAGGTTTTTTTTAGTGATTTTAGTGACAGTGAACATTACTCTAGCAGTCATTGAACTCAAGTATACAGTATGAACCTGAGTTAAGCCTAAATATGACAGCTCTAAATAAGAGCAGATTTGTGCAAAGTAGAAGAAAATCTCTTCCAAGTTTCCTGAGATATAACTTACTTATTTAAAGGATGAACACAGACCTCTTATGACATTGTTTTTAATATGAACTTCAAAATTAGAATCACTTTATCCCTGAGTCAGAATGTACCTTAACACAAAGTGTAAAGAAAATCCCTCCAAAAATCCTTGAGATCATGTCTGTAAGCAAGTGATGATAATGATCAAGGTGATGATAACCTTGACCCTGATGTATAACCTCAAAAAACCTGATCAATTCGAATCAGTCACTTTTTAAATGTTTCAAGAAAACCCCTAAAAGAGTTTCTGAGATATGATGTCCAAAAGCCAGGGATGATCATGGGGCACAGTCACACCTCCAAAATCAAATCAATTCATCCTCTTGTCAGACACGAGATGACGGGGTATTGGTGGCTCAGCCTGGAAATTCACCACCATCAAGTGGAGGTTTGAGAGTTTGAGCCCAACTCTGGCTCGCTGATGAGTCCTTTGGTAAGACTGTAAAGCCCAAGGTGCTCCCACTGTTGCGCCAGTGGTGTATACATTTTTAAGCAGAGCTTGTATGTGTTAGCTGGTACCAACTGGATACCTTTTGTAGAAACCTTAACCATAAGCATGTTATTGTGAGAATGAGGGTTTGGCCTACAGTGCAAAAGCACTTTGAGTTGTTAGAAGAACTACAAAAGTGATTAAGATCAAGTCCATTAACCATTTTCCCATTTCAATTTATGAGCATTTAGGAGAAAATAAAATAAAATGCTCTTGAGATATCAAGTCCACCAGCAAAGGATGAACATTTTGCTTGATTATCATGACCTTTGACCTCAAAATTCAAAAAGGATTACCCTAAATATTTGTGCAAAGTTCAAAGGAATATCCTGGACACATTCTTTAGGTACTATGCTCAGAGAAAGAGCTCAGATGGACAGATGTACAGCCATAGACAGACAGACAGGGGCAGAGTTTAGCACAGAGGCATAAAAAACACCCTTTGGACTGCTGACAACTGGTGCAAGTGACCATTTTATATAAACCAAACCAGCACAAAATATGACTAAATGTACCCTTTATTGTGTAATTAGCAAGCTGTTGGCATCCATCATACTCACCGAATGACATGCAGAGGGGCTGTCAGCTCGGGAAAAAACAATGATTCTTTGAGGAGAACACTATTTAACCAGGGAATATGTCTATGTTCCTGTTCAGGATTGGGTAGCCTCTGCACCACTGGTAATAAGGGAGTACTTTGCTTGACCTTGTTGCAGGTGATAACATAAATATTTCAGCCCTGCTCATTAAAATTCTAAAACCTGGGTGATTGGAAAACAAGTTACCAACACAAAAATGCCAACACTGGTCCAATAAAAAAAGAATGCATACAATAAAAAATGAAGTCCTGCTGAGCTATAAAAAAATAAAAATCTTGTCCATCTGGCTGTTGTGTAAATCCACTCTGAACATCAAAATCACAAGCGTCAGACATCAACAAACACATGATGTAATTTCCTGAAAATCAGAGGACTTCCTTTTTAATCCTTTTTATTTCTAAATCCTCTGAGGATACTATGTTTTTATGATCCAGTATCCCTTCCTTTTGTTGGCATTCTGATGTGCATTTTCCACTAATGAGATCTAGAACTTTAAATCCTGAGCAATAAGAAATTAAAAACTACCAATCCAGACCTCTCACCCAGATTAATTATACTACATTTACTAAATTGCACTTGGGGATAATGTGATTGTAATTGTCAGTGTGTTTCTTAAGGTGAACCTGCTACACCTACATATGATCCATCCTGGGAAAGTCAGTCCCTTCTTAACAACTTTCTCAGAGTTCTCTTTTATTTTATTCACAGAGCAGAAAAAGAGACATCATTTTTTGGAGAAAATTTCTAATACACATTACCCTTCCTTTCTCCAATCTATTCACATATTTGTTGCATGAAATTTGAACTTTTAAAATATTATTTTATTATAAAGAGATATTCTTTTGTAATTATACCTCATACAACACAGAGACAACTGTCTCAGATGAAAGAAATTCTCCTTTATCTTTCTTTGTTGATGTGGTCTTTAAACCCCACCCTGAAGCTCTTGATTCTCCCAGTTGCCATGCATGATTCCCAGTCTCTGCTGCCACTTCCTGGTCAAAGTCACTATGAACTCTTAATGCGGCTGATCAGAGTGTCTGGGAGCACATGCAAATATACTTGATCATGACTTCATTCTATTTAATGGTTTCTTCGGAAACCATTAAATACATTTAGGCTCATGGTTTGCTCCATCTGTGTTGGGCACAGTCCTAAGCTGCCTCAAAAACCCCTTCCCAGGGGTGCTGTGGCAAAAAAAAAAAAAAAAAAAAAAAAAAAAAAATCCACCCACAGTCTTGACTCTTTACCATTTAACAAGAGAAAAGAGTGCTCTGCTTCTGCTGACTACAGGATTTTACTGTCTTGCTGGGCATATACACCTACTGGTCGAGTCCAAAAGATATGGATTTCATGAATTAACTGACTCTATACAAGGGATGTGTACACAAAAATACTACTTTTAATTCACAACAAAATGTATTGTTTGATGAGTTATACAGCATTTATGTAAGTGGCCTTGCTTAAAGTGTATCAACAGGAATAGACTATCACGGAAGAGTAACTGGTAAATTGTAGTAGTGTATGCAAAATCAAAAAAGTTTATTTTGGTATTGATAGTGCATTACAGTGCTTTTGAGTTAAGGTAGCCACCTTAAAAGTGCACTTACCCCACCTTAACTACCACTGACAGTAAAATAAACAAACATATCACAAACTGATCAGAACACTCAAGTAACTATGTGAGATCCCTCAGCTGTGTGCTGATTGTATATATATTATTGTACTGTCTACACTACAGTGGTTATGGCAGCACAATGTCAATATGACCCCTTTAATTGAGCAACTACTTGACCACCTTCCAGTTGACCAAGTGAACAAGTTGTATAACAAACAGTCAAAACATGGACAGATTTACAATTATGAACCTTTCACCCTTTTGGCATCAGTGGAAACATGATATATCTTTGGCACATTATCATACAAAAAGCAAAATACTGTGCAGTTTCTGCTACAGATAGCATTTACTACCTCTGCCATGGAGGTTATGTTTTTTGCCGGCATATGTTTGTGTGTTTGTTTGTTTTTCTGTTTGTTTGTTTGTTTGTTTATTTGTTTGTTTGTTTCTTAGCAAGATTACACAAAAACTACTGGACGGATTTTGCTGAAATTTTCAGCAGATGTTGGTAATGGCCCATAAAAATGATTAGATTATGGTGGTTAGCAAACAATCGTTTTTGCTCAATAACTGTTTAACTTATAATGATATCAACAAGATTCCGAGTGTTAGGTGTGGGTTTTTAGGGTCAAGGAATCATATTATGATGCTAACTTTATGATGAAACTATTGCTTATAGATGTAACAGCAATATGTGAGCTAGCTTGGGGGAGGTTTGTGCTTTCTAGTGTGTCTAAAGCAATATATATATATATATATATATATATATATATATATATATATATATATATATATATATATATATAAAAATCTGTGCTCTTTGCCGCCCGCTCCATGTTGGCTCTCATTAATTTTCTGTCTTTTTACTTTTGTGCAAGTCTGAGACAAAATTTTAGCTAGATGACTTTTCCCATCTGAGAAAAGCTACCAGACATGAGACACCACAGACACTGACAAAAGTAAAGTAAGATTGCAATCTCTTCTGAAAATCATCTCTAAGGATGTAAAATCTGCCATCATATTGCTGAAGTAGTCCAGCTTCTTGTTGGCTCACTTTCTCTTTTTCTCATCATTTTTCATCCAACATTGTCTTCATCCATCACATAGACTGGCCCATATGTTGCCTTGGAGTTTACTCTGTCTATGAGAAGAGTCTGTTTAAACAACTTATGATGTATGCCTTTGTAAAATCAAAGTTTACTGTATAAAGTGAGTTTTTGACTTCATGACACAAGTTTACAAACTCCAATTTGTAAACTTGTCCTACAGAGCTGTCAACATTTTCTCTCAATATAACTACTGCCATCAAAGGCTGCCCACAAGAAGGGATAAAGGGGAAAGCTCAAGGAGGGCCTATAAAGGTAAAAAAAAAAAAAAAAAAGATCCATCTTAAATTCAAGCAGTTATAAGCAAACTTTACTTTTAACTTAAATATCCATGCTTCCTATCATAGAAACAAAAATTCTTATTTATTTACGGATGCTTCCTTAAAATACAGCCTGTTCCAAAATATAAGCCCCTTTTCCTAAAACATTACGGACATTTTTCCATAATATTAACCTCATGCAAAGTCAATTGGACATTTATGTTGGGCCCTCAATGTTGGCCTGTGTATTGCTATTTGAGGACCAGAACAAAACTGGGATGGCAGAACATATAGGATATTAAAAAGGGTTAACTAGTTTGTGGATAGGACTATAAGCTGCTCAAAGCCAGGCCAGGGCCGTAATTGCTGGCCAGAGATAGGCACTAGTGCTTCTGAGCTGGGCATTTGTCTACTTTACTGGATCGTGTCTGGAAAGTGTCCCTACTAGGTCTTTCAGGGGCACAGCCATTTCTTTGTGCAGCCCTGCTGCTAGCTGCCAAAGTAACATGCCAAAAGCAGGCATCAGGCACTCTGTGGAAATTATATTAACTGTACTCACATTTGTTAAAGTTACAGCTGAGGTCATATTTGAAACTATTTCATTTATGTGAAAATGTTACTTGTTTTATGAGTTATGTATGAATTGCAAATGAGTTATCCTCATTTTAGCTTTGCTGCCCCTGTTTGACTTTTTAAAATATATTACCTTATTTGTCACATCACCTTTGAGCTAATTACCTGAAGTAGGTGCCAATTTCTGTGCAAGACCTTTAATCCATCAATGAAATTGAAATGTTTTTCACAGCTGGGCAAATGCATTATTTAGAAACCATTAAAAGTGAAAAAAGAGACATCAATTTGGTCATTCCTAGCGTTCTGTGCCATTTGAGTCCCTAGGACATAATATCCATCCATCATCTATACCACTTGTCCATTTCAGGGTCATGGGGGGCCAGAGCCTGTTCCAGCTGACATTTGGCGAGAAATGGTACCACCTTGCCAGCCAATCACAGGGCCACATAGAGAGACAAACAACTGTTCATGATCACATTGATACCTAAGGGCAATTTAGAGTCCCATTTAATCCAATGAGCATGTTTTTGATCTGTGGGAGGAAACCAAAGTGCCCAGAGGAAACAATGCAGGCATAGTGAGAGCCTTTTTTTGTATAGTAAAGGAAAGCATATGGCTGTGGCCAAGCATCACATGTCCACCCTGTTACTCTCCTTTCACTCTCAAACCCATCATTTTTCACAAGTTTCCACACCACTGTTGACAAACATGCACAATGCCTTCTCAGTGACCACAAAGTACTGGCCTGTTTTCCATAACATAAAAAGTTCTGGCTGAGTCTGTCACCAAATGTCCACTCTCTTACTGTCCACTCTGTTTCTATTCTGCAGTAACAGGGTGGACGTATAATGGATATTGTAGAGTTTCCAGTGTGTATCAACATCCGTCACTAATAGCAGTTTAACAACAGTAATTATGATTGAGGTTGAGGTCAGAACTCTGTGCAGGCCAGTCAAGGTCTTCCACACCAAACTGGCTCCAGGTCTTTATGGACCTTGCTTTGTGCACTGGTGTGTGGTCATATTGGAACAGGAAGGGGCCATCCCCAAACTGTTCCCACAAAGTTGGGAGCATGAAGTTGTCCAAAATGTCTTGGTGTACTGAAGCATTAAGAGTTCCTTGAACTAAGGGGCCGAGCCCAAATACAGAGAAACAACCCCACACCATAATCCCCCCTCCACCAAACTTTACACTTGGCACAGTGGAGTCAGACAACTGCCAAACCCAGACTCGTCCATTTGATTGCCAGACGGAGCAGTGTGATTTGTTGCTCCAGAGAACACATCTCCACTGTTCTAAAGTCCAGTGCTTGTGTGCTTTACACCACTGCATCTGGAACTATGCATTGCACTTGGTGATGTAATGCTTGGATGCAGCTACTGGGCCATGAAAACCCACTCCATGAAGCTCTCTACACACTGTTCTTGAGTTAATCTGAAGGCCACATGCAATTTGGAGTCTGTAGCTTTTGACTCTGCAGAACGTTGGCGACCTCTGTGCACTATGACCCTCAGCAGCTGAGTGGTAAGCCACGTGGCCTACCACTTTGTGGCAGAGCTGCTGTTGTTCCTTATCTCTTCCACTTTGTTATAAAACCACCAACAGTTGATTGTGGAATAATTAATAGAGAGGAAATTTCATGACTGGACTTATTGCACAGGTGACATCCTGTCATGGTACCATGCTGGAAGTTACTGAGCTCCTGAGAGACCCATTCTTTCACAAATGTTTATAGAAGCAGTCTGCATGCCTAGATGCTTGATTTTTTACACCTGTGGCCATGGAAGTGATTGGAACAACTGAATTCCATGATTTGGATGGCTGGGTGAATACTTTGGCAATATAGTGTATACTATCATGTGCTTGAGCAGTATATTTTCCTTATAAACAAACCATCCTTAACATTGCATGAAATGATGGAAATTTTGACCGTCAATTTTTTTAGCAAACTTTTTTACTCTAAAATGTCACTGAATTGTACGAATGACCCAATCATGTCTTGAAAGACTTGAGATCCTCCTTGTATTGCAGGCTACTGACATGCTATACAATTCACGCCTCTGTGCAAAGACAAGTGGTAAGCAGTGAAATTTAAAATAGTTGCAATGTCGCATTAAAACCACCAGATGTCAGTATTTCTCCATTAGAGGACTCCCTGTGTGGAGTTATCGCTGTTACCTAAAAATACAACCTGCAACAGCGGTTGTATTATTTATCAGACAAAAAAGAAAAGGGCTCAGAGCTACAGAGGGTGTTTTCACCTCTCTGTTCTTTCTATAAATCCTACAAATGTGAATTAGAGTCGACGTCTCCCCTTTAACGACGTGGATTCGTGCTTGAAATCCCGTCCGAACTAAGGGAAACGGGACACTCTGCAACAACAGAGCGCCCCGGCCCCTTTAAGGCCGTTTTGGAATAATTAATGACGTCGCGCTGTAAACACGACTGACGCTCAGCTGCGTGGCCGAAGCATCCTCAAAGAGCCCGAGAAGACCTCTCCAGGTTCCTGTGTTTATTTCTCGACGGGACCACTTGGAAGACATTAAAATAACTGCGATTCACCTCCTCGACACTCATATGCGGTCTCCAAAACCAAGACGACGGTGCTGCATCTGTCTTATTAAGTGCCATGGCTAGAAAGACGGACATCCCCTCCTCTTACTATGGTGAGTCGGTTCGTCTTTGTTGTAAATGCCAGGGATAATTTTCCTCTGTATTGTCTTTAACGTCATGACAGCCGGTTACAACGACATGTAATCGAGCCTCAGTGATGTGGGACTCATTGCAGTGATTTACGGGGTCGGTAGCTAGCTAAAATTTACAACTGCTAACTGTTAAAGGGGCGATTTAACGGTTGATACGAAAATACGCATCAGCGGTACAATAACGTTATCAACGGTAAATAACGTTCGTCTCAGGAGCCGAGCATCTATCGTGTCTTTCTCCAACCCTTCTGTATTATTTATGCCCCTACCTTGTTTAACCCATTGGCATCGGTGTTTTTACAGCTCTAGCCTATTGTTTACCTTGTGTGAAAGTCCACACAATGGAAGACTCAACAACTACAGGTCTTGTCACTTTCCTCGTCCACTTACATGTTACACTGACATGTAACTACTGTGTCACATGATGACAGCGGAATACAAGGCTGTCTTTGGGAATTAAATGAAATTGTCCATCATTATCAGCTCATCAGCCCGTTACTCTCTCGATTAAGACATCATTGTCCTATCCTTAGACTTCTGAAGGAGGACGAACAATGCTTGTCACTTTTCCCTAAGATGCCATCAGATGGCTTTGTTTGCTTTGGACCAGGGGTTGGCAACTGGCAGCTCAAGGGCTTAAGGCGGTCTCATCGTTTCTTAATAAGGCCTGTTAGGCAATTTCAAACGCCCATGAGAAAATATGTCAAAATCTGCCATGGACCCAATCACACAGACCCAATGTAAATGATAATATTGGAAAAAAATCTTTGGTTTGCCTAAAAAGTGGACTATATGTCGTGTTCTCTAATAAAAAGTAGTTAGCTATGGTGGTTGTACATGTTTTGTGTAAATTTTTAAAGGGATAGATCAGTGTTTTTGAAATGGAGCTGTTTCAAGTTCATTTAAATCAGGAGTGGTCAACTGGCAGCTCAGGGGTCACACTTGTGCACCTTACTCCCAGTGGGGCATCAGTTAGTTCTAAATATGAAAAAAGAATTATTAAGATGAGGAAAATGTGAAAAATGGTCATGAAAATGTTGGAAATAGAATTATTTCAAAGAATGTGTAGCTTCATTAGATCATTATAGGTTAATAGGCATCATAATTGCATTTGTGATTAAAAATGTACCTGTAATTGGTTTTAATTATCTTCTTTGATGCATAAGTATTTATATAATAACACCTAAAAGTTTTAGATCTCCTGCTTTTGTTAGAATATGTTATTGATGTGAAGATGAGAGTATCTTTTTTTTTTTTTTTACAAAATTGTCAATTTAGGATGAGGACAAAAATATTGTGGCCCTCTTAATTGACGAAGGATTGATTTAAATGGTGACTGATTTAAATGGCAAATCCATTAGCCACAGTGATTTTGTGACCCAGTGAGGATCATGGAAGCAGGGCCATAAATTGCTGCTTATGTGGCCATGAGTTCTGTGTAATTTACTGAATTAAGGTGAAAACAAACAAAAAAAATTACCTGATTTTTATTTTATTCTATTTTTATTTTTTGATGATAATTGTTTTTGATCTGAACACATTTACAACATTTAGCTAGGCAACTAGCAAGCCCCCTTATTTTGGTTCAATTTTACTACACTGTATAACACGCATGTTCATCCATTTTGAGTAAAGTGGAACAAAACAAAGGGGAGTATCTGACAGAAAAATGAAGCATTATAAATAAGCTAAGTACAGTGAACAGTCATCCCAACGCTGTTTTGGACCCATATGTACAACCTAACTTCTGTGCCAGTTGTTTCTTGACAGGGCAGAGCTGATTAAAATAACTGTGGCTAATGTTACTATTGAATAAGCCTGATACCACCCTACCTCAGAAATACTGAGCCGTCCCTTTAATGACATTACTTGGTGCATTTAAGAAAATATAGCACATTAGACATGTCAACTTCAAAAAATAATCTATTCATTGTATCTAAAGCCCGTCATACGTTTCAAGGCGACCGGAATTTTTTTTGGCTGTACTTCTGGTTTTGAAGTTTGAATGGATTTCAGTCAGGAAATGAACTATAACTGTGACTTTCGATGAAAAGCCATCAGATTGCTGTGTTTGCTTTTAACGCTGTCACAATCCAAAGACAACGATTAAAGTGTTCCATGATAGTTTAGCAAGAAAAGCAGTGAGCAACTAGAATCAGTTGATTTTTCAGTTTTACTTGGAAGTCGAAGGTGTAGAATTATCTATTTTTAACAAAAGTTGTTTTCTAAAAGCCATTTTATTGTCTGCCCTTTATTTAGACCACATGGTTTACGTCATATGCAGCCCTTAACTGTTGTTTTGTAAGTAGGGCACCTTTTCTCACACTGCTCTGGCTCAGATATTGTAGGCTATACTGGCTGTCCTTAAGTTACTCCTGTTTGTGGCTTTGTGTTGTTTACATTTATCTGATAAGTGCTCACAGGAGGAGACTGTTCACAACAAGTCTTAAACCTCCTCTCACCCACATTGAAGATAATTACAACAATGTAGAAACTATTCTCTTGGTAGTGCAGTTTAGAAGTAAGGTTTAAAGCAGTGTGCCTTGTTAGGAGCTCTGATAAAAAGGGTTTCATGTCTTCCATAGTGGCATTGTCTTTGCTCCATCCGTGTAGCCGTGTTTTAATCCAAGGACAGATTTTCTGTCCATTAGCCTGCCTTTGTAATCGTGTTGTTTATCACAGCAGTATAATCCTTTATTAACACCAGATGCCCCCTGTTGTGTTCGCCTCCAACAAAAATATACTTACATGTCATTTTTAGCACTACAACAAGATGGACTTTCTATCAAATCTTAAACTCTTTCTGGATTTTATTCATGTTTTGAATTAGTATTATTATTTTGTGTATGTCAAAGTACAGCTTCTCTTTGTCTGTTACAAGACTGCAGTGGAAAACTATGATGCAGCCTTTATGTGGTAAGAATAGTATGGTAAATTGTACATTGACTTGAGTTTATATAGAATATTTCTAGTCTCTTGGCTAGCTTTACGCTGCTGGTCAGATCTACCCATTCCCACACATTCACTCTCACAGACACTTACTGATGGTTCAGAGTTTACATGTTTGTAGTCCATCAGTATTACCTTACACATTTACGCCCTTTCATGCCCATTTACAAGCCACTGACGCAGCGGTGGGAGCAGCCTGGGGTTAAGTGCCTTGCCCAAGGACCCATTGCCATGTGACAGCTGGATCTTGGCTCGAATCTGTACTGTTCTGATTACCGACGGAGTGCACTATCAGACTACACCATGGACACCCCTGGTGAAATAAGTTATAATGATAATAACAGTAATAATAATATTACATTTTATTTATAACAGACTCTTGAAAACAAATCTCAAAGTGCTTCATAAGTTTTAAAAATGATTTCTCCTGTCATAAGTCATATGTCAGAATTCTGTATAATTGTCAGTGGATTGAACTGTCAGTGTGGTCAGAGGTGTTACAATAACTTACTTTCAAGGAAAGGATGGGGTGAAAAATACTCCTGTACTATGATGTGAATATCTTAGGCTGGTCTTGTGGACACACCAAGCATACCTTGTTACCACCCTGAAGTAAAAGTCCCAATTTTACCACTAAACATATACTACCACAGGCACAATTGCTCATGGAATATGTCTGTGTTTGGGTGTTTTTTAGAATTCTTTGTAAGTCTCCATCCACAAAGATATGGTCTTGATGCAGTTTATAGTTTGGCCATATGGTTTATAAATAGACTGACTTCTCAGTTTTTCTATTGTTGAAAAATATTCACACATTACTGTCAGGGCAGAAACTTCTGCAGTTTTAAAACTCTGCCCATTGCAGTTTGTCCCCTACTGTTCCCCAGCCAATCACATGCCTAACATATAAAGGCAGACAATCGTTTACACACTTACACCTAAGGGCAGGGGTGTCATTGATTATGAAATGATATTCTGACATTAAGATAAGAACATTGTACTTGACTGATGAATTAAGTCAAATGGATTGCAGCATTATATAACAACACAAATCTAGGTCAATTTGTGCTTTATCTTCTATCTCATGATCTGATTTACAAAGAATATAGCACAAGCAAAAAGGCTATTGGCCTTGTCAAGCCATCAATAGAGAGGTTTAATGTCAGTTGTTTTTTTTTTTATAGTTATACACAATAAGTTGGCCAATTTTAACCTGTAATTGATAGGCTTTACAACTCTAATACACTTAAGGTAGGTCAATCAATGAGTTCCAGTCATCTTTATACATTTTGTCAGTGGCCCTGGTGGAAAAAATTTAGACATCCTTGCCTAAGGGCAATTTAGTGTCCCCAGTCAATCCCAAAAGCATGTTTATGGACAATGGGAGGAAACTGGAGCTTCTGAAGAAAACCCATGCATGCAGAGGGAGGGTTAGGGTTAACATGCAAACCTCACACAGAACAGCCCTGTCCAACCAGGGAGTCGCTCCAGCAATCTTCTTGCTGTGAGGAAACAGCACTATCTGCTGCACCACCGTACTGCTATTTTTAAAGTGATCCAGTAAAACATATTTACACAAGGAGAGGTAGACCAAAAACATCAGTACATGCCACTCATAGCTACACAAGCATTACATTATTGTTGTCCAACTAAGTGTGCTTAATGAATATTATCTATGAGTGGACTGTTCCTGAGGCTGTATCCTTGCATTTGCATTTTTTTTAGGAATATTGTCAGTGTAAAGTCTTCCTGTGATGTTTGTTGGTCAGAGAAACTAATGTCTTGTTGTTATTTCCCACATGCTGACCCTGTGTAATTCCCAGACCTCATGACTGCAGCATTCTGCCAATCAAGTCTGCAACCTGTCAGCTGTAGTTGATTCTCAATAGCCTCCACAGACATGCAGCTCACCAACGGGACCTTCAAGCCCTGTTCCCTGTTTGAAGTTCAAAGTTCAAACTGGTACTTTCGAGTGCACCATAAACTTGAGGTTATGTATTACAGAATTTTTCTGGGTTAGAAGTACAAAGGGTAGTGGAGGTTGGAGAGCAACAGTGGAGTCTGTATGTGTCTGTATTTAGACAGTAAATATGCATCTTTAGACATATGTGCCTACACAAGCATTTTTGTTGTTGCTTCAACTCATTTGCTACTCTCCAAAGAATTACTCAGAACATAGAGAGCCAGTTATTAAAGGACATAATTTAGCCCCAACAGCATCCAGCCACCTTGCAGGTGGAGCATGGGATGGAGTTATGGTGTTTCCCAGTGTTTAGGTCAGCGGCTTTATGTTACTGGCTCCCTGATGCTTTGTTCCATTAGCTTGTTCAGCAAAGAGACATTCAGACAGAGAACAGTAAGACAGGTATTAAAAGCTTTTGCAACCTATTTACCAACCTGACTGACAGCTCAGTCGGATAACTCACATTTGTATTTGTTTAAAACATGTAATGCAGCAGCAGAACATAGAACATAGTTAAACTTCTAGGCTCCAACATTAGCACACCCTGCGGATGTATTAAAATGCTGAATTTGAGGAGTGATGCTATAGTACCTTAAATCCTGTCAGAGTCCACAGGTGGATGCTGGGATGGAGGAGGGTTAAAAGTAAATGCACAGAACTGATGCAGGACATAGCTGGCAGAGGCACAGAAAGGAAAATAGACTCGAAGTCATGCAGCTTAAATAGACAGCTAATTTGTTGGAATTAGCAGGTAAATGAACAATGATGAATACCGTGTGTTAAACTGACACAGCTTTAGTAATTTGCTTGAACTAGCTCACAGGCATTCTGTTATTTATGACTTTTAAATGAAAATAAAGGAAAATTGAAATGTTAACACAGTGTATCCAAAAAAGCTTTACTGTACCCAAGGGGTAGAGGTGCCATTGTGGGATATCCTGCCAGCATCTCATTCTGCAGGTTATTTGTAATGTTTTGTAGTCCGTTGCACCAGCTATTCTTAAGTTCTATCTTAAGTTATGGTGTAAAGTCCTCACTAAGCCCTTGGTTATAACTATTTAAGTGGTGACTTCATTTGTGTCTTTGTTTAGTTTAGTTATTGAAGATGTGAGGTTCACTAACTAGCAAAGTGTGACATTCAAACTAAGCAAAATATTGTCTCAAATATGAAGTTTTAACTTCATCCTACAATCAGTTAAAAGCATTTTTATGAAAAAAAAAACTAAGAACTTATGTTCAAACTAGGTTAGTTTTAAACTTACATACAGCTGGTGTAACCCGTAGCTGCTCTTAGAACTCTATTGATCAGTGGTCAATTTTCTCAAGACACTCAAACAACATGTGCATGCCTGTATGCTTTACTCAATAATATTTTGTGATCACAAGTGAGGTACATGGCTTATTGTTGACAAGGTCGTGTCAATGGCGAAGTCCCTGTAGTACACTCTACCATCAATTGGAAGATTGAGAGTTTGAGCCCATCTCTTGCTGTCACATGTCCTATGTGTCACAAGTTGCTCCTACTGCTGATCAGTAGCATGTAAATGGGTATGAAGAGCATGGGTCTGAAGAGCATGGGTCTGTAAGCAGATATCAGTGGGCAACTTACACAGAAACACATAACCATCAGTGAGTGATTGTGAGAGTAGAATGGGTATAAATGGATAGATGCAACCTGTGGTGTAAAAGCATTTTAGTGGTCAGAAAGACTAGCAGGGCGCTATGTAAGCTCTAGTCCTATTACCAGTTACCATTTTACCCCCATTTGTTCCATCTCTGAAGGTGAATCCGTGTGTGTCTACTTTTGTCTTTATGAGAAGCACACGCCTTGTCACACTCTGCCATGCACCTCTTAAGCTTTAACATAAAGTGAGTTGACACAAGTTAGGGCTGTTACTTTTCCCAAAAATCATATAGATTGGTTTTTCAGACATACACACTAATAACCAAATACACCCCCCAGACATGTGGCATCTCGATTAGGTTGTTTTTCCTGTTTGACTCTCCCAAGACTGCCCGAATGAGCTGCAGGTCATTGCATATGAATCTTACAATCTTGTCTGTGAGGGCCTTTTCCACGCCTCTGGTAAGAGGACGACGAAGGTGGATGAAGTTGTATAGGGCAGAGTACTGCTCCGCTTGCCACACTTTGGTAAAGGGCCAACGGGCTCTCAATTTTGTCGTGGTTCAGGTGTAAGCCAGCTACATTGCACATTATCTAAATACAGGTAGGTCCTGGTTTTTTATTTTGTCATCAGTGTTGTGGTATTCAAAGTGCTTTGAGTCCACTCGAAGTGGCTTTGTCTGTTTTTCATTTTCTTGAGGTTCACATCCTGTTGTTGAGGTCAAGAGAGGAATGGACACTTGGGTTGCACTGTGAGCACCCCAGTTGGATCCCGCAGCTCACTGCCCCAGGCACCCTGATGTGCATCCTAACTGTATAATTTTTTTTTTAATTTGAATGTATATAAACAGTTCTATTACAGGTTTTTAACCCCGTGCTCGAACAGATATATGATGATGTCCTTGTGCAATTAATGCAGATGTCTCCAGGTGTAATAATGACAGAGCTTCATTGTGGTGCTCTGTGAAAAAGACCACGCAGACCTGACTTCAACCTGTTTTCAACCAAATTAAAACTGCTTGTGCTCCCTGATTAATTATATATACCATTGCTAGTAATACATCCTGCATTTCTGGCTTTTTAAAAATCTGTTTAGAAACGCAGAAAGATTGAGTGGAAGATTTTTCCTAGTAAGTAATGTCCTGTCTTGCTTGTTGGATAGATCTTCTCCCACAGGAAGAAATGACAAAACAGTTCACCCCTTTGTAATCACAACCATAAGGCATTTTTGTGCTACAAGTGCTGGTGTTCAACCCTGCTACTCACTTGAAAGTATATTCTGGGAAATGTAAGAATTTTACCAACAGAAGCCAAGATAGTTAAAGCCATATGAGTCTTTGTCATTGTGCTTTTTCCAGCCTTACACTGAAACATAACCTTGGCCTAAAGCCATGTTAGTTTTTATTTTTCTTTTGTTAAAAATAAGCTGCATTTGTTTCATGGAAAAAAGCCCAAAAATACTATAGATATTTTAAGTGGACATCTGATTAACTATTGGCTATGCCATCAATCACATCCAGAAGTTCTCCATTTGCTCTACATTCCAGATTGAAGTGTACTCTTGTTATGTTATATAACATTTCCAGCTCTGAGGCAAGCATGCTTTGAATTTAGTGCTCAACTGCTCAGCCAGTCAGAAGGACAGAAGAAAATAGCTCATAATCATTCTGCGACAGGTTCGTAACTAACAATTTAGATATGACTTCCATTCAGCATAGAAACTGTGGAGTCGGGGACACTGTTAATTAACAAATTTCTCGCATGGGCACCTTCCCTAAACACTGCATTTTTATACACAGTCAATGCAGAGTCTTGACTGAAAGCTGCAAGCCAGCCACTTCCTGCGAAATTTCACTCAGAGGAGGTTGTGCCTCAAATGACCCGTTTGCACCCATGTCTAAGTGCCATAATGGGTGTTTTATGTGTCACTGTTCTCTGCAAATACTCGCCTCAAATGAAGACTGATGCGGACCCCGTCTCTCCTACACATTTTTATGACTCTTTTATGGCATTTCCAGTCATTATTTCCAGGGAGGTTATGTTCTCTTGCTTCTAATTTCATGTGTCTTTTCCCAAGATATAGCTTTGTCAGTGCCTGGAAGTTTGAAGTATATTATTCACACTAATGATAGGGTGAGTCAGTAAATAATTTCTGAGAGATTCACTTCAGCACAGTGGCAGCCTCTGCATGTTATTTGTAGGAGCCTGTGAAAATGGGACGTCTATCTGTGAAGAGACCTTCTAGGCGACAGCACACAGTCTTTAAATTTCCAATTTGCAGTACAAATATAGTCAGTGTTTGTTTATGTCTTGAAGGCTAAGGGACTTTGACAGTGATTTATGAAACAGAACCCAAAGATACACAGTGAAATGAGTGATGGAGACACAGCTCAGTTCAGGAGGGATACATAGATTTTAGTCTCAGGTGCACAGTGAGACTTGAAATTAGTTTTCATTGGTCTTATGCGCCAAATGACGCATCCAGCTTTATTAAAAAATGAATCATTACCCAACAGTAAAGGAGACTTGCTGCCTTAGTTAGCGCTCATGATTCCACACTGATCTCTTACAGCTAACGTAAGGTTCCTCCGCTTCTGGCATTTCCTCTTTCAATTGACAATTAAAAATATCAGTCAGCCTTACTGGGGACTTCCTATACCTACAAAAATTTCCTCTCTTAATTAGCAGTCTGTTAAACCAGAGTTTACGAAACTTTTCAGCCCAAGGCCTCTACAATAAAATTGCCAGGGACTGTGGTACCCTGCTGGCTTATGATTTAGTTAAATTAATCAATGTAGTGCACAGCTGAGCACACTCACATTTGAGTGGTTGACATTGTTTTAGTATTAATCTCTCGTAGTGACCAGATTTTTATTCTAACTTGAACTCAAGTTAGAATAAAAAGTAAGCAAGTAAGTAAAAAAACAAGAGGTCTGGACCATGCCATCCGTAATGGTACTTACTGCCATGTATGAGAGTTGGCAACACTGTTATGAAGTTTTTTAGTTTTTGTTATTATTTTAGGGGGCTAAGATAAAAAGTTAGGGGGGCTCCAGCCCAACTGCACATAATGACCAATGTGATGACCAACATGTGGATGTTTCCGTTTGAAAAATGATATTCTATCCTGATGTGTAATGCAAACATTTACCCGCTATGGTGCTAAGTAGGGCTGAGCGATATTACTTAATGTAAGTATCACAATTAATTGAAGCTCTTACCTCGATTATGATTAATGAATGATTATTTTATGATATGCTGGAACAAATTGGTGGTGTTTCCAACGGTTGTTGAAACGGTCTTCCTGCAGTATTTACACTTAACTTCTTTCTGCTCGGTGTCGTCTGCACAGAATCCAAAATGTGCCCAAACAACAGAGACGGCATTTTTCCTGGTTACAAGGTCCTCTGATAGATTGACGCTTATTGGCAGTGTGTCCTTCGCCCTTGGCGAAAGTGAACACAGACTGTATGGAGGGGGCGCAGTCACGTGACTTACACAGGGAAATTAATCAAAATAATCGACATGAGTAAAATTACTTTGATTAGAGGGTCTAAATATCGGTTTTGATTATTTTTCGATTAATTGCCCAGCCCTAGTGCTAAGGTGGCTCTCTTATTTCTCTTTCTCAGTCTGTGGTAGTGGACACAAAGGTAGAGATCTTGTTTTCAAAGCTTGGCAATCTTTACTTTTGTGGTTTAGTTTAATTCCAAGGCAACAACTTTGATCTGTTTACATCTGTGAATGTCACTTACCGAGCGCTCCATGTACTCTCATTGGCCAATGTTTCCAATGCAAAATTACAAGTTGTCGGAGGCAAGACAAGATCTTACAAATTCTGTGTCATCAAGTCTTGAGGCATTCCAGACTGTGGAAAGTGTTGTCATTCTTCATGTCACACCACATGAGATGAAGCAACCAATATTTGAGGCCACCAGGTCCCCAAGCACTACAACTGATGAGTCAGACAATAGTCATGCATAAATGATGTAGTCTAACCTTAGCATTAAAATGACATCTAGAGCTGTAGAACATTGACTGAGCTATTTATGGGAGGGAAATGCATCACACAACGCTTGATGCTGACACTTAAACCAACAGTGTTAGAACAACGGCAACAAGGAACTGAAAGCAGACACTTTGATTTATCAAAAATGAATGCTATCCTTAAACATATTAATAGCAGGAGCCATCAGTAGAACTTGTGAATGTACACTGTAAGAAAAGCTTTGTTGTATTAAAGTGTGGCCTTGTGCATATGCACAGAGCTGTTGTATAACACATCTCAAAAAATCAACATATTTTTAAGCTGACGTCAAAGTAGGGAGTAGTTGGTAAAGCTAGAGTGGTACAGGTCGTTCAAATGTTTTATCTTTTAAAAACTTGATAAAAACTTAACCATAATATTGACATACGCAGGTTAATAATTTCTTAATGTGTATTTATTGTATGTCATCATTTGAAAAGGTGTGCCTTAACACTGATTTTTTACAGTTGTATAATTATTTTGATCTAATTTACTAACAAAAATATTAACTCTACACAACTTGGTAATTACATTTATCCCACATTTATTACAGTCATTGTATATTTCTTAGTTAGATACGGTGATGTCTTATCTATGTGTTAGCTATCCACTAAATCCCAGCCCTAGAACTGATGCCTGTCATCAGGGAGCGGATATCAGCTGTTACCAAAGTTCATCTGGTGCACAGGCACATCCCATATGTCAACTTGTCAAAGGGAAATAGCACCATATCCATTTAGAAGCATATTTCAGTTGTGTTTAGTTTACTGGTCTGAAGTTCAGCAAAAATTCTGAAAACTATTAACACTGACACATGGTGACATCAGCAACAGAGAAGCAATGTCAAGTTGATTTGTCAAGTACATCTGAAGTTAGCTATGCCAGCACCATCAGACCTCTGACCCCCTTGAAGCATTCTAGCTGAATACATTCTCGTGATAACAGGTCAGTTAGTTATTAACAACTGCTTCATATTTTGATAAATCATGACACTGCCCGCAGGGTTGGATTATTTAATTACCATGCTTACAGCACAAACTGAAGATTTTTACCATTGTAATGGCACAGATGGTTTTTATCTTCATTCTGATGAGAGTATTGCAAATTGACACCAGGTGGTACCCCTGTTTTTTATATATTAAAGTCTTTATAAACTCAGGCAAAAGGCTTTTGAGCTTGTCACTGATCTCTGCTGGCAGAAGTAAGTTTTGTTTCACAGTAACACAGGGCTGCCACTGACATGCCTGGAGGCTCCCACAGAAGTAACCAAGGTCACAAAGCCCCAGTCACAATACTGCTACTCCTCGGCTCTCAGCAGCAGGCTAGCTGTCAGCATCTGACACTCTCAGATGCTAACTCCCCTCCTGGGGGTCAAAATCCCAACCCAGATCTCACTATTCTCTGCATTCAAGGGTATGCTGTCAGCTAGCACTGTATGCAGCAGGCACAGTAAACACTGTTCATGCACTGAGGTAACCCAAGTGGGCCTACACCAAACCCGATATGCCAAGATGTGCCAAGTACTCAGTCCTCGACCATCTGCTAATAGTCAAAGGAATCCCGAGGGAGCCCGCTAAGTCAGCCTAAACCAGAGATTGGGATGTTGTTGTCTTGTCTCAATAAGAAGACAAGCACTTTAAAGGTTGTTCTGTTCTCCAGAGAGGGGAAGTAAGAGCAAGGCAGGGAAGATGTTTTTGGATCCAGAAGGGCAATACAAGAAAGGCAGCGAGAGAGAGAGAGAGAGGCAGGGTGCTACATGGAGAGCGTTTGTGTGAATTATGTCTCCACATTTTTGTGTAATGAAAAAGGGGAGCCATCTGGAGCATTTTTCCCGTTTTGATTTTTTTTTTTTTTTTATCAGAGATTGACTCCAAATCTTTCATTTTTGCTTTGTAGGGGACTTGCGTGATCATGATGCTATTTTTGTTGTGAGTGTGTGTATGCTTTGTGTGTGAATGTGTTTTGTACATGGATTTTACAGTATGAGAATATTGCATAACTAATTTTTCTAGGCAGAAGTCGCCTGTAATCTTACATTCCTCCAAATTTATTTGTGTGTGGATGTGTACGTTTTTTTCTGATTACTTCAAGAATTTTTTTTCTTGAATCCCAGACTGTCTCGAACACTATAGTACTACCAGTCTCTAGTCCTTGGTTAACATTAAAAAAAAGTTTAAACAATTTTGTTAAGTTTTATTGGTTGTGCAAAGACATCACAGATTTTTACTTTAGCACCATAATTCTTATCTTTTTTTCTATTACGTTGTGTTTTCTAATGCAGATACTGTGCAATTTGTTTTATCTGCAACAAATCAGCTCGTGATTTGCAACTCCGAGGTCCAAGATAAAATTTCCCAAAACCATCAACTGTACTCAGAGGTGCGCTGTAGCACACAGTGGTGAATATGAAGCAGAGTCACTTTGTGCACGACAATTACACTGGAGAAAGAAAGCTTCAGAGTTCCATCTCAGGTCCACATTTTAGTTTGTGTTGTCCCCTTACAATTAGATAAACTTCTCCTGCATCAGAGTTTGTTTTTTTCTGTCTTGTCAAGTCTCTTTTCCTGGTTTGCACCAGTCGCACAGGATGTCATCAGCCCCCCCCCCCCCCCCCCCACTTGCCTCTGTGAATTACCCTGATAATTCACCGCAGCATTCAGAGATAAGCCTAGTCCGGGATAAAATACTACAGGGGCGTGAGGAAATTACTTGGGTAAAGATTGAGTGAAAAACTTAGCTGTTAGCGTTCACACATATAGCTCGCCTGGGGAATGATAATTTCAGGGTTTTTTTTGCAAGTGTGAATGGGAATTTAAAAAACATATTATTAATCTAATTCCAAATATCATGGTAACGTGTTGTATCATTGTCCTACTATCCTATCTTATCCAATGTAAGCATTCTGCCTTTATCTTGACTGAAGCTTTGTCTTTAGTTTGACATACAGTACAACACAACATTATTGTTTCAGGGAAGCACTGCTGTTTTTGAAAATACAGACTTGAGGGGAAAAAACAGTCCCCAAACCTTGTTTTTAATGGGGGTTTTTTCTCCCACTTTGGATTGGCAGAAGCCAGGGCTTTCATCAAATATGAATGGAAATACTGTATACAGCAGTAAGACTTACAGACTGTGCCTACCCCACTGAACAACATCATTATGCTGAATTTTTAACGTTTTCCTTTTTGTCTTTTATGCTTGTTTGTAGCTACTGCCAGACTAGATCCAAGCCTAACATAGCTTTTTAAAAAGTACAATTTCACAATGCTCCACTTCCTCTTTGCCTTGGCAATGTTTGTAAATCAACAGAGTGTAAACAACAGAAAAAAAGTCCTTTCCAAATTTTTGCCCCCTCTGACCCAACCCATGTAGAGCACCTGCAGTGTTCGAGCTGTTTGCCTGACCACGGTATGAATGAGGCCTGTGTTGGACAGTGGAGCCTGGGGACACTGGTGCCTGTGTGTGCCCATGTTGATGTGTCTGTGTACTGGATGTGTTTATGGAGACGAGTTGTAACACGAGGAAGGAGTGGGTAAAAGGATTGAGAAAGTAAGAAAGTTTGAACCTGGAGAGCGTCGTTTGTCAGGTTAGTACTTAAAAGTGAGTTAGGTTTCAACATTGTTTTAAGTACATAAATAACACAGCTTTATTAAACATGCTGGGGGTTAAAGTTGCTCCAGCATAAATATATCTGACTGCATCTGCAGTGCCTGATAAATGCAAATGTGACACAATAAATGTGCTTGTAATCACTGTGCCACCAAGCCGTGTGATAAAGTGAGCCACAAGAGATTTCTGGGAAATTTCCTCCACCTCCAAAATTGTGTAATAGAAGGCAATGAACTGCTTCTGTGACTTTTCACTGAAGCTTTATCACTCCGGGCAGAGTTGTTACATGTGGCTCTCTTCCAGCACAGGCACTCTGAAGTTGATTCGCAGCAGTCAATCTCAGCACATACTTCAGAATCTGTCTGACAGTTGGTACTGACTTCAAATTGAGGATTGTCACCACGCCTTGCTATCTCCTCAGAACTTTTATTAAATGGTGATTTTTCTTTATGGCTGCCAGAGACAAATTTTATGGTGTTTGGTCCTCACCACTATAAAACTGATCCATACAAAAATCTTGTTGCTACAGCAGACTAGCTAAAAATCTGGATTGAGGATTTCTTGCTGAAGCTGTTGTCTGACCCTGATGTGTAATCCCTTAACCAGTATAGCTTCATTCCCTCAGAGCATTCGATTACCTCCACAATTATTGTGTTATGTGGACATCTAGTAGTCACAGCAGGACATGGTGACGCTGTCCAACATTGTGTCAATAGAGGAGTTGAATAGTAAGTGGAGCTTACAGTGACTGTAGCTGTCCCAGTGTAGCATGCCTGCCAGGCTTTTTCCAAATGTTGTTGACTACAGACCCTCATTCAGCCTGACTACAGCAGCAGCACACATCCAGTCCTGCACTAACAGACTGCAGTGCGGTCTAAACAGCTGTCATCTAATGCAGAGTCTGCTGGTGTCCAGGCACCACTGATCATTTTCACCTCTCTCTTTTAACCCTTCATTGAAATCTGTTTTGAGGGACAGTGGAAAGCACAGCATACTGGTGGGAGAAGTCACATTAGAACAGTTGCTCAGGCTAAATTTAGCCAAGCTGAGTAAGCACATGCATAAGCACCTGAGCATTTTTTGTCATAGTGTAGCTTTGAACTGTTGAGTAGTATATATTATAGGAAGCATAAGCAGACATGCATCTATTATCCTATTTACTCCTTTTTCTTTTACAGATAAAAATTTCCTGTCATTTTTTCCAAGATGTCAACTATTTATCTAGCTATCTCAACAATACTGCTTATGTCAGTATAACCTGTTTATCTGAGCTATTATGCCTTCAAGCAATAGGCAAGGCCAGAGGTATGATGTTTTGGGGTTACCTTTTCATCTGCCTGTCCATCCAGGCCATTCACTGGAACAAACCCCAAAGACACATTTCGGATGTTCTTCAAACTTTATGTGAATGTACACTCTGACTTGAGTGGTCTGGGAAAAAAATTGAGGTTGTAGGGCAAAGGTCAAATTCAGCGGTTCTCATACTCATCCCTAGCTAGGGAACAGAATATATAGTAATCTTTGTACATACAGCATGTCCACTTTGACTCAAGGATTAAATTATTAGAGTTTGGAAGTCAAAGTCTATGTTATTGTTACCTCAATTTTTGTGCGCACAATACTTTTCTTTTTTTTAATGATTATTTTTTAGACATTTTGTGCCTTTATTGATAGGCGAGAGAGAAACAGTAGATAGGCTTGCGAAAGGGGGTGAGGGAGAGTAGGGGAGGGGAGGATTCTCTGTAAACTGGCCACAGGCTGGATTCAAACCCAGGCCGGCAGAAGCATGTGTATGGTTTGTGCCTGGTTGCTTACCACTCCACCAAACCAGCACCCTGTGTGCACAGTTCTTTAATAATGTTTTAAGGGAATCTTAACAAATTTGGATCAAACCTTCAATTTTAACTTATTAGTGATTTTAGGTGAACTTATTAGTGATTTTGGAGGTCAAAGGTCACTTTGTTCTTATATAGCACATAAGCACTCCAGCTCCTCTTCTTCACTCCCTGTCATTGTATTATTATGTTCCTCCAGGAATAGTTTTGGCAACATTTCAACTCAAGAACACTGGTTTTCCAATCATACAAATAAGTTTAAGTTGCTTCCCGGAGAGACAATTACATTGTCTTGAAACAACAATGGTTTTCTTTGATAATGAGTTTAAGTCGTTTCCTCTAGTTTCTGATTTAAAGCTGCAACACAAAGCACTGTTACCTGCTTCTAACAGACAATAAGCAGTTTATGTCCCACACAGGGTGGTGAAACCAGCTTGTAAAGATTTTGCTAGAAGCCAGGGCTGAGAGTTATGAAACACAAGGGTAATGTGATGACTGTAAAATAGTAAGCTGCAGCCCCAAACGTTATGTCAAGAACTAAACCAAGTAAAGGACCCAAATGCAAGACTCCAGACATAGACAGTTCCAACATGCAGTTATGAACAGGTCAGGTTCAGTACATGTAATATCAGTCCGGCAAGTCAGAGATATCCAAATCATGAGTCAAAAGGCAAGGTCAAAAAATGAAGCAGGATCAAAAACCGATGTGGAACAAGACTATGGAAAAGAGTGCTAAATGTTGCGGTGAGGTACAACAATCTGGCGATGAGAAAGTGAGAGACAGGAGGTTAAACACATGAGGCGACTGGGAGAGATTAGTCACAGGTGCTGTGAGACGCAATCAGGAGCAGGTGCGCACATGACGGTGGAGAATGGATGGGAAACAAAGCTGAAACAGAGACATGGGTGAGTGACGTCAAAATAATACAGGAAGCTTGGGACATGAAACATGAGGTAAAATGGAAAGACAGATACTTAATTGGCAGACATGACACGTTAAGCTTTTGCCCCCAAAACATCCTGCTTCAAGGTTTGTTACCCTGTGCTCCTTTTATTATTTATCAGAAAAAATATCAAGTCATACAGTACATCAAATATTGCCATTCAGCTAAAAATATCAAGATATAAATTTTGGTCCATATCACCCAACCCTACAAGACATCAGTGACCTATCTCAACTTTTAAGGGAAAGTGTTATTATTTTTTAGATAGATAGATAGATGTATATATAGATAGATAGGTGGATACATACTTTATTAGTCCCCTTGGAGAAATTTGGGTATATTTTATTATTATATATTTTTTAATAAAATTAATATTTATTTTCTTGGGTCAGCTGCCAATTAACAGCAAACTGTTTGCACAAAGAGTTTGCTTATGTGATGACTCTGGCTTACTATCAAACTTACGTAGTGCTTCGTGCAGCCAACTGGGACTGAGGCTGTGGGGGCCCAATCTCTGCTGAGAGTCCTCCTAGCTGTAATGATAAGATGAACTTTGAAACAACTATTTTGAGGTGACAAGTTGTTAATTTAATATGCAGTGTGTCAGTGATCAGTTCATATCCACTAAATTCCTTTCCTTTGTAGACCTCTCTAATTAAATTTAAACCATTGCCATTTGTTTATATGTGAAGCTGTTAGGTCACAATATAAATTGCCAATGCTAAACTTAGTGTTGTTATTAATCATTTACATCAAGCCTCCTTAACACATGACTTAACTGTAAAACAGTCTGCAAATTAAAATGGATCAAACTAAAATCAACACCATAACTGGCAAATTTCCAGCAGGAACCACAGATCTTAGGAAGTGATGAATGTTTTTTCAAGGTAATGCCAAAAATCTTATTGTGTTCTATAAGTCAAACAACATGCTGTTCTTTGTGATTCACCAGATTATGATAAGCTATGGCAATACAGGGCAATGTTATTTGCATTGCACCTTTAACATTTATAAAAACAAACAAGCCAATGCTGCAACAGCCCTTATTGATGAATGATCTACAGTTTCACAATGTGTGTGGTGCTCTGTTGACCCAGGGAAGATATGTGTTTATAAATTGAAACAAGACAATAAGTTGAGAGGACAACCATAACATTCATCATTGATCATGGGGGAAAGAAGAGACTGTATAGATGCACTTGTGCTCAGAGCTCCCATATAGATTAACGTAATGACTGCCCTCATTTTCCATCAGCTGGTTAGGGAGCTCCTGGTCCTACAGCTGGATTCACGGGCACGCTAACAACTCCAAACATTCTGCTGATCATCAAATCACTGACATGACTCTGAAAAAAACTCCCTTACACTCACTGCACCACAATCTGTCCTCTCACTACTGCCTCTCCTTGATCACAGTGTGATGCAGCTTGAATTACCATCTGGACTAACCTGTTTTAACACTATTTCTCTTGAATGTGCAGACTCAGATCTATTTGAGTATTTACATGACTGAGGAAGAGAAATTGTTTGTTTTTGTTATCCATATATAAAACAGGCTTCAGTTTGGAATTTAGCTCTATACCCTGCTGGACCTCAGCAGTTGTACTTTGAATTAGCTCTGATGTGAGCTAATGTGATGCAGCCTGCTGGCAAAGTGGGTGTAACAACAAGCACATGGATATAAAAGCAATTGGAGGCAACTTAAGTCACACTGAGGAATAGTTAACTTGTCAGTGCATTGTGCTCAGTGGCTGGCTTTAAAAGACACATAATAAAATGTGAGTGTTATTGAGCTATTTTTAGGCACAACTTCGTGTTAACAGGAATGCTTGACCCTAATTTCAGGTATTTGACTCACTCCAGGTGTAATTCTACAACATCTTATGAAACAGTTGGAAGATAAACCCTCTTTTGCAGTAACTGCGTTTTTCCAGGCCTTGTTGACATATAGAAGGACATTTTTCAAAGCTGAGGTTTTCCTTCATTTCAGAAAAAAATGTAATTCACCAAAAATGTTTGCCCACATGAAAATGCATAAACACTGTTACATGCTGTCAGTAGCATGCAATGGTGTGCCTGACAATTTCAATTTTAAAGTTTGTCTTCCAAGCCAAAGTGTGAGTGTTTGTTTTGTTTGACTCTTGAAATAGCTGGTTTGAGTTGATATGTTTACCTTGCTAATATTTCTTCAGTTGGTTTCCAGTCTGAGGCAACATTCTGGATTCTCACCCAGTGAGATGCGACTTCTTGTGGGAAAAACTTGTTTATGTTCCCCAAAACTGCAAAATGAAGGATCTTGAACCAAATACTGCTTTTGTGAATTTGTATTACAAATAAAAAATTACATTCTTGCAAGAATGGAGACAATCATGATCAGCGACGGGCGGTCCGTCAGCTGAGAAAAAGAAAGTCTGACACTAGAATCACATTATTTTAAAGACTTGAAAGTGTGTGTATGTGTGTGTGTGTTTGTGTGCGCGAAGTGTCTTGTGAGTTGTCATGGGAATGTGTGTGTGAAAAACATAACATTCAAAGATTTGAGGACATCTCAGGAACACTAGACGTAAACAGCTGATACTGAACAACAGATCCCTAAAAGGTTAGGATTCAGCCATGGTCAGACACCTGGGCCTCTGTGTAGCTGTGTGTCCCCCTGTAGCATAAGCATTGAAACTCCATAAAGAACATCTAGTGCTGACACTTATGACTTAAGGTCATAGGTGATGTGTGAACCTAAGGCTGATACCTGAAAAGGCTATATGTGGCTATATATGTGATTAAGACATATTAAACATATTACCTAAATGGGCTAAATATATCAAACACTCATGGCATAGTAAGTTTCCACAGCAGACTCTCACACCAGCACTTTGAAAGCTCTGACATTTAAACATGCTTGTCAAAAATAAACATCTGCATTTTTTTCCTATGAAACAAACAGAAGTCTCACAATTAGTTACTGGATATACAGTGTTGCTTAACAGAGGCCCCAAGATTTAATACCAGTATTGATAAGCTCATTTGTTATTAATTATCATGGTTTTTTTCTTAAAGGGAGCAGGGTCCTTCCATAGCTGTGTTTTGATTTTCACCCCTCATGGTACTAACAGAATTATTTGTTTGATTTCTTGTCTTGCCATTCACTTATTTGTTGGCAGCATTTAGGCCACTTCTTTAAAAAAGGGTCAGTATTTCTTGCTCTGAGAGCCTGTGTTCTGAAATTGCTGCAGTGAGCACCTGGTCTGGTGACACTGTGTCCTTGGCTGAGGAATTCACACACTTAACCCAGAACGTCTCTCATTTTTAGACCTGAAACACAACAATGGATGACTTTCAGGTGACAGCCAAACAGATGGTTGTAAAAAAGCATTTTTAACGAGGACAGAAATGTCCGAAAAGGAAATTCATCAACTCACATGACAAGAAGCTTGAAATATGTACACCGAACATGTAAAGAATGTGCTTATGATTCAGTGATTTCACTCTCCTCCATGAAGTCATGGGACCTGCAAGTGTCCTCATGACCTTTGACTCACACTGTTCTCCATCTGCCGTTATACAAACCTTTCCCAGAATACATTTTGTAAAGATGAGGAAATACAGAACTTTGACAAAGCAAACATTATTGAAGTCATCTATTGTTCAGTGCATTTTATGCCCTGACCCTGCAGCTTTAAGGACACCAGTGCTGTTGGTGTGAGACTTGCTTCTCACTCTCCTGATGTCCTGTCCTCCCGAGCCCAGGGAGTTAGCATGCCTAGCTACATACCTCTGCTGTGTAACAATGGAAAAGCTGACATGACAATGTTATTTATGTTTCAAATGTGTGCACCATTTTGTTCAGAGATATTTGCTTTGAAACACTTTTTGTTCCAAGTACAAAGGAATCCCACCCTGGATGGACAGTGGTCAAATAAGGGGTCTCACTCACTCTTTCAGGGAGAATATGGTGTTTTGTTTTGAACAGCTGCCGGTGTTTACTGAGCTGATTTAGTTTAGGGAGGGTTGTTGTTGTACAGAGTTTATGAATCATAATGCATTGTTGCAATTGTGCGCAGTCCTGGAAATAATGAATTACACAATAACTAGCATCAGTCCCATATTATATACTATATGTGATGGGTATAATGAGCTTTGCTTTGCCCTTACATCTCCGCAACATGTAATTTTTGGGTCCAGAAAGAGCTACTTTCTCCTTTTAAGCTGTAAAACAACCAGGTAAATCTTTTTGCAGTTTAAGCAGATGTACTGCTGAATATTTCTTCTGAAATTATTGTTTACTTTTTCCCCTGAGCACTGATTACAATGTGTTACATGATGATATAGTGCAGCCATGAGTTTCATCTATCAGTATGTGATATTGTGTTTTGTATCAATCATTGTGTATCAGGTAGACAACCTATACAGATTTTACATAGATACGCAAAACTCATAAGGTTAGTTGCATTTGTAGGCTGTTGCCAAGATGGTAAGGCTGATGTATTAGGCTGTATATTGGTGGGTATTTTTGGAAAGATAGATTTTCTGTGCACTTTGGCCTTCAGGACTCACTTAATGGCATTTTGGTGGAATACATTTAAAAATGACTGACATTGTTTGCTATTGACAGCATTTTACTGTGTATTTATGCATAATCCAATTTCATGTGAATGTAAATGTTTTTGGAGCCTTTTCAACTCTGTGTCAGTCTCCACCAGCACATTGACCCAAAACAGAAAAAACAAGCGCTCAGAATTTGCGGGTCAATTCAAAATACAGTGGAAACACTGGAAATAACATTGATGCAGACGGCAAATCAACATCAGGCAGGATATATAACCTGTTGTTTGCATGTTACTCTTCCCGTTATGTAGTGCTAAACAATATGAAAACCCAGACTTATTAATAAGCAGGATGAAATAGAATTGAAATGTCCTGTAACCAACATGCATCTATTCTGAAGTGCCCGTAAACCTGTTGACCTTGTGTTTGCTCCTGGCAACAAAGTAAATATACTAATGAATCCATTGAACTGTCTTGCTGTTTATTAGACCAAGTGGCTCAAACACTAACAGTTAAATTTGTTTTTCAGGGGATTAAATGCTTAAAAAATGTAATCACAGTTTCACAGGACTTTACCCTGACCTTCTTACAAAACAAAGAGATGCTCCCAAGAGATTAAAAATACAATTGCTGAGTTGAAAAAAGAAACTACCACCAAATGTCAAACTGTGGCTTTTTAATGTGTTTTTAATTGGTTTTGGAAGGATGTGAAGTGCTGTGGAAGAGGTATACATTAAGCTGAATTAAGCTTGAACAGTAGATGCTTGTCATAAGAGTATAAATTAGATTTAGTAGTTTGTTTTAATCCACAGTGCAGAAATCTATGTACAGTTTTAACAGACCATCCAGTTTTGCATGTACTGAGTACGGTGTTCACTCCTCACACCTTCAGAGGCAGGGCTGGCATGTTCTTTTCACAACAGTTTGGGAAATGGGCAGATGGGAGATAGGCCCACTCACGCTCCTCTTAAGTCTGCCTCAGCTGCTTGGAGATATTACGCTGCACGTGCAATGATTAATAGAGCCAGAATAATACATCATACTTTTTTCAACTGGAAAGGGACTACTTATACACCAAGGAAGCAGCAAATATACGTGCTCATTCACAGCAATGAATGTGAGCAGTTCAAGCTACCCCTAGGGTGACTAATGCCTGCATCTGTATTTACTCTGCTGGGTCAAACGGGGAATCTCCGCTGTGACCCAGATAAGCTGTTTGGCTTTGGAGTAGTTAAAATGATTTATGATATTTCAAGGCTAGCTTTATATTTTTGTCTTTACTGCTGTAGCTGTGTATGATCATCCTCTTTTATCTGAGTCCTGCTGCTGAGGGAGACCTGCACTGTGAAATGGCCTAGTTAGTTCATCCTGGCCATTTATGCAGAACAGCAGGTTAATGTGTGACACTTGTGTAGGCCTTTATAAGGTTTATGTTTGTAAAATGTTGCTCATAAACATTAAAGAACTGTCAATTTCTGTCCTTTATACTGTACTCTGTATAAAAGAAGGGACTTGTCAAAAATACAGTGTTTGTTGTTAAGCAAAAGACAAGCTTTTATTCTAGGTAGTTTTCATGCTACAGTATCCCTTCTTAGGTAACACCTCTCCTACCATTTCTCAAAACTCTAGTAGGACAGTCAGAGTAGGCTGATTTCAGTCCCGTGATACTGGTGAAGTACAAACATCAGATTGGGGGCAGGAAGTGAAACACTGACTGTGTATAAATCAATGGGAACAGAGGAAAGTTGATGCCAAAACTTTAACCTACACACTGAAGATATAAGAAAATTTTTAAAACATTTGATTTGACCCAAAGTCATTTAATTTAGTCTTGCAGAATACACAATGAGCCAAATGATGGATTAAAAGTCTCAAGGCCCATTTTTTGTTTGTTTGTGGATAACATAGGTTCCATAGCATTCTATAGCAGCATCTTATGATAGCTGACATGTTTTTGTTTGAGCAAGTTTGCATAATTACACCATTTTCTAATGTTATTTTAACTTTAACTTATTTACCTGCGTAACACAGTGAAAAGAACAGTTCTTCTCCGCTGATTGATGTTGTAAATTGCGTCCATTTTCTGTATTTATTAAAACTATGGCCAGATAAATAAAGTTATGAATGTTTCCTTACTTTTAACAAAGCAATCACTGCATTCAGGGATGCCGTTTGACTCCCCTTCTTTTATTTAGACAGAGGTTTTAATGTCTGCTGCCATTTTCCATATTTTTACCTCCGCCAAGGAGGTTATGTTTTTGCCGGCGTATATCTGTCTGTCTGTCTGTTTGTCTGTTTGTTTGTTTGTGTTCAAAATAACTTGAAAAGTTCTGAACGGATTTGGATGAAATTTTCAGGAATTGTTGGAAATGTGATATGGAAGAACTGATTAAATTTTAGGACTGATCCGGATCACCTTGGCGGAGGTCTGCGCTCTCTGAGTGCTTTTCTAGTTCTCTTTGACTTGATAGTATGTACTGTTTTTCTTTGAAATTCAACTAGTTAGCACAGCCATAAATAACACACAACTCTGGCATATTTACACAGTTCTTGCAGTAACCACTTTTTGCCTCCCAACTGAAGTTCTTTACAGTGACGTGACATCATCTGAAAGTTATAACCAAGCAACTAAAAGCTGTCTGGGCCTGAAGCACTTTCTGCTGTTGCTGACCAAACCCAAAGTCTAGAGAGTTAATTTTACTTGTTGCATTCAGAGGATGTACAGGACATATGTCCCTGTTAACTGACAGGCTGGTGTGATTAAGACTGTCCACAATTTCGTCTAACCTCTCTCTTCTCTGCTTGTATTACAGGTGAACCACACAAGTTTGATCCAAACTTTAGAGGCCCTGTCAACAAAAGGTATGGCAAATACTCAGCATCTTCCACTTCAGTGTTATAGATATTGGATTTTACTTCTAGGGGACTCTTGACACTTATTAGTGAGAATTAGTTACATACACAATCCTCTAATGTATGTATTTTATATTCTCAGCAAACTTTCACATTATGAGGCAAAGAATTGCAGAGTTGTCAAGTAGCAAAATGACTTTGCTGTTTCAAAAAATAAAAAAACATTAATTCCATCCACTTCTGAAGCTATTTAGATATGCCAAGCTTGTGCATCACATAGTTGTGCCAGGAGTTAAAGAAAATTTGTTGGACATAGGATGATTTTTTATTTATGTATTTATTTTTTTCATTTTCTTTCATCTTGCCTTATGTGGTTGTGAACGCAAATTGTTGCAAATCACTTTGCAGCTGCTGTTCGGAGGCAGTCAAAACAAGAAAAGTAGAAAATAGAACCTGTTCCTGAAAAATAATGACAGACTTAAGCTCTGTTGCCAGTGTGCAAACACAATAAACGTAAATGAAACCTTATGTCATTTTAATATTGGCAAATTTGGGCAAATAAAATGGACTTAGTATGCAAAGGCCTCTATGCATTGTTTCCAGGGAGTGAAGTCAACCGGAAATGTATTTAAACTCTTTCTGTGATATTTCATGTGCCTCTAAAACTCTTTTGGTAATATTTCAGTCCATAGTGTGATTTGGGTATGTAAAAAGGAGCTTTTGTGGTATGCTGGCAGTGTGCTGGAGAAGCTAATAGGCTGCCGACAAGCTAAAAAGTCTTTTCATGTAACTCAGCAGCCAATGTTAGTTTTTAAGTCAATTTTTGAGTCCCGTGTTTCTGCTTAAATACAGTAAAAAGTTGGTTGCATGCAGATTGTATAAATTTGTATGAAATAGTCAGAACTGCTGTATTAATCAATCTGTCAAACAGCACAGTCAGTGTCTCAACAGTTTTAGTTATTTTCATACATACATATGTATTTTTAATGGAATAATTTACAAAACATGTATTTCTGACACGTAGGCACCTGTTTTTCCTTGCTGCTTTCCTTTTCCTTTCCTTGCCATTTGTCTTCTAGGTGGCAGAAATCTTGATTCTTTGATAAATTTATAACTTTATATACAGGGCTAGAGTTTTGGTAATTTGGTTGAACTGATTTTTTTATCCAATACCCACTATCTTCTGGCATCTAATTCTTACATGCGTATTGATTTGCCAGTTGTGAAATCTTTTTGGCACCCATCCCTGTCCGTGTGCTGCTGGATTGTTCATTTGTCATGCTGGGTTAATAAAGATTGAGGCTGAAACGCTGGCAGCTCTCTCTTCACTCCACCACACAGATCAATGGTCATAAGTCAAGCTGGTGGCTGGAGTTAGTCCAGTGACACACACTATTAACCAGCCAGATACAGCCAAAACAGATGTAGTCCACACATCAGCAGGGCTATCTCAGGGAGGAAGTGAAATGTCTCCTGGTTGTCACTCAGCTGTGCTGTAGCAGTACCTCTTGATACATGCATTATTCTTTATAAAGAGTGATTTTAAATTGTATACAGCATTATAACTTTTCAAAGTGCTTTAAGATTTAGACATTTGATTTGTTAAAAAATACAGCTTATTTAATATGCACAATAAAGGTAGGATATTTTTGTCTTCAAATTGACATAAAAGTGTAAATTTTTTGGAGCATTGCAGGATAGCCATCAAGAACTCTAAACTAAAAGAATGGAAAATCTTTCACTGCAGCAAATGTAATCCTCTAGATTTAGAACACAGGGCTTTAACATAATGAATTTATGAGATGTTGAAAAAGAAGCCCACATTATAAGATAACCTGATTTCCTCAGCACAATGAAGAGCAAATTTTTTGCAATAAAGCCAAACCCCCAAGCATGTCACCGCAGGCTATTCCTTGCTGATGTAGTCATTTTGGGAGCTAATGTTGGCTCTCATCTCTTTTATGTTCAGTGTCAGTTTGGCAGGCTGCTGTGAAGGCATGTTTCAGTCCTCTCGTGCCTCTTTATCCCACCTCTCTACAGCCCATTTCACTGCTACAGCTGGGTGAAGGCTCCAAGGATACTTTGATGTTTCTGTGGCTCAGAGGCTTTTCTTAATGAGAACGGGGAGAGAACCAACTCTGTGGTCGTCTTGTTTTCATGGCAGCTTCAGTCCTAAATGAAGTAACCGTGTCTGTGGTTATTGAGCAGTCCTCTGAGAAACAGGCAGATGTAGAAGTGGTATAGTTCTTATTTCAATTGGCTGTATCTAAAAAAAATACAGAAAAACATGGAAATTACAGGGTTAGAAATAAAGAGACAAATAAGCCTCAACCACACAGACCATAGAGAGGAGGACCACACAACTGTACTATTCACCATATCATATACCTCACAGCCCAAAATAACTATAATCTATTGATACAGGGATTCTCCAGTGATTGAAAAATAACAAGAAATCAGTGTATTGATATATTGTGATACCTGTGATTCCTTATGATTTATTAAAGAAACCCCTCTCACAAAACTCTGGACTTCACTGGACTTTGAAACAAACATAACAATTCAGATGCCCTTTTTTAGTATGATTGGATTCATTACAATATGATATTATTAAATTCAATGTAGCACTTTATGATACTGTACAACAGAATGTAGCAAAATGTATTTTTCCAGGCTGATCCACATGTTAGCATAATGCTGATACCCTTTAAAAAGTGCGTGCAGGTTTTTCAGAGCAGAGTTTTTTGGAGTATTGCTGATGAAAAGCTTTGTGGCTAAACAGTTTATAAAATGTGCACATTTAGTTCATCATGATTATCTTTACAACTGTACATTTTGTTTGCTAGATAGGGGCATTTTTCCATGTTTTCACTATTATGTCAACAACTTCACTGTGTATTTTGATAAAATTATCAGAGAATGTTGGTCATGGCACCAGGGAAAAATGATGATGGCAGTGTTTTGTTTTGTTTATCTCTCTGTCTATATATCTTGGAGCAATATAACTCAGTAAGTTTGCAACAGATTTTGATGACAACAGGTGATTTGATATAAGTGGTGACCTGAAATTGGATGTGGATCAAGGAAATTTTTGGCAGGATCTGTTAATGTTGTGCTATAGGGCAGTTTCCCACATTTTCACTAATTACTCAAACATTTCTCAGTGGGTTTAGTTAAATTTTCAGGGAAAAGAAGTGTTGGTCATGGCACAAGGAAGAGGTGATCTGATTTTGGTGGTGATCCAAATATGAATGTGGATCCAGGATTTTTTTTTACAGGATCTGTTAACATTTTCCAGGATAACTCAGCCAAGAATGCAAAAAAAAACAAACTTGTCAGAGTTGAATGCTCTTTGATCATTTCTTATTTAAAAGGATATCCCCCTAGTGTAACAACATGAAGTTGTTGCTCATGGATGTGGGGACTGTGTGTGTAACATCCTTTTCTAGAGATGATGAGACATGATCATGTCAGGGTCCCTGCCATTTCTATGGTTCTTTAAAGCAGTTTGTTAGCAACTGCTCTTTAAAAGAAGCAATAACGCTTCATGGGTTCCAGGTGCATTTTATTTTGTATAGTATAACAATGCTCACACAGGACATGTGTTACACATTCTAATTTGCCTTACTTGACAAATATCAAAGAGACCATATTTTGACTTCATTCAGTTTCAGGTATGCGGTTTCAATGGCTGCTTGAGTACATTCACAATCCTAATTTTCAAAAGCTCTCTAGTTTTCACATACAGAGAACCTCCTGATCCAGCTGTATTCTCAGTCAGTCTGAAACACTCAAGAGCTTCTATCACTTTAAGACCCCCTTCTCCAGGTGGGCCAAGTCCTCTCTGATTGGTTAACCATCTGCTTTGTGGTGGCTGCTTATTTCGGCGCTTCTCAGTGTCATGTTGTTAGTGGTTCTGCATTCTTTCTATGTCAATGATATGCGCTGGGCTTGCCATGCTGGGCCAGTAGCCCTAGACTGGTAGGATGCCAAACTGGTAGGTCTACTTGGGGACACATACGCTGTTTCAGGCAGCTGCCGGTGCTTTAAAGAGGGGGAGAGGGAAAAGTCCTGATGAAGTCCTCCACATTTTATCCTCATGCATCATTCATTACAAAACCTATATCATGTCCCTTTCTTATGTCCTGTCTAAGTCCAGAACAAGTCCAAACAATTGATTCAAATACCACCAGTGCTTTAATTTTGTTTCTCTCCTTAACTACTAAGTTTGATTTACTAGCTCTCTCTTCTGCACAATAAATGTCACTGCTGCTGACCCACCTGAATTGGCTCAACAGCACCATTGTGTGGATGAACAAGTAATTGATTTTTATTTCTATAGAACCAAAAGCTTTATTAAATGTTGAAAATTGGTACATAAAAACATTTGATACTTGGCAGCCTTGAATCAATAAACTATTGGCATGCCATATATAGCAATACTATAGTGTAGCAATTTTTCTCCCACCCCTAGAACAGATCTGGTCATTGCCAATAGAATATTCTGTTCATTTGAAAAATGTACATGTAAATTAACAGTGATGGAAGTGACAGCCTAATTCAAGACACAATTTACCATATAATGTGAATTGTGGCCCATGAGATAAAATCACAATGTAGTTATTCTGCAGTCTAAAATATTGCAAAGCATGTCAATGATGACCTTACACTAATTTAAGAAAAGTTGGTGCCAGTCTCACCTCTTGTTGTGTCATCCTGTTACTTTTGTTCCATGCCTTTGACTTAGCGTCCTTTTTTCCTTGACCTAAACAAACAACTCCTTTGTGTGCAGATGCGTCCCTTCTCACTGATAATGTATGTTACAAAGCAGAGACAGGCTGGCAGATTCACACCACAATGACACCCATGCTACTCTGTGGAACTGCTGCCATCTGTGTCACCTTGGCTCCCACACTGCAAGTAAACACTGACACAGAAGTTTTTTACTGCACTAAGGGAGCTCTGCCATACTGATTTTTCTGTTTGTTTGGTCTTTGAAAGCAGCATTGCCTTACAGTACAGTACAAGCTGGGTAGTGCATAATCTGTGTGAAAGTATGTGAGGGTGACTTCTGAGGGTTGAGAGGGAGGCCAGGTCGGGGTGCGATAAGATTAACTGTTAGACGCTCGTTTTGTGGTCTGCTTTCTTGCGATAAGAATACAAAGCTGAATTGTTTTTAACACTCCACACTTTGTCAGCCTCCCTTCAACACTCATCCTCACATGCCTCAAAGGTGACTTTGTGTTTGTGCTGTGCTGCTGCGTCTGCACTTTGTCTTAATAATGCAGTCGTGTCTATACGAGGCAGCTGGAAAACAAGACAGATCCACAGTAAGAGACACGTAACAGTGGAGGGGAGGCAAGGTCAGCTTCAGACTCCCTCCCCTCACATGAATCCCTCCGCATTCACCTGTGGTATGTGGTTGAAAGATTGCTAACTTGTCTACATGCTAAAGGATGGAGAGGGACACAAAGGCAAGGAATGCAGCCATCACCATGGCAACGCAGACAGCTCTTCCTTTTGTTCTTTTTTTGAATTGAATGAATTGGTTCTTCCACGGTTCCTTTTGTTAATAGAAAGCACAGTATCAGCAGGGTAGCAGGTCGTCTTTGTACCCCTCATATTCACTGTCTTATTTTGGCAGAGATGTGCCCACTTCAGCTGCCTTTGTTTTTTATACTCTGCCATACATATGTGTGGATCTTTCCAGAAAAAAAAGCCTTACAAAGACTTTGAGCTGTATGTCATTTAACACTTGACTGCTCTTTAGTTTGTGTTATTAAGTTGCATCTATGGAATGCTGCAGTAATGACTTTTAATACAAACAACTTGTACTTCCTGTTCCGTCTTTAGGAAGTCTGCAGGATTTTTTAATGTGTTTTAGTGAGATGCCTGAAATAAAATCTGTTGTGAACACAAGCTGGAGGTTTTTAATGTTTGTTTTACTATGACATGAAATACAACCAGAAATGCACCATTTGTGAATTTTTAATATTTTTGCCAGTTCGAAAAGGCAGTTGAAAAGAAGTAGTAGGTTTGAGTACCATTGAGGTCTTCTCGATTCCAGTTATGGTTCTGCTTAAAAGTTCTTAACGGTTCCCAATTCCGATTCCAATTTTTTTGTTAGAATCAAATATGATGAATATTTTGAGAATTAAAATCTGCCTGTCAGTATTACCTTGCTAGAATTTCAATTTAAGGTGATTTTTATAAGCCCCATTATACATAGCAATAAATACTGCCCTTATTTTGAGGATATATTGAGTCTCATAATTATTAATCCAAACTGTTTATAATGACAATTTAAGCAACTTACGACTAATCATGTTGAAAAAATGATAACGTGTAACCAGGTTACAATAAATATCACTGAGAATATCAAGGAATAAGTTATGTGATTTACATGCATAAATACTGGCTGTGTCAAAGAGGTTCAACCCCTTCATGATTAGTCTTATCACTCATGGTATAGTGACATCTCCCCCTCCTCTCCTCATACATTCATCACTTTGATGAGCTCTGTAGGGTCTCTTTATAGTAAACAGGGGTGAGTGGGGCTCTTTCTGGACTGGAGAATACATTTGAAATATGTGCCAACATGGTTTGTTTACCTTCACAGACATGTAAATGTGAGTTTATCTGTGTTTTTACCAGTGTATGATGAGAAGATAGCAGTGCAGCTGTTGCCTGTGGCTAGGGATATGATAAATGTGGATGGGTGATCGTATCACACTGAACACAGTGCATTTCCTCTAATTAAGGCTGAGTGGAAGGAAATGCCTGAACCAAATGTCTTTATTGTAGAAGCTGTTATTGTTTTTTTAGTTGAGTATGGTCAAATGTTCTGCTGCTGCTGTCCGCCATGATCCTTCTCTCAAAACTGTATATACATGTTAGGTCACACATGATGTAATGCTATGGTGACACAATAGTCCTTATAGACACATAAAACTTTTAAGGACAGCAGTAACCCTGAGGTTTAATCACTAAAAAAATGTATCCATCTTCAAGGAACTAAAAAGTGGAACCAAGACTGGTTCCTCTTATTTTGAAACTAGGAATCACTTCCATTTTGGAACCAGTTCTGCCTAATATGCAGCGACCAAGGACTACACAATTTGTTGTGGATTCTTGACATTGTTAGGGCTGAAGAATATATCTTTCTTCCATTGTGCATGCTATGTGCACATGCAGATGTTACTGTGCAAGATGTGTAATGGTTGTCACCTAGAGACCTAAGACCTAAACAACCCTGTGATGTTAAATACAAACCAAATCAGCCAGTTTTCTTGTTCTTTTAAATGGATATGCACAGTATGAGATTTTCACTGATATCCAATAAGCTGATATATCCATATTCATTATTGCTGATACCGGTATCTATACTAATATTTTGTGTTAAGAGTTGAAAGTCTCTACTTGACTAATATTAACCTCTTCCTTTCATTACATTAAGTTACAGAGCATTTGTGTTTGAAGGAGATGTAAAGCAGGAAAAAAATGCACATTATCACTTTACATGCTGAATCTGTGTTTCCTTTACACATGTTCAAGCTGTAGATGACATTACTACAAACCCAGATGCACTTACATAATGCATGGGGCAGGTGCTGTGTTATGCAAGGTGGGTCTCCAGTAAGTGTTTTCCCACCATTAGCAGCACATCGTCCTGCTGTTAACAGACAGGCTTTCAATAGATTTTAAGTGAGGTAAATAAAATTCGCTCATCAGTGTTGAAAATTAGAATGAAGAAGACAACCTCATCATGTCGCAAATTGCAGCTTTTCATTGCATTCTTGTAGGCAGGACACTTCAATAGAGTGGTGCAGGGATGTAATACTTTTAAGGGCCAGCGCCAAAGGTAGCACCATGCTGACTCTCTCAGCTGAGATCCTGTGGGATTTTTCACAGTGTCCTTGGCTCATTGCTGTTAATACGGTCTATAGCAAGCAAAAAATTGTCAAGCTTACACGTTTGTGTTTGGGGATAATCGTGGCTCTCACGATTTTTTTAAGCCTAAGTGAAATTGGCGAGAGCAAAAAGCTGTTGCTAAGCTCTATGGAACTACAAAATGGCATTTTGACTTACAAGTAATTACAATATTTCACTCTGGCTGTGGCATGTTTTTATGGTGCCATGGTGATTAATTATTGTTTGGTAAAAAACAATGAGAAATGCTTGCAAGAGGGTCCCTGGCCCATTTTTTTACTCTTTGTTAGTTGTTTATTTGCAAGTGTCCTTTTATAAACACTGTAAGGCTTTAAAATTTAAAAGCAGGGAAAGTCAGATGCTTTTTATTAATTTCCATTAAACATTAAAATCTTGTTTTTATGTGTTCATCAAGAGCTATTTTCTTGTATTTATCCAAAAACGGTATTTTAAAATCCCATATGATTTTGCCATGGGAACCGGGAGCTAAATGCTAAATTAATTCCATGTTTTTTGAGTTTTTGAACTCATTCCTGCACCACTCTATATAAATTATTTTAATCAGGATGATTTTGTGTAGTTTGGACACAGTGTTGGAAATGGTTGATGGTGTTATGCACAAGAACAAAGGAGAAGCTTATTTGTACAGTTAAAACCTATAAAGAAACATTCTGCTTCACCTTCCTGCTCTGATTGAGATTAAAGGAGGGATTTAGATTTGAGATGAAAGTAACTTCAGACACTAACAGAAAATACATAGAATTAAAGCTGCATTTATCTAGTGTAGTTTCCTTTTTTATGCCAAATTGAAAAAAATGTCGGATTCCTTTTTTTTTTACAGTATTTTCAGTCCTGGTCATAGTTTCATTATTAATTCAGTATGATTTTTAATGCCATCCCACTCATGTCACACCAAGGAGTTTTTTAGAGGTGAGAGCATGAAATTGAATTTGTTAACTAGGTGAATTCACTCAGTTGAATGTGTGGTGGTTCCATTATAGTCTGACATTAGCTTTTTACTTTGGCTGATTCAGCTCACCCTATAAAAATATGTTGATCAACAAAATATGTGTCACAACTTTTTGGGCTGTCTTGCAAAAAAAAACCCATCCCAACACCACTCATCTTCAGTTTTTTGATAATGTTGGGATGTATATCTAAAGGCTTGAAGCAGAAGGGCAATGTGTGAATTATCAGCTTTGAATGTGCACCCCAAGTTATGAAGAAACATTCTGAGTTTTAATGCAGTTCACATAAGAGTGCTGATAACGGAGTCATCTTGTTCTGAAATGAGAGGGAGTTTTAGCTGCCCCGCTGGGACAGAAAAGCCTCCCAATCCTCTGTATTGCTACATTCAGCAGATCAATGTACCTGGAGCAGCGTGTTAACACAGATTGCAGATTTTACAGCTGTTATTAATGCAGGGCCATAAAAACAGGCTCTCACGAACAGTTCAGGATAATTTGCAATTCACACTTAGATATATATTACAGCTAACCCTAATTCTAAGAGGCTAGAGCAAGTAAACCATTTAATAGTAATGTTTGTTTCTTATTTGTACCTTAATATAAATGCATCAGTGTCTATTAAAGATCCTAGTCTGTACGGGTTGATCCTCAACTGATCCCTTCATGTGCAGCAGTGTGCATGCTAGAGGTCTGCTAGTGACATTGTATTTGAGAGCTAAGAGCTGTGCACATATGTGATCCCTGTATAGACCCGTGTCAGTTTGCAGCATACAAAACAAGGACAATCCAGGCTTCAAAGAACTACACAGAGGAAACACTGTCACAACTCTGAGCTTGAGCCTCCTTTAGACATCGGCCTTGCTCTGGTGGATGAAAGAGGAGAGAGGGGTTAGAAAGCAGGTGGAAATGAGAGTCTCAAGTTTATTTGTGTTGGGTGTGGAGTTTCTCTTGTGTGGCACAGCAGATTGAGCTAGGTGTTACGACTCTGGTCGTATTTTGTTTTGTATTATGTATATCTTTGTATTTGTTTGGCTGCGCCAGGAAGGATCTCTTGTGTGCCCTAGATTTGAATGGGTTTGTGCATGAGGTGTGCTTGTTTGATTAAGTGTGCCCACCCCTGCCTCCTATTAGACTAAGGTCATCATGCTGCCACCTGCATTAGGCTGTGAAGGAGGGAAAGGCCCCATTTAAACGGGTTACTGACATGACCACAAACAGAAGGAAAGCCCTGACCCGGATTGTTGTCTAAATGGTAGAGTAGAGGGGAATCAGTCAACCTGAGGTACACCTAGTTTGTTTTTGTTGTTTTTGTATATATTTAGATAGTAATAAAGTGTACCGATGCATAGATTAAATCTTAAGTTTGACTGAAGTGACTGCTTGGGACTTGGTGGATTCAGAGCTGTTCACGTTGTGTCTCAGCCACTAGACAGGGCATAACACCAGGCTAATAGCACTCCCAATCTGAAAAGTTTCAAAGGAGGGCTGAGAGAGGGGGCTGGACTGACAGCCATGTTTTTGGTGGGAAGGAGGAGTGGAAAGCTTGTTATGGAAGGCCATAAAGAGAGTCAGGACGGAGGGGGTGGGGGGTTGCTCTGAGATGCTGCTTTTAAGTAGGAGGCTCAGGCTACTGTGGAGAGATCTTCAAATAGCTGCCTGGCGCCTGTGAGACAGTTAACTCAGGGGGATCAGGATCTCATTAGAAAGTCAGTAGACTTCCACGTCAGGTTCTCAGAAAAAAAATAGAAGAAGCAGAACAACTTGTCATGCCTGGCAGTAAGCCATGCACCCAAATAAAGTGTTGATGTTAATTTTCATACAGCAACTTTGCCTTAATAATCTTTCACCAGATAGTTTGAACACATAAATCCAACCATATGGGGGTTTTCCATCACAATAATATAAAACGTGACTCAAAGGATGCTCTGTCAGCTCCACTTCCCTCCACTGCATGCTTGTTGTCTGTTTGTCACTTTTTATTCCTAAAAACTGCACTCATTCGAAACTTTGCGCAGCAGCTGGACCAACCTGATTCAATGTCTGTAATCATGCAGATCCATTTTACCAAGCTCCAGTCTACAGTGTTTGTGCTCGGCCCAAAGCAGCACGGACCAATCTTTTAGAGCAGGAAGAGGTGTGAGAGACAAACAAGACAATGGCAGCAAGTGACTACACTTATAGAGATTAGCATAGATGCTAACAGCTTCAGTAGCAGTGTTTTCAGATTTGACTGCATTTCTTCGTTAAATAAAAAACAAGTAACAATGCTACAAACTTTGCTGTTGTAAGGATGTTTTGGCTCCACCTCCGACATGTGTTGACGAGAACTTGTTTTACAAAGTGGCTGATGTTCTGTAACACAGTAGCACCCACCTACTGCATTATCTGACTGGCCCAAAATAAATGTTGATTGACAGAACAGTGGTCCAAACACCTGCCAGATATGCTTCTGAAAGGCTCTGCCCTCCCCTAACACCTTGGGCTCTCTCACAGAGGGACTAGTGGAATATTTTAAACAGTCCATCTGGTGTGCCAGGTTAATCAATCGGGCATATTTAGAAATAAGTTAATCCCTGGCTTTGATTCATGAATAAAGTTCACAGAACAGGGGTTGGGAATTGTATTTTTTATAGATGTTAATAGTGTTATTGAATCGCTTTACAACTGAAGTCCCTACCATCACCACAAATTATACTTTTTAAATGTCTTGAGGAAAAATTACATTGTAAAACATTTTTAACAGAAAAGCAATAAACAAAGTAAAGCTTGTATAAAGAAGTTTAAAAGATAATATTTGTTTTTCTATATTGTTGAAAAAAAAAACAAATAAATTCCTCTCCAAAAAACTGTAATTATTCAAGGATTTTCATTTTTCTTAATGTAATGCTTGAACACATCCTAATTCATGGGGAATAAGATTTAATCCTCTGTTGCAATGTACTAAAATATTTTTTATCAGTTTATACATAATTTGTCAAACGTTTATAGAAAACGCAAAGTGATTTTCAGTATTTGTCCAGCTCTATATTGCAAAAACGCATATAATTGTGTTTAAAAGTAATACTTAAAAAATTATTTTAAAGTGATATATTAAAGTAAGCAACTGTTTTTACAAATACAGTTGCATACACTCTAGGTGGAAATAAATTTCCTTTTGTTGCAGTTACACCACTTGACATTTTCAGGAGCAAGCCATCTTTCCTTTTGTTAAAAAAAAAAGGTTCAAAAGCTATATGAAATACATGAAACCAACAGAAGAACAAAATATATATGTTTGCAAACCTGATGCAAGCTTTTAAAACAATTTATTAAAATATTTTTGAATTTCTTATAATGCAAACTCTTTTTTGTCACTGACCCGTGTATTGCAACTGCTGTCACAGCTTTTGGGGCCTTCTTCATTCTACAGAATATGGTTTGATTTACATCTGCAATGTGTAAGGGATAATATTTTGCCATGTTGATGTTTTGGGCTCAGGCCTAGCAACAGAACACATTTGCAATGGCTAAGAAGTGTGGTGGTCAGTTCCTACTGAACAGCACAAATCATGATTTAAACACAGAATGAGAACGGCAGCTTACAGTGGGGCTGAACGATATTGACAAAATTTCATATCTCGATATTCATGCCAGATATCTCGATATCGATACGATACGACTATGGGTTCGGTGAAAACCAAGCATTTTTCAGAAAAATAAAAACATCATAATACAAAAGAATGTGGAAAGTGCAGTTTTAGCGCGGGGGAAATCTATATTGTTTATATCGTTGCTTTTCGATATCAATATCTTGAATGTTCATATCTCGATATCGATACAATAACGATATATTGTTCAGCCCTAGCTTACAGTAAAATAGTCCACACTTCCTTATGTTGCTTTCACCTTGACATGGCAGCCAAGGACTACAAGAAGTATAAAACTAAGGATTTATCTTGGTTTGAAAATGGTTGGACATATTTCAGTAATATAAGTTCTTAGCTAACATCTATTTGTTGTTTTTTTCTCCCTATTTTACTTTTACTACATTATACACTTGTCGAGTCATTGTAAAGCTGTGTTCACACCGAATGCAACTTTGCAACCTCAGCGACCACTCTCTATGTAAAGTCAATGTACAACCACGATTGGGTGGGATGCGTCCTGGGCGACCACGTCACAAACTCGAGCGGCATGACGTCAACGAGCCACAGCGACAGGCGACGGTGACCAAAAGAAGGTATTTATGGACACGCAACAAGACTTCAGTGGGCGACGCATGGTGTGAATGCAGCTTTAGAAGGAAAATTTCCATCGCTCCCTTTAGAACACATTAGTCCATGTGTTTGTTCATAATACTGATTTGGAAAAAGGTCCTCTGCAACAAACAATTAGAAATGACCTCTTTTTCCTTTTGTAATTGTTTTCTTTTAACACGTCTCTCATTTGTCTTCAGGGGCTGCACAGATGTGGTTTGCTGTGTTATCTTCATCATTGTCATCCTCGGCTACATCGCTCTGGGTACTGTTGGTGAGTTTGACACATTGCTGCTGATTTCATCACACAAATGCTTCATAATGACACACAACACCCCAGTCAAGCATCAGATACACACCCACAACAACACTAATATGTCCCTGTGAGGTTGTGATTTAAAGGTGTGAACTGCTCTCTAATCCTGTTTTGATCATTAAGTATGACAAAGAGGATGAATTTTTAAATGTCTTAGAAAAACAAAGATGCCAGGATGCCTGACACAAGACAAAGACAACTAGTTTCTCTGTTTGTTATTAAAATATTCATAATTTCATGGTGGGTTATTCAACAAATTGCCTGATTGTTAAAAGTGTGGGGGAGCTAAGTAATGCAGCTCCCCCAGAGAATGGACTATTCTTTTATAAATGGCCTCACCACAACATGTAGCTTGATTTCCTCTCTATAGACTTGAGTTGATCCCTTTGTGAAGCTTTTAAGATCCTCTTGCAGATGTGTTGACTGAGAGATAGGGTTGGAAGGGATCCTTTTCCAACATGAAAGCTTTTTATTTGGTATCATGTAGATTTCTTTATTAATCAACAATAGAAGCTTGCTCCCATAATTCACATGAGAGAGCCGTTCACAAACAGCAATTTACTGACTACTCTTCATTTTCTATCTTAAACCGGGTTGTCATTTCAGTCAAACTAGTAGCCTACAAGGTTTATCAGCCAAGCTGAATATGTCTATTGTGTTTTATAGTTTATGTGACAAAATGACAGGGAAGTTTTTAAAGAGCACTGGTTGCCTTTTAGCTTGTGGCTTATTCATTTTACTTTACCTCCCATAGCATACAGAGATACTTAACAAGTGGAGGCTGGATTTACTTTAATAAACATTGGTCATCACTAAACACATTTTGCTAATTCATAGTACAATTGCACAACCTTGGATGTTTGCAAGCTTCCATTGTTTATTAATAAAGAAAATCAACATGATACCACTTGCCAAAATAGATGTTAACCAATGTTACTGCTTATAGAGTCTAAAGGTGCGATTACACCAAATACGACTTGGCGACCAAAATCGCGTCATCCACCCAAGTTGCGTCGCCTGTCCATAAACAGCTTGTTTTGGTCACCATCGCCATCGCTCGTTGACGTCATGCCGCTCGAGTTTCACCACGATCATATCATATCATATAATAGGATGTATTAGCTGACATTATTCCAACTGTATCCTTTTCACTCACCTACCAACCACAAAACACTGCAGCTGATGGCCCTGCAGCAGCATTGCCTGTCAGCTACACTTCATACACGTCATACACCCACACAACGCTGATTGGCTGTCGCTGCACAGCCACGCACGATGTCGCCAGAAAAGTTCACATTTTTCAACTTTGGCGACTGAGCGAAGAGCGACCAAGTCGCCCATATAGCGTCTGTTGGATCGCAGGAGACTTGGGGAGCAGAAGAACAAGACACCTTTTACTAAACTCTCAGTTCAAGGAGAAATGTGCTATGCCTCTTGAAAGAAAATGCCTCTAAAGATGTTCAGTTTTTTCTTCCTGGGCTTTATCATGTCATAGCTATACAGCCTCCACCTACATGTGTGTTTTCTGCTTGTCACAGTCTATGATAGTTTTGAAAGTCCCCTGTGCTGCCTGTCACCCCTCCTCCCCCTGTCCATCAGGCAGCTTTCGGGCAGCCAATCAGCACAGAGTTCATTATCTCCCGTAGCCTCCCCAACCCCCCAGATCTCAGTGTCTCCAAAGGCAAGGGGAAAAGAGCTGCATCTGGTCCACTGCAGTGACTAATTTGTATTTTTTTTTCAACCTAAATCAAAACCTAACTTAATAGACACCTAAGACATGATGTAAATGGTCATACATCAGGACATGGGACCTTTAAAGCATACATTTGGCCAGTCTACTCTTGCTCATCATTGTGAACATTTTAAGAAGCACTCTTGGCCCTGGAATGTACATAACTTACCTTATTCAGAGGGACCTTTAATCCCACCGTTTAAAAAATATCATATAGTTTACTAACATAAAAAGGGGTTTAAAAATTCTTGGCTTACATGAGAATTTCTTTATTGTTTAAGAAACAAAAAATACCGGACTCAGAAACTTAATTGTAATTGGATGTTTGATATTCGTAGCACAATTAAAAGTCCTAGTCGCACAATATTGGGTAATTGATTAATTAACTTATTTGTTTCAACATGTTGAAAGTGTGGACTTTGAGAGCTTTTGATCAGACATGGACTTGCCAGATTCCAAACTGCTGAAAATTCTAAAAAAAAAGAAATTAAGCTGCAGTTTTGCCTGCCGGGATTGGACCACTTATGTGCAAGCTTGCATTGTCTGGCTACAGGTTTAAAAGAAGAGAATGATGTACTCTGAAAAAATCATGTCTGATATGCAAAGGCCTTAAGTCAGAAGAGACCAGCAATGGTATATCAACAAAAATAGACTAGATATATTAAAAAACGATATTTTGCACAGCTCTGCTAGCAGACCAAAGTAGACCATTATAATTTAAATCAGTTTTTCCAAGCATAATTTTGTTGGCTAAGATGACAGTTCACGTTGTCCATAGCTGACTGCAATCTTGTGCCTTCCTTTGAGTTTTCTTTTATCCTGTACTGCTTTCTCCTCATTGTTCTTTCACTCCTTAACCCTCAAGTGGCTGCTTTTACTCATGAAGTTCCATTTTTTTAACTTAATCCCCAACTGTTTTTTTTCTCTGTGACATTTTAACCTTTCTCTCACAAAAAAATCATATCCTGCTTAGCCCAGCATACCTTCATTCTCCCCTTGGTAAATCAGATTTTGAAGAAACATTTCAAATGACTAAAAATTAAATACCACAAAGGTTACCAAAGTTCTGCCTCCTCCAAATGCTTTTGTCAGTGCAGTCACGTCTGAATTGGAACATGTGAGGCACTAACTGTTTCCCAATAATCTAAAAAGCACAGAAGCCATGGCAATGGATGCAGCTTCAAATAGACTCTGACATGCCTGCAATCAGCTGTAGAACTTGGTGTTCTTTCTGTATAATTTCTCAGTTTCATCATCCTTGATGTTTTAGAGACTTGTAGACATTTGGTGTTGTTCTGTTCAGCACAATGCTCTATTGACTGGCAAGGTGAAAGACCTTAACACGATTGTTCAGGTTAGGCAAACAAAAGAAACACATGAATCTCTGAGAAAATTGAATTTCGAGGTTGCTGCTACGTTTATCTAAAAGGAACAGAACAAAACAAATTAAAGTGGATTGATTTTTTAGTTTGTTTTTATGTGCATAGATGTTTCTCCTTAATTGACATACACACACATGCAGTCCTCCAAATGCACTTGTGTGCATGTCAATTAATTGTAGTTGATAAAAATGTTGTTTTTATTCTTGACTTCCACACAGAGAAGAGGTAGAATAACACAATGACACTGCCAGTAACAATAAGGGCCTTGGAATTCATTATGTTTAAGATACTGATATAAAAGAAGATGTGGGGTAAGTCAGTATCCTTTATATCCATCTAGTTAACTTTGCGTTAAAACAATGGTTGACACTACACACACATACTTCATCTGTCAACCAGTGAGTACAATGCAGAATGATTTGATCAAAGAAAGATGCTAGGCTGATGCTCAATAAAAAATGTTTATAGTAAGAACTACAAAAGGCAATATACTTCTTGAACACAAGACTCTATGTTTAAAATGAATTCAGTTAATGTGGTGTTGTCATTTTATGTAATTGATTTTATTAATGGAAGGTTGCTTTCCCAAACAGGCACTTATTTTTTTTTAATTTGTCATGTAAATATTGACATTGTGCAGCTAGCTAGCAGTTCCTGTGTGACATGAAGATCTGTCAAGAAAAACATAAAGATATTTGTTATGGCTCATTGTTCACCTATTGAAGTATTTTATTTTGGCTAGCCGTTGTTATGGTGATAATTGTCTGTTCTCATTTATGTAGATGTAAACTGAAAAGTTGTTGTTTTTTTTCAGCCTGGATCCACGGCGATCCCAGGAAGGTGGTCTACCCAACAGACAGCCACGGTCAATTTTGTGGACAAAAAAATTCCCCTAATGCGTAAGTGGAATCTTTTTGAAAGCTCCTGTAAGGATTTTTTCTAGATCATTCAGCTCATAGAAAATAAGATGAATACCTTTGTAGAAGCTTCAAAAGCAAACAAGATCATCAGCGGAGGGGTTAAACATTTTATCATAGTTTATTTCAATGGCTGTCACTCCTATGCTTTGTTCGGAATGGATACAAGCATGCTCCACGCACATGTCAGAGTGAACTCAGCGTGCAGCGATATGATCATCCAATGACATTGAGTCTATTTATGTGTGATCATAATCGAAAGTCAAGTCATTATAACTGTGGTTTAACCAGTTCGCTTGGCATAGAGGTGATCAATATAACAAGTTACTAAGTCCTACAGACCTCTTACCACATATAAATACAAGCCAAAAAGGCTCAAAAGAGTCTTAAAGCGAGCAACTGTCTTTGGGGGAAATAGGGCACCCTGGATTAAATAGGTAGCATGGTAATGAAGACTTCACAAGGAGGATGACCATTACAGCCCAAGTGCCAATTGCAATGTAGCACATGGTCCATTTCTTATCAGCCCAGAGCAAATTCCAAAAGGCAGAACCAAGTGTGTTCCATATTAGAGCATGGGGCTTTTGTTTGACTGATTAATTGAGTGATTATGGCAGCAACCAAAAATTTGATTCATTTCCTAGGTCACCTGTCAACAAAGTTCAACAAGTATTTTCAGTTTCCTGTTGTTGTTGTTTTTCTTTTTTTTTTTTTTGTCTAACTTAGTAGTTTAGCTGTCAATTTCTTCTTCTCTGCCGCACAAGGCATCATCCTCACCTTGACCAGAGATAGATTCAGTGGTGGCAATCGGCGACAAGAGCCCCAGTGAAATCTTTCTGGCCACCTCAAAGTCCCTAAGTTCAGTACTCTAAAAATGAGGTGAACCAAAGTGTTCCAGTCATCCCTGTATTATATGTATGTGGCCCTCAGTGAATAAAGTTTGGACACTTTTGCCTCAGGCTGTGGTAGTTAGCGTTGCTAAAAACAAAGACATTTTATCTAACTGCATAAAACAAGCTGCAGTACAAACTCTCCTCCACTGAAAAATATTGTTAATTTCCAAAACTGTTGCCACCCTTGTCTGTATGTCTCTAAATTCTGACAAGATGTATCAAGCTAAGTTAAAGGTCAGCTATATGACTGTAGCCTTGCTATCCAGAAAGTGGTCTCTCAAAGAAGTTGACACTGTTTTGTACAGCACAACAATTTAGCATTTTGGCAGCACTCCTCTACACAGATATCTTTCAGGAGGGTTTTCTATTGGTGAAGTGACATCATTTTAAAAAACCTTTTGCTAATGATAATGTGAAACAAACAAAACAACAGATTAAAGCAGAAGTCCTTGTTTTCTACATCAATTGTCTTCACAGAAACAAAGCCATATTATTCTACTTCAACATGTTGAAATGTGCCAATCCTGCAGTTTTAATTAACCTCCAGTGCCCTACAACCCAGGTAAGAGGCCGATCAAAGGCCTTTCTTGCAGCATATTTTTACACTGCTTTGTGGTGCACTCAGACTTTTCCTCCACGCTTGATTATACAAGATTGATGGGCTCTCTCATTAAGAGGACGTGTTGTTTCCTGCAGCTCTGTGTTTCCAAGTGCCCTGACAGATTTGCCACTCTGCTGGATGCGTGGAATACCAAAACCTGGGAATATTACAAGAAATTCTGCAAGCCAGGCTTCGAGATTGGCAGCAAGGTGAGAGGCTGTTGTTATAGGTCCTTCTCAGGTTATTTTCCAACAAGATGAAAGAATATTTATTGAACCCAGTGTGGTTTTTCGGATTGATTTCTCACTCCTTATTCTTATGGGGACCAGGTAAATTTTCTCACCCTTAGCTCCTGTCTACTGTTCTTTCAGATGAATGAAGTGCACAGGGGTATATTTTCTAAGAGTTTTATTAAGGGAAAAAACAACCAGCTCCTAATTTTAAGGCCACAATTCTTACTGTTAACAAGTTGCTTACTTGCATGCTTTTTTTGTAGCATAATAACTTCTCTTTATTTATTATTGAAGGCTTATAAGTACCTTGCTCTGTGTGACCATATTCAAGGTTCTTAACTTAGAGTTCAAGCTCAGTTCTCAATCAGTAAGCATTTATAAGATTAAAAGTAAAGAAGCTGTTAGACGTAACTTCTCTTAAGTATATATGCAGTGCTTAACAAATTTATTAGACCACCTGTCATAAAAATGAGAAAACTTTAATATTTTAGCAATCCTTCAAAAACTAAAACGAGAGTTACGAATGTAACTACGGTTCTATGAATCCCGAATGACCGCCAGAGGGCGGTGCTGAAAGCACTGAATGTTCCCTTCGCGCATGCGCAGTCCGAGTATGCATACCAACAATGTCACCTGTGACCCCTGGATGACCCGAGAAAGGTAATAAGTTCCGGTGTCACCAGAGGTTCGTTTCCTACAGAATCTTCTCGCGTGACCACGAGGATTCTGAGTGACAGAACGCTCTGGCGGTCATTCGGGATTCATAGAACCGTAGTTACATTCGTAACTCTCGTTCTATTTCATCCCTGCTGACCGCCAGAGGGCGGTGCTGAAAGCACTGAATGACTTATCCCAGCTTAGTCACGAGGAATCCTAGCTACCAACCTCAATGAGAAGCCTCTGAAGACTGAAGTACCACACCAAGTGGATGGGGAGTGGCGACATTCACATTATAGAATCTGGAAAATGTGCCAGGCGATGTCCAAGAGGCAGCAGCACATATTTCCTCCAGGGGGACTCCCTTCAGGGCAGCCCAAGATGTAGACACACTCCTGGTAGAGTGAGAGCGCACACCTGTTGGTAGGGGGCGGTCTGACGCCTGATAAGAGTGCCGAATGACATCCAAGATCCAGTGGGACAGGCGCTGCTTGGAGAGAGCAGAGCCCTTGTTTGGGCCTCCATAACAAACAAAAAGCTGATCACACCTACGAATGCCTGCAGTAGCAGCAATATAACATCTCAGAGCCCTCACTGGGCACAAGAGTTCTGGTCTGTGTCCACCATCACCTGATGGAGGTTCATATCGTGCAAGCCTTATAGGCTGATTAAAATGTGAATTTGACAGCACTTTCGGAATAAAAGCAACATTTGGCCACAACGTGACGCCCATACCATCAGGGTGCCACTTCAGGCATGATGGGCTGATCGACAATGCGTGCAGCTAACTGACACGTTTTGCCGAGGTAATGGCCAGCAAGAACGCAGTCTTACGCGATATCCACTGTGGCTCCGCTCTGTCCAGAGGCTCAAAGGGAGGCTGACACAAGCCATCCAACACTAAGTGTAGGTCCCATGCTGGGGCACGTGGAGCTCTAGGGGGGTGAAGTCTCAGAGCCCCCTTAAGAAATAAAGACACCAGATTGTGGCTCCCCACTGTGCCTTTGTCAACTCTAACATGTCGGGCTGATATTGCTGCCACATACACCTTTAGAGTGGATGGAGTTCGACCTTCATCCAAGTGTGACTGCAGAAACTCTAGAACCGTGGGAACTGGGCATAGCACTGGGTCCTCCCCGCGGTTGCCGCACCACTTTACAAACAATCTCCACCTATTGTCGTATTGTAGCCGAGTGGATGGCACCCTGGCATTCAGAATGGTCCGCCTGACAGGTTCCACACAGCTGCTCAGCAGCGGGTCGGACCTTTCAGGAGCCAAACATATAAGCGGAGGCGGTGAGGATTGGGATGCCAAACCTGACCGCTTTGTAGGGATAACAGATCTTTCCTGTTGGGGAGACACCACGGTTCGCTGCAACTGAGCTTGCGCAGTAGGGGGAACCATGTTCGAGCCGGCCAGAAGGGGGCCACCAGCAACAGCCTGTGGCCCTCCTGAAGGACTCTCTGAAATGTTGGCCAAATCAGAGGAAGCGGTGGAAAGGCATAAAGGAGACCCTCTGGCCAAGGGTGCGCCAGTGCATCTTGGCCGAGAGGGCTGGTGTTTTCCCTCAGGGAAAACCAAAGGGGACAGTGGGTCGATTCCTCTGAGGCAAAGAGATCGACCCCCGCCCTGCCGAAAAGACCCCAAATTGTGTGCACCACCTCTGGGTGGAGGCGCCACTCCCCTGGTGGAGGATTCTGACGGGAGAGGGAGTCCGCGAGATGGTTCAGAGTCCCTGGCAGATACATGGCCCGCAGACTGGCTAGACGGGGGGCAGCCCACCTGAGAAGGCGCTGAGACACCTCTAGGAGCCGTGCTGACTTGGTGCCTCCCTGGTGGTTGATGTGGAAAACAGTCGAGGTGTTGTCTGACCGTACCAGCACATGCCATCCCCTGAGGTGTGGTAAAAAATGCTGGAGAGCCAGGTGCACTGCCCGGAGTTCCAGCACATTGATGTGATCGGTGCCGTCTTGCACAGACCACAGTCCCCGAACTGTCCAGTGTTGCCAGACAGCCCCCACCCTAAGAGGCTGGCATCTGTAGTGACAGTTTCGCGGCGGGCTGGGGCCACACCCAATGGAACGCCTCTTGACAGGAAGGCCTTGTCTCTCCAGGGGGCCAAGGTAAGGAGACACTGCCGTGACACTCTTAGCTTCCGGTGTCGATGCCACTTGGCGTCCAAATGGAAGCTGTTCAGCCACCTCTGCAGGGGGCGCAACCACAGCAGACCCAGCGGGACCACAGCCGTCATGGATGTCAGTTTGCCCAAAAGCCGCAGGAAAGTGACATATGGTAATAGTCTGCTCCCCTGGAAGAGTGCGAGGAGACGAAGAACATCGTCCACCCGGTGAGAGGATGGCTGAGCCCTCATGGCTGAGGTGTCCAAGGTCACCCCAATAAAGGTCGTCCTTTGGGTGGGGTCCAGACAAGACTTCTGGAAATTGACCCTGAGGCCCAATCGGGCCACATGGACAAGGAGCCTGGTGGTATCCTGGGCCACCTGGGCTTGTGATGGTGCACAGAGTAGCCAGTCGTCTAGATACGGCAACACTTTCATGCCGCCTGACTGTAGGGGTGCAAGAGCCGCTTTTACGCACCGAGAGAAGACCCTCGGGGAGAGGGAGAGCCCGAAAGGGAGAACTCGGAACTGCCAGTGGTGGCCTTTGTAAGCAAAACGAAGAAACCTCCTGTGTTGAGGTGCTATGGGAATGTGGAAGTAGGCATCTGCCAGATCGACAGACGTGAACCATTCCCCCTGGGCGACAGTTCTTAGGACATCTGCCGTAGTCAGCATGTGGAATGGTAATACCTTCAAATATTGATTGAGTCCCCTCAGGTCCAGTATCGGGCGATATCCACCAGTCTTCTTCGGCACGAGGAAATATATTGAATAGAAGCCTCTTGGGTGTACTAGAGGATCTACAGCCTTGATCGCCTTCTTTGCCAGGAGGGCAGACAGCTCCTGGTCCAGGGCCAAGGCCTTTGCTGGGTCGCTGATGACAGTTGCTTTGACCCGGCTGGAGACAGGGGGCCGGCGTCGGAACTGGAGCTTGTACCCATGGGTCAAGGTTGAGACCACCCAGAGCAATAGCAGCCCAGTAACTGAGCTGCTGGTGGGAAAAGTAACCGACGACCGGCCCCCAGGCCTCAGTCTCTGGCCCTCCGGCCCCTAGGGGCCCCGGAGGGACGGTGGGAAGGACCCGCAGCTTGGGGTTGAGTGGGTGGCAAGCGGGGGGGGAAAGTCCCTGGCTGATCTATGTGAGGGTTGCCGGGGACCATAACTCCCCATGGGATGAACATGTGGTGGAGGCCGAGGAACAGCAGAGGGGCCCCTAGGTCTACTCGGGGGTGCCATGCTCCTACTAAGGCCTGAAAGCTGCTGCCTGGTTTCACGAGCCCTCACGGTTCTCTCCAGTGCATCCACTGCAGCTGAACCGAAAAGCTCTCCTGGTTCCACAGGAACGCTTCGGAGTGTCCTCCTGGATGCCTCTGTCAGGGGGGACTGTGCCAGCCACACTTGGCGGCGTGTCTGAACTAGCAATGACATCATGCGCCCAAGCTCTCTTGACATGAGCGCAAAAGCATGTAAAGCTGCATCACTAAAGCTCACAGCAGAAGGGTCTGCGCTGCTATCCTGCAAAGTAGCAGAGAGTGCGAACATAAGATGGGCTAAGGAGTTTCCGATACGCCCAGCCCGTGCACCAGCATTATAGGCTCTTGTGAGAAGATCATCTGTTACTCGACATTGTGGTCGTGGGCATCTCACAGCTGGCCGGAGAGACTCCTCCGGGGACACAATGAGAGATGCTATGGCTGGCTCCACATCAGGCATCCGCTCCAGGCCAGCTCCAGCTGCATTATGCATGGCCGCCAGAGTCCGGCCATCCGCTGAAAGCCAGAAGAGAGCCCCAGTATCTCTCCAGCAAGCATGTAGTTCTCTCAGATAGTCTCCTGAAGGGGGAATAGAGAAAGCAGAGGAGGGCCGCCTGCGTCGGAAGAAGGCACTCTCAGGAGCAGAGTGAGTCTGCTGTGGCAAATCCAGGTGCAGACATCCCAAAGCTGTGCGCATGATAGTCTGCTTTGAGCTATCCATTGTCCCACTTGACGAGCTCCGAGCCGAGGATGGGGACCCCTGTTCTGAAATCATGGAGGCCTGGCCAACTTCATCATCCTGGAAGTGAGAGGCTGAAGCCGCCAGAGAAATAACATCGTCCTCTGGGGCAAGCACTGGCATAAGCGGGGTGGACGGCCCTGCTCCTTCTGTCGGAGTGGCAGGCTCACGTTCTTGCAGGAGGGACCTCATCTCAGCCAACTCTGCATATAATTGATCCACCTCTGAGGCAAGCCGCCGTTCAGCTTTGGCCTTCTTCTTGGAGGGGCCAGACGAAGTAGCAGACACACTGCGGCGCTTCGAGCGTCTTGGTTGGAAAGACGGCAGTTGTCCTTGGGGGGAGGGGTTATCCTCGCCAACAGGGGACACCTGCTCCAGTCTAGCGACCCTCAGGGCCTGAGGCATGTAGCTGCAGTTCATACATGGCTCATCAGATAAACTCTCTCTAAGGTGGTCAGGACCGAGGCACCTTGGGCAGAGGTCATGGCCATCACCAGCTTGAAGGGGAGCACCACAGGCAACACAACAGTGGGAGCCTTCCATTGTAAGTGGCTTAATAGCTCCCGACCGCAATAAGCTGAGGGAAGGGGGCGCGGACACCGCCTAAACAGCAGATGCAAGTCACACAGCACCAATGGACCTCCCTGGAGGGGATGTGAACCCGGGTCCCCCGTGTCACAGGCGAATAACTTATCCACCACACTACAGATGCGTGGATACTTCTAATGTTATTATTGTAATAATTGTTTCTATGTTTTAATAAACTGCAGAACTATAAGCTGGGAGAGGGGACGCGAACGCTGCCGTCACCAGCAAAGGCTGCGATATAGAACACAAAAGTATCAACCAGTAATAATAAGACGGGGCAAGAGGGCGCGAACGCCGTCTAACCCAGCTGCGGGGAATTGTACACAATGAGAGGCGAGTCTCCACAGCCCGGGCGCTAACGCTAGGCTAACCGGGCTAACAACGGAGCTAGCGAACGGAGAGAGCACGCGTCCGCCACCCCGCAGGGCTTAAAAGGCAGGACAGAGCACAAACAGTCAAAGAAAGGAGAGGGAGCGGGACGAAACGCTGCCGTCACCGTACAAACAAACTGAGGTATCCTAGTGATTCTCGGGGGAAGAGAGCGCGAACGCTGTCCACACCGACAAAATCACAACTTAAACACACTGGCATTAAACATGCTATTCACCTTAATCAATGATTAAGGCTGCTTCAATAACCTTACCTTATGTCGGGCGAGGTCAGAGAGCCTTTAGACCACACGGGCCTCAAACAAAGAGAGACGCCTCAGCGGCGTTAACAAACCTCCAAACAAAATAGAAGAAAATGGACCGCCGTCGCAGCCTTTGGAGGGCGAGTCTTCGCTGCTCCAACCAACACGGTCCCAAGGCTCCCAGCGACGGTTTATGAATCCGTATAGGCAATTCCTTTTTCTCAGTGTTGCTGTGTCCAGCGGTATGCAACTGGCACGCGAGAAGAAAATAGGAAACGAACCTCTGGTGACACCGGAACTTATTACCTTTCTCGGGTCATCCAGGGGTCACATGTGACATTGTTGGTATGCATACTCGAACTGCGCATGCGCGAAGGGAACATTCAGTGCTTTCAGCACCGCCCTCTGGCGGTCAGCAGGGATGAAATAGAACTAAAAATGTTTTACATTTACAGAATACATTTTGTACAGGAATGAAGAGTTTCAAATTGAATTCACCTTTTTATACCAAAATTTGAGCCAGCTCACTGGGCTTCTCTGAGAAGTCAGAAATTAATCAAGCATAACATTCAACCACTAATTTAAGAAACAATAGCGTGCTTTATTTTTTCTGTTTTTCTTTTAAAGCACTGTATATAAAGTACAAACCCCAAGTCCAGTGAAAGTAGGACATTGTGTAACACATCAATGTGTCATCTCAAACAGAACAGGCATCAAATTCAAAATGAGTGAATATTTGCAAAACAATGAACTTTATCAGGTTGAACTATAAATATCTTGTCTTTATAGTGTGTTCAATTAACCTTAAGTCAAGAAGGATTTGCACATCTTTGTCTTCTGTCCTTAGTTACGTTTTAACACAACGTTCCATCATCATTTGAATTGGGGTTTGTGTACATGGCATTTGTCTCATACAAATATGGTCAAACATTGAGAAAAAAAACGTGTCAAAAAAATGAAAAACAACACTGATTGTTTTTCATTCAAAAGGGAGTGGAAAAGGATAGAAACTTATGTAACTCCACCCCTTTTCCATGAATTAGTAATAGTTAATTATTCTGCCTGGGAGAAGAAAAAAAACTCCAGAACTGCTTACCCCATATTCATATCACAAGTGAAGAATAGATGGTTTGTCCTTTTGCAAATGCAAATGCATAAAGAACTGTTTTACACTAGTAAGAAGATAAACAAAAGTAAATCCAGTAAAGACATAAAAACAGCACAAAACAACATACTGGCTGTCATCTCCATAAAGATAAAGTATTCTCTCTTTTTACATTTTCTGTATCTGAAATGTATCTGCACAGCTCTTCAAATCATCTGTAAAAAATTCTACAGTTAAACAGACATGTATCTTCTTTAAAGTTTTCTAAACTGATCACTGAAGCTGAATTTTCGCCTGTGATCTTCATCTTCAGAGCAGAAAATAAACTTTTGAAGATTATATAGGTCATACACTGTCTTTGCAGAGTTTCAGAGTTTCAGTTTTAACAATCTTGTATTGATAAAGTAGTCTATGGGTGAGCTTATTGTAATGTAATTAATCAATAATTTTATTTACATAATGGTTGGTTATCATTTAGATTTGAGAATAACTTTTCATCAGACCTTTAATCTTTTCATTTTGACCTTTTCATTTTGACCATTTCCTTTTCTGTGCTGCTTGATAGAGGGTCTGAAATCATCTCCTAAACTTAATTTGCACATTAAAAACCCAAGGTCCCCGGAATGAGCCTTGTGGGACTCTGCATTTAATGTCCATACAATCAAATGCATCTGAAAATTGAAAATAAATACAGTATGTTGTTTCTTCTTTAAAACAGCTATCTTCAGATTTTTTTGATCAGTAGTATAAAATGCTTCTATAAATCATCAAATATACCAAGTGTAAATTGCTCTTTTTTCCATAGTTTTGGTAAGTCCTTCTGCTATTTTCATTACAGTGTTTTTCTACAGACAAGCTGACTTGCACTTGGAAGCATTTTCATTTCAACAAAAATATACAGCTTGTTTAAAAATACCTTTTTTAAGAAGTTTAGAAAAATATGTTTAAAATTCAACCTTTGTGAAGTTGTTGAATGAATAGAGTAGGTAACAAATATGAGATAATTAGTATGAAACTACAAGTGAATAAGTAATTAACAGTTTTCCACTTTAAAGAGTTCTAAAACCATTATTATGGTTTATAGTGACATAATTAACACCAAAAATTTTGTGAGATGTTTCGTGAGATCAGATCGTTCTTGTCGAGAGTTGGTAGGGGGTATTAATATGCTTTTAGTACCTCTTCTGGTAAGGGCCATTTAGGTAATGTTTTAATTGCTATCAATGACCAATAATGTCATTTATAGCAGAATGTCAAGGAAAAGCATTTAGTTAATGGCCTTGTAGCCAGAGCTTATGTTCATGTAGAATAAGGTACAAATAAGCACTTCAGTGACTGAATGACTGACGGTCAGTATGTTTCTACTTGGCGTGCTGATATACAGTACACTTACTTGTTGGTGAGTATTGTGACTGTTGAACAAAGTGGAACCAAGAGCCGTTTTATAAACTTCCAGTTTCTTATTGTTTGTTTCTATTTTAGACACATTCTTCCTGATTAAATATGACTTTCCAAGATGCTCATCCCCATTATAGTGCTTGAAAAGCCATATTCAAATCTCAGTAATCATTATAATGAAGAGCTCACTAAAATGGACTTTGGGAGACAGGTGGAAGTGAGCTATCAGCCATTGATGCACATCACAGCTCTGCTGTGGCAGCTGGCCGGAGTTCAGTGACAGTGGTTTGATGGTGGTGTGTAAGAAGCACAGAGTGAGGTGCTGTGTGGGAGCACCTAACAGCTCAGGCGTGCTGTTTGATCTGAATCATTGATTTTCCTTCCCACATCATCTCAAGTATGAAACTGTTACATCAGACTGGATTCATCTGACCTCTTGCTGTTTGCAGTAATAATAATACTGGTCATTCAAAATTCTAATCACATTTACAAGTGAGGATGGTTACATTTTTGAAAATATGACTTTTACTTTTTAATTCACATGATAGTAAGGAAACATACTGATGTCGAAACTGTGTTAATGATGTTATGTACACTGGATTAAATTTTAGATTACAATATCTTTATTTGTATAGTGGAGACAGACCAAGGGGCCCCTGTGGTCTTGTGGTTTTGTCTGTACTATATGCCCCGTGTATGAAGAGTGAAAAGTTTGAAAATGTGTTCTGGGACATACAGGACTAGCAGTGTTAATTTTGACAGCACTTATTAATTTAGTTTTAGTTATAGTATTTTGCCTAAATTATCTTTTATTTTTAGTTATAATTTAGTCATCTAAATTGTATTAATTTCAGTCTAGTTTTGGTTGATGAAATTTCACAACATTTTAGTCGATGAAATCTACTGTAAATTTAATTGACTAAAAAATGAAGTGTAAAGGGTAAGGCATTTTTTATGTTTCCTTGAATTTCTGAAGTCATGTTTTACACTTGGATAAAATAAAACATCTAATAACCCTTTAATGAATGCTAGTAAAGTTTGAATGTATAAATTAATAGAAACAAATTTAACTTTGGTGTGAAATGCAATCACCTTTTATTTAGGCTACTTGGCAGAGCATCTCAGGTACAATACCAGAATTGACAACAAACAGTGAACCTGCTGTACATGAATATATCGATTCGTAAAGTAGCTCTGATTGGATCACTCCCCAACTTATCCACTCACCACGAAGCTAAGGCAGCTGTGATTGGATGTCCCTCTTAACTCATCCAACCTTTCCACACAGCCAAAGTAGCTGTGATTGGATGTATTCCTAACTTGTCCCTACTTGCTTCATGATGAAATTAGGTCTGATTGGATTTAGTCTCTGTCAAACATTTTCGCCTAGTTTTTATTTGTTGACGAAAATGTCAGTTAATTTAGTTTTAGTTTTTGTCCACTTGTTTTTATTAGTTAGAGTCTGGTTTTCGTCAGGGGAAAAGGGTTGTTGACGAAAACTATCATGAAAATAATTAGTCAACAAAACTAACACTGAGGACTAGTGTAAAATAGTGTTGAAAATGAAGCCACGATTTTGACCACTTTTGTCTGCCTTGATCACATTTCTGACTCTTTTGTTGTCGTTGCTGCTGGCCGTATCTGATGAAAGCATGTCTTTGATTTGCAAGTTATGCAGAACAAAGTCAGAGGAATTGGTAAGGGAATTAATTAGCAAAAAGACTATTTTTATCGATTCCTTGAGGGAGTTGTTACCGATTCTCAACTGGAATTGGTTTACGATTCCCATCCCTAGTTAAGAGGTAAACACAGACCTTCCAGCATTTTGTTTTCCTTAATTTATCAATTGTATGATTTTCCTTTAGATATTCAATTATATAAATTGTGGTTTATGCACTTCTTATTGTATTGAATCATATCATATATCTTGACTTACATCGCTGTCCCCATCCTTATGGTTTATTATTGTTACATAAGAAATCTAATGCTCACTCAATATTTTTTTATATTATGAAAGGGAAGTCAATTTAATTAAATAAAATCTTCCTTTGTTTGCTCTGTGCCTTACTAATATAGTTCCTAGTATTATTACTTAAATCCATTTCTAGTTCTAAATGCATCTTGTGTTTTGATATTTGAATAATCTCAACTCTTACTTCCATTGTAGAGTGTTGCAGAAGTCATCCGAGATGAAGACTGTCCATCTATGATTGTGCCAAGCAGACCTTGTGAGTGAACCTGAATAATTCCTTGTACAGCAACCAACAGCATCTTCTTAAGTCCAGAAACAAAAAAAAAATGTTTGAAAATGTGTTTCAGTCCTTCAGCGGTGCTTCCCTGATTTCATCACAAGAAATGGAATCTTAACCGTAGCCAATCAGACCATCTTCACAGACGGTGACAACAACAAGAGGAGCGTCAGTGACCTCAAGGATGCTGCCAAGTAAGATCGGGCTCCTTAAAATATAAAACTTTGACAATGTTTTACGAACAGCTCAGCAAATTGAAAGTCACGTGCCCTAAAGCAGGACTTTGAGTTTTTTGTTTTAATAAGTTGTGTAAAAAGTAATAAATCTTGTGAAACTGTGTATTTTAAGCTCTTATACTATCTATAGGGCTGCCAACCCTGCACCCAGTGAGCTCTGGACAGATACTAAAGGGTAGGACATGTGGGCGTGTTACTGATGCCCAGGAATGTGTCCAGTCACATTCAAAGTCTTTTTGCATGTTCAGTGCATGAAAAAGCAGCCCACCTTGAGTTCAAAAGAAGAGCTCCAGGCTTCTAGCTAATAGCATCTGCTTTTTAAATCGAGGCTGTCGTAATATAAATGAGCTGACATAGCAGATTTTGGATAAGCAGTAGAAATCATGTGTTCATCTCTGTGAGTTGATGTTTACATGATTCTGATTATGCTGTGATACTTGTTGGTGTTGAAATATGATATGCTTTAATGCCTCTTTTTTAGCCAAGTTACGGCTGTGCAGCAAGGAGTTGAAAGGTCTAAAAAAGATTTACTTCAGCTTTTTAACCCCTGCTGTAGCTTTGAGTAGACTAACCCTCATGCTTGTGCTCTTCATCTTGAATACTCTGCTCCTGCTTCCATCCATCTTTAAAAGTGGACTGAAATATTGATAGATTAATGATATTTTATCATTTATTAACCTTATAAAAAGATCAGATCATCTGCATCTTCTTTGTCAAAAACAAAAGCGAGTCAAGTGGTGCCCCCTGGTGTTCATTAGCTTGCATCCAAGTTTATTATCAATGCAAGATTGCGTAACAGTTCTGGATAGGATCCAAATTCCCCCCTTTGAGTGGGTGTCATTGACCTTTGGGAGGCTGAATTAAAGTACTTTATCACAGGGTTGTCTACAGAACTGCCTGGTACTGTTTTGTTTGTCCTGTAGCAAAGTTAGCTCGTCCCCTCTCCCTCTTTGCACTGTTCGGTATGGATTTGTCTGAACCACAGGGCAGTGTGTCTGCAGTGAAAAATTTGCTATAGTTTGTTCTAAGATTGCAACTTTTCCCTGAAGATTTCACTGAAGGAAAGATTTCAAATTGAGTTATTCATTGTCAGTTAATAAAATGTTGCATTTATTTAGTTTATCATTTGCAAATATGTGGTTTATTGAACTAAACTTTTCACATCAAAGTCTCCACATCAAGAGCTGATTCACTTGTATTCGGTTTAATTAGATGAGCCATGATCTTGTAGGATGTTGGATCACTTGAGGCATACTGATTTTAAATAAGGATGAGCTTAATACATAAAACATGTAATGCAACTTATTTTTGTCTTTGGTTATAGCATACTCCTATTTATAGCCAGAGCAATAAACCTTAATCTTGATGTAATTGAGCTGTATGTGCTTTTTTAGTTGATGCATCTTTCACATCACCGTAACATACTGTTAGACCATCTGCCACCATACTAAAGGAACTATGGCTCAATAGGCATTTTCTCAACACTAATGCTATTTTGTGGCTCCTTGTCAAAGGACTCACAAGGACTTTTTTTCTTTTTGCCAGACCTTTACAACATAAGTTGTTCTTAAATCTGAGAGTTTCAAAAACATTTTGACACTTGATTCTTTTTTACAGCAGAGAGAAAAGGATAAAGTGTCAGAAATGTTGCAACTATAGTGATTACACTCTTTAAGAGGCTGTAGTGCAAATGTGCCACAGCCTTCTGTTTTTTTATTAGCTTTTTTGTCTCCTTTCCTCAGCCACTTTCACTCACCTCTACTTGTTACTTCATTACAGAGGTATCACCAATCTGCTGAATGCCAAAGAAATTGGCATGAAGATCTTTGAAGATTATGCAAATTCTTGGGACTGGATTCTGCTGTAAGTGTGATTTTCATAATTCTAATTTTCTTCCTAGAATTATTTCCCCTCTGTGGGTGCAGAAATTTCTTCAATTAATTATAAAATCACACATTTACTTTTACAGAAAAATATTTTCTCCTGTCCTACCTGCTGAAGAACCAGAGCAGCTCTTATTTATAAAGCATCTTCATCAAACATTGATATAAATGTTGATGAATTACTTAACCTGTAAATTTTGAATCAGTTTTTTAAATATATGCACATGTGTGTGCTGTTGCAGTGGTCTGGTGATCACCATGGCGGTCAGTCTGGTCTTCATCCTGTTGCTTCGCTTCACTGCTGGTGTCCTCCTGTGGCTCATCATCTTTGGTGTCATCGCTGCTGTGGCCTTTGGTAAGTAGACTCAATATTTAGTCAGCGTCCTGATCAGTAGCTATTTTTCATTTAAGTGGTATCACTTGAAGTCAGAGATGTCACACTGAATATCAACAGTGCTGCAATTTGGGGCCATGGGCAGAATGCTGAAGATGACCACAGCATGCTGATGTTTTTTTAAACAAATGATATAGAGTGTGTTGTTAAACAGAAGTATTTACCAAGGTTAACACATGCCTTGATTGAAAGTCTGGTGTAGCAAAGCTGTAGTGGTTGCAAGGGTTCACAATCACCATACCTCTGTAATTTTACATTGAACCCCACCACCATGTAATATTGGCATCAAAGGGCCAGATCACTCAGAAATGCATTGCCAGAAAGGTTTTGCCAGCATGCAAGTTTTTGAGCATGCGTTATAATGATAGAAAATCAAGTTTTTTGCTCAAGATACATCAGAGTCACTTTTGGTCAAAGCCACCTTAAATATAGTAGGAAACAGGCAAGGAGACAGTTGTAGATAAGTGTTGATCTCCTCTGTTAGTACACTTAGGTTTTGTTTGGGGATTGGCTCCCCTTAGAACCTGGTATGGAGGGGGCAGAAAAGAGTCCTGCTAAGTGGCAACCCTGTTCATGCACTCTGTTTGTGGTGTTAAAGCGTAATGAACCAAAAGCTCTTCTTTTGTTCCATCATTTAACAAAGCAGCTGGGAAAGCTCTTCATCTGCTTGTATCCACTTTTTTCCCACAAATTTTATTTGGCTATCTATGTTTGCATTCAGACCAAATTTACTGGCACCCTCATCTGCTTTTTTATTCTTTCACAAATGCACTGAACTGACAGCTTTAGATTTAGTAGACACATTGGAGACATTACCTACATTCCTTTAATTTGACATTTTCTAATACCTTCTTGTAAACAGCTTTGTAAGGGAACAATGTGGAAAAAAGTCTGACTCTTCCATTTTCCTTTTTTTTCATAATTTCCTGGACTCACGTTTGTCTTTTTGTGCTTCTCAGGTATCTGGCACTGCTACTGGGAGTATGCCAACCTGACCGGGAAGCCGGGTGCTAACGTCACCATCTCTGATATCGGTTTCCACACAGACTTCAGTATTTACCTTCAGCTCAGCCAAACATGGCTTATCTTCAGTAAGCAGCTGTCTTTTACTTATACTTCTCTTAAATTACCTGTTACCTGTGATATAAATTTGCTGTTTTTTTACTGACCGTTAAAATGTCATTTGCATTACAGTGATCTCACTCTCTGTGATCGAGGTCATCGTTGTGATCATGTTGATATTTCTGAGGTCAAGGCTGCGCATTGCTATTGCATTACTGAAGGAGGGCAGCAGGTTTGTGTGGCTTTGAAATTGATTCCTTCAAAATGTTACCCAGAGTTCAGACTACCCAACTCAAGGCTCTGTCACTGTGTCAAGTTCAAGCATGACAAAGCTGCAGGATTTTGCTGTGGCTTGACTGACAGACAAGGCAGATTACACACTGATACCCAACTGCCCTCACAATCACAATCGACATGTTGATATTGGACAACACCAAAAAGAAGACTTTAGATGTACAGACAAACAAAAGTTTGTACAAAAGTTGTGTGTTTGAAACACCTGTTTTCTAACTTACTGACAAAGAGGACTACAAAAATGGCTAGGGACCCAACAGCAAGCATTTCTGATCATTTTAATAAACAATTATTCATACACTTTTGCCATGGCCATGAGGACCAACTTGATAAGGTTGTTCAATTAAGAGGAATTTCTCAAAAAAGAGGTAACAGACGTAACACATTGGAAATGCTGTAGTTGCTTCTTAGTCAAACCGCCATGTTGTAGTTCCGTTGTAGCATAATAATAGCTTTGAACTCTCGCTGATTATGTTTAAGCTTGAAAAAAGGGTAAAAGTAGTTACATTTGTTAAGATTATTACAAAGATCAGAACATGTAAGTTTTGCAAATGTTTGTTCTCCACAGAGCTTATTATCAGCATGATCTGAAACACAGTGAAAAATCCTGTAGGCTTCTAGTAGACTTGCAGTCGAGGGAACTAGCGCAATGCTAACTTCCACGATAGCCTACAAAAATACACCATCCCTGCATCACTCTATTAGGTGTGCAACAATTCTCAATGTAATTGAACTGTTTGTTGTGTCATCTGGATCAGTACACACTTGTGAAGTGTAGTATTTTGGGGTTTGTGCTTAACTGACTTCCATATGCTTTATATATCTATCCATATTGGCCCTGCTTTGTTGAGTTAGCATGCTGAGATCAGGAAGCTCCAGTCCATGGCTCACCAAATTTATTGCAATGTGCAAAGTTGGGCCAAGATATTAAACAGTCACATAGTGATAAGAAGCAAGAACATTAGAAAACACTATTCTTCAAATCTGTGTATACATGAATGTCAGTAATGTTTGAGCTTCTTGATGTGGCTGTTAAGTCTTATTTGTCTTGAGATATAACATTGTTTTATCATGCTGCTGCTGCGCAGACATTCATCAGTTTTTAAGGGTGGAAACATAAGTTCAAAGCACATCACCATTGTAGATCAAATTAATTCAAAATGTCCTACCTTTTTGACTGCTGGCTTGATTAAAAATCGCTTCCGGCTCCACTGCAGTGTCTTAAAATTAGCCCCTGCTGCAGAAAAAAAATCCACATCTGCTTCAGTCAGCAGTGTAAAACCCACTTGAGCTTTTTCACAAGTTCTGTTTGGGGGTTTGTAAGCTCGGAAAAAGAGTGCTGAATGAATTGTCATCATGATACCTTTGAATGTAAGTTAAAAATAGTTTCAGCTTTTTGTCTAAAAAGGTTTAGAAAGACTCCAAATAGCATTTATTTCTTCGTTAGTAACCTCTTGCTGTTGCTGAAAAATTCCCCATAAAGATTGAAGGTTCTCCAAAGCCGTCAGAACTGAACCAAACCAAACATTCGTACAAAAAAGAGTTACGTGGGCCGACTGTGTTGTAGCATCCCTGTTTACTTTGACGGGTGTCAATGCATAAAACAGCCTTCAGGTTTGATGGATCCTACAACAAAAGACTGTCAGATCTTCCTATAACCAAACTTACAGCATGTCATCTTATTGGTGTATTTATTTAGTTTATTTTTGTTCTTCTTTACACGTCCTCAATGCAACAATAAAAGTATTTTGTCTTTTTTATTTCTAGGGCCATCAGCTACATCATGTCCACTCTCTTTTACCCAATCATCACCTTTTTCCTTCTAGCTGTCTGTATCGCATACTGGGCTGTCATCGCAGTGTATCCTTTATGATGCTTGATGGTATTGTTCAGAAAAGTACTTGAATTTTACTACTTCCATGTAGTCTCTAGTATTTTTGGTAGTTAAATCACATACCCCTGTAGTTACCATTTTGACAGAAACAGTTTCTTTCATTTGGAGGTTCTTGTGTTATTATCTGAGTAACACATTTCACAAAAAGCTAGCTTTGTGTTATTACTGAACAAAAGTACTTCAAATAAGCTGACTACATGTAATAATCAGTAGTAGCTGAATATTGTGTGGAAATAATGTCCCAGTGAGTTTGTTGCCTTTGACTAGTTTCCCCCAGCTTCTTAGCATCCTCTGGTAATGCAGTCTACAAGGTCGCACCTGCTGATGATAAATGCTTGTATGCCAACATCACATGCAGCCCAAAGGTTGGTTCTCTCTGCATTTATCAAAGGAAAGCCCTGTCTGTCTGAAAAGAAGTGTCGCTTTTATGTATACGTGTATTTTCTGTGCCACACTTGGCTCTGTGAAGTACTGCTTGTAAAATATTTCAGTCCAATTGCAGAAGAAAGTAAATGATAATAGCTTTTCTGTAACTGGCAGTATGCTCACTGTGAAACTATTAGAATAAATGTTTAATGCTGTAATATAAATGGATTTCACATTAGTGGCTGACACCTATAAATGCTTATTTGACAGAAGTCCTTAATCAGCCCTGACACCCCCCTTAGTCACTGCATTTTATAATGAGTGTATGAAAAGATTTATGCCGCAAAGACAGACAACTTTAAATTCTTAAGAAATTTGGAGAAACAAATCAAAAATGAAAAAAGAAAGGGAATAAGAAGTGACACTTCTTTTTCATACTGAGCACTTTCGCCTGTTAGTTAAATGCAACAAAATTGACAAGTAATAATAAGGTTATTAATTGGTTTTAAATCTGCTGCTTTCTTTCAGACCTTCAGTCAAACCAACGTCACAAAAGTGTGTCCAGGCTCACAGTGCATGTTTGCCTTCTATGGTGGGGAGAGTGTGTATCACCGCTACATCTTAGTGCTCCATCTTTGTAATTTGTTTGCATTCCTCTGGCTGGTCAACTTCACTATCGCGCTGGGACAGTGCTCTTTGGCTGGGGCCTTTGCTTCCTACTACTGGGCCCTGAAGAAGCCGAATGACATCCCAACATGCCCTCTTTACTCTGCTTTCAGCAGAGCCATACGGTAGGGTGCAGGAACAAATCTCATCTGCCAGTTATTTAAACTCTTTAGAAAAAAGTTCATTTTTAAATAACAGAAATATTTTAATTCATTTGGGAGACAAGCGTCATTTTAGTTCCCTGTGGGTACGTTTTAGGTACCTGGTACCTTGTCATCTACAACATTATATACTTTGACAGTATGTCCTCAGTATGACTGTGCAGAATTGCTGTCACGGCTAACTTGTTCAAAGGTTCCATGTCCTGAAAAATCAATTTTCTGTGTTTTTAATGTTGTTAGAAGGGGCCTGGGGAGCTGAAGAACATGACACCTTTTAGTAAACTCTCAGTTCACAGATAAATGTGTGATACTTCCTTAAAGAAAAGTACTGTTAAAAAGCTCAAATTTTAACTTTCTGTGATTCGTAATGTAACAGTAATACAGCCTAACTCTACAATTTTGTGTTTTGTGCTTATCACAGGCAGACACCATGACTGTTTTGAAAATCCAGAGCTCATTATCATAGCTTCTTGTAGCTTTCTCACCCCCTCAGATCAGAGCGTTTCCACAGGGGAATGAAAAAGAGCTGCATCTGATCCTCTACAGAGGTTCAACTTAAATCAAATCCTTGCTAAATAGACACCCAAAACATGGGACTTTCTAAATGGACACCAGGACATGGGACCTTTAACACTGAAAAGGGGCAGATGGTGAGGCAATTGCATAGCTAGTTACAGTAAGAAGACAACTTTTGTTTCACCGAAGGTTTCAAGCAGTGAGGCTAAAGACTATTAAAAGCACATAGGAGGTTGAGAAGTGTTACGCAGAGGTCAGATTGCAAAGTTTTTCTTATTTGTTATGATTGTCCCTGTATCAGCTTAGGTGATCACAGAACCAAAAATTGGCTTTGCCGTCTGTCGTGACTGGCTACATGGTTGTACCTGCTGAACGAAGGCAGTGTAACACTGGAAAGAAGGCTGCATACTGTACTGACAGTACTTGACTGTATTGATCATTTTCCTGAGCGGTATGATTGATGATTTGTTAGCTTGATGCTAAATGCTAACAGTTGTGATTCATAGGACTGCTGTTTCTTGCCAAACTTCCTCTTTTTTTTAATTTGTTGTGGAAGATACTTGTTGATCATGTTGTCTTATTGATTTTTGCTAATTATTGGCAAGCATCCCAACTTTCTATCTTACTGATGATTGTGGTTAAAATAGCTTGATGTGTGAGTTTTAATCCACCCTATTTTTGGCCCCACTAAATCTCATCACAGACACATATCCTGTATCACAGAATAAATCTAACAAACTATGATATACTAGAAATTAAAAGTTGTTATTTCATAAAATATGTATTATCATAACTAATTTAAAAAAAGTACTTCAAAGTAACTTGAATTTAAGAACAACAAAAGCTAAAGTTAAAAAGTAAGAATTAATGGCAGTTTCATTACTCTTTTTATTTCCTTTTTTGTCTCTTTTTACCTCAGTTACCACACAGGCTCTCTTGCATTTGGGTCTCTGATCCTTGCTGAGGTTCAAATGATCCGTATTGTCCTGGAATACTTGGATCAGAAGCTGAAAGGTAAGCGTTACAACATCTCCCTACTCTATCAAATGTAATGACTATTCCAAATGGGATTTTGATGTTCAATGGTATTTTCCAGGTTGTCGTAATGGATTCGCCAGATTTGTGTTTTGCTGCCTCAAATGCTGCTTCGGGTGCCTCGAACATTTCATTCGGTTCATAAACAGAAATGCATACATTATGGTGAGATTGAAAACATCAGCCTGATTACACTGAGTGTCTGTAGCAGTTCAGCTGTTAGGTGGGCTGTCACAAACACTTGCTGCTCTCCTCTCCCCCATAGGTAGCAATATATGGAAAGAACTTCTGCACCTCCTCCAAGGATGCTTTCTTCCTCTTGATGAGGAATGTTGTTCGGTAAGAACTTCCCTCTTCTTCTCCACCCTCATACCATCATGTATGCGATGGTGTAAGTCCACTGATCTCTCCCAAGCGGCATGTCAGTGGGTGACATTGCCTTCTCCTCCTTTTCTCCACTCGGCTTCTCTTTGCCTTCTCTGCAGGGTGGCTGTCCTGGACAAGGTGACAGACTTTCTGCTCTTCTTGGGGAAACTGCTCATTTCAGGAAGTGTTGGTGAGTTTCTTGCCACCTGCAGTCTTTGAAGTGACATTAAAGGAGGAGAAACCTGATGAGAAATGCTCCTGAATTTTAACAGGGTGATAAATCGGCTCACATATTCTTCCTCTTTTTCTCTGTATGATGATGAGTGATGTTATGGCTTGCATATGAAAAGCACTAAATACATATTAAATTCAATTTTAAGAGGCTTGTATCTCATTTAAACTATGAGCTCTAAATCAACAAATCAAGAAAGCTTTGTAACTCAGGGGAACAAAATTTTTCATTGGCAGTAAGGTAATCATTTACTCTGCAAAGTTATTAATATCATATGTAAAGTTCCTGTGAGGAACTTTTGACCAACAGGGACACGTCAGCAATCTTTGTCATCAAAACTTTAAAGTAGAACTACGCCCTGGCAGTTTATATCTCTGCTAGGTACGAAAGTACCATATAGTAAAAGTTCAAGAGGCACTTGGATGGTTTTTTGGTAGTGTGATATGTAGTAGTCTGTCAAGCAACGGATGAACAGGAAGGCCCAAAATATTGGCCTGACAAAGTCAAAAACTCATCAGTTCTTTAAATCAGTGCAAGATTTGAAGAAACCCTCTAGAAGTACTCTTAAGATTATATATTTACAAGGGTTGGACATAAGGCCCAGTGATTTGAAGTGTAAATAATGACCTCTCTGATCTAATAATGTCACTGTTGATGCAGGGTGTATATTTGTACAGGGAGTGAACATGAGGCCTAGTGACCTTGACCTTCGACCCACAACCTCCAAATTCCAATCAGATCACCTTTGTGTCAGAGAGGATATGTGTGCAAATCCTAAGACAATCTCTGAAAGAATTTTAAAGATGTAAAGTAGTGCAGCGATGACAATTTTGTGGACATTAATACAAAGTTTAAAGAAAATCCATCAGTGCGTGCTCAAGATAATGTGTTCACAGTATCCAGACGACCAGATTGACGTATGGGCCGGAGGACATACAAAGGGACAACTGAAAAACAAAATGTCTCAGGCCTCAGCTGCCCCTGCCTTGTAGGCGTGGAAAGGCTTCAGCAGAATACCATTGATTACATCATCTGAAACCTAGCCACAGCAGCAACTCTAAGCACTGATAATCCTGTTTGCTTTTAAATGTCATGAAGGAATATTGTATTAATTTTAAGCTGTGCTATAATAATCAAAAAATGCCTTATTTGGGCTTCAGCATACAACCCTTGACGCAGCTTATGTTCTCATATATTGTGCATATGACATACCTGTTTTCTTTCACACCTATTTTTCAGTCAGGAATTCAAAGGTTGTTGGCTTTTAATTTAGTAATGTTTGTTTTTGCATTTCTTGCTTGTTTTGTCTTTGGCTTTTGCTAAACTAAAACTTGTGTTGTTGTTGGGCTCTGGCCATGTCCCTGCTGTACCCTCTCACATATTAGTCAGTAGTCCTGAGTGACACTTTTATATAACAACAAATACAGAAATGAATAAACCTGTGCACTCAAAATTAAGGAATAATAAATTGCTTCTCTTTTCTGCAATATGGTCAGGGTGTGGGTTTTTTTGTCATTAACCCTTAGAGCGTGAACCCATGTCAGATTATTTTTCCTATTTTTGTTTTCCAGGTGTTCTTGCATTTTTCTTCTTCACACGTAAAATACCAGTCATTCAAGAGGAGGTACCATCCCTAAATTACTACTGGGTCCCTCTTTTGGTAAGGAATTAATGTCTAGAATATTTAAATAACTACATATAACAGTTGTAAAAACTGAGTCTCAATCACCCAAGCTAAGGAAAATGATGTGTTTATTTTGACTGTATTTTTTTCAATACCAGGGTCTTGAAAATTGATAAAGATGACAGTAAAATCATGCAGATGCTTGTTATCAGCGCAACAAAAGTGCCATTTCAGTTTTAGAGTTTGATTTACTATTAACTGTTGAGAAACAAATCTTGGTATTGTAGAGGTATCAGAGTTGAGAATTTGTTAAATATTGTGATATTGTGACATCACAAGTTGATTAAAAAATTCGATTGTTTAAAACTACTAAAAAAGTACAAACAAAATAGTTACACAATTACAGTAGCTTGAATAAATGTAATTAGTTAGCACCCTTGCATGTATCAAACGATGAATCAAAATCAGTTTAATGTACCTACTGCTGCTTTTTAATCAGAAAACCAACAATTTCCCTACTTGTATTGGTTACAGGGCAGTCTTTCCTAACTTGGAGCACCAGATGGACCATTCAATGTATTCCAGTCGTCTATCTGGGAAAAAGCCCATAGAAAGTTTTTGGGAAGGGGCAGAACCTTTCATTAGTATATTTGGCAGGTGATTGGATGATAGTTCTGTCCATCACGACCATTACAGACCAATCAGATGATGTAGAAGGCAGGCGCTACTGCCACAGTGTTAAGGACTGAACGTACTACATAAAACAAACTCTCATCAAAACATGTCAGAAGTGGAGCCAAAATATCCTTTCTAGAGATAAGTTTATAGTTTTTGTCATTTGTTTTTCGTCTAGTTAAGAAGTGCAGTTCAGATTTGATAAAACTGCTCCTAAAACGATTAGTATCCATGCTAATCTCTGTACAAGCAGTCACTGCCTGCTGTCATCTCGCTTGTAGCTTTCACCCCTTCCTGTGCTGGTTGGGCCATGCCACTTTTGGCTGCCCTCAATTGTTGTAGGTTGGAGCTTGGCAAGATGGATCTGCGTGATTACAGACATTAAATCAGGCAGATCCAGCCGCACCGTTAGTTTGGCGTCAATGTTGACTTGTTGGTACTCGAGGCAGACACAGTCAACCTGGCATGTGCTTATTAATGTCTGTGACTGCACATCCCAATAAGTCTCTACTAGTTATGTTTAAGCCTGCTGTTATATATGCACATTATTTCAGAAGTAGCTTACAGTTAGTGAGCACTCATGTTTACATCACACAGCTCAAAAAGCCCCATATATTGCACATATGATATCTCCTTAAATACTAAAATTTGTTGAAACTCAGACTGTGTAAAGAAGTTTTCAGCCACAGCTGCAAATGACCGAGGAAAAAAGCCACCAAACTGCATATGTATCAAACTTTCAATGCTGAAAGAACCGTTTAACAAATGTGTTTTTCCCCAATAATACAGTCAAAATCCGGTCTTAACATAAGGTGCATAAGCAGGTTTTATAGCTTGAGAAGTGCAAAACAGATGTCACCTCCAGCCTGATAGTGGGAAAAAATGGATACTAAAGGAAACCTGTAGAGGTCTGCAGCCATGCCCACCTCTATATTTTTCTCTACTGTAACCCAGAGACTTGTCACTATCAACTATAAAAATAATAAGTGGTGGTAAAGCACATGATATCCAGAAGTATAAAATTATCAGCCTTTTCAACAACTTTAATTTGACAGACTCATCACTGTTCACACCAAAGATGTTATCCCCAACAGAGGTGCTGGTTTAAAACCTCGCTGTTTACCTTAAGTGTAAAAACCTTCAATGAAAAGATTTGCCTCCATTTTATTGCTCTTGGTCTGTCTGTGGATTCAAAACTTTTCCCTTCATTGTGTTTTTGTCTGAATTGAAAGATAAAGCTCCAACCAGAGATGTCATTTCAGTTATTCCAAATTCTAATTATCCACATCAGATAACAGAGCTGCTCCAGCTAATTACTTTAGTTGCTAGATTTATGACTCACCACATCATCGGTTTCTTGGTGTTTTGTGTGTTTGCTTGATTGCACAAAAATCATTGAATTGTACAATAACAACTCCTCTTGTTTTTATCAGACGGTGATATTTGGATCCTACATGATTGCACATGGCTTTTTTAATGTCTACTCCATGTGCGTGGACACGTTGTTCCTGTGTTTTTGTAAGTGTATTTTTGATCACCTTTCTTCTGTGAATCTGCCTCTGTATGATACCTGACTGATACTCACTCAGCTCTTTTGAACTCCTGCATGACTTACAATAATTTCACTCTACTAAATCTCTGCTCTCCTCTCTTTTTACTGGCTGTCCCTCTGTTTGCTTTTCCTGCTTCTCCTGTCCTCTCCTGTACTGGGTCGTGGTCTTAAGGTGAAGACCTGGAGAGAAATGATGGTTCTTCCTCCAGGCCCTACTACATGTCTCCAGGCCTGCACAAAATCCTGCGTAAAGGAGAGGAGGGGGCCAAATCAAGTGCTGCTTCCTGAGCAATGCAGAACCTTTTTTTAAGAACCGAACTTCTGACTCTCTCAATCACTTCTCAATATCTGCTGTACATGTCGGGGTCTGGACGTTTGCGAATGAGTACCGTAGGGCTAAACATCAAAACTGGATGCACACACGCCCGCTCAGAGATGACTTTGACATGAACGGACGTGTTTTTACTCCAAATCCTCACAGAAAAGGCATGGGGGACTAGAAAAAAAGACTTCTGTTTACTTCCTCTTTTGAGCCAACTCAGATACTTGCCTTTTTCTTTTCTTCTGCCATGCTTCTGTTCTTTTTTTCTTCTGAATTCTCCACTGACCTCTGCCTTACTGAGAGGGAACATGTTGACTGGCAGAATGGACGCACAGGCTGAATTATAACACCCCAACAAACATGAGGACATAAAAAATGTACAGATGCCACTAAAGGACAAAAGGCCAAAGGCAGCACCCTGTAACCGTTGTGGATTTCTAGGGCACCCTCTTGTCGCACTTTGGTCCTCAAGTGTAAAAGTGTATGCACTTTCACATGTAGGAAAAGAACCATGTGATTAATTTCCTCTGTCGAGCATGATTACTTTGCTGGCTGTTGGTGTTTACCATTGGTTTTATAGGTTTTCTTTAATCCACCATATTCATACTAACACAAACACACAGATCCAAAAATGGTGTGTGATTCTGCACTTACAAAAGGTTTCTGTTATTTTACATGTTTTTTAAAAAAGTCACAATCATTTCAAAGTTTCCATTATGGTCATAGATGTACTGTAAACCAGACAGAGACTCTGCGGGAGGTCAAGACTTAAAAAAAAAAAAGACATTTTAGAGTTTTGAACTTTGAAAAGAACCTGACAGTTTTCAGGAAACTTCTGAATGCAGCCACTAGTTTATGTGCCTAGTTGTGAAAAAAAATAAATTGTTCCTCTTCTTCTGTGGTTTTAGACCTAACACCAGGAACCTTTTTAAGATACAGTTTATAAAAGGATGTCAAAGCCATTTTTGGTAATTTTTTTATTGGATGGTTCAGATGTAGTGCTGTTTCAATACGAAGTATAATACATGCATCTCTCTGGAGGTTATTCAGTGGTCTTTTTTGTATAGGAGAATTTTTTTTATCGATGAAATCCAACAAAAATGTGAATCATTCTTTTGGAATAAACATAAATGGTTTAAGTATTGTCCTGCATATTTTAGAATATCAAATTCTTTTTTCTTAAGGTCTAATTTTTCAAACCCTTTTCGTACATACAGTGCTTAACAAATTTATTAGACCACCTCAAATGACCTCAAATTAGCAGCAATTTTCTAATTTCCAAAAATCTTTTTATGTTTCTGTTATGCTAATACACCTGTATGTAGAAGCTTTTTGACTGAAATTATATTTTAAATACTAAAATATCATTATTATTGCCATCCATTAATTTTCAAATTTACTGTTTACCAAAAAATAGTAAAGCATATCAGTGCTTCTTGATTAAGATGTAAAATTATATTTATTTACTTGCATTCCTGAACAGAAAAAAGTAGTTTTAGTGGTTAAGTGTGAAGCTTGATTGATTTATTTCTTCTCAGAGAAGCCCAGTGGGCCGGCTCAAATTTGAGAAATAGGTTAGTTTAGTTTGAAATTTGTCATTCCTGTTAAAATGTATGTCCAATAACAACAGCATTTTCTGTTTTAAACAAAAAAAGTTGGTAAAATATCTAACTTCTCTCATTTTGGTGAATGGTGGTCTGATAAATTTCTTAAGCACTATACATCTACTGGTGGGAACTGAGAACTGGATCCTGTTGGGAATCGATTCAACAAGTTCAGTGATCAATATCATTTGCATATCCATGCATTAAAGGTTGCCTTACATTTAATTACTTGTGCTTTACAAAACAACGATGACAAAAGAGACAGTCATCATGAACAACATCAAAGGAGTTGCTGACATTATCAGGAGACGGAAATAGTCTAAAGCAATGTTTTCAAACTTTTTGGCCAAGGTGCCCCTAAGGTCAAGCCAAAATGTCAAGGAACTATTTCAATTTCTATACAAAACAGCCCCTTTAAAATCCATCCATCTACCTTCCACCACTTTTCCCGGGCTGGGTTGCAGAGGCAGCATGCCAAGCAGGTCAGCTCAGACTTCCCTCTCCGCTGCCACAATTTCCAGTTCCTCCTGGGGGATTCCAAGACGTTCCCAGGCCAGAAGCGATATATAATCACTCCATTGTGTTCTGGGTCTGCCCCAGGGTCTCCTCCTAGTTGGACATGCCTGGAAAACCTCCACAGGAAGGTGACCAGGAGGCATCCTAATTAGATGCCCGAACCACCTTAACTGTCTCCTTTAATGTGATGGAGCAGCGGCTTTACTTTGGGTTCCCTCTGGATGCCTGAGGTCCTCACCCTATCTATAAGGCTGAGCCCAGACACCCTCCTGAGGAATCTCATTTCAACTGCTCAATCACATTCTTTCAGTCATTACCCAGAGCTCATGAACATAGGTGAGGGTTGCAACACGATGGAGCGGTAAATTGAGAGTTTTGCCTTGTGGCTTAACTCCCTCTTTACCACAGTAGCTGCATCAATCTGCTTATCCATCTCTCAGTCCATTTTACCCTCTCCTTCTCCGAGGTAAGCTCCAACACTAAGGTGCTCAGCTGGTGAGTGTCCCTAAACCCACTCTGCACCTCTCACCTTGGGCAATTCCAGAGAAATGGTTTGCCCAGCCCCTCTCAAGGAGATTAGTTCCAGAGCCAATGCCGTGCATGGAGGAGAGCCCAACTATATCTAGCCTGTAGCGCTTTACCTCCTGCACCACCTTCAGCTCCTTCCCCGCAAGCGAGGTGATGTTCCACATCCCAAAAACCAGTCTTTGTTGACAGGGGTCAGCACATCTAGGGGTGACTGCTGTCCATTCTACAAAGCACCCAACTCCCATGTCCATCCCTGCGGGTGGTGAGCCCACTGGGTGGTGGCTCCATGTTATTATTTACAGTGCTTCTTCTACTGTAAAGCACTTTGGTAGGCCGCTGGCTGTTTAAATGTGCTATATAAATAAAGCTGACATTGACATTGACATTGACATTGACATTTCTCCAGGCTGAGCCTGATTGGGCCTCCACCAGATACTTTACGTGAAGCTCCCCCCAGGTCTGGAATCATGGGAGTGCCCCAGTTTCCCTACTCAGGGGAAGGTGACTTAGGACCAAAGTTACCCATTCATCAGAATCATTTGAACCGCACTTAGTCTGGACCCTTACTCAGGACCAGTTTGTCATCGGAGACCCTACCAGGGGCTGAACCCGGACAACAGAGCTCCCGGGATTACAGGCCTTTTAAACATGTGCAACAAATTCTTATCAGCCAGTGCATTTTTATTTTTATCTTGAATTGCTTAATAAAATGTTACAAACAGTTACATACTCATAGAATTTTTAAAACTGAATGGTGCTTACATTTTACAAATCTGTGTTGCTGCCTTGTGTTTAACAAATTAAACTAACAGAGATTCTTTTATGATGCAATTTGAAATCACAGCAATTTCTGTGTCTGTGTGATTTCAAGCAAGGGTGGGAACACCAGAGACATGCTCAAACATTGGTGACACTGCACCACATTAATTTATTTAATGTTGTTGATACAGAAAACATTCTCATCTCCGCACAGAAAAATCTACAAAAACTTGAATGTTACTTGATCAAACGATTGTAAGAAAGAGCAGAACCAGTTAATTCTTACTCATTTTCATTCAACCTTTATTTAACTGCGATGAGGGGTTTGAATTGACAGGATTTTATTGATGCCAATACTGTTATTGAATCTGCTTACCAGTTTGATTCTTTATTGATTCCCTTACCAATTCCTACTGGACAAAAAGTTGGTCACTGTTGCCCCTCAAGTTTTTAGGGGCAGTCGTGTCAGACACATGGCACTCCCAGTATTTATTGCTGTTGTGCATAGTACTGCAAGTTACTGCTGTTTTCACCCTTGCTTGAAGCCACACAGACACTGCCTGTTGTGCAGTTGGCATGATGTTTTCTACAATGAAGCCATGATATTGATCACTGCTGTTTCCTGTGTTCCATGATCTCATCTTTGACCACTAACCCTGTTTCTGCTGACTGCCTCTGATGAGCACATGACATCCTTGATTTGTGAGGCATGAAGAACAAAGTGGAAGGAATTGATAATGGAATTGTTAAGCATGAAGACAAATCATATCGTTTCCTTGAGTTGGTTGCTATTGATTCTCAACTGCATTTGGTCTCCCATTCCAATCCACAACCAGAACAAACCTTCAGATTAAAAAAAAAAAAACTCTTTTGCAAAAATGCTCTGGCCAAGATGAGCAGCAGTACAGTCTATCAAGTTTCCAACAAGAAACCTGCCAAACATGGTGCAAAGTACAAACTGTAACTACAGTAAATTATTAAAAAAAAAAATAATTAAACAGCTAATATTAATCAAAATTTTCTGTAAACAGAAACTTTTCAGGCAAAACATGTACAGCTAGATGTGTCTGCCTCTAATAATGTCATCTGTATAAGTAAAATCTTATTTGTTCCCATCATTACATGCAACCTTGAAGTAGCCTATTTAGGGAATCTCCATTGCTGCTTCCAACAGAAAATAGTGGGTAGCTGGCAGGAAATATTCAGGCTAAAGTCAGAGTGAGAGAACCCTGCTGTTTGTGTTTCACACATACAGCTCACCCAGGGGGATTCAAGTCATTTTCATTGTGTTTGGTCACGTGTCAATAGGGTTACCAGAGGTGAACTGATCTGTGGTGTTATTCTGTTGTTTCTAACATCATGCTACTGCTGCCTCCTAGTGTTGGACTTGGAGAAGAACGACGGCTCTCACGAGAGGCCCTTCTACATGAACAAAACTCTGCAGGGAATCCTCAGCAAGCGCAATGTCATCAAGACGAAGACGCACGCAGGAAAAAGAAGAAAGCTGAGAGACTGAGGAGACTGAAGAGTTTTACCTAAAGTATGGTACATGCCAAACAGCAATTTGCCAAATAATCTTACACTTTATATCAATTAAACACTATAACAAACAAATGTTGATCAGAAACAATAATAATTTTATCTGACAACATGTTGACAATCCATTGATTTGCATTTAATTTTGTAATTTAAACTTTACAAAAGAACTCAGTTTGAATCTAATCTTCAGAGTCGAACAATGTTTTAAATACTTTACAAAAATCTTGCATGTAGATGTTTATATTTTCATAGTTTTATAGATGTTTTACAGCCACAGCCAATCAAAATACAGTTTCCTATGGAACCCTTATATTTCTTTCTTAAGATTGTGGCTTTTGTTTTTAGGCTTGTAGTCACCAGCTTTCACCACTGGGTGGTGCCACATATTGCCAGACGTTTCCCCCCGATGGAAATGCAGATTGTCTAACATTGTAAATATTACCATTAAGTGTTTCCTGTCCTTATATTTTAAATGTTGTTCTCCTCAAAATGTTTCTATCTCAAAGGGACTGGTTCCTTGAAATGACCTCATGGGGTGACATTGACAAAAAATGACATTTTGAGTTGATTTTCTGCTGAGATGTTAAAGTACTGGACAATGTTATTTTCAGTAACCAGTGACAAAGGCTACTGCTTGTTTGGTTCTAAGTTTTATTATTTGGAGAACAGTGATTGGCAGCTGTTAGTAAAGTTGAGAAATGTGCCTCCTCTCTGTAACAATTGTTACTGTAGTTTTAAGGCAGAGGCCGTAAAGTTTTATGTTTTTATTGATCTTAAGTGAGGCTGGTCCCTCAGTCTTATTAAGGAGTGATACTTTAAGGGAATCTTTATGTAAAAATTGTTAGTTTGACTTATTTAATCTTTATATACTGTTCGCATTCATTTTTCTTAAGGACATCTCTGACATAAAAATGAATGAAAAACAACTGCAGTGAACCAGCTGATGTCAGGTCAGTTGTTTATATTCATCATTGGTCTGATTGAGTTTGGGTGTCATTCATTTCTCAGATACATTACTGTTTAGCCAGTTCCTCATAATGAGTCTCTTCATTTTCCAAATCCAAATATTGCTGAAGTTGTGTTTTTCTTGAAGTAGATTTCTGAATCACCAGGAATGATGCTCACTCTCAGATCAGTGAGATGTGACTCATACTTGTGTGTCTGTGTTTGTTGAACTTGTGAGAAGGCCCTCATGTTGTGTCGCAGTGACAGCACTGCCAGACTCACACACCTCATACCCCCGTCTGAGGCTGACGTGCAGGGACATGTAGTCGTTCAATAAAAGCAAAACAACTCTGCTTTGTGTGTTTATGATGGCAGAGAAATGATGCTTGTTTATCGCTGTGTGGCATAATGTCACTGATGTTTTTATACAGAATACTGTCTCTCCTTGAAGTCACATTTTCTTTTTACATGTGCCCAGGTTTAGCTGCATGTGGATGAATACCTCAGATCTGATAAGTGAAGTAAAAACTGTGGTTTTATATGCCGCCCCCACCCTGCCATGTGTAGATTCCTTTGGTCAACCACAGTCAGCAAGTAGACACAAGTAAAATTTCTGTGTGCACGTCACTTTTCTTACCACAAACTCTTAAAAGTCAAACTTTAAAGATGTATTGCTCTAACCTGATGATAAACACCAAACTGTTTTTATTTAGTCTCGTTCCTGCGAGAGCTGACACTTTAAATCACTCTGATATTTATTTATAAAGTTCATTTTTTAACAGATTATTTAACCTGTTTGCTATTATGCAGATATTGATGTTTTGTTACCTCTGCTCAATAAATAATATTGATTTTTGTACAACATGCAAATTTAGTTTTCAGTGTTTTCCCCTTCACTGTTCTGACTTATGAAACTTCTGTTCTTTTCATCATTCATCTTTTAGTTTTTGTGAAATTAGACATTTATTCCAAAACAAACATCACATACAATAAATAAATTAAACTGCAAACATTCAAACACTGCTGTACAAACAATTTCAAGTTCACCTTCATGATAATGAGTCGACATTTTGAGACTGGTCGGTGTTCACTCAGAGAATCACGGTCAAAATGTGTCACCAACTACATAAACAAATGTTTTCTAAGATGTTATGTGTCACAATCCCATGAGGTACACAGAAACTTTTCAATTTCCACATTGTACAGAACATTAAGGACTGTCAATTCAACAGAATCAGACTTTCAAAGAATATCGACATGTAAAATACTGGCAGTCTAAGGAAAGGGAAGACTGGAAAGAACATTAAAGATGAGATTTTATAAAGTACAGGGAAATGAATACTGAAGCTGTAAATGCTGATCTGTAGATAGATGGATGTGTGTTGGAGCCACTCAGGTGTGAGACACGGGCAGGGAGGTCATGGTGTGGGCAGGCAGCAGCGGTTGGAACATGGACTGAGGGGAGTGTACTGAAAAACAAACAGAAAATCAGGTTAATACACAGGACATGTAAAAGAATAGATTCATTTCTCATATTTTGGGGTTTGTTTTATAGCATACCAGAGAAAAAACTGGCGTCAATAAGATGAAAGCTAAGTTATTTGCAGGCTTTGTGTTAATTTAGCTGTTATTTATCATGGATCAGTAATGTTATGAGAATTGTTTTACAGGTAGACCCACTGCTTTGTCATGTTTCCAAAAGTTATTTCTGATTCCCACAATGAAGCATTACTGAATTTTCTACCTCAGGTTAATTGAAAATACCTGCTTAAGTTGCTTCCATTCAGCTTATAGTGGTGCAGGGATGACATATTTTTAGAGGCCAAGACAGAAGTTAGCATTGTGCTGGTTCTCTGAACTAAAAGCCTCTGGGATTTCTCACTGTGGTCTTGGATCAACTTAAAATGTAAAAGTTTTTTTCTTTGTGAAAATCTGTGCAAGCAAACCTTACTTTCCAGATTTTTTTTTTGCTTAAACAAAATTGCCAAGAATGTAAAGCTGTTTTTAAACTATTATGGAACTACAACATGGGGGTTTGGCTCAGAAGCAGTTACAATATTTCCAATGTGCAACGTTATGATATAACCTCCTGTTTAAGAGTTTCCTCATTATCGAGTGATCTGGTGAAGTTGGTCTGCATGGTTGTAGAAATAATGTATGAATTAGAATACAGTGCAGGGAGAGAAGGGAAGCCCGAGGGCTCATACAAAGTCCTTTCCTGTCTGAAATGTACATTGATGGCGCATCACAGTGTAGGAGGTAAAAATAGGAAATCCAATGATAAAATACAATACATTAAAAAATACATTTCTGGAATAGAAATTAGTTAATTATTAGTTAAACATTATTTAAAAACAATCCAAAGTGCTTGCATTAGGGTTCCCGCACATTTTTGTTGTCCTCTTTAGCTGTTCGTGAGAAACTGTCTGTTAAAAGACACAACACTTTAAAATTCAAAAGCAGGCTATGTCCAATGCATTTTATTATTTCAAATTAAAAATTAAAAGTTTGTATGTGAATGGTCATCACAAATCTTATTTCAGGCATTTACTCATTTACCTTTTAAAATTCCATATTCATTTAGCCTTGGGAACCAGGAAGTGCTAAATGCTAACTCACTTCAATGTTTTTTGACTCATTCGTACATCACTCTATATTGTTGACTCATTGTATACATTTTTTAAAGTTTTTGCTCATAGCTATGCTAAATGTATACTTGCTAAATAGTGCCTGGTTCCTGAAACTTAATTTTTAGATGAAAAAGGAGATTGCAATGTTATATTGCTTTTGTTCATTTCTTTAGCCATAGAGCAATGGCTCTGGACAGTTAGCATAGCAAAGAAGGCACCAAAAGATCGTCATCTTTGGCTGTAACATTTAGTGAATGGTACCAAGATAAAGCACCTAAATCTGTGCTGTGTTACAGCTAGGTAGGTATTTGATGTGTTCTTGCCCATACCACACTGGGGCTGTTTTTTTTGACACCCATCCTTACAAAGTGTGGCATTTAATTTCAGTACCGCTTACTAACTGTGAGAGCCAAAGATGCTGAGCCCAGAAAGGCTAATGGAGAGCCTAATGAAGAAAATAAAAAGAGATAGTAGAAACATTATCACATTGCTTGGATAACTTTAGCATGACTAAATGTCTTTGTTAATTTATAAGTATATGCTCAGGAGCACGCTTCATACCAGCACAGATCTAAAAGTCTTAATGTAGCATCAGTGTTGTAAAAAATAAATATCATGGGAATCATTTAACTACTGAGCGCAGAATCCGGTGTGTGTGGCTGACGTGCCTTGATTGTGAGCGGGTGTGATGGACTCATATCCTTCTGGGTTGCAGTGCTTGGGGCTGACTCGTCGTCTCATCAGCAGAGATTGTGAGAGCTTCTCGGTGTACAGTGGGTTGTTCTGAATGTGAGATGTCTGCTCAAGAACTTTTGAACATTTGTGTGTGATCTGTTTGATATTTTCTTGTAATTTCATAAGGTCAGGTGTGTGGCAGCAGTGGTTTAGTTGTACATTTTCAAAGAACAAACAAGAGTTCCTCTGGAACAACTTGAGGAAACCTCTTTACCTCTGTTCTTTCTTTACACAAGACTGCTTGTCATTTCCCTCCTACTCCTTCCTCTTAATTATCGGGATGTTTTAAGTCTCAGAAGTTAATCTTTTTTTTATTCAAGACCTATTTTTAAGGCCTCATGGTTGGGTAGGATTGTTGTTGACAACCTAACAAAATGAGAGACGATACATTTATTTGTTTAGTTATTACAACTTCATAAATGTATTTAAATCAGCAACATGTGTAGATTTATATTAAACAGGAACATATCTGACAGTTATATTTTAATAAATGTATTTAAAGTGTGATTGGTAATGATTGATGGGCATGAACTTGTACTGTCTTTTTTTTGTCTGACCACATAAAGCTCCTTACAACCCCAGGTCACACTCACATGTTATCAACTCATTTACACACTGATGGTTCCAGAGTCTATACAAAGTGTCCATCAGTTTTAGCTTATCCTGCGGGTACAAGTTTACTCGTGGGCTTGAGTGTCTAAGACGACTCTTCATGTTGCTGCTGGAGCAGGGAATCAAATCCTCAATCCTCCAGTTGAAAACCAAGTTTACCACTGATCCACAGTCACCCTCAGTATGTCTCTGTGTGTATCTGTCTGTCTGTCTGTCTGTGTCTCAGTGTTCAGACATTTAAATTGATGTCAATATCAGGGATGAACTGAATGATGCAAATTAAAAGCACAGAGCATTTTCTGCATTTGTCTTTATCAAATGAATCCCCCAGCTCTACCTCAATTTTCCACAGATGATCAACTGCCTTGTCCTTTCCAGTTAGGGCAGAAAACACAAACAAAATGTATAAAAATACTAACCATAATTACAAAAATAAATACATTATTTTAACAGTACTAAAATGTATTAAATTTTCTAAGGATTTATACATTTATCCAATTAGTTTTTGTGTTAAAGCAAATTATCAAGCATGCCTTTAAAATAGTTTACATATAGTTAATAAGATAGTAGAAAAGGTGGGTGCTCACTGTCTATGAATGAGTGCAGTGCAGAGAGCATTGACCCCTCTGGGCCTCCATACGCAGTGTACTGCAGCTCCTCGGGGGTCGGGGTGGGCTGAGACAGTCTGCTGGGCTGCAGGGTGGTCATGGGAGTGCTTGAGCTGTGGTTTGGGCTGACATGCTTCTTGTGGCGGGCTCGACAGTTCTGGAACCAGACCTGTGTCAAGGGGACAAACATGTTTTGTATTCTTTATTTAAAAATTCACAAACAAACATAATGTTTCCTGCAGAACATTACAGTAAGATGCCCCCTTGACCTGAACTAGCAATTGAGAAAAGAAGTGTTGAATTTTATTTATAATTGAACATACATCTCGGATTTTAGAGAAACGTCCAGTTAAAGCCTCACTTTGGCCAAAAGCCTCCCTGCTTTACATTCAGACATACACAACACATGTTAAAAAACATTGTCTCTTAGGTTTCAGACATTTCTCTGTGCTGTGGCAAACGGAGCTTGACCCCCCCCAACCCACCACCCAAACTAACAATTTGACTGACATATGACACACTGCAGAGCATCAAGCTTTTTAACATTATCAGCTTTAATGCAGTGTGTCAGTCAGGCTGTAATCATTGCCCCTGGTGAGTGAAACCACTTTTATGTCATGTATTTTTCTTCTAATAGAAACAAGCTCATGACAGTGCAGTCATTACTTTTGATTAACCAAAACGTAAATAATGTATTTATCAAAAATATAAGCAGAGTTTGTACAGCAAGAATTACATCTGTATGAGTGCCATCTATTTGAAGTTTTACAGAATGTGGAGTTGAGGGAAGTATTGCTAGAACCTAGCTTTTCTGGAGTCATGGCTCTAACTTCACATTTTTTTTACTTATTTAATTCAAGGACATTAGGCTTAGCATTGCACCACATATCACATTTAACACTGACTTATTACATATTAAATAGTAATATTTCCAGTACTTAAATACTAAATACTTCCATCCTTAGACAAGGGCAGCTACAATTTTGTTTTCCAAAGTGTATCTAGATTCAAGGCTTTCCAGTAATAATGTCAAAAAACAATAACTACTTTTTGAGTATAAAATAACTGGCCATAATTACTTGATTTGTTTTGTTGCATTCTTCAACAGACTATTTCAAAAACAAGCATACTTAAAAATATGGATCTCTTTAGGATTAAAGGCAAAATATAGTTTGATTTAATTGTAATTTTGTCAAATAAAGATGCTGTAGTTAAAAGTATATATAAGCAGCAAGCAAATTTCTACCCTTTAACATGCGCTGCCTCACATACTGTTAGCAGTGGTTCCCAAAGTGTCTACATAAGATAATATATAAAACAAGACATTGCTAGCAAAGCCCCAACATTGAACTAGAGCAGACATTCCCATTGAAGAAAACAAGAAAATAATGATGAGCCACATCTTTCCAACATCGCCTTCACTTGAACATCGTTCACATCGGCAGTTGTATCTTAAAACTTAAAAGCTTTATATTGCAGCATCACTTTTAGTAGCTGCAACATATCAAGATGCTGTTCTGTATTCTTAATCACTGGTTTAGAGGAAGCTACCAGGGGAGCATCATTATCATCAACTACATTTATTTCATTTCTTTCTCCTCACACTGTTAAAATGTCCATTTCAGAAATTACAGACTTTTTTCAGGACATGAAATAATTCATCATCAGAAAATTTGGAGATTTTCAAAAGAATATAAAAAAGACTTCTACAGAAACTCAAGTCTGGCCTTAATATGTTTGAAGCTTACACAGTACATACATGATTGTCTTTACAGGTGAGATTTCTTTACATTTGTCTGGTACAAGTGTTGCTAGCTGATGTGTATCAAGCATAAATACCCCTTCACAATTGTCTCTTCTGCCCTTCCCAGTATGAGCACCACTTTGTATTTCACCATGTATGTTGTCCCTTCATGCTGCCGTCCTCACTGACCTGAATGACTCTCCGGCTGAGGCCCGTCTGCTCGGCCAGCTTCTGCAGTGTCTGAGCGTCTGGGTTGTTGTCCTGAGCGAACTGAGCCTGCATCACCTGCATGCACAGAAGGCAAAACACCTGTTAACTTGGCTAAATCCATGACAAAAGCTTTTCATATAACTAATGGACACTGATGCGAACAAAGCTTACATTCAAATGAATGACTGAAAAACTAGCTTAAATGAATGTGATCAAACTACTTTCTGTAAAAGAGAAAGTCAGCACTTCAGTTCCATCTTTGATATCACTGATGCTGTTAATAATGGCTGGTCATTTATCAAAGTAACATTATGATGAAGGAAAAACAGACAAAGAAGGTGACTAACAGGACACTAAAATGCCCTATATGGATTTACAGTTTATAAAAATCATCTCTCTTGTTTTACCTTATACTTATATCTAAAATATTTTTCACACAATAACCAAATCATTGCAGCCACATCAAGCCCTGTCCAGTGCCACCTATTGCCAAATAACTGTGGGTTCAGATGGTATTTTCAGCTTAAGTTTTGGAAAAAACATTTAAAAAAAAAATGCAGACTAGTGGTTTTCATAGCATTTTTGCCCAAAGCACTCCATATCCATCCTCATGAATGATAGCCTCTTTAACAGGTGTATATCACTGAATTTTGCAAACGTATTTGTCTTCCGTCCTAGACGCTCTGCATATTGCTGTCAGAATCCATAGGGCTGTTGTATCAGGCTGTAATGACAACATAATGCCTGAATTTTTGTCAAATTGTATTAAATATAGATTTACTAAATTACTCAAGAATTTATGTGAAACTACAATTTCGAATTCACACATTTCAGTGTGACAAATACCAGTTTTAAAAATTAGGGAGCCAATAGAGGGATCACAAGGTTTTAATTTTCTCCAACCATTAATGCTGTTGAATGTGAAAGACTGTGCTCTGATTTTAAAGTTACAGATAATGCAGCTGTATGAAGTCACTAAATGCATCTCAAATACAAAGACTACATTGAAAGTCCACTCTGTTGTAGAGACAACTTGTGGTGGTGGCAAATTCTCTGCCACACCTTTTCAGATGCACTGACATAGACAATTATTAAAGCAGCATCTAAAGACAGTGCACCCAAAATGAGAAATTACTGTAGTTTTGAAAATGATACAAAGATTTTTTTATCAGTGTCTCCGTCAGTCTGTAATGAGTATATTGATGGAAGTGAACCTGCAGCTGATCTGCCGTGAAGCTGGTCCGCGCTCTCTTTGAGGGTTTTGGTTGATTAATCTCCTGCTCAGTGGGCACAGCCCCCTCCATGTTCACACTGCTTCCTACAAAATAAGAATAAATTATCCTATTATTAGATTATGAATGTTCAGTACTTGATGTAAAAAAAAAAAAAATCAGAAAAGTTTGAAAACTAAAGAATCATGCATGATTTTTTTAAAGACAATAGAATGGAGGAAGGTTAGAATGCAGAAATAATGTAGCTCAGCTGTATCATTAGTGTCAGGATCCTGTAAAGTCATTTCAGGCCTTTTAGCATTTTATGTCAAATTTATAATCAATAAAAACAATCAATAAACACAAGTATGGGCAACTTGGAGTGCCTTAATAGGAGAGGAATAACATTTTTACAAGGGATTTTAGATTTTCTTTTCTCTTTTTAAATAAATAAATAAATAAATGAATAAATAAATTAACAGTTCCAAATCAGCAGGGAAGGAGTGAAGATAATGCCGTCTACCTAAAGTTGTCCTTTTCTTGAATACGGCTTTAACTTGAAAGTAAAAACAGTATCCTCGAACATTTTCGTCCTCTGTGTCGGACTCGGTCGGGCTCACCTTTCTCCACGGCCCTCTTCAGGTTGTCCAGCATGCAGTCGTAGTGCACCCTGCACAGCACCTTCTCCTCCACCAGAGCGAACTCTTCCCCGGTGGACAGCTGCCTCTTGCAGGAGAAGCAGGCGAAGCAGGCCAGGTGGTACACGTTCCCCTTCGCCCGGCGGACCCAGTCCGTCGAGTGGATGTTCCTGCCGCAGCACGCGCACCAGGTGCCGTATCTTCTACAGATGAAGGTCAGAGGAGCCAATCAGGCACGCGCTTTGGCTGCGCGAGGGCATTTACAGGCTGTTTTTGCGTCATTATAGACATTTATTTAACTTTGTTTAGGCCGATAATTGGAGTGTTACACAGCGAAACAGAAAGAGAAAAAATTTGGTCTGGGGAAAAAATAATGAAAAAGAATATCCAAAACAAAGGGAAATCTCATATCCAGTGTTTTTTTTTTCGTTATAATGCTCGTAATGAAGTGAAATTAACAATCACCATTTTTTTAACACATAGAAGGCTCGATGTAAGGTGGCTTATATATTAGAGCATGCAAAGTTTTTTTTTTTTTTTTTTTTTCGTTTTTTGCATCTTAAAGTTTCTAATCAAAAATCTGTGCACATACCGGAAATAATCCAGTTTACAGAAAACCTCCTTTTCTTTGATGTAGCAGCTCGTGCTGCTGCCAAGTGACGCCTGGCACACGCTACAGGACAGACAGCGCACGTGCCAGCACAAGTCGTTCACCTGGAGCAGAGACGGAACAAATGATACTCAATCAACCAATTAAAACAAAGGCTTGTTCAGCGTTACCCTAAAAACCTCAAAGACTTTGAATAAAATACAACAACAACAACAACAACAGCAATAATAATAATAATAATAATAATAATTATAGGCTAACGTATTTTTTCTTAGTTACCTTTAATAAATATTTATCCACTATGTCCTGGTTGCAGCTGGCACACACAGCTCTGCCCAGCAGAGGAGCTGATCCCATCGCCTGCAGTGAAGACGAGTCTTCATCCAAAACCTCCACCGAAGCTCCCTGAAGATATAAACACTGCGGTTAGAAAATTACCCACCGGTACATACCTCAGGTAAACACAGCGAGTTACATAACATGTCAGGACTCAGTTCACCTGCTACTGCCAACACAATGGTGAGAAGCTACTACAACTCTTCAAGCAGTGCGGCATTTGGAGATTTTCGCCCCGATGGAAGCAAAAGCACAAATAACAACGTAAGCCAATGTCTGCGAGTTTACAGGAGCAAAGTGAGCTGCGTTTACGGATTAAAAAAAAGTGAACATTGTTACCGTTGTGAGCGCCATTGCTATTTCAATGCCCTGCCACTTCTCACTTTTAAATATAATTTCTGCTGAAATATTTAGATAGGTCAACGCCAAACAAAAATCAGACGGCACAGACCAACCCAAGCACGAACAAATTAACCCAAATTTTCCTTAAGAGAGAAGAGGTAAAAAGAAAATCAAGCAACGTGCCTAAAAAAATTAAAGTCATTCAAATCTATAATCAACGTGTTTTTTTTTTTTAATCATTTTCAAGCAATCTTAATTGTATTAATCCGAAACAAAACATAATGAATATTATTTGAGAAGGTAATAAATGTTAAATAATGGTGATAATAATAAACAAACAAATAAATAACAAAGCAGGTATATTTCTATGGTTAGAGTCTTAAACATTCTTGTTATTTCTCCATGAGGAAAACTAAAATCAGTTTTAAGGCAAGGCTGGGATGATAGCTTTCGAAAAGACTGTTTTTTGTTTGTTTTTTGTTTGTTTTGTTTGTTTGATTGTTTTTATGTTACTTTATCCAAAGAGCACCGTTCAAGGGGTCGCAGAGTAAAAACGAAGACGTTATGAAATTCAGACAGGTTAATTAGCAGGAAAAAGACATTAAATGACCTTTTAAAGTATATCAAAATAAATCATCAAAAGAAATGAAGAAATCACAAAATTTGACGAAAATATATCAAAGAAGCAATTTAATAGGCTATTGTGCACGGTTAAGTGAGAGCTTAAATGCCATTTAAGCTCATTTAACGATTTCTCGCTCTAGCAATGAAGAGTTTGTTTATTTAAAAAGGCCATAAATAATCAATTTAAACCCTTATCCATCAAAAATGTTATCCTGACATCCAGAACCTGAGATATCCAGGGAAAATATAGGCCTAAATATAAATGAAAAAGGTCAGACAAAAGCTTGACAAGATGCGTTCAAGTGATGCTCGAAAAAACCCCAACTAAGTTTCTTCATGTTTATGTTTAACCTGCATGTTATTTTTTACGTTATTTCCTACCAAAGTTTACCAATTTTTTAAATTTTATTTTTGTTTAAGTAGCCTAAAGATATCACTTCATTATTAACGTTAAGAGTTACAGTAGCTACCTGTCTCCATAGTAAATGCCATTTTTGTGACTAATATAGAAAAATAATAATACATTTTTAAAAGTTTTGTTGTCCAAAGTCATTAATTTTCAATTTAAAACTTTCCGTCAAAAATGGCCTCCGCTGAACTTCCCAGTCCTTTCTTCCCTCCTGGAGGCAGAAAAGCTCAAAGTTTTAGTCTCATGTTCGTCATTTGTCCTACCATGATGTCCCTCCTGTCCTCAGAGCACTTCCCCAGCAGCTCCTCTTCTCCTTTGCAGTCTTCGCACATGACGAGCAGCTGTGGCGGGAAGAGGAGGGTCGCTGTCAGACTGCAGCAGCTGCCTTAAATGCCCCCTGTCCCTTCCCATAAATATCATGCCTTTCATCTTTCACCATGACAACGCCAAGCCGATTAACCAAAATGACATTTAAAAGAGAGGATAGTCATTACTTACACAAACAGACAACACTTGAACTCATACTTATCCTCTGTGCATTATGTTCTTCAGATCTGCATTTTCATTCAGCAGCAGAGTTGCCAGATCTCGCGAGAGAAACAAGCAACAGGGTATAATGAAACGAGGCCAAAAAGAAGCTTGGCCCCTCAGATAATGGATAAATTAATGAATAAATTCAACTTTACAAATAAACAGGGTTAATTTTTAAACCTGTTTAGGATAAGAGTTGTTTTATTTAAACAAAAATGTGTTGGCTATTAGTTATAGTCATATTATCTTTCAGTTGTGTGCTCTGTGAACCTTAATAGAACTAATCAAAAGAAATAGATAAATAGCCAATTGACCCACATTCGGAGGAGAAATCTAACTCCTAATTAAGTTTTTATTATTTATTTTATTTTTGTTTGTTAGCTTTATTGACATCATACTCCTACTAATACACTCTTCAAATTAGCTTTTATTGATACCACTATCAATATTCTCTATTAGCATTGGCATTTCCTTTTCAATGACATCAAAATAGCTTAAAGGTGATATCAGATGAACTTTATTAAGTTAAAATCAAGAAATAATTCATTAAACTTTGTAATGTCAGCATCTTTTGTCTTTCAGGTTGTTTATAAGCATAAGCTATCTGTCCCTTATGCTTTTCACCCCTTTTCAGTAAAACAAGAAAAGATTTCATTTCTTGTATCTTTGAGGAACACGCTACCTTTTAGAAAAAAGTAAATAGATTAAAGTGGGGGAAAAGCAGAATAACCTTCAGGCCCCTTTCCAGGCCCCTAATTGTTCTAACTTTTCAACCCGTTGTACTCCTAAAGGTTTAGTGAAGAGATGAGTGATGTGTTTCACACAAATTTTCTATATCTATCTTACATTGCTTGGAAAACAAACAAATTTTCTTTAAAATCATTAAAATATCACAGATTTTGAGTGTCTGACAGAACACCCTAAATATTTTGAGCATGTCTTGTCAGGAATTTTTTATCAAAGAAATTTTTTTATGTTGTCTATTGTTGGCATAGAAAAAGGTGGGGTAGTTAGTCTGCAAAATTGTGGTGTATTGTGGCTTGTAATTTTACATTTCTTTTATTCATTATTTCCATTCAGAAACAAAAATTAACTACCTTTCAAACTTTGATGCAAAGACAATTTGTTGACAAAAATATAAATTAAACATACAGACTATTTTAGAGGGACTGAGGCAGCCCTAAATTTCATCAAAGATAATATTAGAATGTGAAAATTTCCCTACCAGATTTTGTAAATAAATAAATAAATAAATGAAAATAATAAACAAAAACAGGGGAAAAAAACTAAACTCTCACATAACTAAATTCTGGTTGTTAATTCATTGTCAGGGTGTGGAGAGAATCTCCTCCTCCCCTAATAAGTAGCAGAAAATGCGGAGGGCAGTTTTTGCAATACCCCTGTTATTTTTGGTCAGTGATACTGAAAGCCTTTTGACTTGACTGAGCTGTACTTTAAATATTGGAAAAGAGCTCTTTCAGTTTTCTGAAGACAAAGCAATTATGGCACACATGGGGATTTAATGTGAAGTCTTATACTTAAAGATGTACCCTACTAATTCTAAAGAAACGGTGGTGAGTATGCCTCAACATTAAACTGACTTATATATTATGCTGAATGAATTGTTAAATAAAATTATATAAATATAATAACTTAATGATGAATCAACTGTATCAATTAATTACTTTGGAGTAAAAATAAAGATCTGTTCCACATGTTGTGGTAAACTCCTGATACCTTGTGTTTCTTTTATTTTTATCGATAAAGTCTCTGATGTGGGAGAAAATTTGTTTATCATGATGTGGGTGCTTTAGGAGGACTAAACACTTACAAGTTTGATTTTATGGCTGACTCTAAGTGTTATTTGACTACTTTTTTAATGATAAAAGAGACTTTAAATGAATCTTTGATAATAAAACTCTGATAAAATATATACTACCTTTTGTAAATCAGACAAGACAAGGCAAAACGTTAAGGGTGAGAAATCAAATGTTCAAAATCCATGATTTATCAGGTTTTTTTTAGGAGAAATAGCCTAGGTTTGTTTTAGCAACATATAAATAGCCATAAATGTTTTATTCGAAACATATTGTCACATCTATTCACCAAATATAAGTAACACCACTGACATTAGAATTATTTTTCAAAGAATAATCTGTTTATAAGAGCACTGATATCATTAGAAAAATAAGAAATATTTCAAAACAAGAAGCTTCTATAAGTAAGTTTATCAGCTCATGGAAGTGTTGATAAAGCATTAATAAGGGAAATACATTTTGGCTATGATCATTTAAATTTGCCAATCAAGTAACTTTATCAAGAGACAACTTTTGACCAATACTATCAATTAATGACTTAAAAAACCTGTACTGAGATCTCTCTGAGTTTTAGGTTACTAAGGCTAGACTTGAATTCGGAGGGGAAAATGGATTGGCCTTTTAAATCAGTTTATTTTAAATTATGCTATTGCAATTTTTATTGCTTCGTTATTTGTTTGTAATTGTCAGTTTTGATATAGTTTTTTTTTTTTTTTTTGCCCTGTAGTCACTGTGCATCACTTTGGTAAACCTAAATGTTTTTTTGGAATGTGCTATATAAATAAGGTGGGCAGGATTGGACTGGAAAATTTGACTTATATGTAATTTTATCCTAAATCTAGGACAAAGTTTAAAATAGCTGGCAAAATCAGCACTGTTTTTTAAGGCTGCCAAACGAGTCTAAAAATCTTCCATGCTCATTCATATTTAAATACTTCTTTAAAAACACCATGAGGCGGTATCTTAGACAATCTTTTCCATTTCTAACATGCCCTGTGACAGCAATGATGCCAAATAAAAGTATCCAGACCATCACTTTTTGATCTATTTAATGTAACTTGAACAGAAACAGAGTCGTTTATTCGGCAGTACAGCAAGCCCAAATTATAACCAACACTTAAGAAATAAGCCCCTCGAAAAGCAACTCGCAGTAAACAATATTTGTTCTCGAGTTTACCGATAAGCAACCCTTAAGTCGCTTATAATCAGCGGACTTGGCAACGCCGCCGGTCCGCGCGCGTGCTGCGGTTAAAACTCCAAACGTCAATTTTACGCGTCAATCAAAAAGCCAGCGCGAGCTCAGGGGGAGAAGGGGGATTGATTTTTTTAATAGCTGCAATTAAAAAAGGCTAAGTTCTCCACAAACGTCAAACCGGGGCAAGCAAAAGGTGAAGAGGTCTCATTAACTACTTGAGTTTTAATTGCAGAATTCAGGGAGGGCTAATTTTCCTCGACATTTCTTTAAATTGTGAAAGTACAGAGCTGTCAGCGTGCTGAAGGCCGGCTTTAATGACACACTGAGCCCACTCTGATTTAATTGGCAAGGCAATTACGACGAATATTTAATCCCCACACCTCCTCACAGCACGATCTGCTGCTCTAAAATACGCTTCTCTTTTAATGGTGTTATTGTGACTCACCTCATCGTTGGACAACACGGAGCCGTTCTCGTCCTCGCTGACATTACAACACTCTGCTTTAACTTCACTTTTCCAGCGCATGTCTGAGTCCTCTCACTCTTTTCTGCTCCTGTGATCTGCTGCAGGTTCAGTCAGTGTGTCCTGAGCTGCTCAGAGGGCGGATCATAATTCATATTTTCATTTTTCTCTTTGGCCCGCCTCCCTCCGAGACTCAGCAGGGTGGGGAAAACAGTCGTTATTAGTTTGATTTTAAAAAATTCCTTTAAATACACTTTTGATTAAAACTTCAAGTGTGTTTAATCAAGTATAGAGGGCACCATGACATGTGCTTTACTTGAGTAGTTTAACTATTAGCCATAACTTCCTTGCTATTTAAATGAGAAGCATGTCTTGATGAGACAAGTAAATACAGCATATGTCTAAATATCTGAGTAATATGTTACCTTATCTATCTATCTATCTATCTATCCACCCACCCAGGGGTGCTGCAGGACAAGAACTGTTGGGGCCATTTGAAAGGATCCATGACTTGGTTTAGCATTAGTATTTTTTCCATGAATCAAAGTTTTCCCCATAAAAAGTTCTAGTAATAGCAATGACTGTATATCTTTTTTTATTTTGAATTTGCCTAAAAAGCATCATTAAAGTAGCTTCTGTATTGCTACAGGGTTCTCAAATAATATTGTCAGTGCTCAAAGATGCCCTCTAGACTATGGGAATTGATAAGATTTTATTGATACCAATGCCATTATCGATTCCGCTTATTGATCCAGTTCTTTATAGATTCCCTTATCAATTCCTGTGGGCAGGTCTACAGGTTTCCAGGGTCAACATCACCAAAGATATCTCTCCTAATTTTCAGTGTTATTCTGCAAAAAGAAATGTTTCAGCATGACGCTGGTGTTTCCACCCTTGCTTGAAATCACATTGGACACTCTGCAGTTTTTGTCATATTGTGTAAAATCAAGCTTCAATTTGGCTGCCATGATTACTTCTTTGATGACCTTTGGACAAACTGCCTGTGATGAGGGCATGACAACCACAATTTGCAAGGTAGGTGGATCCTTGTAGAAGGAGGTGATAAGGGAATTGTTAAGAAAAAACTACTGATAACAATTCCTTTACCTATTTATCAAATCTTAGCTAGAATTGATTTTCAATTCCCATCCCTACCTAAGACCACACTTAAATTGATAAGAAATCAGACGGAAAATATTGCCCAGGGTGAAATGAGATCTGCGAGAGAATGAGAAATGTATCGGTAAGATTTTATTTAGCAGAGCAAATAAAGTAGTTCAAAAAATAAACTAAAACGTATTTTGAGACTTTTTGCCTTCACTGCACACAGGAAGAGGGAGAAAGTGGATGGGATCTGAAATCGGAAAAAAAAAACAATGAGGAACAACGTGTATATAAAAAAAGAAAGTTGTGTTACAACTGTTTTATTCCCAACTGCCTTTGCACATGGGGCGCTGACATAACTGCAATGGCTCTTGGTGCCCATAGACTGGTCTTTTATCACAAAATTAGTCATTCAGACTGACCATGATCCTTTTCTTCCCATAATGACAGTGTTGTTTAAGCTACTGCTGGGTCAGTTTGGACAGTTATGTTTATTTCATATGACTCGCAGTTTCCGGTGGTGCTCCTTTTCCTTTTTTCTTTCTTTCTTTCTTTCTTTCTTTCTAGATAAATAGATTACCTTAGTTACACACCAAAATTAAAACCCAAAAGAAAATTTCACAAGCTGCGAGGCACAGTGGCACAGCAGGTAGTGCATGTGCCTCACAGCAAGAAGGTCGCTGGTTCAATCGCCGTGTCGGGCAGGGCCTTTCTGTGTGGAGTTTGCATGTTCTTCCTGTGTATGCGTGGATTATCTCCAGCCACTCTGGCTTCCTCCCACAGACCAAACATACTCATTAGGTTGATTGGTGTGTGTGAGAGACTGGTTGTCTGTCTCTCTATGTGGCCCTGTGATCGGCTGGCTACCAGTCCAGGGTGTACCCCAACTCTCACCCAATGTCAGCTGGATAGGCTTCAGCGCCCCTGCTCCCATCCCGCGACCCTGAAAGGGATAAGCAGTATAGATGATTGATGAATTTCACAAGCTCTGGCTGCTTTTGCGGATGAAAACTATTTCATGCACCAGTTGACTCTTTCCTGCAAAACACTTGTAATTATAGATACAATGGGGACTGAGGGAGAAAAACCAGAAACTGCCCATTTATGGAGGAAAAATGTAACATTTCCATGGTATGACAGTTATATGCTATTTTTAAGTGCTATTTTAACGTGACTTAGGGAAGAAATGGGGATTACTTTATTCAGTGAGTATTTATACTTTCAACTCAAGAAGTTTTCCTCCTTAACCAGTATATTTTAAATACTTGTTTCCCAACATTTGCATCTTAAAAGAGCTGTAGAATTCAAATAGGCTTTTAATGGTTAGACATTCAAAACACCCCCCCTCGCCCGCTTTTGCTTGCTCCACCTTTTAAAGAATATGTGTTTCTTCAATGATGTCATCTTATGTCACTCCCCTGATTCAGGTGTTTGTTCAGCCATGACAATGTCTTGGCATGTGCAGCCACAGTTAGCTTTAGAGCACAGCACTGGAAAGCTGAAGCCACATCCTCTTCCTGAGAGGGCTGCGATTAGACACAGCTCATGAGGATATACACTAAAATGGCTTGTTTGGAAGAGGGCTGACACTGAGGGGTTTATAGGCATGTATACATCCAATATCTCAGAGAAAGAATCTTTAAAAATGTGTTCTGGGGAAATCTGGGACCAATGTTAACTTATAGGAAAGGAGTCCAATACCTGACCTTAAAGAAATAGAGAGCAATATAAATCACAAGTACTCAAACAGCTTTAAAGACTTTTAAAGCACTGTTGTTGTTTCCACTCTACATGAGTGCAGTCAAAACACATAATTATATTTCTCTATTATTATTACTATTTATTCAGAAATCTTTTTTTAATGTATATTCTCAAATTTCCAGATTTGCAGCTCTAAAATAATGCAGTGTTCTGATACAGAGATGTTACGAAAAGTTTTTCAACTTTCATGGGCTTTATTTTACCAACCCGACAGAGGCCTCTCACATAGCCAACCCCAGAACAGCAATTGAGTATCATCTTTGTGCCTTGGTACTTGTAGCCTCAGCTCAGCTTTGTAGCAACACACAAGAACACACATTCATGCCCACAAACACACCCAGCATATGCACTCTCTCACACCATGCCCCAAACTGATGCATTCGCTGACATCAAGGATACTGCAGTGACTTACCTGACAATCATTTCTCTTAACTAAACCAAACATTTTTCACAAAAAATCCAGTCTATTACAACAATATGAACAATAATCTAACAAAAAAAATTACCTTATGACCAACGAAGTTTCATCCAGAGCTCTATCTAATTTTCTACAGCTGTTTCAGTAGATGCAAGGCCTCTTGAACCTGGAAATTGTGCAGCACTTTCTTGCTGCTGGTGCAGCTAAAACTCATTCTTTACTGAAGTGCGGCCACGTCAGAACCCAATACAAATCATTTGTTGTCACTTGGATCAGATTTTAGAAAAAAAATATCTGTTGCAGATCAAAACTTGAGAGAAGAGAAGAACCAAAAAAGAGAGGTCAAAGTCCAACATTTACCTTTCAGATGTAGTCGAGTAAAAAAGTCCAGTTGCCTTGTTTTGAATCTTCAAGATAACTATGACCTTGATGAATGAGAATCTACACGGACGTCAAGAAAAAAAATGTGTCCCAATCCCTTGTTGCAACGCATGATGAATCTTGACATTTGTACCTTTCTTTGATTGCCTCATCTTCTACTTTTTAGGGATTGTTTAAGGATATTTTATAGTGGACTGGGTGCATTTAACATGGTGTTGGGCCTTAACTATTTACTTATTATATATAGCTTAAATCATATTACTTTTTAGTGGAATTAGTATAAAAGGTTGAAGTTTCTGAAATAGGAACAATATTACAGTTACACATCAATGTTATACCTGGTTACCAACTTTTGTCCCACATGGGCTGTTATGATTATGTGCACATGCAGCAACACAGAACGAAGGAAAAGAGGGAAAGAGTGAGCTGTATGTCAAACAACTCAAAGTGTCCGTGAAAAGGCCCTTTTCAACCACAGTAACTTTCCCAAGAACCTTGGACTCTTTGACAAACTCCAGGACCAGGGCCTAAATTTAGTTCTGGGGTATAATAACACACTGAAAAGTCCCTGCTGAGGGGTAGTTTCACAGTTTTTTTTAATCTAACACCTACGATGACCTGTGATCCAAACTAAATCAGCTAAGCAGCTCCTAAAGGTTCATTTGCAAAACAGTATTTCCCAGTTTCATCTCACTCAGTGCAACTTTATTTGAAATATATTATTAAGTCGTAAAAGAATGAAAACTGTAAGTGCTTTGTGGAGAATCAGAAAACATAAATCTAAAACAAAAAGAAACCAAGAAGGCTAAATGAGAATTGAACTTTTTTGTCTTTTGTGGACCGCTTGCATGATGATGCACGAACAGTCAGTTGCTCAAAAGTCCAAACAGCGTGGAGGAAAAGTGAAGAAGAGTGATCTGTACCTAAACAGTTTAAAACCCAAACTTACCTTTTCCTATCACATACAAGTGATAGTTGGATTGCTCATAAAAGCCCTTTGTAATGTGTTTCTACCTCTATATTTCTAATTTTCTTCCTTGATTTTTAATTTCTATGTTATGTGTCTTATGAAACCGTACACATTATTCATTATGTGACTTTTATTGACTGTTTGTTTTTTATGGACAAATAATTGTTGATATATGATTTTTTTTTTGGCTTCTTTTTTCGTTGCGTTTTAAGAAATCATCATATTACAGAGCAAAATGATATTTCAAAAACAAAAATAGAAAAAGGACAGATACACAAACTAGTAGATAAAGAGAAAAATAAGAAAGCAAAAGCATACCCTAACCTGACACACCAGATGGACTGTTCAACATATTTCACTAGTCCATCTCATCTAATGTAGTCGGCGGGCACTACAGCTACAGTGTAAAGGACATAATGTGAGCCATTTCTTAAAACAAACTTTCAACAAAACAGGTCAGAAGTGAAGCGAAAATATACTTTCAATCAAGAAGTTTGTAGTGTTGCTGTTTGTTTTTCATTTAATAAAGAAATGTAGTCCATATCTGATAAAATTGCCACTGAAGCTGTTAGCATCTATGCTAATCTCTGCACAAGCAGTCACTGCCTGCTGTCGTGTTGCTCGTAGCTCCCACCTCTTCCTGCTCCAGAGGACTCTGATTGGTCCGTGCCGCTTTGGGCTGCTCACAATCATTGTTGACTGGAGCTACTATTATGCATTTCACATGACACGATCTCACAGAGTGATATATAACCTTAAGGATCATGAATTCATGAGATATGGTGATACATTATTATGAACAACCAGACACCTTGAATACATGTGTCTTGAAAACAAAAGGGTTAATATGCACATTTGTCCAAATTCATATTCACATGCATGTAAAATTACGTACACAGGGAAAAATAACCCCAAAAAAACTGTTTATTCACCTAAATTATCACTTCCAGCCAGAGTCATTTTAGATAACCCATAAAAGCCTGACCACATTTTACTATCATATCTTGAATAAACTGAGCTGATCTCTGATTCGGTTATTTTTTTAATTTCATACATTTAATTTACAGTATCATAACATTTTCAGTGGATCAAATGTTATTATTTTAACCAGTGTCTTGTAATCTGTTTAATTATTGATGCTCTCATTACCAAAAAAACAAGTGAGAATCTTACTTCTCCTTCACTTCTGGTAATTTCCCTAACAGGAGGGCTTAAGGGTTGTTTTTCAAAGAAATGCCAAAAATGTTCAAGAGTTCTTTCTTTCATTTTTCCCAAAATCCACATAACTTTACAAGACAAGAATGTGTGACTGTGATGCTACATTTGCTCGCCACAATTTTTCCAACATTTTGATATTGAATTTTCTCCGTACTTACTCTGAATTTAGGGTGTCTTTAAATATCTTTTTAAAAATCTTCAACACATATTCTTCCCAATAGTTTGATTTTTGTGCAGTGCAGGTTTTTGCACATTTGGTCCCCAGTTCAGTATTTTCTTTATTTTGAATTGATGAAAGAGCATTGTTGTGTGTTGTGAACATTGGTTTAAACATGTTGTAGAATTGTTTTTAAGAGGTTAAAGTTATATAACACATAAAATAAGTGGTTCCCTTTGATACAAAGATATGAGTAATATTACCTTTTAAAGGAGAATGAGTGGCAATTTTTTTTAAGTAACTAACTGGCAATCATCTACTAACAAGAGGTAGGGCTGTCTTACTCCAGCTCTGATCTTTATTTACCTCAATATATTGCTTTTTCAGACTCATTAAAACTGCTCAAAACAGAATCAGCCCACCTGCTTTAAGTCCCTATGCAAATGTAAACTGAACACTGAGGCATGTGTTCATTTTCAGAGGAAGTGCAGCAAAAAGAGATTAATACACAAATGTCTCTTGATAGAGAGGACCTAAAGATGAAGACTTGTTTCCCTTGTTCTTTTTAACGCACCCATTCAACCCAGTCACTCACGCAATCCCACCCATCATCACCCCCCACACACACCTCTGTGTCTGCACAGCCACACACACATACAGCTAAAAAGTCATTTCTGTTCTCTGGATAACAGTCCTGTAGACCTGCAGCAGCATGAGCCTGCGTCCGTATCGCACCATCGCAGAGAGATAAAGGAGTTAGCGTGCCTCCATCGAGATGTGTCCTGTTCCACCTGGTGGAACTGAATGCTTTCTATCAGATAACATATATCAAACATTTCATGCTGTGGAGCAGAGGGTTCACTGAAGCAACCTGTGAGACAACCACTCCTCTGAGTTTCACTGTTTCTGCAGAAGTCTTTGAGCTCTGCAGGAATTTAAAGTCAATTAAAAAAACACTCTTGTAAAGATGCTTTACGTGTGAGAAGCTTAGATGAAGAGGTCATTGTCAAAAGAAGGAAAACAAGAACAGAGACACATGAGACCTTTTAAGTATTCTGTCATGAAAACACAAATCCTTTCACAGACATAAAACTGTTATCAGCCCCTGCAGAAGACCTGATAAGTGCACAGAAGTTAGGAAAGATGTCAATCTGAGAGTGTAACTGTTGCATGTTTTCGTTTTCCTCGTTGCACGGCTGACTTACTAAATGTTTTGCGTGATGTGGACCAGACAAAAACAACGTCTCATCCATCAGCAGTCATACAAACCTGTTTGACAGCCTTAAGTTTGTGTGAAATGTATGTGAGGGTGCTCCTGTACAGGCTGATTTATGAATCCTCCTTCATTAGAGACAGTAGGTCAGTGATCACTGCAACATTCAAAACAGTGTCAATTAGAAAGTAGAGAACTATGCAACTTTAAGGCAACACATCTAAAGCTCTTTTTTAATGTATTTACTGGATGTTTTTGCCTTTATTTTGATAGGCCAGTAAATAGAAAGGGATATCATGGAGAGAGTGGGGAGTAACATGGGGCCACAAGTCAGACATAAACCCAGGTTCACTTTAGGACTATGGCCTCTGCTTATTCATCCTGTGCAGCTGGCACAAAACTGGAAAAGAGAGACTTGACAAGGGTTTTTCAAAACAATCGCTGTTGCTGGAGAAGTTTATCTGGTTGTGAAGAGAGTAACACAAACTCAAATGTACATTTTAAAGTGTTGCTCCACTGCACATCATCAAAGCTCTCAAAGGAGCTGTTTTTCAACATTTAAACTTAAGTACAAGAAGCAAAATGATATCTAACAAACTAAAACTAAATTCAAGCCAGTTTCAGCTACATTTTTTTTTTTAAAGTTACAAAGCGTTTGCCAGTTATCAAAGTATATTTTACAGAGATATGACTTTTATATCAACTTATGCATACAAACTTTCAGAGAAACAGTATCAGCTCTGTTGTTTGGGGAAAAGTTGCTGTTTTTAATCTGTCATAACAGATCTTGAATGGATTTCTTCATGTGCATACATTTTTGGGATAATTTGAATTAGCTGGCGGGGTACACTGAGGGAGCAAGGGGGCTGCATGTGGTCTCCAGGCCACCAGTTGTTTAGCACTGCTCTAAAGGAAGAACCAGACCATTTTTACTTTCTGTTTTCAGAATGTTTCCACACATGAAGCATGACACTAAAGCTGTAAACTCTCAATATCTCAAGGACGATTAATCAAATTTTGAAACTATTCTAAGTTTGCAGAAGTACGTTTTTTGTTTTTTTGTCTGAGACTGGTACCACTTGGTATTTTTATATCAGTTGAAGTAATCAATGTTTTATCTTTGCATGGTTCTTTTTAAAGGACACACAGTAAAGCTCCACAAAGTGAAGAGAAGTGTCTGGCATTTGGCCCCCTGTGCATCCCTGTAAAGATCTTCTAATCTCCTACGTCCACATGGACCTTTGCTTTCTTTGGGGGCTGCACCTCCTCATTTATTTCATTGAAATCAGGCAGAATTGGGGTGGTTTACAATTGACACAACGAGTTTGGCATGACCTTTTCTCCTTGCTTGTAAATGGGTACTCATCTGAAGGGGGAGGAGGGGGCGTGCGGGAAGAGGAGATGAGGGGTATCGAGGTGGAGCTGCGTTGGCTGGGGGCCGATGGGGGATCGGGTGGAAATCACAGCAGTGAAAATGGCAGTGTGGTAAAAGAGGGGCCTGATTGCATTGGGACAGCGTGTGAGAGGGAGCAGCGTGCTCAGCCCAATCAGAGCCGCAGAAGGAAAAAGAGCTCTTATCAACCAGTAATGGCCCACTTGACAATCACACAGGCACAAAACTGCTCTATTTAACACTGATTGCAAAAACTGCTGCCCCCCCATCTCAGAGCCGCATGACTCCCCGACATCTCCCCGCCACCTCCCAGCTTACAGCCGAGACCCTTCCTGAAAGGAATTTATAATCACCCCTCCTCTATTTCTCTGCTAATTGTTATTTTAACAGTTGGGCTGTGTGTTAGAGCTGGAAAAATGTCTGCTTTGATTATTGTGTTTTACTGAAGCATTTAAAAAGAATATCCTGCTCAATTCCACGAGCCTGCGGTAGCGACTGCTTAAACAGGTGTGTCAGTGTCTCAAATACCTGGCTTGGTTTGCCTCCACTGCCCAGAGGAAAATGCTGCAGGTCATCTGGATCAAAGAATATCTGTCCAGCTCCAAGATCAGTGAAATGCTCCAACAATAACATCTCTTTGCTTTTATTTTCTTCTATTAGATGTCTTTATTTGAGATGTATAATAGTGGACAAGGGTGGCATAGTTGCTCAACAGGTCAGCCACGCAGCAAGATGATTGTTATTTGAATCCCCGTGTAGACCAGTGTTTTTCTGTGTAGAGTGTGCATGGTGCCTGTGTGAGTTTCTCTCTGAGCACTCTGATTTTCCCCCACAGACCAAAAACATGCTCTTTCAGTTAATTGATGACTCTAAAATTTAAGTGTGAGTGTGAATGGTTGTCCGTCTCTCTATGTGACCTTGTGATTGGCTGGCGTCTGGTTCATGGGAGAATTACACGTAGCTATATATAATCAGGAATAACATTATGACCACTGACAGGTGAAGTTCAGTGAATATATTGGGGTATATTAAGCAGGAAGGGAAGATTTCCTCCTCAAAGCTAATGCATTATATTTCAGAAAAAGGGCAAGCGTAAGGAAATGAGTTTGACAAGAGCAAAAGTGTGATGGCTAGATGACTGGGCCAGAGCATCTCCAAAACTGCAGCTCTTGTGGGATGTTCCTGGGCACCCATGGTCAGTCTGGATCTAAACTGGTTCAAGGAAGGAACAGTGGTGAACTGGCAACAGGGTCATGGAAGGCCAAGGCTCAGTGACGCATGTTGGGAATGAAGGCTGGCTCGTGTGGTCCGATCCAACAGATGAGCTACTGTTGCTTAGATTGCTGAAGGGGTTAATGCTAGTTCTGATAGAAGGGTGTCACAGTTCATCCCAGTTTGTTGAGTTTGGGTCCATACAGCCAAGGACCAAATCTGGCTCCTATCCCATCCAGCCCCCAGGACATTTTAGACTTCAGAACATTTGAAAAAGAAACGTAGCTGACATTTTTAAGAGTATCTTTTTTTTCTCGTTAAATGCATGCAGTGCTTAAAACAACCAAAAACCTCTTATCATATCAGCTATTATTTGTGAATACACATCCAGCAGTGTGATTAACTAATATCAAACTCAGTTAGAGACCCAGAAATGTTGTATATGGCCCCATGTTGCTGGCAGGGTAACTGAAAATAATACAGTAATAAAAGGGCTGCATGGTTGCTGGTTCAAATCTCAGTCAGGCCTTTCTCTGTGCAGTTTGCATGCTTAAAGTCTGTGGGGTTTTTCACCATGATCTTGTATCATTACTGATAGCAAAGTTTGTGGTGAACAAAAGTTTATGGAACTACATTTTGGGGTCATTATGATAATCTCCACAAACAAACCTGACTTTTTTATAAAGCTATTACCTGGCCGCGGTGGAACTACAAAAGACTTATAAGCAACTACCACACTTTTAACACATCAAACCACATTGTAACCCCTCATTTGTAAATTTCCTCTTAATCAAATTAATTGGTTAAGTCATTATCCATGGCTATGGTTTATGAATTATTGTTTATGAAAACTATCTAATGAATTTAGGATCACCTGCCATTTTTGTAGTCCTTGTTAGCAGTTTACCTATCCTTTTAAAACCACAATAACGCTTAAAAATTCAAGAGTGGGCTGTATCAGATGTATTTTATTTTGCAAAATGAAACATTTAAATCTTGGATGCATGTGTTCGCCACAGAACTTATTTCAGGTATTTATCTGAAAGGCTACTGAAAAATCCCACAGGCTTTTGGCCTTTGGACCCGGAGGTTCTTAGTTGCTTACTCACATCTACATTTTTGGCCTAATTCCTGCACCACGCTTCTTATTTCTCTCTGTTTATATATATAAGCCCTGGCTGGCAATCAGTCCAGGGTGTACCCTGCTTCTTTCTCAGTGGCACCTGAATAGGCTCCAGCCCCACATGACCCCAACTGGTCTAAGTGGTCTAGATTGTGGATTGGTGGATGGAAATAGGATCAAAATATGTATATAGTTTTCAAAATGTGGCCCCACATAATCTGTCCAAAAGAAAAGCCCTTGGGAATATAGAAGATGATTTGTGTTTTACAGCATACTCCGACATGATCCTGCTGTTAACTGACTTTTTATCAACCACACAGTTTCGAGTAGCTAATATACAAATCACAGCACCATGGTTTATTTTCTGTTCATGTAAACACTAATTCTTGAACAAAGAAAAATATTTTTTTATGGTTTCATTTTTATTAGTTTATTAAAAAACTCCATCATAACACTTTATGAAGAAAAAAAGTCTTTTACAACCTTATCCCCTGACCGACCCCCCCCCCCCTTCCCCCCTAATTGTAACCAAAATGGGTCGGCACATCTTCATCTATCATCCACACTACTTAAGCCATGGGGCGAAAGGCAGGGTTCAACCTGGATGGTTGCCAGCCAGAAAACCCACACAGGCACAGAACCACTCAAACGCCACACAGAAACATCCTGAACCGGACACGGAGTTGAACTTGCAACCTCCTGACTTTGAAGGCACACTCACCTGCTGCACTGCTGTGCTGACTAGTATATTTTCACACTTCATACTTCAAAGATAAATGTGCACATTTAAAAAATATGAGTAATAAAGAGTTTTTCCACTTGTACATCTCCATGAAGTTATTGATAGTTTTAAAATACATGCCCCATTTAGGGTGTCAGTCTGTATCCTGAAGATCACTGGTTTTGAAAATGCAGATACACTTTTACAGTCTCCTAATATAGATATATATCAGGACAGCACTTGTGTCTTCTAACAACTTTGACAAAGCAACAGTTAATCTTTATCCAGTATTGATTAACCGTAGGCCAAGACAAGAACACGTGTATCAATAACCTTTTTCAGCACAGTATTTCCAGAGCTGAATCTTTTAGACCAAGACCAAAGAGCCTGCTTGAGGTCTAGAAAAATCAAACAATGCTTTAAAATATTTAGCTTGAAGTCAACACAAAGACGACTGACATTACTAGACAATACTAATTATTCATTCTATTGTGTTGGGCAGCCTGCTTGTCTCTGACATTCATAAATAAATAGTGATGAAGAACATGAAGGGATTTTGGTAAATGAAAGTCAAGGTCACTTTGCCTTTTGTGAATGTGATATCTCAAAACTATCTTTGAGGGATTTTCCTTAAATTTTTTTTGCAAATGTCCTCTCTGACTTCAGAAGGATCTGAACAGATTTTGAAGGGACAAGGTCAAAGGTTTATGTCTCATCCCTTGTTTGTGATCATGATGTATCCAGGACTTGATCCAAGCTTAATGTCTGTAGGCCTAATTTTTTATTCATTCCTCAAAAGATTTAATATCAAACAACCACAAAACCTACAGCCCATCCTCTTGATCCACCACTGTTTACATTGTCTGGCTCTTGTATACTTTGTGGAAGCATAAACCATCAAAGAATGGCTCTGGTTTAGCTGTAAATAGCTACCACACAGGCACAGGATATATACGCAAATGATGATAATTTGAGAAAGAATACTTTTCTCTAATATTTACACTTTACTACAGCTCAATTGATCCCGTAAAGCCATGTGAAAGACACATATACAAAAACAAGTGTGCAGGTTTTTATGCTGCATGTAAAAATGTTATCAGGTCATAAACATTTGCCATGTTCTATTTTAATAGAGGTTTTAGTAGAGGTGCTTTTTGTCATAAAAGAGCGTGATTAATTGCTCTCCAAATATGTGAGTTGTTTTTTACTAATCAAGTATCAATAGCAATTATGACGATACAGTAATTATTTATTTCCAAAAACATATATTTTTCCATCTTTTAAAAAGCAATGATTTCTGAGTAAGAATGTATTTTAGTTTTTAATGATGTAGAATATCCTAATACTTGTGTTGTCCCTCACGTTGACTTAGAAATATCCTCTCACTGGTCAGCTCTGGTAAAAAAAAAACAAAAAAAACCCCACTTCAACTCAGTATGAAAATAATGCAGTCTCAGAAAACATAAAGATAAATCTGAAATCTTGTAGAATTCAAAGTCATGCAGTCTAACACTATACTCCTCCTGCTTCTATTAGTATTTCATTAGTCTACCAGTAATTTATCATAAGTGTACCAATAGTTTATGCTGTCTGTAAAGCTGAGTTGGTGAATAGAGGCTCAAAGCTGCAGGTCTTCTTGGGGTTTTTCCCCACTGATGTACAGGCTGAACCCTGCTGAGCTTCCAGATCAAACAGGACGTGTTCAGGTTTGTATAGACACTATAAGTGACTACTGTTTGTATAATGGGTCATTTATTTTGTGACAGCCTGTGGCCACAGTGTGCTAGGCACCAAAATCTTTTTTTTTTTTAAATTCATCTCAAACTTAAAAAAAAATAGTCAAAGAAACATAATACATATGTAGATTGAATAACTGCACATGTCCATCAAATAAATGCACACATATGAGCGCATACATATTTATGTCAACACAACAACCAGTTTGAGAAGGAACAGTAAGAAGCAGAGAGCTTATCTAGTCCTGCCCCTTCCTTACAAATCAGATCCATTACTGAATTAAAATCACAATTCATTACCAGCTGCCATTATTCATGAAAAACAATATAAATACAGTGGCAATAGCCTCAGTTTACACATTACATTAAATCTTCATAGACAAATAAATCTCTGCAAGCACAATCCTATTCTTCATATAAATCTCTTACAGAATAAACGAAACACACTAATAATCTGTACGCACTAAGAAAAAATATCAGTGTATATATCTATATATATATCTATGCACATTTAAACATTATACACAGTTTAAATGTATATATTATATACACATGTACATATTTACATGTTAATAGATGTTGTTGATTCTGGAATATCTGCACATTACTCTACCAAAACTTAATAAAACGATTATGTTTTCCCATGAACAGACATTGTTACAAAGGATCAATTAATAATACTAATATTACTTTACTATTCAGCCAATACTTTATTGCCACTTTTTATCATTACTTCCATTAATTAATTATTTGTCTACCACTAATTTAACCGCTTACATCGATGTAAGTTTGACAAAGAGCAGGATATGAAATCTTAATTTACTTCTATCTTTATAGAGAAGTGTTATGAAGCTTAGAAGTGTTTGGAGTTTACTCGTTGCTCTCCAGGGTCACAGTGTTCATGATTCGCCTCAGAAAATGTGCTTGATGCAGTGCAGGCAGTGTCAGTTTTCTAAATGCCCACTAGAGGGCAACAAAGGACCAGCAGCACCTTTTATCGTGCCGGTTAAAGCGTTTGTTTGTAAAGCTGCAGGTCATTGCTGAGATTTAGCTGCGCTCACTGTGCTTGGAAGTCAGGTCAACCTTTCAGGACATTTGTTTTCTGTTTTTTGTTCTTTTCATTTCTTTTGACTTAGCTAAAGAACAAATGATACATGTGTTAAATCATTTAAAGAAGATGAATGGCACCGTTTTAGATAATCTCTAAACCATGGAGTAAAAAGGGAACTCTGCCACTGCTTTTTCAATGTTTGTTTGCCAAAAATTCATGCTTATCAACACTGACACACACATACACAAAAAAAAACATGCACACGCACACACAGTCCTACGCACTTACACAACCTGCAATAATTGCAGTAATCAGCAGTTCTGCATGAGTCACTTTCCATTACAAATCTCAGGGGACGTTATCACCAATCTGCAAGCTTTCACTCTGTTAATCACTTGTTGTTGTTCACCATACCTAACATAGTCATCAATAATTTTAATGTTTTACGTCACCAAGAAGATTATCAGTTATTAAAATGGACCAAAATGCTGCAAATTCCTCCCTGTAGATGGTAAATTAAACCTATCTATCCAACCATCTATCTGTCTCTCTGTCTGTCTCGACACGTTATAAGCAAATGGATGTTTCCCATTTGCTGATGTATTATAGTTTTAAAATGCGATTTAACAAAATGTTAACTACATAAATGCTTTCAGTTGTGCATGTATTGTCAAGACAAATCTAAAGTATCCCTGCTGATCCTCAGATTGTTTTATATAATGAAAAGAGCACCAAAAACAAGGCCTTCACAGCTTTTTTCAGTTGTTTAGACCCTTATTTTGTTCCCTTTCAGTCTTTTCATTCACTAAGCCACTGATTCCCAATCCTATTTCATTGAGGCCCCATAAATTGTACTGTGTGGGCCCCCCATGACCCACACAAGAAATGTGACACATTGCTGTCCAAACTAGATACCATTTGAATAGTTTTTAATGGTACCCACATATAATGGACCTACACTAACAAAGATCTAAGATTATTACCTCCGCCAAGGAGGTTATGTTTTTGCCGGCGTTTGTCTGTCTGTCTGTCTGTCTGTTTGTCTGTCTGTGTTCAAGATAACTTGAAAAGTTATGAAAGGATTTGGATAAAATTTTCAGGAAATGTGTTGAATGGGATAAGGAACAAATGATTAGATTTTGATCCGTCCGATCACCGTCCGGATCCAGGAATTTTTAAAGGATTCTTTAACATTGCGAGATAGGACCATTTTCGGCATTTGTGCATATAACTCCACAAAAAACCTACCTTGGCGGAGGTTTGCGCTCTCCAAGTGCTTTTTAGTTTTTGTTGATAAATGTAGATTTAATTTTGACAACCTCATAGCTGACAAAGCTCATCCTCCAAAGATTTCTTGCACTCTGCCTACAGGGCCCAAACCCCAGACTGGGAACCAATTCTTCAAACTGTTAGTGCAGTTGAGACATCAGTATCATGGTATATCAAAACTTTGCAAAGGTGTCAAGTCAGCAAAAATATTTAATATCGTTTAAAAACATAGTTTTTGTCTCAGTTTATTTGCCAGTGCCACCAAACTTATAAGTTATTATGTTATTGTTTGAGCCAAACTGATCAAAATGTACAGATGCATTTGCACCATGAAAGTTACAAAGTATGGGGATATTTGAACTAATATGAGTATGACTGGCACAAAATTGTGACACACACAAACACACTGTATATGTGTATTTATGAATTTAAAGGGTGTTACATGCTTTAATGTCCACTTCCATGAACAGATATGAACAGATATATCTGATAAAGTCTGCAGCATCAGTACTTCTCTCTTTCCCCCTCCTTACAGAGCCAGTGGCAGCTTGAAATGGCTTTTTGCCCCCACTCGACCCTGAGTAGACCTACCAGCATGACATCGCTCCATTGTTTTGCCCATTGGCTCAGGATAGGAGGCCCAGTGCAGAGCAGAGACAGTAGAGTTGTTAATAATATGGCACCAAGCAGCGCTTAATCTATCAATTACCACAGAGTAGACCAGACTGGGCCCACGTGGTGAGGGGAGCCATGAAAGGGCCGGAGAGAGCATCTCAGACTGAGAGAGAATACAGATGGATCAGTGATACACAGTATACAGAAATCAGAAGCTTTTTTGAACATTAGATATTATAAACATACCCTTGCAGTCAACAAAAAAATATATGAACCAGAGTTAAGGCACAATATGGAATCTTTAAGTTACTTATATGACCAAAAAAACAGATCAGCAAATCTTAGGTGTTGTACCTGTCGCAACAACAAAGTTCTGTGAGCACTGTAATGAATTATTTTTTCATGCAAACTTCAAAACTAAATTTTAGCTTGTTGCTATTGATTAAAAAAGTCAGATGTCAGGAAAGTATAGGTTACATATAATGCAAAAATACACCTTTGATGGTTTTTACACACTAATATTTTTCCATAGCCTGTCTAACCCCCGATAACAATATTATTAGGGGATACCTCCTCCAGATGAGAAACACTTTCCAGTGTCATGTATTTGTTTGGCCTGCATCTGCTTCCATCTGAAGGAGCATGCTGAGCATGTCTGTGCAGAAAGAAAACTTAAGAGCACAGTGCTGGAAAGCTTAAGCCACATTCACTTCTGAAGAGGAGAGTGATCAGACAGAGCTTATGAGGATTTACAATAAAACAGCCTTTTCTGAGCAGGGCTGAAACAGATGGGTTTATGAACATGCCAAAATCCAACCTGCCAGTGGACTTTAGGTCAAGTACCTCCAAAGATATATTGTAGGGGCATCTGTAACCAGCATAAATGAATATGAGAAAATATGGGATCTTTAATAGGTGGGATATAAACAAGAGATTTTAGTGATCAAATCTGGACAGGGTTTAACTGAGTTTTGTGCAAAGCATTTCAGTCAAGATAGAAGTTATCCTTATGTACCATGATAAGTGTGATTAGCTTTTGTGACAACATGGTGGTGAATGAAGAGCCATTTGAGTCAGGCCCACTGGTCTTTGTCAAACAGTAATTATTACGACCCCCATTCCACCGAAGTAGTGACGTGTAAAATGTGTAACAGAATACAATGATTTTTAAATCTTTGACCTATATTTAGTTTATTACACCACAAAGACAAGATCTTTAATGTTCAAACTGATAAGCTTTATTATTTCTTTTGGCAAATATTCACTTTTTTATTATAATGGCTGCAAAAGTTTTTAAAAAGCTGGGACAGGGTCAACAAAAGACAGGGAAAGGTAAGGAATGCTCAAAAAAAACACCTGCTTGGAACATTTAACAAGTGAACAGGTTGATTCAAAAGGAGTGTTTCTCAATGACAGTCCAATAACAGTCCAGAGAGCCGGTGGTCCTAATGTGTGATGGGAGGTTGGAAAACTATGGTCTCAGTTTTATTATCAATCAACTGCAGGAAGTTGTTTGCCATCCATACCTTGATATCCTCCAGACATCTATTGAAGTTAGTGGATCCAGAATGGTTATTGGGGTGAATGGGCAGGTACAGTTGAGTGTCATCTGCGTAACAATTAAATTAGATATTGTAATTATCAATAAATTTTAATGAAAGTAAACATGTATATGGAGAACAAGAGGAGGGCAAGGACATATGAACTATTTTCTCTAAAACTTTACTGATGAAGGGGAGTTTGATGTAGGTCTTTGTTTGGTAACTGTGGATCCAGGCCAGGTTTTTCTTTAGTAATTGGTGAACTATGGCGTGTCTTTGGCGAGATTTTTGTACATTCCCAGTGAGCAGGAAGCTGTTAAAACATTTAGGAGGCTGGGCCCAATCCCATCAAAGACCTCCTTCAGCAGTTTAGAGGGCATTATGTCCAGAGGGCTAGTGGTAGAGTTAGATCCAGAAATGATTTTGTCTAGCTCTGAGAGAGAGAGGGGCAGAAAAGCATCAAATATTGGTGGACTCATCGGAGGATTTATGAAAGCACTACCAGAAGGAGTTAAGTGATCTGATATTGTCAATTTTATTGAGAGAAATGTTTTGAAGTTCTCACAGCTAATAAGTGGAGGTTCTGGGTTGGATGTGGGTGAGGGGTTACTGTACTGAAAAGCGTTCTTGGATTATGAGAGCTGCTTTCAATGATTTTGGGGAACTATTTTGCTCTGGCATCCTTAACAGTCTGTTAATATTTGACAGGAAGTGTTTAAAAAAAAAACGAAATCTGCTGCTGGTCTTTACGCCATTGGCGCTCCCTTCTCATAAATCTGTTATTATTAAATAATGTATTCTGTTTCATTTTACATTTTATTCACATCCCATCTTCACTGGAATTGGGTTTGAACTCTTAATAAAGGTTAAAAAAAATGTTATGTCCAAATAATCACCTGCAGTATTTCACATAAGAACATATCTGCTGTAATATCTACTAACCAGTCCGTCCTAAAACAAATGTAAGTGTCTGTTTGCTGCGACTTGCAAGCGGAGACCAGCCTCTGTGGCAGCACGGTCACGTGCTCTGCCATGGCAACCGCTGCGTGTCATCAGTTCCGCTGTGCAGCCCGAGCGGCTCAGCTGAGTGTTTACTGTCGGACACTTTATTACAACTCTGCGGGATAAATTCTGCCTCCACAGAAACCTCGATATCTTCGGTCTTTGAGCACAGAGAGGAAGGTCTACCGACAGTGTCACCTAAAATAAGAGGGGGGACGCTCGAGAGAGAGCGAGCTGAAAAACCATGAGTCACCTCAGCCCGGGGTAAGTACTGCACACCTGAATGTTTCAGCTTATGAGTTGAAAGACATTGAGTTGAGTTTAGTTGATCTGCACTTCAGCCTTCATTTGTGAAGAAGGAGGTTCGTCTTCACGTTTCTCATTCTTGCTCCAGCTTTACAGTTACAAAAGTCTCTCTCTTGTGTTTAAATTAAGGAGTCACTAACTTTTTCAGCACTGTAGATTCTTTGCAAAAACAAGAATTTAAGAAGTTTGATGCTTATTCAACTTAAGCTCGTCAACCAGTACATCTGATAAACTGACTTTCTGAAGACAGAAAACAATAATTTGACCAAATTTAACAACAGTACAACTTTTGGAGTTTAAGGTTCCTCAGCAAAGCTCACATATACATTTGAACAACACTTCTTTACTCTTGGTTGATCATAAATTACCTTGAGATGTTGAAAACAAAACTTTAACACATTGGTTAAAAAAATCTTAGCTTAGTTTGAGGTTTCTGAGCACAATGATTTAAAAGCTTTCTAAAAATGTACTTTTATCCCAAATATTCCCTAATTCTTGGAACTTTTTCTCTTACATTCTTTGTAGATTTCCATGGATTTTCTAAAAGGAACTAACTTATGTTAAAATGTCCTTAAATTCTGATGTAAATCTCTATGTATTTCAGACCTTTTTTTGATAGCTCCTACAAAGTCACAGTTATTTCTAAAGAAACCACTGATAATACAATGAAAATCCTAAAAATACTATGAAAAATTCCCCCAAATGCATCAAAACTCCACGCATTTTCACCACAAATACTCATTCAAATTTTGTGAAAATTCTGTTAAAGTTTTGTGTTACTCAGTAAGCCAGGTGTGGTAGCCTCATTTAGTTCAGGGATGCTACCTGTGACTATTAGAAGCTCTTAAACACTGATATTGTTACACTGTCTGCATACAGTTACTCTGTGTTTTGACTTACCACATGTTCAAACTTAAACAATATGAGATTGTTGTTGGGATTTTTTTTTTTATCAAACTAGCACATACTAGGATAAAGATAACATTAATGTAAATTCATGTAAACTTGAATTTAATGTGTGTAAAGTAGGGTAGACTGGGGTTGGTTGTCTCACTTTTTACTCTCACGTACATATGGTGCATTTCATTTATACCTGGCAATAGGAATATTCAAGTTGCAAATTAGGTACAGCCTTAGAAACACCCCTAAATATATGACAATTTTCAGGTACACCGAGTTCATCAGCTTGTAACTGGAATGCGTTTAACTGGGATTTGACGTAATTCCCGTGTCTAAGACCTGAATTTCACAGTAACTGAAACACACCAGTAGCTCACGATGAAGAAATTAAAGGACAGCTTGATGTTTCATGGAATCACTTTCATTTTTTAACATTACTTCAACAGCAAACACACCTTCATACACTGACATTTTGGCCAACTTATGCTGATGTAGAAGGAAACAACAAGCCATGTCGATCCAAGTTAGATCATGCAGAAGTAAGTTAACTTAAGACAGGCAGCGCTGATGTCCAGTAGGTATGTTGACAAATTTTACCCAAGCTTAAAAATTCAGATTTGATCCAACACGCATGTAAATACCAGAAGGAGCTGACCTCCTTTAAACTTCACTTCCCTCAGTTAAAGCTGCATTCATCTATGTCGGTGCCTACCTGCCTGTAGTTTAATGTACATTAGCTCTGTTGGCTCCTTCCTCCTCAGGCCTGGACTCCTGTTGAATGACTTGAGGCGCCCCGTTGTCCTTTTGGCATGGTGTCGGAATACTGACATACATTTGCTTTATGTGGCGTTCCATAAACACAACATGCAGCACCACCAAGCGATGTTAGGCCAAGGTTCCCCTACACTGAGCGCACTACCCATGCGTTACATTTATGTTGGCAAACGTTTAAAATCCTTCTACAGTTTTTCAGGGTGCAATTATACTCCATCCGTCTGGAAACATCATACTCTACCAGCATAATGTTTCCCTCTGCTTTAGATGCGTTGAACACAGCATAATTGACCCTGGGAACGTACTTTAACAGAAATTTTGATTGTTACTCAACGTTGCTCGATGTCAGCTTTACTTTGATGTGTGTATGCCTCTTGTTTTTTTGCCGCCTTTAGGCTGACTTTAAAGATGTACCAGGGCTGCTACAAAGTTATAAAACTATTATACTACTTAAAATAAGAATTAAAAAAGGTTACATCAGTCTTCTAGGATAGAGTGAGAAACATTAAACACAGTTACAGTGAACAGCTCTAACGTAAAAGGGACGTAAAGCAGGAACTTTTGTGAAGCAGCACTGTGCCAGAGAAAGTAACTTGCAATATGACGGCTGATATATGAGCCGTATTGTGGTTCAGAGGGTGATCGTCAGCCGGAGCTGGAGAGCACACAAGACAAATAGGTCAGGTGCACAAAGAGGAGGCCGACAGGGTTAAGTGTGCTATCCCCTCTAAATCCTGTGTGTAATCAGACACCGGTAACAGACCCTATAGTTGTGTGATCCTGTTGTCTCACACACAAATGCTGGAGGAAATCAAATCTGCGTTGGAAAAAAACTCTTTCAGAGGCTGATGTGTCATTAATGAGGACAACAAACAAACACGGTGTAGCTCCACACTGAACCATTTGATTTAGATTCTGGTTTTCTGTAAGCTGTAATCAACAAGTCTCAAGTTACTCTGCTTAATTACAAAAGTGAGATGTTTTATTTTAAGGAGAGGGAGTTTGCATCTAGTGTCTCCTTAATGTCTCTTTTTTATTGATCTGTCTTTTAGACTGATTTCAGCATACAACAGTCTCACTGACAAACACCTCGCTGGATATTTCAGCAACACTCGAATCAGGAGACATCTGCAGAGAGCTGGACTGGTATGTGAGGATGGTGATGATGATGATGGTGATGATGATGATCAGGGTCATAACTGCATGTGACACTTCAGTCATGTAATTAATTATTTGAAAATCCAAAAATGCCTTCCAGGGTTAAAAACTTCATAAGACATCTGACCACAACTTCTTCTTCCTGTGAAGCTCTGCAGAATTCAGACTTTTGGAAAAAATTCTACTGTTGTAATCCATCAAACAGAACAAAGAGTAGAAAAACAGATCTTGGTCGAGAGATTTGTTCATACAAGAGCTTTTATCTAATTTTCAGTTAATTTTCAGAAGTTAATTATCTATTCAGCTGTGCTGGAGTTTAGTTTAAAACACAAAAAGCACCCTAAACCTTATGTTGTTATCAGATCACCAGGAGTGGGCGAATTGTTCCAGATAAGGAGTACAGACACAAGCTGATCCAGAGAGCCCACCAGAGACACGTTCGAGAATGTTTGGCACAGGCCATTTTCCACAAGGTGTTGGAGCTGGAGGTGGGAGGAACACAAAATATCAGAAAAAATGTAAATCCTGTCTTCTGACCTGTGTCTTTTGCATCATACGAAATGCTAATCAACAACATGCCCCTACCATGCAGCGTGTCCACCAAATCGAGATCAAACGGAAACTGGAGGAGTTCGCAAGGAGGGAAAGAGTGCACAAGATCAAGGTACATCATTTACATGCAGACACCGCTCTGCTGCTCAATTTGTAAATTAATGACTCTTGAATCGAATTAGCAAACAGAAGAAAACAGCACACTACATCAGCCTTCGTGGGATACATTTCATTTTTTTTATATTTTACCAACATGTAAAATAATCTTTAGTGAGGACTTATTTTCCATCATAACTGGCAGTCATCATGGTTTACAGTGTCATCATTAGTGACATGTCTCAAATTTGAACTTCATGTTTTGTAACTAAGGACACAAGCTCTTCTTTTTTTTTCTGGAAGGTTGAATGCTCTAAAAGGTATGAGGAAGATATCATCCGCATCCTGTCCCCACGCCCACCCACGGGTGCCAGGGGCATCAGAAAACAGCACTCTGGGCCGGAGGGGGAGCAATCTGAATCCTCTGAATCTGTGAGTCAAAACACCCGTCAGAATTAAGAGAGGACATTGTTTTCATAGCCATGTTGATTAGACTGAAGATAGAGACACCCCTTTGGCCAATCAGGAAAACTACCATCCATTCTTTAATGAAGTCTTTGACCTTTAAATATGGCCAATCATGCAAAAAGAGGTTTGATATGTCAGGACCCTCGAAGATGGATTAAGAACATTCACCTTTAGTTGAAAAACCTTTTCAGTGAATTTAGATGCACAGTTCAATCAGACCTGGATTTGATTAGATGCAAATATTGCATTAAATGAAAATGGAGCTCTGTCCTCAGTAAAAATTTAGCTACTGTTACATATATTTTGTTTTGAAGTTTTGGATTTAAGTTGAATTAACATGGAATAATTTAACAATTTGGGAAATATACTGAGTTCCTGTCTTCGTGAGAAACATGTGATTGCTTTCTTTTTTTTCCAGCTATTATTGTTTTAGCCAAACACTGACTGCGTAAACTTTTGACATTTCAAATTCCTTTTGTTTTTTAACTCTGTCTTAGTAGTCTAAATTGAACATCTCCGCTGTGATATGGTCAAATAAGTATGGATCAAGCCCCAGAGGAGATTTTGGGCCACTGTATGAATCAGCTTTAGACAGCTTTTCTCAGAAAGAGTGGGTATAATTTAGGCCTGGAAGATACCGTTTTTTTCCTTGATTTTACTCCATTGCTCGTTTAGCGCTCCATGGGCCCCTGTAGTTAACACAGTCCCCCATGTTTCCTTCCAACAGAGACAAAATAACAACAACTTTGAAGTGTTTTTACTTTTTACAGTAACAATGTCCAAAGAGTTTCATGTTAATGTTTTGTTTAAATTGTGCAGCTTTTAGTGTCAATGTAGAAAGCCCCCCTAAGCTACAAACATAGTGTACTACTGATAAAAAAATTCCATGCACTTTAATTCCAAGTGAAAAAGTTAAGTTTACTTTCGTGGCATATTCCTGTGAAAACAAAACATGTTTTGTGTAATTTCCGTATCATTTGCTGTTATTTTTGTCTTTGGGAGGGAAAATTGAGTCAGAGTTTGAGTTTTGTGTGGGAAAAAAAAGAGATTGTATTTTGAGACCATATCTCCCAGCCCTTCCATTATTAATATTAAAACCCACTGTGATGCCACAATGAGATGTTTTGGTACAAACCACTGAGCCCTGTTTACCCAACTCTGGAGTGGTCAGTTTACATTGGGAACATAATCAACCCATCTCCCTGTGTTTACTGCGGTCAGCACTGGCTGAGTGTTAAAACACCCTCTTGCTCTTGCACAGAGTTCGATAGCTTTAATGTAGCATGTCATGTAACACATTTAGGAAACATGCTAATCTGTATAAATGATAATGAGGCATTTGACCTCCTTGCTGCTCCAAATTAAACCCCAACTTATATTGTTGGTAGGTTCACTTGTTAACTAGCATCCCACAGCACTAAGTGCAACCAGTGGATGTGGTATTTATTAACGTGTGGAGTGGGAAAGTAAGATGTGACATTATAGTATAAGTACAGGTCTTGACTGGTGTGTTCTTTAACACTCCTTATAATACTATTGCAGTGTGATCACAAATCTCCTGAAGGAATAATAATCAATCATTTAATAATCTGAACTAAAAAAGCAAATGGGCTATAGGTGTGAAACCAACCTGAGATATTATGGTTAGCGGAAAAACTAGATCAACGCAGTTTTATCAGCAGACAAACCAGAACCTACAATTTTACTTTGACTGATGAAACAAACAAAAGATAAACCAGGATGATAAATGTCAGTCTTTACAAAGATACAAACATTAGTGTTGATTGTTGGCCTGTTTGCACTGATGCTTAAGTCTGAAGAGCAGTCTCAGCTGTTGTTTGGTTTAGGGTTAGGAGTGGGATTATCAACATCTTTGAAACCTAAAAAGTTGTGGTTCTTGATTCTAGAGTAAATGCAACTGCTAATCCCAGTCCTGATCTCTGTGCGTGCTTTGTGAAATCTCCTTTTTATGAAGTCTGCAGACATTTCACCCCAGCAGGTGGAGGCCAGTTTGAAATATGATCTTTTAGAAAAATGTCAAGGCACATTTGGGGAAATTCTTATTATTATGGACTGTTGCAAATTCAAGGAAATTATGCGTTCACTTGCTCACCATTCACCTAGGAAAAAGCTGCAAACATCAGATAGTACAATTAAGTTTAAGAAAGGACATCAACAACCATTTATTGTACCCAAATATGTCAAAACATGACCTTGTCATATTTTTGTAGAAGCAGCACCAAAATATTCTGTTTTCTTTACAATCACCACAACTCATAAGCTGTCATTTATCATCAAATTGTGTCTACTTCAGTTGATTTGATTGAGAGACCGATAACCATTAAAATCTAATATATAAGTGCATTCTTGGGGCTAACAAAAAAACACATAAATAAACACAAAGACATACTGAAAAGCTGTTCACATCTGGGTAAAAACACAATAGACAGTCAGATAAATATAACAATATAATACTTGGAGCCTTTCGCTCCATGCTGATGATTGAACAGCGTGAGATCTTTGAACAGTGCCTGTGTTTCTGAATTGTTATTTATGTAAAAGCCTCTGCACTTTATTGCAAGAGACCTTTCACTCACAAAAAAACATGTATTTTAAATTATTGTATATTGTCAACTTTTAATAATGTTTTTTTTTTTATGATGTGTGCTGCTGACCTCTTGGTCAGATCACCCTTGTGAAAGAGATCTTGATCTCAATGGGTTTTATGTGGTTAAATATAGGTTACATAAAAAAAATAAATGAAACATCAATTGTCAAAATACAACCAACAACATTTATCTATCCATCCACCTATCATCTAAACGGCTCACCTCTCTCAAGGTCATGTAGCTTGTCTCAGCTTGTTACAATTGACAGACCACCATTCACACAGAGGGAGAACATTCACACTCCACACAGAAAAGCCCCTTCATGCAGAGATCCGGCAACTTTCCTGCTATGAGGCAACAGCACTCCCTTCTGCTTCACTGTGCAGCCTACAAAAGTGTTTACGTGTCACGGAATTAAAAACGTATATTTAAAAATGATAGTCTACCAGTTTAAAATGCTGTTGAAAGTGGTGGTTCTCTCCCGATTAAGATTATACATTAATTATCTCAAAGTTGTGTTGTATGCAGTGAGAAGCAAATGGATGTCATGCAAAAAATGCTAAGTTATGAACTGTGTGATAAAATATTCTTGCCTCCGAAAATAGCATTCGTGGTTGACAATGGTTTCCTAAGAAAAGATCAGCTGTATACACTTCGCAGTTAACAATGTGCTGACCCTTTGTGTGCATTTGTGTTGTTGTTTCTTTAGCCGGGTTCATCTCGGCCAAACACAGCTCCAGGGAAGATGCAGAGGCCAATACGTTTGAAGCCGCTCCACAGTAACAGCACCACAGCCCCCCACAGACGCAGCTCCCCTAACAGACTCCATGAGTCTTCCAATGAGCCACCATTCAGTTACACTGTGAGACGGTGACACATGAGACCCGCTCTCATTCACTCATCCATGCACGTGTGTTTTTCGAGCGTGTGGACAGTTTTCAGTGCAGGTTTATGAGTGCTCTTTAAGAGGACAAACAACTATTCAGTTTTCTTCTCTGCACTACAAGTAACCATTTTCACTCATATTCAGAGTTTGTCATCTTCTGCTCAAGCTAAAAACACGCTAAAGCCTTTTAACAGCATGTCTTTTTTTGGAATTTCCCCCTGTGGGACTAATAAAGGATATCTTATCTTATCTTATCTTTTTTTACCCCTCTCTCAGCTACACAAGGAGTCCCGCAGACGTTACAACACTATGGACGCCCCTCACGGTATCTCACCCTACTGCCTCCCAGTCATCAACAACTTTGTCACCCCTGTGCCTCCGCCCCCCAAGAGGAGAGAGAGGGGGTCAAAGCTCAACCCCAGTGGGACACTGAGGGGCCGCAGGCTGCGACCAACCACTGCCTCCAGTGTAGCTGAGATCACTGAGGTCTTATTCTTTTTTTAATCCTCATGCTTTTTCCTGACAAACCTGCATACGTTTTGTAAGACCAACAGGAGGAGCTTTTATTGTAAGAACTGTACATCTGTTAAAATGCTTTTAGTTACACTGATTTTATTTTCAACCTGGCGCGCCAGAGTTCTCTGACCAGACACCTACAAACTCCATTTCCAATGAAGTTGGGACATTGTTTAAAACCTAAACAAAAACAGAATACATGATTTGCAATTCCTTTTTTACCTATATTCAGTTGAATACACTACACAGACAAAATATTTAATGTGCAAATATTTAATTTTTTTTGTTAAATATTCACTAATTTTGAATGTATAACCTGCAACACGTTCCAAATTATCAGGGACAGGGCAACAAAAGACTGGAAAATTTGAGGAATTGTTAAATGCTTATTGGCATTTTCACTGTTATTAGCTTGCGTGTACGGAGCCTGGGTTACTTGAAGGTGGTAATGCTGTGGTAGCAAAGGGTCATGCTGCTTCAGACATGTACTAAAATACTAGTGGGTTTAGGGGTCTCTTCACTGAGCGCTTATCCTTTCATTATGGCACAGGTACCTTGAGTTTCTTTAAATGTAAGGTTAAGATTTGTCGCAAATATCTCAAATACTGTACAAATAAAAAACAGCACGATGAAAATATGATCACTTTATCTATTAATATCTATTGTTATGGGTTAAAATATTGTTTTTATTAGTGTAGTTGACTTTACCTTCAATAAATAATAATAACTTTGAACATTTCTTTGGACTTAATAATAACTACTCAGTGACCTTATCTGGAAAGGTATCAGCATTGTGTTATTTTATCACAAACACATCAAAGTGTTTAATTCTGACAAACTTTTGTTATTAAAAGAAAGAAGTATTTAATATTAGTGTGTCACCATTCAGCCAAAAAAGACCAGGGTAAGATGTCAGGTCCAAATTGCCGTGCTTTAAGTCAGAGGTAATAGTTTAATGTTGTATATTTGCATGGCAGCCATGATCTGGACATTCCTCTTCTGTCACATCAAAATGAAATCAAATTCATCACAGTTTTCTTCACTGGATTGACTTGATATCAAACTGATTCTAACTTGACCCCTTTTTTTTCCAGGACCCCCCGATGCTAAGGGGCTCGGTGCACCAGAGCAGAGTGTGTGTGACCATGACATACTTTGGCAAAACAGTTCATCTTTCTCACGACCTGACAGACCTGAGGGACGAGGTCAAAGTGTTTCAGCAGCACTGTGGAGGAGAAAACCTGTGTGTGTACAAGGGCAAGCTCCGAGAGGGAGGTCAGTGTGACAGGCTGTGGTGCTGTTTGCTCTGCATTACAAATATAAATGTTTGATTGTTTTTGCCGACTGTAATCTTTCTTTTCATTTCCATGTCGTGTATCTTACCTTTTAGAGACTTTCCAGTTCATTTCAAGGCGACACAGAGGTTTTCCCTTCAGCTTGACCTTCTTCCTCAACGGGCTGCAGGTGGAGAGGCTGAGCTCCTGCTGCGAGTTCAAACACAGGAGAGGCTCCAGGCTGGGCGGCAGGCACGGACACTTTGGCTTCTGCAGCGTGGAGGGAGCCTCTCCCTGCTACAAGTAAGATCTCCTTCCGAGGCATAATGAGGCATTTAACATCATTGATGAGAACATCCAAGTTAGCCAGTTAGTCTTGGGGTGAACCAAGACTTCTGGGAGAAAATGCATGATCTATATGTGAGGTTTAAGCACACTAAGCCAAGAGTTAATGTGCTTAAAGTGGTGAAACTGCCAGTTGACCCTTGGTTGCCTCTCTGATTGGTCCACTGACCTACCAATCAAAGTAGCTTTGGTGGTTCTTTTTTGCCTAAACCAGGTCCTGTCAGTGTGTCAGAGTTAAGTTGTTCCCTTTTGTTCAACATGGTCAAAATGTGTGCCTGGTATGTTTACAAGAGCAACACAATCATAATTCGTGAGTTGTTTTCACCACTGAAATTGTGCTCTTGTGACTGAGCTCTGTGAACACCCACCATTTGATTAAACCCATCAACAAACACAGAAAATATTCACTCATTAAGATTGGAGAACACGTTTTTTCTGTGAAATTTGTAAAGCTAAAATGATTGCTACCTTTTTAGTGTTTTATAGCATAATGTTATTTCCTTCTGTTAGCTAACTAGCATTAAACCTGATCTAGTTAGGAAGACTAAATATAAACATATCTCCTTATATCTTTTTGCAAAGTAAGAATTTGTTGATGTGGCATTGGAGGGCAGTTAGCTGGTATGATTAAGCACCCGAGATTGGCAATATTTAAACAATGTTCACCCTGTTTTGGTGTCTTGATTCTTTGACTGAGGAAAGTTGATATAAGAATCAAATTAAATAATCAAAGTCACTCAAACCGTGAGGTATTTCAACTGCCTCTAATGAGAGGAAATCTGTTAGCAAGACATTTTGACTTTTAAAGCATTGTAATAGCAACCAAGGAGGGCGGGGCTCTGCAAAGGTCTTTATTTCACCAGTTCTGCCTTTCATCCTCCTGCAAACTATTCACTAATGACTTTGCCAAATAAAATTGATGATATGTTTATACCTGCTGAAAAAAATAGGTGTTCACATGCTTAAAGAAGTGTTTCAAATGGTATCAAGGAAGTGGCCTGGCCTTTGCTACAAAATAATGAATCATAAATGTAATTTGATTTTTTTAAGAGTAACTAATGAATTTTTTAAGGTGCATCATTGCCATGGGACTGGACAAAAAGCCCAGTCCTCCTCCAAAGAGGGTTAAAGAGGATCGAGGACGAGAGGAGTCACTCCTTATCCCAAAAATAGCTCCAGAGACGAGAACAGAGACAGCCAGATCTAATACAGAGGACATGGAGACACAAGTCAAAAAAGAAACAGCAGCTGACGAAGACAAAGCCAAAGATGGTACAGTAATTATTCAACTAGAAAACAGTTTGGAGACATTTGCAGTACAGTTTGTTTAATTTAAGTTTTTCCTCCTCAGATTATGAGGAAGACTTTGAAGCGGATGATGAAGGCCCTGCAGAAGATACGGAGGCAAAAGCAACAAAATCACTGTCTCCACCTCCTGTTACTGAGAGAAAGACTGAAGAGACAGGAGCCTCTGAGACAGAGGATGATTGTGAGAAAGATGGTGGGTTCTCCTTCCTGAGCACACATTTTAAGAATTAATAGAGCAGAAAAAAACGTCAAGTAAAGTAGCATTTTATCAGTTTTGGTGTTTCATTCCCTCCCTCTGTAAGGAGAAATGTCAACAGAAGTTCATATGTGTTATCCAGATTTTATATCTAAACCAGCAAGTCCTTGTTTGCTGTCAAAATGGATGTCAGTATTGCAAATTTTTCCTCATATGAGTTGTGTCACTTCTTTTGTTTAAACAGAGGACATTAAGTCTCGGTCAGGCTCCAGCTTGTCAGGCAGTGACAGGGAGGAGAGTAACGCTGAAGACACCAAAGACTCCAGAGAAGAAGAGAGAGCAGAGCAACCTAAAGAGGTAGATGAAGAGGAGACTGTTGCTCCACCTGAAGAAAAAGAAGAACCACAACCAGAAGAAACCACCACTGCTGAGGCAGAATCTGCTACACCCAAAGACTCTGACGTGGCGAACAGTACGGGGGAGAGCACAGAGATCGACATCTCTGACACCAGCGTCCCCTCTGGGACTGAAATTAAACAGAGTGACGACACTTCAGGAGAGAGAGAGGTGGAAAAAACAGAAAATGAGAGCAAACAGGAGGAGGTGCAGGAGAGGGGTGAGTACGAATCTACAAATACAGATGTGGAGCTTTCAAATGGGTGAGGAAATGATGCCATCTGTCATGGAGGTTTTTCCACTATTATCACCAGCAGAGCTGTAGTTAGTTTTAATCTGCAGGTGTGACATCAACTGTGTCAGTGCTGTGCAGCCAAACTGTTAGATTGATACATTTTAGACTGCAGAATTATTTTTTGGTATTTATTAGTGGAAAAATTATCTGCATGTGTGTTTTTGCATTTGATTGTTTCTAATTTAGCTCTGGTTTGTCATAATATTTTGGTCAGTCTTTCTAGAAGTGGAGTTTTAATTCAAGCCAACATTCAAAGAGCCCAAACTACTATATAAACTTATTGCTGTAGAACTTCTTGTCAAGTGAAAATAAGAAGAACTGGATGAACAAAGATGCTAGATACAGATCACTAATGAAACAAAAAGTTGATAATGCAACAATGTAGATAGTTTTATAATTAGCACACACATCTTATACTGAAAAAAAAACAAGACTTTGGTTTTTATCAACACTTATTGCTTTGTCAGAATATCAGTCCATCCCATTTGATCTGCTGTTACTTTGGTTCATTCTTCTCATCAGCTTTAGACAGTTTGACTTTCATAGTTAGACAATTACAGAAATGTTTACATTTTTTAAACATGTTTGTAAGAGGGATGTCATTGCAAAAGCTAACCTTGAAGTGCTGCTGGATCCACCTAATTCAACGTCAGTGATCCATCTTGCAAAGCTCCAATCCAGAACGATTTAGCTCCGTCAACAGAGGCACTAACCAATCATTGTCCTTTGATGAGAAAGAGGGGGAAGTTATGAGCGTAACACAGTGAGAGGCAACTGCAGCCATGTAAGCAATGACTGCTCATGTTGAGATTTGCATGGATACTGTCTGCTGTAGTCGCAGTTTTATCAGAACTGGAAAACATTTTTTTAAAGGAAAAACAAAGAACAAAACTGAGGCAGTTTCTCCTTGAAAAAGATGTTTTCGCTCCTTACCCACCTGGTTTTGGCAAGTTTTGATGTCCAAACTGGCCCTCAAACTGTGCTCCTCAGCAGCAGCATCCACCCTTACATCATCTAATAGGCCAGTACTGAATGTGGTTGACAGAATGATCGTCCAATCAACTGTGTGTATTTGTGTAAAAGGTTCTGCACGCCCCCAAACATTTTCTATGGGCTTTTAAATAAATGGACAAGTGAAATATAGAACAAATGTGAGAAAAAGCAAGAGCATGCCTACACACCAAATTCATCGTTAGGTTTTTTTATTATTTTTTTTTCCCCAATGTATTTTTTAGTATTTTTTCTTTCCTTTACAAGAACAGAGTAAAAAAAAAAAAAAAGAAACACACAAAAGGGTAGTGAAAAAAAGAGAAAACTAAAATAAACAAGTCCAATGGAAATTAATAAATAACCAATTATACATAAGGAAATGGATAGCAACAATAATAATAATAATAAATAATAATTATAATAATAAAAGATATTCTAATAATAGCAATCATAAGCCAGTTCACAGACAAGTATGCATACGGAGCAACGTCCACCTCAAATGTCAATGGCCTTATCTTTCACATAAGAGATAAAAGGCAGCCAAACTTCATCAGACTTTGTGGTGGTCCCTTGTAGCGTGTATCTTATATTTTCTATTTTCAAATAATGCATGACCTTGCAGATCCACCTACCGAAAGAGGGTGGATGGTCATTCTTCAAGTTTAAAACAATGAGACACCTTGCTAAAAGTGATGAATAAACCAAGCTGTTTTGTTGGGCTTTTGTCAGATTAGGATTACCTGATAGTACACCAAAAAGACCGACAAAAGGGCATGGCTCAATTGTTTGCCTGAAGATCTCAGAGTATGTAGAGAATACTGAAGACCAGAATGTTGTTAATTTCGTACAGGACCAAAATGTGTGGTAAAGAGTGGCAGGGGCCTGCTTGCACCTGTAGGTTTTTTTATTTTAATCATTTTTGTTAACTGCAAGTAGAAAAAAAATGGGCTTTACAAAATCTAATGACTAAAGAGTGTTGTGTGTTGCAAAACTAGCTAAAACACATTAAAGTCATGGACCACATGTCTCCAGTCTTGAGACTGACTGACATGTCCATGTACAGAAGTTAAAACTTTCAGTTTTCTCAGCTTGAATTTCTCAGAGATCTTTTAAAGAACTTGCTTGAGCTCTTTTTCAAAAATGCAAACATATTTTTAGTCTTTCATGGGGCTATTAATATTTCAATTTATATATAATAGTAACACATGATGCTCTCATAATCCAAAAAAATATTTTCTTTTATATCAGGCCCATTATTGTATATAAAGGCTCAGTTATCTCCCTGTAATTCAAGGTTAGCTGGTTGTACAGGTAGGTTAGCCCATGCCAGCTGACTCAGTGTCAAAGCATGTTGTCCCTTTGTGGAGGGTAGTGGCTGAACATTCTTCTTTGAATAGATATATTTAAGTGTCATGGTGTTACAGTTTCTGGCCCTTTTGAATTCTGCCCCAGATAAGTATCCCTTGTTACATAAAAAACAAATACTAAAACTAATAAAATCTAGAAATAAAAAAATAAAATACTTGCAAAAACAGTAATAAGAAAATGAACTGGAAAAGCACTCAGAGAGCGCAGACCTCCGCCAGGGTGATCCGGATCAATCCTAAAATTTAATCAGTTCTTCCATATCCCATTTCCAACAATTCCTGAAAATTTCATCCAAATCCATTCAGAACTTTTCAAGTTATTTTGAACACAAACAAACAAACAGACAAACAAACAGACAGATAAATGCCGGCAAAAACATAACCTCCTTGGTGGAGGTAAATATAAATCAGAGATCAGCATTAAGAATAAGTTTAAACCAAACAGAGAAAGTGAATATGAAATAAAATAGAAACTTGTGAAAAAAATGAACAACTATTACAACCCTGTAACATTTTTCAATGAGAATGTGATTTTAAAACTAAGCAAATAAAGAGATAGATAAAGATAAAATGTTGAACATGGTTTCATTATGGACACATTTTCATATTTAAAAAGCTGATGCACTAAATAATATCTATAAATATAAAAAGAAAACTTAAAAATATCAACCTTTTGACCAGAGGTCTTCTTCAGGTATTAAGCAGCAGCAAAAGACCTCTGGTCAGACTGTGGTTATTTGATGTTTTTGTGGCAGTAATGAAGTGTGCTTCATGTCTAACTTTATTCTTGCTGCTGCTTTTGAATTGCCTTGTACCAGCATGATGTCCATGTAACCAGCCCTTTACAAAACACTTCAATGCCAGCAGTCCCCTCTTACGGACTCCTTTTTTTGGCTTCTCACAGCTTTAAGTCTGATGTCATGATATAAATTATTTCATGTCCTGAAACCCCCAAAATAGCTTTAAAATCTGACTAAATACAAGTTCAATTAATTTGCATTTTGTTTCTGTTTTGGTTTTGTAGTGAATGATGCTTGTTCTCTCATGCATGTTTGTTGTTATTATGCATGTCGTGTTGCTGTCTTGTGTTGTACAAATTAAAATTAAATACCTATTTTTTGTGATGGCTCTATGTTCCTTCATTTGATTTCTTTGTTTTTAGGTGTTTGCCTTGTTACAAACATGGTTTCGTTCATTTTACGTTTCATTTATTCATAATGTGTCATTCTGAATGTCTCTGTACAGATCACCCTGAGCTTTCTTTAACATGAACTGAGATCAGTGTGTGAGTTGTGTGTAATTTTTTTCCCAAGCCAAATCTGTGCAGGAGAAGCTAGCAGAGGCTATACTAAAGGAGTCCCAGTGCAGCTCTGAGCCTGAACTGAGCGACACTAGCACTGACGACACCGTGGAGTCCACCCATAAGGGCCGTGAAGAGGAAAACAAGGGTACAAGAGTTTTACTCAAGCAATATCACAGAGGGACAGAAGTAAAGTTGTTCTGAATGTCATCACTGCTGTGTTTGTGTTTGTGGGCAAAGTGAAGCTTTTTGTAGGCTGGGCTCAAATGCATGCAAAAAATCTTCAGACATGTTCGCCAGTGCTGACAAGCAAGTTGTGTTTGGCCTGTTTGAGACATGGCAAGACGTCCCTCTAAATATCTGTTGTCACGTACTCTCAGGGACAGAGAGTGTTGCTCAAAAAAGTTTTTGCAGGCAAACATGAGCAATAAGATGATTTCTGCTTTGAGCCATAACTATTGCCCTGGGACTCTTATATCCAACAACACTACAAGATGACATTTTCAACGTAAATATTTATAGCCCCACGAAAGACTCAAAATCTGTCTGCATTTTTGTACCTCTGAAAAAGAGCTCAACATGAAACATACAAAGAAATCAGCTTTAGGAATAAGTAAAATTAATTTAATGTTTAAAACGAACAGATAAAGTATTCATAAAAAGGCATGTTTTCATGTTTAAAGAGCTAATGCATTTAATAATATAAAAAATCCAACTTAATAATCAACCTTTTGACCAGAAGTCTTCTTTGGGTATGAAGCACCAGCAAGAAAACCTTGGGTCAAAAGTTATTGTAGTTACTGGAAGTTATTCCAGTCATTATCAAATTTGCCTTCGAAGTAAGAGGTTGCTTGGTAAAAATGTAAAAAAGCATAAGTAACATCTGAACTAGTTTCAAAGTAGAGTTTAGTGTGAACTCGCCATCAGAACAGTTAAATCAACATCTGTAGATTCAAACTCAAATGTAAACTGATATTCTAATAAGCTAAACAGTGATTTAAAGATAGTTTCAGATAGTTTTTCAAAGCAAGTAACAGAGTATTAACAAATTATTTGAGCGTTTTACTCTCATTTCTAATTACTATTTTACAAATGCATTAATAAAATACATATCTTTACTGTAAAGCAAAAACTCTAATCTCCATTTTGTATGATTTTCTTTTTTTTTTTCATAAGATAGTGCCATTGGCCGCCTCACATTTAACATTTAATTTAATACATTTTTAACAAATTAAAAGTTAAAAAAAAACATCTGTCATTCAGAGAACACAATATTTATTAAAGGGATAGTGTTTTTTGGGGTTGTGTGAGGTACATGTCCTGAGCCTTGAGTGTCACAGCTCAGTTCTCTCTCTGTTCAGAAAAACTCGGGACAGACGCTAATGCTATACATTGCTGTATGTGGTGCCAGATTTTCCACTTAATTAAAAGAAATCTGGGATAAAATAAACCATAAAAACAGCATGGGGTCATCACAGGCTACAGTTTATTTACATCTGCTTGATTTCCCACTACCACACTGCTTTGATTAGGCACTATTTTGAGACATGGCACAGCCTACATGTCCTTCCACCAGCAGCATAAGGATCATCAAACTACAGTCTTACTTGAATTTTGCCAAACACACAAATAATACTTAATCCCAAATAAAGATTAGACACATGTACGAATGTTTAAGGATTATCCTGCTGACCAAGCACAGTAATTTTGACAAAGAATGTTTTTATAACTCAGTTTACCCACTAAACAACCAACATACCATGTGAAGTACAATGATCATTAAAATCGTGATTTCTGTCTTTACAAATAAACAATCAGTATAAGATGAATACTTACTTTGAAGATAACCTTTCATTCGGCTCCTTTGTTTTGTCCTTGGATTTTTTAAAAGTGTGAGTTTGGTCTGTACAATTATAAATGTCCATTAAAGCAATGAGGCTCTGCGTGATGAGAGCTGCTCACTGCCAACAAATGTATGAAAGCCAATATTATCCTCTGATCCCGAACATCCCGAAGCATCCTGAAGTGATTTTTCATAGTCACACTCTAATTTCATCCAGATTGACGACATGAACTCACAATTTATTCACCTGAATCAACAGGTACCGTGTGTTTCTGTGGTCCTCCTGTTCAGAATCAACCATATTCAATTCAGACCTGTTTACTCTCCATCTACAGAAGTTTCTCCTGTGTGTACTCCAGCCAGTGTATGTATTTCAAAGTATCTAAGTAAACGGCTGTCATATTCACTGCTAAAGTTGTCAATTTATCCCGTTTGGTAGTGGTTTTGTCCTCTTGTGAAGCAAATTATTCAGCGCTGCTGGTGGAAGGACACATACGCTGTGCTGAGTTTCAAAATAGTGCCTAATTAAAGCAGCTTGGTAGCGGAGAAATAAGCGGATGATAAACTGTTTGTACTATGTGATGACTCTATGCTTTTTTGTGGCTTCTTTTATCCCAAATGTTTTTTAATTATGCAGAGAGTTTGCCTCATGTAGAGCAACGTATAGCATTAGCGTCTGTCCTGAGATTTCTAAACAGAGAGAGAACTGAGCTGTGACACTGTGGCACAGGAGCCATGTACCTCACACAATCCCACTTCAAAAATCCTGAACTACCTCTTTAATTTTGTTGTAGAGCATTTTTTTAAATTATTTCCTGAAGAGTAGCAGTTTTGGAGATATGAGGTTTGTGCCCGACAGTGATAATATACAGCAGTTACCAGACATCATTTCATTCAGTAGCTGAATTTTCTGTGAAATATTTATGTTTTTGGAGGGTTTTTTTGTCAAATTTTGCTACATTTTCTTTATATATTTACCTTTTTTACATTTAAAACTGACTGGTGGACCACACTTAGGTAGTCGTAGGGTCACATGGGCTTGTTACCCACTCCTGACTTATTCCATCATTACTGAATGCCTCCTTGAAGTGTGTGCTATATAATGAAATTTAGCCATCTGAAAAGACAACCTCTGTATTTAAATACACAATTTCATAAACAATCTGTCAATTGTTTTTGCAGATGCAGCTACAGTGAAAGCTGTAACGTCTGAGGAACAACAACAGACTGTTGAAGAGGAAACAAAACATGAGGAAGGTGTCGTGGCAGTGGCTGTAGCCACAGCTGTAGCTGCAACAGCATTGGATCAGGGAGAATTGTCTGAGCAAAATGAAAAGGAAGAGAGTGCAACAGAGCCTGCTGAAAAGAGTGATGCTGAGGAAGATGAAAAGGTGAAAGATGACAAGGAAGATGAGAAAGTTGCACCAGGGGACAAAACAACAGAGGAAAATGATAAACCAGAGGAAACAGAAGTTTCAGTAGAAGCTCTACCTCCTGTGCCTGGAAATGAAGCTGCTGGGGACAACAAGATAGAGGCACAAGAAGATACAGCAGGTAAATCTACAGAAGCTGCAGAGAAAAAGACGGAAAATGAGGAGAATACTGCAGGGGAGTCCGAAACGAATCCCCAGGAGACGAGCCAAGGGGCCAAAAGTAGCGAGAAGGATGAGTCATCAGTATCAGAGCCGAATAAAGGGACTGATGACACAGCAGAGCCTGGTAACACAGAAACAGAGGCGATGACAGTAAGCGAGACAGTGGAGATGAAAGCAGGGCCCTCAGAGGAGCAGGAGGCTCTCAGTTGTGAAGAAGAGCCTAAGACAGTGAGTCAGCAGGGAGAGAACGAGGACAGAGCTGCAGAGTCAAGAGCTGAAGTCACAGAGGAGACTGGGGACAGCACAGTGGAGAAAACAGAGGGTACAAGTGAGGATAATGTGAAGGATGAAAGTAAGAAGGACATTCAAAAAGTAGAAGTGCATGCTGCTGAAGGCAGTGATGATAACAAACAACAAGAAAAGGGTGATGAGAATTCTGTGGATGCCGATGATGACAAAGAGAAGGAATCTGAGGAAGGCAATGAGGAGGAAAAGCAAATAAAAACAGATGAGACAACGGAAGGTAAAGATGGCAAGGAAAGAAAAGTGCAAGAGCAAGATCAAACAGAGGAAGATGAGAGTAAAGAGAGAAAGATAGATGAACGGATGGCAAAGATTTCAAATGAAGAGAAATCTGAAAAAGAAGAAGATCAAGTTGCAAACGTGAAAGAAGAGGACGGATCACGAGAAGGGGAGGATAGAAAGAGTGAGGAAGCTACAATAGAAAAGATCGCTGCAACTGCAACACTGACAACTGCAGCTGCAAATGAGATGGTCAAAGGTTGCGATGAAGAAAATAAAAATGAAGCAGAAAATGAGAAGGAAGAGCAGACTGAGACTGAAGCCAAGAAAAGTAAAGCCACAAAAAATATAGAAAATGATGAGGCTGCAGGGAAAAAAGCTGTGACTTACCCAATGGTGGAGGCAGAAGATGTGGATAAAGTGGAAAAAGAGGGCAAATCAGATGAGACAAACAGAGGAGAGGATAAAAATGAGGAAGAGGAAGCTGTGGAAAAAGTAGCTGTTGCTGTAGTAGTGGGTACTGCAGCTGCAAGTGCAACAATAGCAGCTGCAGATGAAGAAAAGCATAATGTGGAACAGAAAGATCAGACTGAGAATAAAGCAAAGAATATAGGAAATAAGGAATCTGCAGAGACAAAAGTTGTGACATATGTGACTGTGGAGTCAGAAGAGAAATCAGAGAAAGCAAAAGAACCTCAGAAAATGGCAGATGCAGACTCAGATAATGTGAAAAAATCAGAAGAGTCAGAGGACCTTGGTGACAGTGATGTTGCAAATGTCGCGCTTGCTGCTATAACCACAGCAGAGATCGTAAACAGTGCACCAGGAGCTGAAGTTGTGACGAAGAAATATGGCGAAGGAGATGACAAGGGGGAAATCGATGCTGAAAATGGGGAGATTTCAACAGTAGCAGAGACCAAACCTCAGGAGGATCAGGCCGAATTTAACGTGAAAGACGTAGAGCAAACCAAAGAGGAGACAAAAAGCGAAGGAGCTACAGAAGAAGCGAGCACAGAGGCAGGAGAAGTCAATGTGGAGTCTGAAGAGGCTGCTGAAAAACTTGGTAAAGAGGTAGCTCAGGATCCTGTGGTTGAAAGTAAAGCTACTGAAGATGAGGCCAGCGAGAAAAACCAAGATCACTTGACTAAAAACAAGTTAGAGCTGGAGAAATTTGAAGCAGAAGTTAAAGAGGAGTCTAAATCTGATGAGGCAAAGAACAGCGAGGAAGCAAAACAAGATGAAAATGCCAACTTATCCGAATCAAAGCATGAAAACAAAGACACAAAAATGAGTGATGGCACAGAGGAAAATGTCAATGAGGTTCTTGTTTCCTCAACTGATCAGATTCAGGCCACAACACCCACAGCTGTAGACACAGACAATTTACCTCAACACTTAGAAAGATCCATAGCACCATCTGACTTCAACACAGAGAGTCACCCAGACCCTGACGAGGATGGTGCTGCTGGAGAAAACGAGGACACAGAGGAGGCGAGCAAGCCTTCAGAGGATGGAGCGAGCGTCCTACTGAAGCCCCAAACAAAATCAGAACAACATACACAGCCGACTGAGGCTGAAAAAACAGAGGAGAGTGTAGCAGTGGTTGAAGAAACTCCAGAGATCTTAGCAAGAGAAGACCTGGTTACAAACTGGGTGACAATGCATCAGACATCAAAGTATTTTGAGACCTTTGTAGAACCTCTGGAGGATTTGAAGGAAGTGACACCAGATGCGAAAGAATCCAACTCAGGTGTTGAAGCAACACAGCATACTGAGATACAGAGAGCAGAAAGTCCTCTAAAGATGTCTCCAAATGTACAAGAGCTCATGCCAAAAGAAGACGAAGCCAAGGCTGACAGCAAAGAACTTCAGGAAAACAGAGAGACTGATGTGGAAAATGCGACAACAAAAACAGAGAGTGAAATAGTTGATAAAGAGTCAGAGGTTGGGCTGGGGACAAAGTCAGAAGAGCACATTGACAGATGGGAATCAAGTGAAGAAGACAAGGTTCAAGAAGTTTTAAACCAGAGTAAAACTAATCAGATTGATGTGTGCAAGACTGAAGTGGAGGGCATTGTTGTTGCTCATCTTTCAGTAACCAGCGTTGAGCCTGAGAGCATCCCAGAGGGCCAATCTGAGGATAAAATCACACATAATGCCGAGGAACTGAATGAAAAACCTGTGGATGAGGGCATAAAAGTGCTTCCATCTTCCTCCAAAACAGAAGAGCAACATGACCCATCAGGTAGTCCAGAAAGACCCACCAAACTTAGAGAAAGTACTGTAGAGGACTCACAGACAACACTAGGAAAAAGCCGAGAAGTTACAGAGATAAGTGACCTTACTGAGTCAAGGTCTAATGATGGGAGCCAGAGGGAGTCACACCATGAGGAGATCAAACCCAAACCATCAGACATCAGCATCAATGGGGAAAGAAGAGAGCTGCAGCTGATCCAAGACATCAAACACACGCTGAGCAAAGACCGACTCAGCACTTTCTCAGTGGACGAAACACTGTTCGGTCGAAGTTCGTACCCTTTGCTGGCTGCAGCAACAACAGAGAGTGGACATTAGAGTGAAGCTACTGTGATGCTTCAGTTGGTCATTTTTAACACAACATAAAGACATTTTAACCAGGACTGCTGCCCGGTGATTTATGCCTCCAAAGGTGGAGGACAGTTTAAGCTCAGAGATGTGTCAAGAAGACCTGAAATGGCTGTGTAGTTTGTTCAAATTTGAGAACAAAGTAATGAACATGACACCCAAAGATAATGACCTTGACCTTGTGACTCAAAAATCTTATCAGTTGATGGATTACAGGAACAGTATGTATAATTCAGCCACCATGGGGCTCTCAAATAAGCATGTCTTATAATGAGTCAAGATGTAGTGATCCAGTCACCCCCACTCACCATCACAGCACACTGTTCTTATTTAATGGAAAGAGTCACTCCATGAGGTGTGTATACTAAACAGAAAACCACCATTTCAGTGTCATGGAAAAACCTCACATAATGAGAGAAAAAGCATTTGAAAAGGACTTCCTAGACTTTGGTGCATTGAACTGGCAAAGCATTCTGAGGCACTCTTCGCGTGACTCAGGATGTCGACCTTCAGAGGTGTTTTTCCCTCCTAATTTATAAATGACATAGAAACATTGGTTTGTTGAATATGAATGAGATACAGAAACAGAATGGCAGCAGTAGCAGGTCCTGCTCACTTGTCCAGCAGCCTTTCATGCATTACTAAGTTTTTTCATGGCAATGAAAACAAACGGGCGCCATTACGGCCTGTGTCATCTGTAAAGTCAAAAGCCAGTCTGTCTTTAAAAAAAATCAGAAAATATTTGAGGAAGTGTTAGCTTAAATATATGTAAAATTCTTAATTTAGGAAATAATATAGAACATAGTTGATTTAGAAAATAATATATAAAATATATAAATGTCATATTATTTATACAAAAATTTGTACTAAGTTTGAGAAAATTCCTTCCAAGCATTTTACAGGTTTCAAGTCTACAAGCAAGAGATGATCATGGAGCCTAATGACCTTGACATTTGACCTCCAAAATCAAAATTACTTTATCCCCAAGTCGGAGAGGACATTCATGCAAAGACTGACTGAAATTCTTCTAAGTGTTACTAAGGCATTGTCTTCATGGGAAGGGATGAACATTTAACACTGACCTTTGACCTTGTATATCTACAGTTGAATCAGATTTTTATTTAGTACTCACTGGACATGAGTGCAAAATTTGAAGGAAATCCCTCAGGGTGCTCTTCAGGTGTTGAGTTCACCAGCAAGTGATGAACATGAAGTTCCATGACCTTGACTTTTGACCTATGAAATCTAATAATTCCATCCTCAAGTCAGGTGGACATTTGTGCAGACTTCGAGAAGGCACTGCGTTGACAAGAACTGGCTGAATATGCAGGTACAGACTGATGGACAGACAACCGTAAAAAGCCCTGGCCTTAGTTTTGACATAAGCTGCATGTAAAGTACAAGTTGCAGAAATTGTTATGGTTCAGCTAGTAAACAATTAACACAGAAATGGACTCACTGAATAAACGAATGTAAGTGTATTTATTTTAGTTTTGGCAGAGGCCTTGACCTGTCTTATGTTCTTTGTGTTAACATCACAGTGACTTCATGAACGGTCTCCATCCTTCATTCCCCAAAAAGGAAGCATCAGCAGCATAATGAGTTTTGACTGCTGCGTCAAATGTTTACAACAGATCATCTCTTCCTTTTGTTGCTCACAGAGAGGCCTCACATAGTTTCGGAGGTATCAAGTGCAGCCGCTATCATCTATTACATGTAAACAGATCCCTGCTCCACTCACACTCACAAATAATTAAATAATTCATAGTTGTCCGACTCCCACAGCTTAGTTGGCTCACTCTGTTTCCACTTGACTTAGCACAAGCTCAATATTATGGTGCCTTTGCTGTCAAATATTGTCTGTGTTAATGCTGGTGTGTTTTTCCACTACTTAAACATGTTTTGCTCAGATAAGGTCCAATCATATCACAGTGCAACAAAAGGAATGCCAAGCTAAGCTGTCAGGAGTTATTAATTTCATTAGATTGCTTATTAACTAAGAAAATAATTATGAAATGTCAGGCCTAGGCAATTATTTATGTAAATATTTCTGCTAATACTACCTCCTGTTTACAAGAAGTCCTATTTATTTGTTTCAATTTTGCTTTTTTTTTTATTGCTAATGTGGTTTTGTGAGGCTTTATCTCTGCATTTGAGATGACCACTAAATACTTGGTGTGTGATTTCCACCATTAAAAAATAGAATACATGAAAATTGACTTCTGTTTTTTTTAAGTCTTGTATGAACGTCTGTTAACACTAAGGCCAGACAAAAATGCACACATTGTAGTTCTTGAATTTTAGATTTAATTCAAGTAATTATAAACAAATTGATCTTGACAAAAACAGTATTTACAACATGCTTGAATTTCAACATACTTTAATCATCATTTATCAAATAATGTCTTGAAAACTCAAAATGCTCTTTAATTATACCAACTGTTCATAAATAATCAAGTTAGAGTTCCATTACCTACAATTTAAGCCCCCTTTAACTTAATTGAACTATAAGAAATATATCAAAAAAAGGTATGACTACAACAGCATCAGGACCAATACAAAGAATAAAAACGGTCCATAAATTTTGAGAGAAAAATCTTTTGTTTTTTTTTTGAGAATCTAAAGTCTTAAATTTAAGATTAACCACAATCAGAATTTTTAGGCTTAAAAGTTGATACCTCATGAGAAAAAAAAACTCATTTCAATTTTAAAATTTGTTGATCAAGAAACCAAACTATAGAGTTTAGAATTGAATTGCCTATTTCTTTGAAGAAAATCAGGCTTCATGAAGCTGTTTGCCTTGTACCATTTCTATTTTTGAGAGCCTGATCAAATTATATGCTTTACTTGGACTGCAGACTAAGCAAATACTGGTTGTTTTATCCCAGAATCATCACATCATTCTCAACATAGAGCTGGGAAATTAATTGAATTTTAACTGAGCTTACAATTACTGCCTTCCACAATTATGAAAATTGAGTCATTGAGAATAAAAGATTACTGTGGCACATGACATGTTGAACTTTTTTTTCTTTTCCATTTTTATTATTAGCTTTATTTTGAGGTATTTTAATTTTCACATATATATTTCTATGTATTACCCATTCTTTAATATTGAAAAAAATAATTGAGTGAAAAGCATATACATTTGATGAAAGCATGTGCGTGTGTTAAAATCATTGAGTAATTGATTGTGATCTCAATATCCATTACAATAACCGCAATTATGATTTTGCCATAAGCGAGCAGCCCCATGTCAGCATCTTGGCTTTGAGGAGACCATGTCTTAAATTGGGGCTATTCAGGCGTAAACAAAACTCTGATTAGACCTGGTGATATTGTTTGTCCATCAAAAGCCACAGTGCACTGGGTAGATACAAGGCAACATTTCTGAGTTCATGAAGCTGCAATTTTAGACTTTAAAAACTCAAAACTTAGATTTACAACATTTTAAACTAAAAAAACATTCTGAGCTTGGTATCTCACAAGCTCACAACTTAATCATATCATTTTTTCAGGTCTGTCTTGTAACTATATAAATCCATTTTTATTTCTTTATTTCTAAAAGTGGCCCTAATATGTGGTTTATTTTACTGTCACAATTCATGCGGTAAAAAACATGACTCACGATAAGAACTCTGCTTAGGTTAGTTACTGTCCTCAAAGCTTCCGCTGCTGCTGAAAGAGGAGTGAAATCTCATCGTGCTCATTGGATCAGACACATATCCTGGAAAAAAAAAGACAACCCAACAAATTAAACAACCCTGTTAATGATCAGTCTAAATTGTGACTAAGATTAAAGTGGTCATATTTTGCTAACACACAAATCATTATGTTTGATTGTAATGACTGTTTGAGTATGTTCACATTAGCTTGTATAAAAACCTGCCAGTTTTCCCTTACAGAAAGTGCTGCAGATCCACCTCTATTCTTACTTTGTCTGAGATGCTCTGTTAGAGCTCCTATCATTTAAAGGCTCCCTTTCCCACATGGGCCCAGTCTGTTTTTGACTGGTTAACAAGTCTGCTCTGTGGTAATTGGTCAGTTAAGCACAGTTCATAAACAGCTCTGCAGTTTTATACAGTCTCTGCTCTGTGCTGCACCTGCCACCCTGAGCCAATGGGCTTGAACTGCAAATGAAACAAGTGTAGGACGTCATAGTGGTCGGTTAATTCAGGGAGGAGCCATTTTAGGAAGCTACTGGTGCTGTTCACAGGCTGAGCGGGAGACGTCACAATGCATTGGACTTTGTCTTGCGTATAGATGTACTCAATCATGCAGGGGAGATATGTGAAACACACCAAAGGGCAAATAAACCCTCAGAAGCATAATATAACCTCTACCACCCAAGTTAATAATGAAGAAGTTAAACTAACAAGAAAAGGCACTGTATTATTTCCAAAGCTTCCCCCACATAAATCAACCTTCTGCCAAGTTTAGTCTTGTGGACATTTCATGTGTATTCAGCCATCATTGAAAACAGTCCCAAGTAAATGCTCTTGTAACTCTTTTTGGGCAAAGAGTAGAGCTGCCTCTTCTGAATGTTATTGGCAAGTTTTCACAATTCAGTTAAGTGTCTGGAAAAGAAAATTTAATATAAGTACATCAAACATTGGTAGCTGGCTTGATTAGAAAAAGTGTCATATGATATGTGAGTTAAGAGCACCAACTTCTTTCTCTACATAAGCTTAATCTTTAAAACACTGTAGCATTAGTGCACATGTATGTAGCAGACTAACCGTTTCGATCGATGGGAGAAAACTGCATGTTTGACCGTCTGAGCTCCTCCAGTGATAGGCCTCCGGATGCTCGCCGATGCTCACTGAAAAATTTAATAAATTACATCAACCCTTATCTAATACTCTGATAAACAACACTGGTGCAGAAATATACACTGCTTTGTTTACACGGAGAGAGACGGGTTAGGTAAGAGTCTGATAGAAGCAGAAGAAATTCAATATGTAATGTCCCACATAATACTGCTGCTCTCACTTTCTCTACAGGGGGGCTGGTATACAAAATTCATGACAAGTTTGACAGGATCCACCCGGACACAATGTGCACTGCATGACTCATCTATAAAATGACTTTTCATCAACGTATTTGCATTGAATGTTATTCAGTTATGTTTGATGGACCACCATGGGTGCCCTGTGAAGCCTCTGTCACACCTCGATGATCTGATGTCCTGTCTCGTCTCTGGGTTCATAGATACCGTTACTACACACACTCTGAGTCACACAGCACAGAGGCTCACTGCCAGCCGTCTAATGGAGGCCTTCCTGCTCGCTCAGAAGGCCATGCATGTTTTATTGGGTTTTCTGTCCTTTGTTTCCTGTCTGGTATCCAAGCAACTTAAGTCTTAACTGTTTCAGTGAGCATCTTAACTGGACGACACTTAATTATTTGAGTGTTTCTATGCCCCAAAAGATTTCACTTTACTTCCCCTCGGTAAATATAACTTCAGACTCTGTAACAAAGCTATTCTGTTATTTAAATGTAAAAATAAATAACAGTTTAATCACTTTAATAAATGAATGCCTACATTCACTCCAAAATATAGATTATTAAAATTTTGTAGACAGTAAAAAAAGTTTGATTTCAAAGTAATTTGGCCACAGAAACAACATTAAATACTTTCAGCAAATTAAGGGCTCAAGCGAAAGATCCTGCAGTCATAATCAGTCATTACAGCTAAAATCAGCTGTTCTGTAGTTTAAAAAAAAAATCATATTGTTTAATTAAATCAAATATGACATCATTATTAAATGAAAAAAGGTGAAGTCAACTGGTCTTGAAATGAAATTTATCAAGCTTTAACAGTTCTTAAATTTGCAGGCAATTTGCATTTAAGAATTGCAAATGAACGTCTTACTCACAAATATGAATCAGTTCTCATCTTGTGCTTAAAAGAGCCGTTAAAAAAACTTGACTCATTCGCGAACGTCCTCTCTAGTGCAAACCACTGCGGAAACAGGTCAACAAAACTAAGCCTTTGTTTAAGAGTAAAAGAAGATAATACAATGATAGTAGAGGATAACGTAACATAATGCAGTAGAAAAAAGAACGAGTCACAACAAGCACACAGGACCGTTTAGAGTTGCTGAAAAGTTTATCTGATGACTGTAGGCAGAGGCAGGCTAGTTATACCCATTGACTCCCAGTGTTTGAGCTAAGCTAACTAGCGAGCTCTGCCAATGTTTTTCTTGTTACTGGACTCGAAAGAATGGTGTCTATCTGCTTGTCATGGACTTGGGAGTGAGGAAATACATGAAAACAAAGAAAATATTGGTATATCCCTTTAAAATCTTTTCCCTTCTTCCTTGTGCCATGACCAACATTCCCTGAAAATGTCATCAAAATCCATTTATTGCTTTTTGAGTTATCTTGTAAACAAACAAACACCAGCAAAAACAGAACATCCATGGCGGCAGTTATAAACTCTTTTCCCCACACTTTTTTATGATCTACATTTCAACAGTTGTTTCCTTTTGTGCAATAGGATATACTGAAAACTTTTAAATGTCAGTGTTAGATACCTGTTAACAAATTAATTGAGCACAACTCGAAGCATACTCCAAAACAACGTCCCATTTGCATATGAAGCACTGAATGGGCTGATGTTCATGCTGGCAATCACTTGTGTTATGGTTGCAAATGTACCCTTGAGTGACGTGATCCTCAGCTGTATGAGCTGATGAGCTGTTAAAAACAGAGAACCGTTTGTGTATTTTTCTTTCTGATAGGCATATATCAGTGTTTTTATTACGTACTAAATAAAGAAGTATTAATAAGGACAGCCACTGGGCTTTTTATAAGAACAAAGCCTCTTTCAGTCCAGTCTGGATTCATGTTTGTGTCTGTTAATGTCCTAAAGATGACCAAGCTTAACTGACAGCTTCACTGATATTTGCATCATGTAAACTAATTTTATCAGGTTACTTTCTGGAAAATAAATTCTAGCTACTATGTTTCGATGCCTATTGACAACAGCTGTACTTTTGCCATCCACATTAGTGAGTGACATCCGGGGGTTACGTGTCAATAGGTACAAAGTCCAGCTTCCCCAATGTTAACATATGAGACATGGGTCAAACTATTAAGTTAAAAAGCAAGCCAAATTAGTTGAATCTTGATTCTGAAGTGAAATCAAAACAAGGATCATTGTAGTGTCAATTTCCCAATGCCACTTACCAGCTCGCATCCTTCCATGTCTTTAAATTACATTGTCAACGTGGGGGTATTTTGACTTCACTTTTGTAGCACAGAAAGAGACAGAGACGTTCTGTCCCTTTGATTAATGGTCAAATGGTCAAAAGATGAACAAGATTATTCTCTAAAATTATAAAGGCCCTCACCCAGACTTTGCAACTAACAGCTGTGCTTTTGTTCAGTAAATGATCCTCCCCCTCTTCACCTGTCTACAGAGGTACTTGAGCTCTCGTACCTTTGAGACCAGAAGGCGTAAGCTCGAGTGTTGAGAGCATACTCGAGCTCAAAGCGAGAGCGCAGGGCGGCCACGTGGCTCCGGCCAGGTCCCCCTCTGCCAAGCAGACAGTCCGAGGAGGAGGAGGGCGACAAGGAGCCACTGCTGTTACTGGAGGCTGGAGACATCAGCTGCAGCACACAGAAAAACAACATAACTCTTAATCACTGCAGTGTAAAACAGGGGACATGTAAGATTGTGTGGATTATTGTTTACCTCAACATTGCAAAGGCATTCCTCCAAGTTGGACACTACCTCAGAGAACTCTGGTCGATCCTGCATCACAAGCAATAAACCCACACTTAATCCTGCTTCACTGATGTACAACCACACACAGCATGTATGGCCATGCAACAGAAATATGGCCTCAAAAACACTGTTTTTATGACAATATGTCTATTTTAGTCCACCCACACATAAAACAGGGTGAACTCTGCTTCAGAAGCTCTCCCCAGATCTCCTGCCTCACTGTAAAAGAACAAACACCAGCACCACTGAGCTGCTCAATTATACATCACATCCTCAGAGAAGGGCCAAGGCTGGTCTGACTGCTGCTTCAACACACAGGACAACAACTATAAAAACACTAAATTTCCCACCGTGAAGATAAGATATAAAAACATTCACAGCCCTGTGGTTTTGATTTTGGTAAATAAATCCTCCATGCTTATTTAAAAAAAAAAAAAAAAGCATTAACACAGATTACCATCAATTTGTTGGGTCTTTGGGGCTCTAAGGTTAAAAAAAAAAAAATTACCTGCAAAGTTAAAGGGACATTTCAGTATTTTTTAAGTTAGTTTGTATTAGATTCCTGACAATAGTCAGTGAAGTGGCTGAAAGGTCTCCCAGCAGCGCTGTACCTTTACAGAGAATGAGCTCAGCCTACCGGTAAGGTACACTGCTGTTGGCAAGTATTTGTGTGAGTTTTACATAAATGTGCCACAAAAATATGTTGGGTAAAATGTATGATTGGTGAAAAATTCAGAGTGCTCTTAGTTTAACTTCCAGGGAGTCTCTGTGTTTGGCACTATGTCACGAAGCAGCAAATGGCCATGTGTTCTTCTACCTGTGCATTTTGATTCTGCTGATCCACTGTTTCGCTCTATGGACTCAGGAAAACAACAATGGCAGAGGAAACTAATATCGAACCAAATATGAGTGATTTTTGACTCAAGCGACGATAAAGTTCCTTTTTTTTATGGATGCACGAGATTACCTTTATAACACAGAGTACACAGAAGAAGAATTTTCATATTAAGATTTAGTGGACTGAAAGACAGAGGGGACAAACTTCTGTAGAATTAATGTGCACAGGTGACAGAATATATAAAAGCCACACAAAAAAACTCACAATTATGCGAAATAACTGTACCTGTCAACAGCATTGTACCTTACCAGTAGTCTGAGCTTGGTCCCCTGAGAGGCACAGTGCTACTGGGAGCCCTTTCAGTGACCTCACTGACTGTTGTCAAATACCTAATACAACCCAACCTCGAAAACACTGAACTATCCCTTTAAGGTTTAGAACAACGGTTATTAACTGAGCCATCTCAGGAACCACCACCACCATTACAACTTCCTGAATGACAAATACCAACCCCACATATGTCAACTTTTCCAATCACTCAATTGTTTTTGACAAAATAATGGCTCAGCTTGGATTTCAGACTAAGACAAATGTGAAGAAACAAAGAGACAGAGACATCAAAATAAAAGCAAAACACAAACTTTCTGCTACAACTTTTTTTATCAGGCTCATATTTATGACACTAAAAATAGACCCCTGACTCACTTAAGAGACTCAACCCAACAGTTGTATGTATATATGTATGTATGGGGTTCTTAGATGATTACGTTTGGATACCCCTGCTGAAGGCTATCAGCACTCTTGACTAGAACTCTTTTTGTTGTACATTTTTTAGCAGTTGATCACTTAAAAGTTAAGGTTGGCAACCTGAGCTTGCAAACTTAAGGGACAATCACCTAGGAGGGGAATGTGCTTTGTTTTTATATTGTGTTTTAATGAGGCTGAGAAACAACATGTCTGGTGTGGTGCCCAGGGAACATCATCCAGCTCATGTTTGCTCCTAAATGTGAACAGCAGAGCAATAATGTATCATCTAGGGACATACAGGTCAGGTTCATTACTGCTGCACACGTTTGCAGAGGCAGCTGAGTCAGCATCAGTGCCCCTCTGAGCGCCAGTGAGTCTAAACAGATCATGTCTTTTTATTGACATTTGTCTTTTTATTGACATCCATTGTTTAAAACTGTGAAGCTTTGTTTCCTTGAGCACAAAGAGAGCCACACAGCATACTGATGATTTAAACAGCAAGTTGTAACACTGAATAAGATTCACTGTGAATGAACAGGTTTTGGTTTTTCATTTATTGATTATCAGAGCTCCAATGAAATTCAGAAGGAGTTTAAACTTGAATATTTACCTCTGGGCAGGAGTACCAGCCTCTCATCAGGAGTGCAGAGATTGGTTTAG